>LR738714.1:728197821-728357822 GCA_902687465.1 Secale cereale
GGCATTTTGTGTCCTAGTTGGCAAGTCCTCCTCGATACGCAACCGAGAGATCGAACATTTTTTGTCGCAGTTGCAAGTCCAGCCTCGATACTCAACTTGGGGATGAGGGCGACTCATTTTTGCCAGGATCCATTTTGTTTGTTTCGTTTTTCTTCCTGGTTTTTCCTTGTTTATTCCCTTTTCGCTTTTTCTGCCCTAGCTTTCCTTTCCTTTCTTACTTATTTTGTTTTTCAAAATATTGACTTTTTGGTTTTTATTTTCTTATTCTTTTATTTGTTTTACAAAGTGTTTGGAACTTAAAAAATTCTTCATTTTCCAAACATTGGTTGGGTTTCCAAAAAAGTTCAAAAATAACAAATTGAGTTCATGTTTTTCAAAAAATGCACTTAGGTTAAGAAAATGTTTGTATTTTTTCCAAAACACTCAAGTGTTTGAAACATTTTTCCTTTTTTAAAACAGTATAGCTTTTTCACTCACATCTAGATGTGAGATACTATCTCACATCTGAGCGTAGAGTTGTCTGATCTGTTTTTCTTTAATTTCGCACAAAGTTCATCTTGATTTTTGCACCTCAGCCCACTGTCTTGTAGTGTGCGTCCTAAATCAATCTCCCTTTCCGCCTCAATCCACTCTATTTCGTTATTTTGGCTTGTGCATCAGCGATGGATGGGCTGCTTTGTTTGTTTTATTTCTTTTTCTATTCTTTTTTATTTATTTGTTTGTTTCAAAATCTTGAAAATAGGGCCAGACCATTGTATCTGTCATAGTTGCAAGTCTACCCTCGACTTGCAACTAAGGGTTCTAGTTCTAGTTCAAGATTGTATTCAAAACACTTGTGAGCGAGTGCATATACCCTGTCTCCATGCATGCACGGTTGAAGTATAGAGAACGAAAGCAACTAGCATGGCCATGTGCGTGTATGTGACACCCAGAAGAAAGACTCCACAACGCGTGCAAATGTATGTGCATGTACATGTACGAATACATGTGCGCGCGTACGAACAAGTGCTACCCAGATCTGGCTGTCAAAAACATTTTTATCCACTCTGTGTGTTTTGCCTTTGTTGTGTTTGTTCAAAATGTATAATAGGTAACAACAGCGAGGAAAAAAACATATAAGGCCCGCCCAGGGAAGGAGAGTGTCGTTTATGGTGGGGCTGGAGGATTGACAAAAAAAAGACAAACAAACAAAATTAAAGACAAAGAACAGGGTGGAATTTGTTTTGGGTGAGTTGGCACTGATGTAGGATAACATCATGTTAGATGTGAGATATTATCTCACATCTAGATGGGCTAATTAGTAAAGATATGAGAGAGAAAGTCCTTTTGTTTAGTCGGTTTGGAAACCAACTCACGATAGAGTCGGGCTGAGCCTTTGTATCGTGTGCCTGCGTGCACCATATAAAAGGGAGGCCGTGCCTCGTGTAAGGGGTGGGTTTTATTTTGTTGTTAATCACAGACAAACATGAACAAGTCGGGGTATCTTCCCGTACGAGTTAATATCAGTTGAGAAGTTGATTACTTTGTAAATTCAGGCTAGCAGATTGGAGGGATCCAGCTCTAATTTGTTGCTGATATTTCTAAAGATCGTCCACGTACTTCCTCTTGTTGGGTGTGCGTGCTGTTTTTTGTGGTGATTGTATCTACAAGATCGCGAGCGCCACATCGTTCGGGAGACACCGTACCATGAAGGATTGGGATAATTATTCGCGCCATCGATTTTCTGTCGAAGGTCGCATCAAGTGGTATTCAGAACAAGGTTGATCACGGTACAATTTTTTTTCCTGCTATTTGATTCAATTGTTTGAAAGATGGTGAACTCGCAACATGAGAAATCTGATCATGAGGAGGGCGATGAATTTCCGAAGGATCTGGAGATAAGTGATGATTTGCGTATCCATCTAATGTCGATCAAGGGAGCCAACAAGAAACTTCGGACAAGGGTTGAGGAGTTGTCTGCAAATATTGTTGGCGTCGAGGACAGGTTGAACGAGCGTTTGACTACCAGCGACCGACAGCGCACTGATAGTCTACAGGTGGTGACTGCGAGTCTTAATCGGTTCACCGCAGCAGTTCAGCGCCTTCAGGTGAGAGATGTGGCACCCCGATAGTCCCACTCACCACGACGACGTCGTGACTGTGATAACGGCGATGATGGTGATTTTTCTGAGGATTCAGATGCCCGTGGAGGCTTACCTCACCGACCACGACATGATGTTGGGGCTCTCCGCCATGCTGGGCGGTGCCGTGACTATGGCGGCAATGGTGCCCACGAGGATGATGGTTTGGGTTGAATCAAGATAACCATACCTGAATTCTCGGGACGTTCTGCTGACCCGGAGAAATATTTGGAGTGGGAGATGCGCGTAAATCAGATTTTTGATGGTCACAACTACTCCGAAGAGAACAAGATTCGTGTTGCATCAATGGAATTTACAGAGTATGCCCTTTTATGGTGGGATAATAAGAACCTTAATCACGAGCGACCAACAACATGGACTGACATGAAGCGAATCATCAGGGAACGTTTTGTGCCTGCTTATTACACTCGATAGCTTCATAGTAGACTGTGTCGTCTAGTGCAAGGTACAAAATCAGTTGATGAATACTACAAAGAGATGCAAGTTTTGATGATCCGTACAGCTGTGCGTGAGTCTGCGGAGGCGACCATGGTACGTTTCTTTGAGGGGTTAGAAGAAAAGATTCGTGACCGTGTTGATTTAATGCAATATAATGATATTCATGAGTTGCTTCATCAAGCGGAGCGTGCTGAACGTTGGGTATTAGAGAAGCAAGCTTCAGAGACTCGTCCAACATACAAAAATGGGCGACGTGGTTCTTCACCTATTGATGGTGGGTTTAGTGCCAAACCGACTCCCTCTAATAAGTCAGGAAGCATTGAACAGAACAAACTGGTGGTTGTGCCAAAGGAGGTTTCTCAGGTTTTATCTATTGCGACGTCATTGCATCACCGTAATATTATTTGCCACAAGTGTGGAGGGCGTGGACACATGAAGCATGAATGTTCCAAACAACGAAGGGTTCTACTTGTTGATGCAAAATATATTTCAGAATCTCAAGATGAGACGCCTAAGTTAGAGGATGGAATCGAAAGAGGTCATGGTGATACCATACTATGTTATCCTCAAGATGATCCTGATATGGAGAGTTTGCTAGCACATAAGGTCCAGCAAGATGACAAGACCATTGTTGAACAAGGACAGAGGCGGAGTATTTTTCAAACTTCATGTACCATCAAGGGAGAAGTTTGCAAACTAATAGTTGATGGTGGCAGTGTTAGCAACGTGATTAGCAAGGATGTGCTGGAGTCTCTTTCTTTGCCAACATGGGAGCACCCAAGACCATACTATATGAAGTGGATAAATGATGTTGGCAAAGTGAAGGTAACTCACAGGGTGAAGGTTCTTTTTTCTGTTGATGGTTATGTTGATAAGGTGGAATGTGACGTTATGCCACTACATGTTTGTCACCTTATTTTGGGGCGTCCGTGGCAGCATGACGTTAACGCTCTTCGTCACGGGCGAACAAACAGGTACATTTTTATGCATAAGGGTGAGTTCTATGCTATTCTCCCTAAGGATGCACAGAGTATAAAGTATACTATAGAAGTGTTTAAGAAGTGCGTAGCCTGTGATCATTGATGAGATTCGAAAGAGCATGAAATACTTGACTACTTTTGAGCTTCTGGATGAGAAAAGAGAACTGATGGCTCATTTTGAATTCACACCGTTGGGGCTCTCGGCAGGCGCGGAGGACGCCTCCCTGCCCGCCGCCGGGCTCTTTGCTGGTGCGGAGGGTTCCTCCCTGCGCGCCGTCGATGAGGAGTCTAGGGCGGCCGGCGCGCCGAGGTGGTCGAAGGGCTCCGCCCCGTGCTGGGCTGGGCCCTCGGTCGCCGGGGAGCGGGGGACGGTGCGGTCTCCGCCGCGGCCAGAGGGCTGGACGGTGGTGCGCCATGGGGGTGGCTCACCCCGCGGTGGCCTACGACGGTCGGATGCTGGGCCGCCGGAGATTCCTCTTCGCTCCGCCGCTCCGCGCTCCAACCGTTTTTGGGCGCTGGAGGGCGACGACTCCGACGAGGAGGACGTCGCGGCTGACGCACGGTCTGGCTCGCCGGTTTTGCCCAACCCTCGAAAGGTTCCGGTGGGCCCCACGGTGGGGGATTTTGTGGCTTTCGCGGCGAGCAAGATGGATCTGGGTCCGGGACGGCGGTTCGCCCCTGGGGGTAAAGGGCCCAGGGCCATGGCGCGACGGATCTGGTCGCCGGTGGGGCTATCCTGCGCCGGTGGGGTGGCTCCGTTGGCTCTCCTGGTCCGGGCCTCGCCGCCGTCGGGTGCGCGGCTGTCGGGGCGCTCTTCCTTGGCCCGGCCGGAGCTGCAGGCCCCGGCGTCCCCCTCTCCGGTGCCGTCTCCTCGTGCGGCGGCGCGAGCCTGCGGGGGGTCGGAGACGACGACCGCACCTGGACCTAGGGTTGGGCCAGGTGCTCTTTCGGGGCCGGGCGGCCCGGATGGGCCAGGCGCTCCTTCTGGGCTGGGCGGCACGGCTGGGCCTGTGGCTGGCCCGGGGGGGGGGGCGCTGGGACGATGGGCCCAACCGCTATGACGTCCGGTCCGGTTCGCGACCTGGCTCTGGGGGTGGATGCGCCTGGGCCTGGTGGCCTTCCCCCGCTCCGGCCCCCACGGCCCAGCTCGCTAAAGCCCGCGACGGCCTCGGGGTCCAGGTATATATGGCTGAGACGCGGCTGCCTCGACCCCCACTTAGGGTTTCCTGCTTCTCCCAGTGAGGTGCGGCGTCTGGCTCACACAGCCCGCACCCTCTTCCCTCTCGCTCCCCCTCCTCCTCTTCTCAAGACCTTCGCGGCGGCGGTCATGGGCGACCGCCGCGCGGAGAAGCGTCCGTTCGAGGCTCTGGATCCGGCGGACGAGCGGCGCAAGGAGATGGATCTCCGCGACAAGGCCAAGAGAACGCAGCGGGAGCGCTCCGACGGCCGCGATGGCCGTGGGCGGTCCGACGGGCCGCGCGACCACGGCGGGCGCGAGGGGGATTGGGGTCCCCCTTCCCCATGGTGGATCCACCAGCAGGCCAAGAAGAACAAGAAAAATCAGCTACAGCGCCGGCGCGCTGTGGAGAAGAAGGCCGAGGGGGAGATCTACGCTGAGGGTAGCGGGGTCGCTCCTCTCCCTTCGAAAACTCGGGCTACTCCAGATCCGGTGGGTCCGGGTCTCCCCGCTGCCTCCAAGGGCACGGCGGCGGAGCCGATTCCGGTGGAGGAGGTGCCCGAGGTGGAGTGCTTCAAGTGCGGTAGGCTCGGCCACTACCAATCGAAGTGCAAATACAAACCCCTGTGCGTGCTGTGCAAGGAGGAGGGCCATGCTTCGGCCAACTGTCCGACGCGGGGTCGGCAGCTCCATCTGCAGATCATGGGGAGTGCGATTTCCGGCGAAGGTTTTTTCTGTTTGGAGTACGACGATGACGACACGTTGGAGATCCCCATCGACGAGCGCATTAAGAACGCGGCCATCCACTCGGCGAAACTGGGGAAGCTGACGCTCCGCATCCTCAAGCAAGAACTCAAACACATGGTGGCGAACGACTGGGACTGGCAGGTTACGCAAGTTGGCGATGATGACTTTCTGGTGGTTTTCCCCTCTGCTGATCTTCTGCACATGGCTAAGTCCAGTGGAAAACTCTTCCTTTCTATCCATGACATAACCGCAAGGGTGCGGGATATGCTCCATGAAGAAATCCAACCTATGCTCATGCCGGAGACGTGGGTTCGTCTATACGGCATTCCAAAGAAACATCGTCGTGAGGATCGTATCAAGGAAGGTCTTCGGATGCTGGGTCGGCCTATCGTGGTGGATGAACTATCCCTGATTAGGTTGGGGCCTGTCAGGATGAAGATAGCTTGCCGTGCACCTGAGAAGCTAAACGGGGTGGTTGAAGTCTGGTTTAACAGCGAAGGGTACCAAATCAAGGTCGAACGGGAGGTTCTACCTAAGCGCGGTGGCGACCGTGCCCCCCTAGCGGTGACCGCTCCCCCAAAGGCCAAGGCCCCGTCCACGGGGCTGAGCGTGCCGATGCCCAAGAACTCTGGAGCGGCCCCGTGCAGTCAGGGCGGTGCCAGCGCTCGGGGAAATCCTTCTTCTGCAGCACCCCCTCTGCCTGTTAACGCGGACGACCCAGATGATAGCCTCCACGATACTTCGATCGACACTGAGACTTGGGAAAAGCTGGGAGCTTTGACCTCTGATGTGGGTACCATTGGGACGGCGACCCAGGACACCGCGGTTAGCGTCCCTCCGCTAGCCCGGTCCCTCGATACATCTTTCAATGAATATGGGTCCAACCTTGACGCTCTCCCTCTGGCTTGTCATGGCGGTAGCGGAGCGCCTAAGGCGCCTCCCTCCCTCAACACTCCTCTACCCGAAGAGCAAGAACTGGTGGTGCTTGGCGACACTGATCACACTCCGGGACCTAAGCGGGGATCCAACAGCGCGGGACGTCAACCTAAGAAGACGGCGGGGAGGAAACCGGCGTCCAAGGCCACTCTTTCGACGGGGTCTGGGATCTCTGTGGAGCTGGGTGGCGAACTGGGAGCTACCTTGGGTGCGACGGGCAACAACAGCAAGGCCAAGCGTTCGAGGGCGACTCCGGTGGCACAGCGGGCTCCTAGTGCGCGCGCCAAGGCCAAGTTGGGGGAGTTATCGTCCATGGAAAGCGCCCAGCTTCGCATCGCCGACAAGAACATGGAGGCCTCTGGTAATCCCCCACCCTCCTTTCGCATTCTCAATGCCTTTTCCGATGATCATCTTGCTTCGATTTTGGATGACGCTGGTGTGTTCGTGCCTAATCCCCCTGGAGAGATTATCTCTTTAATTCGGGCGCGTGACGATGCGCAGGCGTCTTTAGCCGAGGCTGCTGCCAGGTGTGCAGGGCCTGTTTTACCCGAGATCATCCCAGCTGGGGCTGGTGATATCGTGGTGCCCAATGAGGATGCATCGAACTCTGGGTCTGATGCACCTCCTTCTTCTCCGAGGGACTCGCAGGGGCGGGGACGGATTAAGAAGAAAGTGGCTAAGGTGATCACCTCTAGGGGGGTTCGCCTTCGTAATCGTATTCTTTAGATGCGGTTCCTCTTTTGGAACATTCGGGGCTGCGGCCATGTAGGCCGCCGCACCCAGCTTCGCGAACTCATTGCTAAGGAGCGCATAGATTTTATTGCTCTTCAGGAAACGATCAAGTTAGACTTTTCTCATAGAGACCTCCTTGCCTTGGACCCTCTCCAGCGCTTTGATTGCCACTGGCTCCCTTCATCGGGTCACTCCGGAGGCATACTCATGGGGTGTAATCAGGATATCTGTGAGGTGTTAACCTGGGAGGTTGGCCTGTTTTGCATTTATGTGACCACCAAACACAAGGGCTCGGGACTTACCTGGGTTACCATTTGCGTGTACGGCCCGGCTAACCATGACCGCTCTCAAGAGTTCCTCCATGAGTTATCTTTAGTTGTGAGTACTAAACGTAATCTTAATCTCCCCGTCGTAGTGGGGGGTGATTTTAACTTGATCCGCTCGGGTGCGGACAAGAACAACAGCATTATTGTCTCGACAAGGGTGTCCATGTTCAATCAGGCTATCGCTGCGGCTGTCCTTAGGGAAGCGGCTAGGACAGGAGCCAGGTACACCTGGACCAACAAACAAACTAATCCTGTCCGCAGCGTCCTTGACCGGGTGTTCTTCACACCTGAGTGGGAGGTCCTGTTCCCTCTATGCTCTTTAGTAGCTGAAACGCGCATAGGGTCGGATCACATTCCGCTAATCTTCTCCTCAGGGGAGGAGTCGATTAGACGAAGCCAACGTTTCTATTTCGAAACGGCTTGGTTTGAGTACGAGGGCTTCGATCTTATGGTCCGCAATCGTTGGGAGGATATTATCACAACGATTGGACCTCAAAGATCCCCAGCGAATCTTTGGACCGCCTCGGCGGCTAAGCTTCGGGCCTTTTTACGTGGCTGGGGAGCAAACCAAGGCAGTTCGTCCAAAAAAGAGCGGGCTCGGCTGGTGGACGAAATTGCGCGCCTTGACTTGGAAGCGGACGTTCGCCCCTTTTCGGAGGACGAATGGTCGCACAGATACTCCTTGGAAGACCAAGTCCTGGCATTGCTCCGGGCCGAAGAGGAATACTGGCGCCGTAGGGGCAGCGTCAAATGGGTCACGAAGGGCGATGCGAATACTGGTTATTTTCACGCTTTTGCGAATGGCCGGAAACGGAAAAGTACTATTCTCCGCCTTCAATCCGACTCGGGTCTGCTGCTCTCCCAAGAGCATATCTCGGCCCACATCTACGGTTTTTTCATTGACCTTCTGGGGACGGCCAGTGAAAAACCTCTACGTCTTCGCACGGATTTGTGGAATCCGGCGGAGCAGGTCTCGCAGGAGGAAAATGATAGCTTGGCGCTCTCTTTCCTTCCGGAAGAGATTGATAAGGCACTGTTAGATATGAAGAACGACACGGCGCCTGGACCAGATGGTTGGCCCGTGGAATTTTTCAAGCGCTTTTGGCCCATGTTGAAACACCTGTTCTACGACATTATTAACGGCTTTGCCCTAGGAACGATAGATCTTTCGAGCCTTAACTACGGTGCCATTAGCCTTATCCCTAAGGTCAAAGGGGAGGACAACATCCGCCTTTTCAGACCTATCACTCTAATCAACGTTCCCTTTAAGATCTGCGCTAAAGCCTACGCTTCTCGTCTCGCTCCAATAGTGTAGTGAATTATTAGTCATAGCCAAACGGGCTTCCTTAAACATAGAAATATCCTCGAGGGTCCGATCGCTTTGTTGGAAATTGTGCACGAGCTTAAAAAGAATAAAACTAAGGGAGTTTTACTCAAGCTCGATTTCGAGAAGGCTTATGACCGTGTGAATTGGGACTTTGTCCAGGAAGTCTTCCTCAAAAAGGGTTTTGAGGCAGGTTTTGTTCACCGCATCATGCACCTTGTGTCTAGCGGACACACGGCGGTCACCATTAACGGAGAAATGGGTAATTTCTTCCGTAATAAGAGGGGACTCAGACAAGGGGATCCGAGCTCTCCCTTAATCTTCAACTTTGTAGCGGACGCACTTGCCGCGATGATTCACCGTGCGTGTGCTGCCGGTCACATCTCCGGTCTTGTCCCGCATCTCATTCCGGGCGGAGTGTCTCACCTCCAATACGCTGATGATACGTTACTCCTCTTCGAGCCCAATGATAGTATTGTGGCCTCTATCAAACTCATTCTCCTGGCCTTTGAACTCATGTCGGGACTGAAGATCAATTTCCTTAAGAGTGAAGTCATTACCATAGGGATGGATGACCTCTCGAGCTCTCATGTGGCAAACCTACTCAATTGCAAGCGTGGTGTCTTTCCGATTAAATACTTGGGTTTACCCATATCTTCTCGCGGACTTACCATCGCTGAGTGGGAATCTCTTTACGGGAAAGTTGCCAACCGTGTTAGCCCTTGGCGTGGACGATTTATGTCGTCTGCGGCCAGACTCATCCTGGCCAACTCGAGCTTATCCTCTCTCCCTATCTTTATTATGGGTATGTACCTCCTGGCGGATGGAGTTCACGCCAAACTCGACACCCCCCGATGTCGTTTCTTTTGGGAAGGAACGGGAGCTAAAAAGAAATACCATTTGGTCAAATGGGCGGCAATTTGTCGGCCAAAAAAACTTGGGGGGCTTGGGGTTACCAACTCCAAGCTTATGAATGTTGCTCTATTAACCAAGTGGTGGTGGAGACTAGCTCAAAACGAGTCTGGGCTCTGGGCCCGAATTCTAAAAGCCAAATATTTTCCGGACGGAACGGTCTTTCAAGCCCAGTCCTCGGGCTCGACGTTTTGGAAAAGCCGTACGGCCGGCCTTCGCTTTAGGGGCACATTTCTCTATTAAGAACGGCGGCTCTACCCGTTTTTGGCTCGATCATTGGTGGGAGAATGCCCCTTTGTGGCAATCACATCCAGAACTATATCACCTTGCCACCGATACCAACCTTATGGTTGCCGATGCCCTTAGAGTCAGCCCCCCGGCGATTACCTTCATTCGTGCTCTAGGACCGGTGGAAACTGCCAACTGGGATAATTTAGTGGAGGCTTGGAGAGATATAGAGCTCTCCCCCGAGTCAGATGCCGTCTCTTGGAAACTTACGTCCTCTAAACTTTTCACGGTCAAATCCTTATACTCTAAGATGTCCGAGGGCTCGGTGTTTTCCATGGCTAGGGGACTACGGAAAGCGGGTCTGCCTTTGAAGATCAAAATCTTCATGTGGCAGATGGTGAGAAATAGGCTACCATCCTCTGATAACGTGGCCAAACGGAATGGTCCGGCTGATGGCACTTGTACTCTGTGTGGGCTAGTCGAAGATGCCAACCATATATTTTTTCAATGTGTGCTGGCCCGTTTTGCGTGGAGTGCGGTGAGGGAAACTTTCGCCAAAAATTGGAACCCTCAATCCACGAAAGACCTCTTAGACATTCTCTCTGCCCAGAAAGGATCCTCCGCTAGAATTCTGTGGCGTTGCGTTGGGGCGCTTTTATGGTCCCTTTGGACGGTTCGAAACAAATTCACGATCGAACACAAGTTCCCAAATCATCCAGCTGACATATTATTCAAATGTCACATTTTTCTCTAGGTGTGGATGCCGTTGGGGAAAGCGCATGATGAACAAGACATGATTTCTGTCATGGAGAAGATCAAATTGATGACAAGTCAAGTTCGTCGAGACGAGGGGACATCCACTTCTGCTTAAGCAAGGTTGATAACCACCCTGCCGTTTCGTCATGTATCTTTGTTGCGCGTGTTGGTACTGATGTTTGAACTTTGAGCTTTACTTTGGTCTGTAACTTAAACTCCTGTCCGTTGACGATTGCCCTTTTGGCTTTATTAATTTATAGCCGGACGCATCCAGCGTCTTCGTTCCAAAAAAAGAAGTGTTTAAGAAGAAATCTGCAAGGCCCAAGTCGAAACCGAGGACGGTTTCTATTCAAGGAAGGGAGGATGATGTGACCTCATGTGCCTTCGCAAATGATACTATTAATACAACAAATCATCAAGGAATAAAGGAGAGATATATCGTACCCGCGCGGGCGCGGCCTCAGAAAAGGAGAGAGCATGTTGTTATTTATAGCACCCACCAGGCAGTTCAGGCGAGCAAGGTTTATCATGGCAGCGAGAAGGTGACAAATAAATTTAATGGGGAAACTTCAATCCGAACTGCACCAACAGAAGATGTTGAGCCGAAGTTCAGAACACCGTGTTGATACGTGATGAAGATGGAGATGGAGTGCTGGTTAGTTTTGGAATCTTGCGATCAGCTTGCCCGATTTTTAAATTAGTTAATTCCTAATTAGTAAAGATAGGAGAGAGAAAGTCCTTTTGTTTAGTCAGTTTGGAAACCAACTCACGATAGAGTCGGGCTGAGCCTTTGTATCGTGTGCATGCGTGCACCATATAAAAGGGAGGCCGTGCCTCGTGTAAGGGGTGGGTTTTATTTTGCTGTTAATCACAGACATGAACAAGTCGAGGTATCTTCCCGTACGAGCTAATATCAGTTGAGAAGTTGATTACTTTGTGAATTCAGGCTAGCAGATTGGAGGGATCCAGCTCTAATTTGTTGCTGATCTTTCTAAACATCGTCCACGTACTTCCTCTTGTTGGGTGTGCGTGTTGTTTTTTGTGGTGATTGCATCTACAAGATCGCGAGCGCCACATCGTTTCGGGAGACACTGTACCGTGAAGGATTGAGATAATTATTCGCGCCATCGATTTTCTGTCGACGATCGCGTCAGACCCGCAGCAGGATCAAAAGGAAAATATAATCACATTGTGTGCAACACAATGATATGCTTTTCGAAATAAATTTTGGAAACGCTAGTGTAGACTATCCCATAAGAGTGCGTAGTTTCCTGGTGTTCTAATGTGAAAATGCATAGGAAACATACATTCCAACAATTCGTAAAGACACGAATAGAACCTTGTGTTTCGTATCCAGGATAATATATATGAGAAAACACTGCTATCCACCATACTTAATCAGTAAGAAATTTGTTACTTGTGCTTGCAAAAGAATTTGTGGATTGCACAAGACTTCTCAAGACTATCACTGACTACGGAAACTTAGTGAGTAAATTTTGAGTATGATCCTATTATTCCGCCTTTTCCATAAAATTGTGTGAGATTCTTCAAGCATGCTTGAATATATTCATGCTTAGCCAATGTAGACATACACAATTATCACAAGTGTCACTGGCCCAAGTAGGCAGTAAATAGAATAAGATAAAGTAAATGATATGAACTTCTAGCTAGATACAATTTATATCATGCAGCTGCCGGCGCACAAGGAGTGGTCAGACAATCCAACTCTCAACCCCTCGCCCCTCGCGTCGCCCCTGTGGGCGACCCGGGGGAAACCCTAGCCACCGCTTCTCACACCTCCTCCGCCCCTCTCCCTCCTCGCCGCCGTCTGCAGCGCCGCCGAGCGAAGCTTGGCCTGCTGGGAGGCGGCGGGGCTTCTCCCCATCCTTTTCGTCCTGGCTGGCGTGGGACAACGGGGTCAAGAGGAGCGCTGGCCGGACGTGGGGTTCGGCGGCGCGGCGGGCGAGACTCCCGGCGGCTTCGTGTACGGCAGGGTGGTGGTGGCTTGAGTGTCGCGAGGTGGTGGCTGCGTTGGGCCTGCCCGATGGTCGCGGGTGCCGCCTGATCCAGATCGGATTCATCTAGATCCAGTCTTCGGACTCCGTCGGCCGCCGCGGGGTGGTGATGGTCGTCACTGGCCATGTAGGACCGCTGGTTTCGGCTTCTGGAGATCTACAATGGGTTCTTATTGATCCTCCTTTCTGGTGGATCGAGCCCCATGGCTCTTGCATCTTCGCAGGTTTTGGATCGTGGCTCGTTGCCAGGTCCAGAGCAGGTGGAGGTTTGTTGGCATAGGATGGAAACCGGAGGAAACTTTGGTCGGCTAGGCCGGCCCGGCATCGGGCGACGTCACTCGACGCCGTTACCCTCCGTGGAGGCGAAGCCGAGGTCTGTCCTATCCACCTCCGAACCCCTCCCGGACGAAAGTCCAAAATTCAGTCTGGATTGGGTGGCGGCGGCGTCCTGCCCGTCGTATTCTCCATGGAGGTGCCGTCTTGGGAGGACCTGCTGTCCAGGAGAGAGATGTTGTGGATGGCGGGCTCCGAGTACCTCCAGAAGTGGCGACGGTGTGTAGGTTGCCAGGTGGTGCGGCGTTGTAACACATGCATTAGAACACTTATTAGAACAACTAAGAAATTTTGCCTTAGATTCTCGTCTGCTTCAAGCTGGCAATGGTTAACCGTTACCCACGTCCCCGTGGGTAATTACTCTATTAGGGGACGGGGATGTGCAAGTTTTAATACCCATAGGGAAGCTTGTGGGTCAAATACCTTACCCAGCATGCACGACGGGGATGGGGTCGGGATAGCATTACCCATACCGGTTACCTGCCTTACGCGTGAAGGACTTACATCGGGCCTCAAAAATTAGTAGAACCCATGTAATTACCGCCCTTACCCACCGATATTTTCACCATCCCACCCCTTTGGCCAAATATCCCGAAGAAAATCCTAACCTAGACATAACATACTATTTAATATGTTGAAATACTATATTTTCCTACTGAAATGTAATCTGATGTTGTTGTTGATTGTGTGTATGGGTTTCCCCACGGGTATAAAAAACCAGACAGGGATGGGGATGGGAATATTTTTATCCCCGCACACGGGTATGAGGACGGGGACGGGCATGGTAAGGCTGTCACGGGGACGGGGATGGGAGTCCAATGCCCGCCTGGGTAATCCCCATTGCCAGCCTGACGTCTGCTCCTCAGTTATGGAGGAACACAGTTCAATGTTGCTGGATGTTGTATGTGCTGGACAGAAATGCGAAAGTAATCTTTAAGAATATATGGAACCATAAGAAAATATAGGGAGATAAAGTAGAGCCTAAGCTAATTAAGTTGTGCATTAAGGCGGAGATAAAGGAGAGCCTAAACTACTTTTATTGTTTTCCATATTTTTTAGTATAAGAAATATTAACTAAGAAACTTATCTCTTTCAAAAAAAAAGTAGGAGTGGAATATAGCTCCACTAACTTATGTGTAGGTTGCCCACCATGGAACCGGTGATAGTTCCGTCATAATGTTGTTATGCCTGCTGCTGCGCACGCACAGGCACAGCCATCCTCGCCGGTGGTACTTATGGCCCACCATCTTCTCTATTTTTATTAAATGCAGAGCCCATGAATCGAAGCATCTAATATTAAGGTTTCTTTTGTACTTGATAATATATGTTGGTTTAATTTGCAAATAATGGATGAATAGCTAATGTATTCACCAACCTTCCATTATCTAAGCATGACCCGCCTTATAAAGGGTGCACTACCAGTCTACCATGTAGTGTTCTTGTACTAGCACCAAAACTAGAGAGATGTGCTGGAATGATACAATACATTATGAATGGGAGGCATATAGAAACAAATCATATGTCACTACATATGTAGAAGTTATCAGGATGGGGGCCACTCAACGAGTGATGCCTGTTAGAATTGGGCCCATTATTTGGGGCAGCCCAATAAGCAATATCTGAAATCTCAAATGGGCCCATGTTTGTGGCAGCTCACTTGCTAGTGGAGTGGGGAGTGGGAGCTAAATTTTAGTCCCACCATGGAAGTTGGAGGAGATGTACACCACCTTATAAGGTGGAGTGTTCTACCACTTGTAAGTGAGTGAAAACAGGAGAGCCTCTCGCGCACTCCTCCTCCGACGACGCCGCCGCTCGCACGCACGCACCGCCCGCCCGTCTCGTCACGACGCGACGCGACGCGACGCGGGTTGTGGGAATCTCGCCGAGCCGAGCTTCGGCGTGCACCGGCGAACGGGAGAGCAGGTCTCCGGAACCACTCGCTCTTGTGATCCTGTACGGGAGAGGGCGAATTAGGTTTTTGGGAAGCGCCTCGCGCGACTGCTCGCTGCTTCCACGACGGCTCGTCTACCTGCTGCTGCGGCGGTTCGCCACCGACGCCGTCTTCGACCGATCATCACCAACATCGTCATCAACAACATCGCCACAACGGGCACCGCTGCTTCATCTGCAAACGCTCGGTACGTGCGCAGTGTCTTTGTTCGTTCTCTAAACATGTTTAGTGTGTACGTGTTTAGCGATCTGTTGCTGCTACTCTGCATGTTGATTAGTACATCTACTGTATTGGAGTTTCACATGTTAGTAGCTGCTGTCGTCATGTTTAATATGCTGGAATTAATCATGGAAAAGACGCCTAATTATCCAACAATCCAAAAACCTAATTGTAGGCAATTTCCTAATTTATCAATGGCTGGATTTACCGATGCGATGAAACCGGATAAGTTTACCGGGGTGAACTTCAAGAGGTGGCAGATTCAGTGCCAACTCTGGCTTGAGGCCCTGAAGATCTGGGAGGTCAGTAAGGGCAAACCTGAAGGAGCTATGTCTGAGGAAGATCAGACTAAGTTCAAGGATGCCACTACTGCCTTCAGAGGCTGTGTTCTGAGTGTTCTTGAGGGACGTCTGCGAGATGTGTATATGCACATAACAGATGCCAAAGAGCTCTGGGATGCACTGGATGCTAAATTCGGTGCAACCGATGCAGGCAGTGAATTGTATGTCATGGAGAGCTTTAACGACTACAAGATGGTGAACAACCGTGGCGTAGTCGAACAGGCTCATGAAATACAGGTCATTGCAAAGGAGCTTGAACTACTCAAGTGCATCCTACCTGACAAGTTTGTGGCTGGGTGCATAATTGCAAAGTTGCCTTCTTCGTGGAGGAACTTCGCCACAACGCTCAAACATAAGAGACAGGAGATATCGGTTCAAAACCTGATAGCGTCTCTTGATGTTGAGGAGAAAGCTCGGGCTAAGGACGCTCATGAGAGAGGTGTTGAGGGTCAGTCTAGCGCCAACATGGTGCAGAAAAACTCACACTACAAGAACAACAACAACAGCAAGAAAGGGAACTACAAGCCTCCGACAAATGTGCCTGTCAATACTACTTCCTTCAAGAAGAAGAAGAAGCCGAACAAGCTGGCCAGACTAGGGTGTTACACCTGTGGAGTAGTCGGCCACTTTTCCAAGGACTGCCCAGACCGTGCTGACCGGAAGAAGAATGCCAACGTCGTGACCGCTAGCGGTGCTGATGGGTACGGTAATTTACCGTTTGTGTTTTCAGCTTTTCAATCTCCAAGTTGGTTGATTGATACGGGTGCTAATGTTCATGTGTGTGCTGACATCTCTATGTTCACTTCTTATCAGGTCGTCCGAGATTCTCCCGTCATAATGGGGAACGGTTCACATGCTACTATTCATGGTGTTGGCACGGTAGATCTGAAGTTTACTTCGGGAAAGATCGTGCAGCTGAGGAACGTGCAGCATGTCCCTACTATAAACAAGAATCTCGTTAGTGGCTCCCAACTCTGCAGAGATGGGTTTAAAGTAGTATTTGAGTCCAATAAAGTAGTTGTGTCGAGATTTGGACAATTTATTGGTAAAGGCTATGAGTGCGGAGGCTTGTTCCGCTTATCACTTTCTGAGTTTTGTAATAAGTCAGTATACCATATTTGTGACAATGTTGATTCGGATGCTAGTGTTTGGCACTCTCGTTTATGTCATGTTAATTTTGGTTTACTGTCTCGGCTTTCCAGTATGAGTTTAATTCCGAATTTCACTATTGCCAAAGATTCTAAGTGCCATAGTTGTGTGCGATCAAAGCAACCTCGGAAGCCTCACAAGGCAGCCGAGGAGAGAAACTTGGCACCTCTAGAACTCATACATTCTGATCTGTGTGAGATGAATGGTGTGTTGACAAAAGGTGGAAAGAGATATTTCATGACGTTAATTGATGATGCTACTAGATTCTGCTATGTTTATCTGTTGCAAACTAAAGATGAGGCATTAGACTACTTTAAAATCTATAAGGCTGAAGTTGAAAATCAATTAGAGAGAAAGATCAAACGTCTTAGGTCGGATCGTGGTGGAGAGTATTTTCCCAAAGTATTTGATGATTTCTGTGAGGAACATGGTATTATTCACGAGAGGACGCCTCCCTACTCGCCCCAGTCAAACGGGGTTGCTGAGAGGAAAAACCGCACGCTGACCGACTTGGTGAATGCCATGTTGGACACTGCTGGTTTATCTAAGGCATGGTGGGGGGAGGCTTTATTGACTTCATGTCATGTCCTGAATAGAATTCCGAACAAGAATAAAGATAAGACCCCTTATGAGGAGTGGGCTGGGAGAAAACCATCACTTTCTTATTTGCGCACTTGGGGATGTTTGGCTAAGGTCAACGTTCCAATTCCCAAGAAACGCAAACTCGGACCAAAGACAGTGGATTGTGTCTTTCTAGGCTATGCACAGCGTAGCGTTGGCTATAGATTCTTAGTGGTTAAATCTGAGGTACCTGATATGCATGTTGATAGTATTATGGAATCTCGTGATGCAACATTTTTTGAGAATATGTTTCCAATGAAAGATATGCATAGACCTGCTAGATTTTCTTCTGAGCTCTTTCCTAAATCTAGTACATCTAGTGATTATTCTGAACAACCACATGTTGAGGAAATCCATGAGAAGGATGACAATGAAGCTCCCAAGAGGAGTAAGAGACGGAGGGTTGAAAAATCCTTTGGTGATGATTTCATTGTGTACCTTGTGGACAATACTCCCACATCCATTGCAGAGGCATT
Source organism: Secale cereale (assembly GCA_902687465.1). Lineage (NCBI taxonomy): Eukaryota > Viridiplantae > Streptophyta > Magnoliopsida > Poales > Poaceae > Secale > Secale cereale. The sequence goes on from LR738714.1 coordinate 728,215,624, forward strand.
TGCATCTCCTGATGCAGATGACTGGAAAGAAGCTGTCAATAGTGAGATGGACTCGATTCTTTCCAATGGAACTTGGGAGTTATCTGAACGACCCTATGGTTGCAAACCAGTGGGTTGTAAGTGGGTGTTTAAGAAGAAGCTAAGGCCTGATGGTACTATTGAAAAGTACAAGGCACGGCTGGTAGCCAAAGGCTACACTCAGCGAGAAGGCGAAGATTATTTTGACACCTATTCACCTGTTGCTAGACTGACCACCATTCGTGTACTACTTTCCCTGGCTGCCTCTTATGGTCTGATCGTTCATCAAATGGACGTAAAGACAGCTTTCCTTAACGGAGAGTTGGAAGAGGAAATCTATATGGATCAGCCTGATGGGTTTGTGGTAAAGGGTGAAGAGAGAAAGGTGTGCAAATTGTTAAAATCTTTGTATGGGCTGAAGCAAGCACCTAAGCAATGGCATGAGAAGTTTGACAGAACTCTAACTTCTGCGGGCTTTGTCATTAATGAGGCTGATAGGTGCGTTTATTATCGCCATGGTGGGGGCGATACGGTTGTGCTTGTATGTTGACGACATACTGATCTTTCGTACAAGTATGAGTGTGATAACTGAAGTCAAGTCTTTTCTATCAAGTTGCTTTGATATGAAAGATCTGGGAGAAGCTGATGTGATTCTGAACATTAAGCTGATTAAGGATGAGAGTGGGATTACGTTAACGCAATCACACTATGTTGAGAAGGTCTTGAGCCGGTTTGGCTTTATAGACAACAAGCCCTCTCCAACGCCTTACGATCCCAGCGTGACACTGCGAAAGAATAAGAAAGGACCGAGAGATCAACTGAGATACTCTCAAGTGATCGGTTCGCTCATGTACCTTGCGAGCGCGACACGACTTGATATCTCTTTTGCTGTGAGCAAGTTGAGTAGGTTCATGTCTAACCCGGGTACTGATCATTGGCATGCACTTGAAAGGGTCATGCGTTATCTCAATGGTACAATGAGCTATGGGATACACTATTCAGGGCACCCTGCTGTGCTTGAGGGATACTGTGATGCCAACTGGATCTCAGATGTTGATGAGCTCTATGCCACAAGTGGATATGCATTTCTTCTTGGAGGTGGCATAGTGTCATGGAGGTCTTGTAAACAAACCATATTGACGAGGTCAACCATGGAAGCAGAACTTACTGCTTTAGATACAGCCACTGTTGAGGCGGAATGGCTGCGTGAGCTTTTGATGGACTTGCCGGTGGTTGAAAAACCATTACCGGCGATCCTTATGAACTGTGACAACCAAACGGTAATTGCCAAAGTGAACAGTACTAAGGATAATGCGAAGTCATTAAAACACATTAAGAGACGTCTCAAGTCTGTCAGGAAAATGAGAAACTCCGGAGTGATAACTGTCACATATATTTAGACAGACAGAAACCTGGCAGACCCCTTTACGAAGGGACTATCGCGTAATGTGATAGAAGGTGCATCGAGAGAGATGGGTATGAGACCCGTGAATGTTACACCGTAGTGGTAACCCAACCTATGTGATCGGAGATCCCGTGAATTAGGACCTGGGAAGAACAAGCTATTGGTTTAACTGAGGAGAGTTCTATGTGAGACCCTCTCTAGTGAAGATGCAGAACTCTCAAGTGCTGTAAGGCAGGTTGGCAATATTGCCTTAATGTGTTCATGTTGGCTATTCATAGCAAAGATGCTGTCCTACAGAGCATTCTTGAAAGAACACACCTATATGAGTCCGACAGTCAAACGTCGCAGTCTATGAGATTTGGGTGATCTCTAGTAAACTCATGAAGAGACCAGGGAGTACGACGCATATGCTCCACCCGCGGGGTAGGCTACTGGCAGCCAGGTAGTGGTTATGACTTTGAGTGAAGTCTGTTGGCACAAGCTTGCAATTCAAGGCGTAGTACATTGTTCAAGTTGCTGGCAGATGTAGCTTAAAGCTCTATGCGGAAGTTCAACTTAACAGTCTCTCCTGAAACACTGGTATATAAACAAGTAGCGAGGATTGGCAAAACTCTAAATGGGCATTTGAGATCTGGTGGGGGATTGTTAGAATTGGGCCCATTATTTGGGGCAGCCCAATAAGCAATATCTGAAATCTCAAATGGGCCCATGTTTGTGGCAGCTCACTTGCTAGTGGAGTGGGGAGTGGGAGCTAAATTTTAGTCCCACCATGGAAGTTGGAGGAGATGTACACCACCTTATAAGGTGGAGTGTTCTACCACTTGTAAGTGAGTGAGAACAGGAGAGCCTCTCGCGCACTCCTCCTCCGACGACGCCGCCGCTCGCACGCACGCACGCACGCACCGCCCGCCCGTCTCGTCACGACGCGCCGCGCCGCGGGTTGCGGGAATCTCGCCGAGCCGAGCTTATTTTTGCTGTGCAGGAAAAACGTGACAGACGTGTCAACAGTTAGCCAATTCGGGTCGCTCCCCGATCGTGGGCTACTGTAACCGACCCGAACGTGCGCGACGTGGACTCGGCCCACGTTCGCCTCCGTTAGGGTTTTCCTGAGCCGCACTATATAAGTTGTGCACTGCCTGCGACGCAAACCACCGAAACCAATCTAGGGTTTTGCCACTCTCGTTCCTTGCGCCGCCACCGTAGTCTACTCCATCCCGAGCGCCGGCGTGCACCGGCGAACGGGAGAGCAGGTCTCCGGAACCACTCGCTCTTGTGATCCTGTACGGGACAGGGCGAATTAGGTTTTTGGGAAGCGCCTCGCGCGACTGCTCGCTGCTTCCACGACGGCTCGTCTACCTGCTGCTGCGGCGGTTCGCCACCGACGCTGTCTTCGACCGATCATCACCAACGTCGTCATCAACAACATCGCCACAACGGGCACCGCTGCTTCATCTGCAAACGCTCGGTACGTGCGCAGTGTCTTTGTTCGTTCTCTAAACATGTTTAGTGTGTACGTGTTTAGTGATCTGTTGCTGCTACTCTGCATGTTGATTAGTACATCTACTGTATTAGAGTTTCACATGTTAGTAGCTGCTGTCGTCATGTTTAATATGCTGGAATTAATCATGGAAAAGACGCCTAATTATCCAACAATCCAAAAACCTAATTGTAGGCAATTTCCTAATTTATCAATGGCTGGATTTACCGATGCGATGAAACCGGATAAGTTTACCGGGGTGAACTTCAAGAGGTGGCAGATTCAGTGCCAACTCTGGCTTTAGGCCCTGAAGATCTGGGAGGTCAGTAAGGGCAAACCTGAAGGAGCTATGTCTGAGGAAGATCAGACTAAGTTCAAGGATGCCACTACTGCCTTCAGAGGCTGTGTTCTGAGTGTTCTTGAGGGACGTCTGCGAGATGTGTATATGCACATAACAGACGCCAAAGAGCTCTGGGATGCACTGGATGCTAAATTCGGTGCAACCGATGCAGGCAGTGAATTGTATGTCATGGAGAGCTTTAACGACTACAAGATGGTGAACAACCATGGCGTAGTCGAACAGGCTCATGAAATACAGGTCATTGCAAAGGAGCTTGAACTACTCAAGTGCGTCCTACCTGACAAGTTTGTGGCTGGGTGCATAATTGCAAAGTTGCCTTCTTCGTGGAGGAACTTCGCCACAACGCTCAAACATAAGAGACAGGAGATATCGGTTGAAAACCTGATAGCGTCTCTTGATGTTGAGGAGAAAGCTCGGGCTAAGGACGCTCATGAGAGAGGTGTTGAGGGTCAGTCTAGCGCCAATATGGTGCAGAAAAACTCACACTACAGGAACAACAACAACAGCAAGAAAGGGAACTACAAGCCTCCGACAAATGTGCCTGTCAATACTACTTCCTTCAAGAAGAAGAAGAAGCCGAACAAGCTGGCCAGACTAGGGTGTTACACCTGTGGAGTAGACGGCCACTTTTCCAAGGACTGCCCAGACCGTGCAGACCGGAAGAAGAATGTCAACGTCGTGACCGCTAGCGGTGCTGATGGGTACGGTAATTTACCGTTTGTGTTTTCAGCTTTTCAATCTCCAAGTTGGTTGATTGATACGGGTGCTAATGTCCATGTGTGTGCTGACATCTCTATGTTCACTTCTTATCAGGTCGTCCGAGATTCTCCCGTCATAATGGGGAACGGTTCACATGCTACTGTTCATGGTGTTGGCACGGTAGATCTGAAGTTTACTTCGGGAAAGATCGTGCAACTGAGGAACGTGCAGCATGTCCCTACTATAAACAAGAATCTCGTTAGTGGCTCCCAACTCTGCAGAGATGGGTTTAAAGTAGTATTTGAGTCCAATAAAGTAGTTGTGTCGAGATTTGGACAATTTATTGGTAAAGGCTATGAGTGCGGAGGCTTGTTCCGCTTATCACTTTCTGAGTTTTGTAATAAGTCAGTATACCATATTTGTGACAATGTTGATTCGGATGCTAGTGTTTGGCACTCTCATTTATGTCATGTTAATTTTGGTTTACTGTCTCGGCTTTCCAGTATGAGTTTAATTCCGAATTTCACTATTGCCAAAGGTTCTAAGTGCCATAGTTGTGTGCAATCAAAGCAACCTCGGAAGCCTCACAAGGCAGCCGAGGAGAGAAACTTGGCACCTCTAGAACTCATACATTCTGATCTGTGTGAGATGAATGGTGTGTTGACAAAAGGTGGAAAGAGATATTTCATGACGTTAATTGATGATGCTACTAGATTCTGCTATGTTTATCTGTTGCAAACTAAAGATGAGGCATTAGACTACTTTAAAATCTATAAGGCTGAAGTTGAAAATCAATTAGAGAGAAAGATCAAACGTCTTAGGTCGGATCGTGGTGGAGAGTATTTTCCCAAAGTATTTGATGATTTCTGTGAGGAACATGGTATTATTCACGAGAGGACGCCTCCCTACTCGCCCCAGTCAAACGGGGTTGCTGAGAGGAAAAACCGCACGCTGACCGACTTGGTGAATGCCATGTTGGACACTGCTGGTTTATCTAAGGCATGGTGGGGGGAGGCTTTATTGACTTCATGTCATGTCCTGAATAGAATTCCGAACAAGAATAAAGATAAGACCCCTTATGAGGAGTGGGCTGGGAGAAAACCATCACTTTCTTATTTGCGCACTTGGGGATGTTTGGCTAAGGTCAACGTTCCAATTCCCAAGAAACGCAAACTCGGACCAAAGACAGTGGATTGTGTCTTTCTAGGCTATGCACAGCGTAGCGTTGGCTATAGATTCTTAGTGGTTAAATCTGAGGTACCTGATATGCATGTTGATAGTATTATGGAATCTCGTGATGCAACATTTTTTGAGAATATGTTTCCAATGAAAGATATGCATAGACCTGCTAGATTTTCTTCTGAGCTCTTTCCTGAATCTAGTACATCTAGTGATTATTCTGAACAACCACATGTTGAGGAAATCCATGAGAAGGATGACAATGAAGCTCCCAAGAGGAGTAAGAGACGGAGGGTTGAAAAATCCTTTGGTGATGATTTCATTGTGTACCTTGTGGACAATACTCCCACGTCCATTGCAGAGGCATTTGCATCTCCTGATGCAGATGACTGGAAAGAAGCTGTCAATAGTGAGATGGACTCGATTCTTTCCAATGGAACTTGGGAGTTATCTAAACGACCCTATGGTTGCAAACCAGTGGGTTGTAAGTGGGTGTTTAAGAAGAAGCTAAGGCCTGATGGTACTATTGAAAAGTACAAGGCACGGCTGGTAGCCAAAGGCTACACTCAGCGAGAAGGCGAAGATTATTTTGACACCTATTCACCTGTTGCTAGACTGACCACCATTCGTGTACTACTTTCCCTGGCTGCCTCTTATGGTCTTATCGTTCATCAAATGGACGTAAAGACAGCTTTCCTTAACGGAGAGTTGGAAGAGGAAATCTATATGGATCAGCCTGATGGGTTTGTGGTAAAGGGTGAAGAGAGAAAGGTGTGCAAATTGTTAAAATCTTTGTATGGGCTGAAGCAAGCACCTAAGCAATGGCATGAGAAGTTTGACAGAACTCTAACTTCTGCGGGCTTTGTCATTAATGAGGCTGATAGGTGCGTTTATTATCGCCATGGTGGGGGCGATACGATTATACTGTGCTTGTATGTTGACGACATACTGATCTTTGGTACAAGTATGAGTGTGATAACTGAAGTCAAGTCTTTTCTATCAAGTTGCTTTGATATGAAAGATCTGGGAGAAGCTGATGTGATTCTGAACATTAAGCTGATTAAGGATGAGAGTGGGATTACGTTAACGCAATCACAATATGTTGAGAAGGTCTTGAGCCGGTTTGGCTTTATAGACAGCAAGCCCTCTCCAACGCCTTACGATCCCAGCGTGACACTGCGAAAGAATAAGAAAGGACCGAGAGATCAACTGAGATACTCTCAAGTGATCGGTTCGCTCATGTACCTTGCGAGCGCGACACGACCTGATATCTCTTTTGCTGTGAGCAAGTTGAGTAGGTTCATGTCTAACCCGGGTACTGATCATTGGCATGCACTTGAAAGGGTCATGCGTTATCTCAATGGTACAATGAGCTATGGGATACACTATTCAGGGCACCCTGCTGTGCTTGAGGGATGCTGTGATGCCAACTGGATCTCAGATGTTGATGAGCTCTATGCCACAAGTGGATATGCATTTCTTCTTGGAGGTGGCATAGTGTCATGGAGGTCTTGTAAACAAACCATATTGACGAGGTCAACCATGGAAGCAGAACTTACTGCTTTAGATACATCCACTGTTGAGGCGGAATGGCTGCGTGAGCTTTTGATGGACTTGCCGGTGGTTGAAAAACCATTACCGGCGATCCTTATGAACTGTGACAACCAAACGGTAATTGCCAAAGTGAACAGTACTAAGGATAATGCGAAGTCATCAAAACACATTAAGAGACGTCTCAAGTCTGTCAGGAAAATGAGAAACTCCGGAGTGATAACTGTCACATATATTCAGACAGACAGAAACCTGGCAGACCCCTTTACGAAGGGACTATCGCGTAATGTGATAGAAGGTGCATCGAGAGAGATGGGTATGAGACCCGTGAATGTTACACCATAGTGGTAACCCAACCTATGTGATCGGAGATCCCGTGAATTAGGACCTGGGAAGAACAAGCTATTGGTTTAACTGAGGAGAGTTCTATGTGAGACCCTCTCTAGTGAAGATGCAGAACTCTCAAGTGCTGTAAGGCAGGTTGGCAATATTGCCTTAATGTGTTCATGTTGGCTATTCATAGCAAAGATGCTGTCCTACAGAGCATTCTTGAAAGAACACACCTATATGAGTCCGACAGTCAAACGTCGCAGTCTATGAGATTTGGGTGATCTCTAGTAAACTCATGAAGAGACCAGGGAGTACGACGCATATGCTCCACCCGCGGGGTAGGCTACTGGCAGCCAGGTAGTGGTTATGACTTTGAGTGAAGTCTGTTGGCACAAGCTTGCAATTCAAGGCGTAGTACATTGTTCAAGTTGCTGGCAGATGTAGCTTAAAGCTCTATGCGGAAGTTCAACTTAACAGTCTCTCCTGAAACACTGGTATATAAACAAGTAGCGAGGATTGGCAAAACTCTAAATGGGCATTTGAGATCTGGTGGGGGATTGTTAGAATTGGGCCCATTATTTGGGGCAGCCCAATAAGCAATATCTGAAATCTCAAATGGGCCCATGTTTGTGGCAGCTCACTTGCTAGTGGAGTGGGGAGTGGGAGCTAAATTTTAGTCCCACCATGGAAGTTGGAGGAGATGTACACCACCTTATAAGGTGGAGTGTTCTACCACTTGTAAGTGAGTGAGAACAGGAGAGCCTCTCGCGCACTCCTCCTCCGACGACGCCGCCGCTCGCACGCACGCACGCACGCACCGCCCGCCCGTCTCGTCACGACGCGCCGCGCCGCGGGTTGCGGGAATCTCGCCGAGCCGAGCTTATTTTTGCTGTGCAGGAAAAACGTGACAGACGTGTCAACAGTTAGCCAATTCGGGTCGCTCCCCGATCGTGGGCTACTGTAACCGACCCGAACGTGCGTGACGTGGACTCGGCCCACGTTCGCCTCCGTTAGGGTTTTCCTGAGCCGCACTATATAAGTTGTGCACTGCCTGCGACGCAAACCACCGAAACCAATCTAGGGTTTTGCCACTCTCGTTCCTTGCGCCGCCACCGTAGTCTACTCCATCCCGAGCGCCGGCGTGCACCGGCGAACGGGAGAGCAGGTCTCCGGAACCACTCGCTCTTGTGATCCTGTACGGGACAGGGCGAATTAGGTTTTTGGGAAGCGCCTCGCGCGACTGCTCGCTGCTTCCACGACGGCTCGTCTACCTGCTGCTGCGGCGGTTCGCCACCGACGCTGTCTTCGACCGATCATCACCAACGTCGTCATCAACAACATCGCCACAACGGGCACCGCTGCTTCATCTGCAAACGCTCGGTACGTGCGCAGTGTCTTTGTTCGTTCTCTAAACATGTTTAGTGTGTACGTGTTTAGTGATCTGTTGCTGCTACTCTGCATGTTGATTAGTACATCTACTGTATTAGAGTTTCACATGTTAGTAGCTGCTGTCGTCATGTTTAATATGCTGGAATTAATCATGGAAAAGACGCCTAATTATCCAACAATCCAAAAACCTAATTGTAGGCAATTTCCTAATTTATCAATGGCTGGATTTACCGATGCGATGAAACCGGATAAGTTTACCGGGGTGAACTTCAAGAGGTGGCAGATTCAGTGCCAACTCTGGCTTTAGGCCCTGAAGATCTGGGAGGTCAGTAAGGGCAAACCTGAAGGAGCTATGTCTGAGGAAGATCAGACTAAGTTCAAGGATGCCACTACTGCCTTCAGAGGCTGTGTTCTGAGTGTTCTTGAGGGACGTCTGCGAGATGTGTATATGCACATAACAGACGCCAAAGAGCTCTGGGATGCACTGGATGCTAAATTCGGTGCAACCGATGCAGGCAGTGAATTGTATGTCATGGAGAGCTTTAACGACTACAAGATGGTGAACAACCATGGCGTAGTCGAACAGGCTCATGAAATACAGGTCATTGCAAAGGAGCTTGAACTACTCAAGTGCGTCCTACCTGACAAGTTTGTGGCTGGGTGCATAATTGCAAAGTTGCCTTCTTCGTGGAGGAACTTCGCCACAACGCTCAAACATAAGAGACAGGAGATATCGGTTGAAAACCTGATAGCGTCTCTTGATGTTGAGGAGAAAGCTCGGGCTAAGGACGCTCATGAGAGAGGTGTTGAGGGTCAGTCTAGCGCCAACATGGTGCAGAAAAACTCACACTACAAGAACAACAACAACAGCAAGAAAGGGAACTACAAGCCTCCGACAAATGTGCCTGTCAATACTACTTCCTTCAAGAAGAAGAAGAAGCCGAACAAGCTGGCCAGACTAGGGTGTTACACCTGTGGAGTAGTCGGCCACTTTTCCAAGGACTGCCCAGACCGTGCAGACCGGAAGAAGAATGTCAACGTCGTGACCGCTAGCGGTGCTGATGGGTACGGTAATTTAGCGTTTGTGTTTTCAGCTTTTCAATCTCCAAGTTGGTTGATTGATACAGGTGCTAATGTTCATGTGTGTGCTGACATCTCTATGTTCACTTCTTATCAGGTCGTCCGAGATTCTCCCGTCATAATGGGGAACGGTTCGCATGCTACTGTTCATGGTGTTGGCACGGTAGATCTGAAGTTTACTTCGGGAAAGATCGTGCAGCTGAGGAACGTGCAGCATGTCCCTGCTATAAACAAGAATCTCGTTAGTGGCTCCCAACTCTGCAGAGATGGGTTTAAAGTAGTATTTGAGTCCAATAAAGTAGTTGTGTCGAGATTTGGACAATTTATTGGTAAAGGCTATGAGTGCGGAGGCTTGTTCCGCTTATCACTTTCTGAGTTTTGTAATAAGTCAGTATACCATATTTGTGACAATGTTGATTCGGATGCTAGTGTTTGGCACTCTCGTTTATGTCATGTTAATTTTGGTTTACTGTCTCGGCTTTCCAGTATGAGTTTAATTCCGAATTTCACTATTGCCAAAGGTTCTAAGTGCCATAGTTGTGTGCAATCAAAGCAACCTCGGAAGCCTCACAAGGCAGTCGAGGAGAGAAACTTGGCACCTCTAGAACTCATACATTCTGATCTGTGTGAGATGAATGGTGTGTTGACAAAAGGTGGAAAGAGATATTTCATGACGTTAATTGATGATGCTACTAGATTCTGCTATGTTTATCTGTTGCAAACTAAAGATGAGGCATTAGACTACTTTAAAATCTATAAGGCTGAAGTTGAAAATCAATTAGAGAGAAAGATCAAACGTCTTAGGTCGGATCGTGGTGGAGAGTATTTTCCCAAAGTATTTGATGATTTCTGTGAGGAACATGGTATTATTCACGAGAGGACGCCTCCCTACTCGCCCCAGTCAAACGGGGTTGCTGAGAGGAAAAACCGCACGCTGACCGACTTGGTGAATTCCATGTTGGACACTGCTGGTTTATCTAAGGCATGGTGGGGGGAGGCTTTATTGACTTCATGTCATGTCCTGAATAGAATTCCGAACAAGAATAAAGATAAGACCCCTTATGAGGAGTGGGCTGGGAGAAAACCATCACTTTCTTATTTGCGCACTTGGGGATTTTTGGCTAAGGTCAACGTTCCAATTCCCAAGAAACGCAAACTCGGACCAAAGACAGTGGATTGTGTCTTTCTAGGCTATGCACAGCGTAGCGTTGGCTATAGATTTTTAGTGGTTAAATCTGAGGTACCTGATATGCATGTTGATAGTATTATGGAATCTCGTGATGCAACATTTTTTGAGAATATGTTTCCTATGAAAGATATGCATAGACCTGCTAGATTTTCTTCTGAGCTCATTCCTGAATCTAGTACATCTAGTGATTATTCTGAACAACCACATGTTGAGGAAATCCATGAGAAGGATGACAATGAAGCTCCCAAGAGGAGTAAGAGACGGAGGGTTGAAAAATCCTTTGGTGATGATTTCATTGTGTACCTTGTCGACAATACTCCCACGTCCATTGCAGAGGCATTTGCATCTCCTGATGCAGATGACTGGAAAGAAGCTGTCAGTAGTGAGATGGACTCGATTCTTTCCAATGGAACTTGGGAGTTATCTAAACGACCCTATGGTTGCAAACCAGTGGGTTGTAAGTGGGTGTTTAAGAAGAAGCTAAGGCCTGAGGGTACAATTGAAAAGTACAAGGCACGGCTTGTAGCCAAAGGCTACACTCAGCGAGAAGGCGAAGATTATTTTGACACCTATTCACCTGTTGCTAGACTGACCACCATTCGTGTACTACTTTCCCTGACTGCCTCTTATGGTCTTATCGTTCATCAAATGGACGTAAAGACAGCTTTCCTTAACAGAGAGTTGGAAGAGGAAATCTATATGGATCAGCCTGATGGGTTTGTGGTAAAGGGTGAAGAGAGAAAGGTGTGAAAATTGTTAAAATCTTTGTATGGGCTGAAGCAAGCACCTAAGCAATGGCATGAGAAGTTTGACAGAACTCTAACTTCTACGGGCTTTGTCATTAATGAGGCCGATAGGTGCGTTTATTATCGCCATGGTGGGGGCGATACGGTTATACTGTGCTTGTATGTTGACGACTGATACGTCCAAAACGTATCTATAATTTCTGCTTGCTCCATGCCTCTTTTGGGTGATATTGCTATGATATTTATACACTTCCATACACTTTTGATCATATTTGGACTAACCTATTAACTCAGTGCACCCCAGTGCCAGTTTCTGTTTTTGGCTGTTTTTGTATTTCAGGTTTTCACGTTATGAGAACTGCCAGGAAAAAACCAGAAAAATTATATAAAAAATCAGCGTTCCAGAAACTACCGTGCGTCCGAAGGACAGCCAGGGGGGCCACCAGGGCTCCAGGCGCCCTGGCGGCGCGCCCCCCCTGGGCCGCGCCGGGGGGGCGCTTGGGCCCCCCGAGGCTCCTCCGATGCCCCCCTTTGGCATATATTTAAAGCGTCTCCCGAAACCCTTGACGGGGGAACTCTTTTCGCTATCTCATCTCTGTTCCGCCGCCGCCGCCGCTGCCAAGATCGGGAGCACCAGGAGCACTCTTCCCGGCACCCTGCCGGAGGGGAGGATCACCACCGAGAGCTTCTCCACCACCATGGACGCCTCCCGGATGAGTTGTGAGTAGTCTCCCTTGGACCATGGGTCCATGTCCAGTAGCTATGTGATGTTCTCCTCCCGTTCTTGTGCTTCACTAATTAGTCCTCGTGAGCTGCCCTACATGATCGAGGCACATATGTAATCCTTATGCTGTTGCTATGATGAGTTTGCTGTGATCCGATGGATTATGAGATTATGTTCAGATTGTGCTTGAGTAATATATTTGATCTACCTCTTTTTTATTTATGTTCGTAAGTAATTCTTGCATGTTCTCCGTTGTTATTTATTGCTTTGGCCAAGTAATAGGTAGTGACTCCAAGAGGGAACGTTATGCTTGATTGTGGGTTCATGCCCCTCGATGACTAGTTTGAGTGACAGAAACATGAGTCTAGGGGATGTGCTGTTGCCACAAGGGGGAAAACAACGGTGCTTGTGCCCGCGGGTGCAAGGATTGTTTACTTTACGCAAAGTTCTTTTAATGCAGTTGTCTGTTGCATTGAGTTTACACTATGGGTGGGACTCGCAACTTAATACCAGCGAGATGTTCTGGATAGATATCTCAAGGTGGATGATTAGTAGTAGATATTGATGGATTTCGGTCTACTTACTTTGGCGTACCGCCCATGCTTTGAACCTCAACCTTTCTTGCAATGTAGTCAGCATTGGTTTGCGTTCGTGGTCCTGTCAATTGCCCAGCTGTAATTTGTTTACCTCACATAGCTGTTTTATCGTCTTTTGGGAGAGAGACATCACTAGTGAACATCATGAGACTCCGGTCCATATTACCATCATTGATCACATCCACTATTAACTTTTCGCTATTATTTACTATTGCAAAACATTATCTATCACTACTATCATTGCTTTTAATCCTTTGTGAACTACAAGGCCGGAGGGATTGACAACCTCTCTGTACTCATTGGGAGCAAAGTTATTTGTATCTGTGTGCAGGTCCACGTTGATTGCTACTAATCTGGCGCCGAAGCAGTTGACACCTACTTGTTGAACCTAGGAGTCTCTGGGGATTCGATCCTTGGCATCTTTGCTAAGGGAAAACACTTCTACATACTGCATCTTACACCTTCCACTTGGGGTAACCAACGAGGGGTTCGAGGCCCATCAAGGAGTATTTTCTGGCGCCGTTGCCAAGGACTCCACTCTTCAGGATAGGGGAGTTGCATGCTATCTTTTACCTTTGCTTTTTAGTCTTGTTAGTTTACCTTTCAATTTTTGCTTTAGTACCTTTTATCGAAAATCACAAAAATAGTTATCTTGCTTGCTTGCCATTATGGGTTCTACTAAAAACACTAAATGGGAGGAGTACACCCCTTCTTCCATTACCCCAATTACCACTGTTGGGATCTACAAAAGTAATAAACCTTGTGATTTTACTAGTCTTGACGGAGGGTTGTGCCCATGGCATGGTCTTCCAGGAAAAGAGTATGTGCCTCAATTTAAAATTGCTCCTAAGCTTCCCCAAACTTGGGAAGATGTTCAAACTCTTATAATAGAGAGCGAATCAAACAAAGAGGATGACACTACAATTTTGCCCACTAATGATAAAATTGATTTTGATAATTGTAGTATTTTAGAAGTTGTCACCTTTCTACAAGGAATGGCCAAAGATCCCCACACTAGCACGCTTAATCTTGCCTTCACAGAGCATATCACTAATGCTCTCATCAAAGCTAGGGAGGAGAAACTTAGAGTAGAAGCCTCCATACCTAGGAAGCTAGAGGATGGTTGGGATCCTATGATTAAAATTAAGATAAACAACTTCTCATGCTATGCTTTATGTGATATTGTAGCTAGTACTTCCATTATGCCCAAAAGACTATATGATATGCTTAAATTGAAACCTTTTGATTCTTGTTCTTTTGGTATCCGTCTCGTTGATTCTTCCATAAAGAAACTTTTGGGGAGGATCGACGATGTTCTTATTGTTGTTAATGATAATTATGTGCCCGTTGATTTTACTATTATGGATATTGAATGTGATCCTTCATGTCCAATTATTTTGGGATGTCCCTTTTTGCGCACCGTTGGTGCTATCATTGACATGAAAGAGGGTAATATAAAATTTCAGTTTCCTCTCAAGAAAGGGATGGAACACTTCCCTCGAAAGAAGGTCAAGTTACCTTTTGAGTCCGTTGTACGTGCTAGCTATTCTTTTACTCTTGATAAAACTTGATCTCTATGCATTATGCCTAGCTTAAAGGCATAAAAGAAAGCGCTTTTGGGAGGCAGCCCAATGAATAAATTTTTTGCTTTTGTTGTGTCTTGATGTTGTTTACTTCTGTAGCATCATCATTGTATCTTTGCTTTTCATATTTGTGCCAAGTATAGCCTCTGATTGCTAGAGAGTTCAAAAGTTGTGAGGTGCTGTCCAGGAAACAGATTCTGTCCTTGGATAGAAAAATTCGTATAAAATCACCAGTTCATATTTTTGGTCTGAATTTTTTCGACAGCGTTCTCTATATAATTGTCTTTCGTGCGTCTGTTCTGAGTTTTTTGATTTGAGTTGCAGAAGTATCCCGAACAGATCAATTACTACCTGCTGTTCTGTTTTTCACAGATTCTGTCCTGTTTTGCCTTTCCTTCACTTTGCAAATCAAGAACTTGCTTTTTCTTTGCAAAAACCATTTGGCAATCTTGAGAAACAGTAGAACTTCAAGAATATCCATATTTCCAGCAAGGTATAATTATTTTATTAAGGGTACTAACCTCGCTAATCAGATTATGATGAGTTATGTATGAAGGGAGTTTTCAAGTGTGCGAGGGAAGATGATAAAAAGATTCAGGAGTGTCAAGCGCTCAAGCTTGGGGAAGCCCCCGTGCACCCCCAAGAAATATTCAAGGAGACTCAAGCGTCTAAGCTTGGGGATGCCCCCGTGCATCCCCTTCTCCATCAACATTATCAATTCGTCTTTCGTTCCGCTATATTTTTATCACTTCATGTGTTATGTGCTATGCTTGGAGCGTCTTGCTTTTAGTTTTCTTTTTAGTTTTTCATAACGAGTCGGAACTCAGCATTCCTTTATGTGGGAGAGAAACACGCTCCACCTCTACCTAGAACATAACATAGAATTTTCATGTCTATCTATGCTGTGTGTGTTCTTTGTCCTTTAATAACTACTATCATGCTCTGCTCTTAATATTCATGCTTATCTTTTCAAAGAGCTTTTGTTTAGTTGGTTGCTTGAACTCTCTTTAATTATCATGCTCACCTTATTAAGAGAGTTTGCTTCCGTTGCATTGTTTAATGTGTCTATGATAAAGATGCTACTTGCATGATGGTGCTTAGTAGTTCAGGTTTTCTTTAGGTTAATCTCAAATAGCTGGGGGGTTCCCAATGTGTTATTGGAGTACCAACATGATTTGTTTGCCTATGATGTGGTATGGTTTAGTAATATCTTCCTTCGAGAATTTATTTTGATTGACTTGGCGTATGCTCACGCATATTTAAGACTGTAAAGAAAGTCTGTCAAGCCTTGATGATCTTTTGTTTTTGAGTAGCGACATAACTACCATGCCTGATTCAATATTGCTTTGTCGCTCTGCATGTTTATGACCGTCATTGCTCTCTTAGTTTGTCGCTCCCAGTCTTTTTGCTAACCTCCACCAGTACTAAGCAAACTAACTTTGCAATATATAGCTCATGGGAAAGTAGCCTAAAAACTATTGTGGTAAAGAATATGTTGCCTATGTATCTTATTTCTTATAAGTTGCTTGCTGAGCGGTAACCATGTTTCCGGGGACGCCATCAACTGTCACACTTTTGTTGAATATCATGTGAGTTGCTATGCATGTTCGTCTTGTCTGAAGTAAGGGTGATTTACCGTGGGTTGAATGACTATGCATATTGTTAGAGAAGAACAATGGGCCGCCAACCAAAGCCATGTATCATGGTGGAAGTTTTAGCTTGGACCTTAATCCTCAATCTCTTATGAGAATATGCTTATGCATTAAAGAGGAGTCCATCATCTATTTTCTATGTTGTCCCGGTATGGATGTCCTCAAGTTGAGATCTATCAAAAACGAGAAATCAAATGCGATTTATCTCCTTGGACCTTTGTACAGGTGGCATAGAGGTACCCCTTTGTGACACTTGGTTGATACATATGTAATGCAATGATAACCCATGGAAATCCGAGCTAATTAGGACAAGGTACGAGCACTATTGGTATTCGATGCATGAGGCTTGCAACTTATAGGATGTCTTATGCATGACACATATGAAGTACTACTACCGTTGACAAAATTGCTTCCATGTTTTCAAAATAAAAAGCTCTAGCACATAACCATTCTTTTACCTTTATGTTAAAGCACCAACTACTGAGTGCATGATTGTCATTCTGAGTGTAATGTGCATTGCTCCAAAGTAGCATTGTCTTTTGCATGATTGTGATATCGTTGTTTTGAAATGATTGTATCTAGTCATCACTTAAACCTTGAAGGTGCCCCTGCATTTATGTTTTGCATCACTAAAGGGAGCAAGCTAGATATCACTTTATCATATTTGCACATCATGATCATTGCAAATCTTTTTGATGTTTCAGTTTCATATTGTAAAACTTTCAGTCATTTGTGATTTTCTCATGAGGCAACTTAATTACTTTAGAATCATTGTCTTAGTAAGCTTTTGTCATGTGACTATGAAAAAGTCATATATGGTTAATAGCATGTCACCACAGAAATTATTCTTGTTATCATTTACCTACTCGAGGACGAGCAGGAATTAAGCTTGGGGATGTTGATACGTCCAAAACGTATCTATAATTTCTGCTTGCTCCATGCCACTTTTGGGTGATATTGCTATGATATTCATGCACTTCCATACACTTTTGATCATATTTGGACTAACTTACTAATCTAGTGCACCCCAGTGCCAGTTTCTGTTTTCGGCTGTTTTTGTATTTCAGGTTTTCACGTTTCGAGAACTGCCTAGAAAAATTCAGAAAAATTATATAAAAAATCAGCGTTCCGGAAACAACTCTGCGTCCGAAGGGCAGCCTGGGGGGGCCACCAGGGCTCCAGGCGCCCTAGCGGCGCGCCCCCCCTGGGCCGCGCCGGGGGGGCGCCTGGGCCCCCCGAAGCTCCCCCGATGCCCTCCTTTTGCATATATTTAAAGGGTCCTCCGAAACCCTCAGAACAGGAACTCTTTTCGCGATCCCATCTCTGTTCCGCCGCCGCCGCCGCTTCCAAGATCGGGAGCACCAGGAGAACTCTTCCCGTCACCCTGCCGGAGGGGAGGATCACCACCGGGAGCTTCTCCACCACCATGGACGCCTCCCGGATGACTCGTGAGTAGTCTCCGTTGGACCATGAGTCGATGACCAATAGCTATGTGATGTTCTCCTCCCGTTCTTGTGCTTCACTAATTAGTCCTCGTGAGCTGCCCAACATGATCGAGGCACCTATGTAATCCTTGTGCTGTTGCTATGTTGAGTTTGCTGGGATCCGATGGATTATGAGATTATGTTCAGATTGATCTTGAGTAATATATTTGATTCACCTCTTTTATATTTTTGTTCATAAGTAATTCTTGCATGTTCTCCGTTGTTATTTATTGCTTTGGCCGAGTAATAGCTAGTGACTCCAAGAGGGAACGTTATGCTCGATTGTGGGTTCATGCCCCTCGATGACTAGCTTGAGTGACAGAAACATGAGTCTAGGGGATGTGCTGTTGCCACAAGGGGGAAAACAATGGTGCTTGTGCCCGCGGGTGCAAGGATTGTTTACTTTACGCAAAGTTCTTTTAATGCAGTTGTCTGTTGCATTGAGTTTACACTATGGGTGGGACTCGCAACTTAATACCAGCGAGATGTTCTGGATAGATATCTCAAGGTGGATGATTAGTAGTAGATACTGATGGATTTCGGTCTACTTACTTTGGCGTGCCACCCATGCTTTGAACCTCAACCTTTCTTGCAATGTAGTCAGCATTGGTTTGCGTTCGTGGTCCTGTCAATTGCCCAGCTGTAATTTGTTTACCTCACATAGCTGTTTTATCGTCTTTTGGGAGAGAGACATCACTATTGAACATCATGAGACTCCGGTCCATATTACCATCATTGATCACATCCACTATTTACTTTTCGCTATTATTTACTATTGCAAAACATTATCTATCACTACTATCATTGCTTTTAATCCTTTGTGAACTACAAGGCCGGAGGGATTGACAACCTCTCTATACTCGTTGGGAGCAAAGTTATTTGTATCTGTGTGCAGGTCCACGTTGATTGCTACTAATCTGGCGCCGTAGCAGTTGACACCTACTTGTTGAACCTAGGAGTCTCTGGGGATTCGATCCTTGGCATCTTTGCTAAGGGAAAACACTTCTACATACTGCATCTTACACCTTCCACTTGGGGTAACCAACGAGGGGTTCGAGGCCCATCAGGCACTAAAGGGTGGGGACTAAAGGTCCACCACCCGCCCTTTAGTACCGGTTCTGCACGAACCGCCACTAAAGGGCCACAACATGGCACGAGGCAGCGCTGGGGGCGGGGATCCCTTTAGTACCGGTTGGTAACACTAATTGGTACTAAAAGGTTTAGGTGGTTTTGGGTTTATGATTTATTTTTCCTGTAATTTTGTGTTTTCCATTTAATTCTTTTTCATTTGCTGGACTTGGAGGAGGAGTCGGCTGACGTGGTGGCGGACTTGGAGGAGCGGGAATCTGCTGACGCGGTGGTGGACTTCGAGGAGGAGTCGGCTGACGTGGTGTCGGTGGCCTTCGAAAGATGATGCAATCCTTTCTCCATAGGATGATACGATGTATGGCCTCTCCCAGTGTGTGCTCCTCGTCACCTCTAGGAATGTCAAGCTCTAGCCGCGAATATTGGTCCACCACCTCATCAACCACGACACGAGCATAGCCGGTTGGAATCGGGTTGCAATGGAAGGTTGCTTCGGGGGGATTTGTATAAGCAATGGCGTATGCCACCTTCATGGATATGTTCTTCATTTTGAAGTTTAGCTCACAGTTAGTGTTCTCCATGATGTCATCCACAGGGTATCTATCCAGCAGTGCGTCGTCCGGGGCGGAACCCACACTACTTCTCGGCATGGATGGGACGATGCTATCCAATGCTGGATCATCCGCTAGCTGTTGCGCTGTTGAGACCCCTTTCCTGGCTAAGTGAGTCGATCTGTTGCCACTGCTGCTGTAATTTGAGTGCCAAGTCCGCGTGCCCTGATTCTAGGCCTTAAAGGTGTTCTGCTTCCTTCTTCCTCTGCTCCTCCTCCAGCTTCTTCCTTCTCACATGGCTTTTGTAGTCGGCGCTCCAGTCCGAAAAGCCCTCATACCAAGGAACAACGCCCTTGCCTCGTGTTCTTCCCGGGTGTTCAGGATTTCCCAGGCCGTGCGTAAGCTCGTCATTCTCTCTGTTAAGCGTGATCACCCCCTTTAGAGCAACATCTATTGCATCAAGTAACTTATATTCGGCTCCTTTAAGACATGCCTTCTTCGAAACCTCGCATGTCTTCGGGTCCAACGCCACCCAATGCGCATAGAACCAAGTCTTGCACCTTGAGGAGCCAGCTCAATGTAACTCGAGTGACCCCTGCATCTGTCATCTCTTGTTCAGAGAGATCCCACTTAGGCATACCCACCGCGTAGCCACGTGGCCCCAGCCTATGGAACTGCTCATTTTTTGCGGCATTGGCCTTGTTTTTTCTCGATCGTTCCTTAGTTAATTTTGATTCCTTGAATTTCACGAAAGCGGGCCAGTGTTCTCTTTGCTTCTCCAGTGTTCCCTTGAATTCTGGAGTCTTCTTTCCTCCTTTGACGTAGTTGGCCCATACAGTTTTCTTGTGGTTTTGAATGCAATTGCCATCTTCCTAAGAGCGGCGTCCTTGACTTTCTTCTTGTCATCATCTATGAAATGATCTGGTAGGGTGAAATGTTCCATGAGTTTTTCCCAAAGCAGAGATTTTTCTCTGTCATCGATTAAAGTAAGATCTGGACGTTTCTTTGTTGGCTCTTTCCATTCTTGAATGGAGATCGGGAGTTGGTCCTTCACAATAACTCCGCACTAACGAACGAACTTGTTCGCAACTTTCTTAGGCGCTACTGGTTCGCCATCAGCTTTGATGGCATCGATGTTGTACGTTACACCCTCCTTCAACTTTTTGGCCGGGCCTCGCACTGTCCTGCTACATGTAGAAGATTTGCTCAATCCGGAGGGCTGAAAGAAGAAAAATATCAATTCGTTAATATATCTTCAAATCATTAAAAAGAAGTAATGATCACCAGATGCATGCTTATATAAATATACCTCACCAGTCTCTGTTATTTCAAGATCAACATTTTCGGCGTCATCATAATCATAGTTCATGACTTCATCAATTCGGTCGTCACGATCGAATATCATATCACCCTCCCCGTTATTGCTCAGATATTGGGAGCTGTCATCTTCTTCATTCTGATAATCTGGCCCGCGAGGGGAGCGTATGATCTCGAACAGGGCCTCTTCTCCCTCTCCGCCGGTATTGTCCGCCATAGCTTTTATTTAACTAATCCAGAAGAAATATAAAACAATTTAGTATTCAAATTACAATGCATGCATGCAATCAATAAGGAAAAACTGAATCATAGTACATAATATGCATCGTCTCGAATAATATATAATCTCGAATACATCATCTCGAATAATATATAATCTCGGATACATCGTCTCGAATAATATATATATAATCTCGAATACATCGTCTCGAATAATTTATAGATAATCTCGAATATATGGTCTCGCATAATATATATAATCTTGGATACATCGTCTCGAATATTATATATCGAATACATCACTAGCTAGCTAGCTAATAAAGATTGAATATTACAGAATAATCTAGTTCACTCGCGATTCCTGAGGCGCAGGCGATGGACACCCAAAGAGAAAGAACCTGCCAAGTATTGGAGAACCTGGCGTCCATAGCAGCCATGTAATGACGGACGTGCTCGTCCTCCTCCCTGACGCGGCGACGCACTACCTCCGGCGGGGCCGGCTCCCTCCGCATCGAAAGTGGCCCATGCGAACGCCACCAAAGGAGCTCAGGGTCGACGACGGGACCCGGGGCCACGTTCCTCACCAAGCGGCGAGCCCCTGAAGGTAGCACCTCCCAGTGCCAGCCCGACGGAGCCCAGTCCCGGACATGGGTCCTCTGAAGCAGGACGTCGTCGCGAACGGGTCGACGGCGAGGATGCGGGCAAGGCATCGTCGAGAACAAATACTATATGCAAATGTAACATTCTAAATTTCTATAACTAAAATTATAAGAAACTAAAAAAACATCGATCATCGTCTAACAATTTGCAATTAATCTAATTCATCTAGCTAAAACTAACATTTCTAAATTTTCAAACGTTTCTATATACTCCCTCCGGTCCTTTTTACTCTGCATATTAGGTTTTTCTGAAGTCAATCTCATCCAACTTTGACCAAGTTTATATAAAAAATTATTGACATTCACATTACAACACCAATATCATTAGATTCATCTCGGAATATATTTTCGAATTATATTTATTAGATATTATAGATGCTAATAATTTCTAATATAAATTTGGTCAAACTTAGCAAAGTTTGACTTTCGGCAAATCCAGTGTGCAGAGTAAAAAGGACCGGAGGGAGTACTATTTGACATTACATTATAACTAACATTTCTATATACTATTTGACATTAATCTAATCTAATTAATTAATTCATCTAAAACTTAGGATAAAAATAGAAAAAACTAAAAACGAAAAACAGAAAATTGTGTGTGTGTGTGTGTGTGTGCGTGTGTGCGAGCGCATGTTGTGTCTGTGTGTGCGCGCGCACACGCGCTTGTGTGTGTGCGAGGGGCCGGGGGAGAGGGGCTCACCGCGCGGGCAAGGTCGAGGTCCAAGGCGACGGCGACGGCGAGGCAAGGGAATGGCGATGGGCCGGTGTGCGGCGACGGGGACGGGCAGGCGACGGGGGCGGCACGGAGTCAACGGGGACGACGCGACGAGGACGGGGGCGGCGCGGAGTTGACGGGGACGGCGTGACGGGGGCGGCGACAGCGCGGGACGGGACGACGGCGCGGGACAGCAGAGAGAAGTGGGAGATGAGAAACTGATTTTTTTTTTGAAGTGTTTCATATATAGGATGGACTTTTAGTATCGGTTGGAGCCACCAACCGGTACTAAAGGTCTGTTTTGGCCAGGCCAAGTGGTGGGAAAGGGCAGGCCTTTAGTACCGGGTGGTGGCTCCAACCGGTACTAAAGACCCCCCTTTATTACCGGTTCCAGCCATGACCCGGTACTAAAGGTGGTGCGCTGCCAGGCAAGGGGCCTAGAAGTTTAGTTCCACCTCGCTAGCCGAGGGGCGCTCGCACATGCTTATAAGTCTCGTCGTCGCTGCTGTCTCGAGCTCCTCTCTAAAGCAGGCCTTCTGGGCCTACCTCTGCTGCGATGCCCTGTTGGGCCTACTGGGCTAGCGGGCCTGCATCCTGACCCAACTAGAGCTTGGGTTTCTATTCTTATGCAGGCCGCTATGGCCCAGTATCCTGGCCTCCGGTTTGTTCGAAGTGGGACTTTCCAGATATATAAGTACGAAAACTCACTAGAGAAGAAAGTGATGAAGTGAAGCCGATCACATCCCAGAGTAGGATCTTTGGGTGTGAAACTTTTTCTTCGCGTGTGTTCCTTTGCGCCGTAACCATGGACAATCTTCGTCATTTAACTGGATGCTCGGGATAATATTCACTATGAATGGAGAAATTTAATCAAACTTTTCATAATCTTCTGACATGTCTGTCTTGTCATCCACTCCCACGATTTTTCTTTTCCCAGAAAGAACTATGTGGCGCTTTGGCTCATCGTATGATGCACTCGCTTCCTTATCTTTTCTTTTTCTCGGCTTGGTAGACATGTCCTTCACATAGAAAACTGATAACCCACAAGTGTAGGGGATCGCAACAGTTTTCGAGGGTAAAGTATTAAACCCAAATTTATTGATTCTACACAAGGGGAGCCAAAGAATACTCTTAAGTATTAGCAGCTGAGTTGTCAATTCAACCACACCTGGAAAATTAGTATCTGCAACAAGGTAGTTTAGTAGCAAAGTAATATGATAGTGGCGGTAGCAGCAATAAAAGTCAACATAGTGTTTTTGTAGTTTTTGTGATAGTAGTAACGGAAAAGTAAATAAGCGACAAGCAATATAGGAAAAGCTCGTAGGCATTGGATTGGTGATGGGAAATTACGTCGGATGCAATTCATCATGTAGAAGTTATAACCTAGGGTGACACAGAACTAGCTTCAGTTCATCAATGCAATGTAGGCATGTATTCCGAATATAGTCATACATGCTTATGGAAAAGAACTTGCATGACATCTTTTGTCCTACCCTCCCGTGGCAGCGGGGTCCTATTGGAAACTAAGGGATATTAAGATTTCCTTTTAATAGAGTACCGGACCAAAGCATTAACACATAGTGAATCATGAACTCCTCAAACTACGGTCATCACCGGGAGTGGTCCCGATTATTGTCACTTCGGGGTTGCCGGATCATAACACATAGTAGGTGACTATTGACTTGCAAGATAGGATCAAGAACGCACATATATTCATGAAAACATAATAGGTTCAGATCTGAAATCATGGCACTCGGGCCCTAGTTACAAGCATTAAGCATAGCATAAAGTCATAGCAACATCAATCTTAGAACATAATGGATACTAGGGATCAATCACTAACAAAACTAACTCGATCACATGGTACATCTCATCCAACCCAACACTGTCCAGCAAGCCTACGATGGGATTACTCACGCACGGCGCTGAGCATCATGAAATTGGTGATGGAGGAAGGTTGATGATGACGACGGCGGCGATCTCCACTCTCCGGAGCCCCGAATGGACTCCAGATCAGCCCTCCCGGGAGAGATTAGGGCTTGGCGGCGGCTCCATCTCGTAAAACACGATAATTCTTTTTCCATGATTTTTTTCTCCACGAAACGGAATATATAGGACCCGTGGATACGTCGGTGGAGCATCGGGGGGCCCTCGAGGCAGGGGGCGCGCCCCCCACCCTCGAGGACAGGGTGTGGCCCCCTCGGTGCAGATCTTCTTGGAGATATTTTTTATATTTTCTGAATAATTCTCCGTTGATTTTCAGGCGATTCCGAGAACTTTTTATTTCTACACAAAAACAACACCATGGTAGTTCTGCTGAAAACAGCGTCAGTCCGGGTTAGTTCCATTCAAATCATGCAAGTTAGAGTCCAAAACAAGGGCAAAAGTGTTTGGAAAAGTAGATACGTTGGAGATGTATCAACTCCCCCAAGCGTAAACCTTTGCTTGTCCTCAAGCAATTCAGTTGATAAACTGAAAGTGATAAAGAAAAACTTTGACAAACTCTGTTTGCTCTTGTTGTTGTAAATATGTAAGCTAGCATTCAGGTTTTCAACAATATCATGAACTAACCACATTCACAATAACTTTCAGGTCTCAAGACTACTCACATCAATGGCATAATCAACAAGCGAGCAATAATAATAAACCTCGGATGACAACACTTCTCAAAACAATCATGATATGATATAACAGGATGGTATCTAGCTAGCCCTTTCTGAGACCGCAAAACATAAATGCAGAGCACATTTAAAGATCAAGGACTGACTAGACATTGTAAATGATGGTAAAAGAGATCCAGTCATGATCATACTCAATGCAAATTAATAGCAATCCATGCAACGACAGAGGAGCTCTCCTACTGGTGCTCTTTGATAAGGGGATGATGACTCTGCATAAAAGTAAATATATAGGCCCTTCGCAGAGGGAAGCAGGGATTTGTAGAGGTGCCAAAGCTCGATTTTTAAATAGAGATTGAATAACATTTTGAGCGGTATACTTTCATTGTCAACATAACAGCCAAGAATCTCGATATCTCCCATGCTACGCACATTATAGGCGGTTCCCAAACATAATGTTAAAGTTTATACTCCCCCAACCACCAATAAGCACACTCCATGGCCAGCCGAATCCACGGGTTACCGTCCAAACAAGCAACAGCCCTGGGGGAGTTTTGATTAATTATTATGATTTTAAGCATGAGACTGGGCATCCCGGTTACCAGCCATTTTCTCGTGAATGATGAGCAGAGTCCACTCATCGTGAGAATAACCCACCTAGCATGGAAGATATAGACAAGCCTAGTTGATACATGAGCTGTTCGAGCATACAAAACAGAATTTCATTTGAAGGTTTAGAGTTTGGCACATACAAATTTACTTGGAACGGCAGGTAAATACCGCATATAGGAAGGTATGGTGGACTCATGTGGAATAACTTTGGGGTTTATGGAAGTGGATGCACAAGCAGTATTCCCGCTTAGTACAGGTGAAGGCTAGAAGGAGACTCGGAAGCGACCAGCTAGAGAGCAACAACGGTCATGAACATGCATTAAAATTAATCAACAATGAATGCAAGCATGAGTAGGATATAAATCAGCATGAACATAAATATCGTGAAGGCTATGTTGATTTGTATCAACTACATGCATGAACATCTGCCAAGCCAAGTCACTTAAATCGTTCAGAGGAGGATACCACCCATCATACCACATCACAACCATTTTAATATCATGTTGGCACGCAAGATAGACCATTATAAACTATCAGCTAATTGAGCATGGCATAAGCAGCTATGATCTCTAATTGTCATTGCAAGCATGTTTCATTCATAACAAGCTGAATCAAGAACGACGAGCAATCATATTTACAAAAACAAGAGAGGTCGAGTTCAAACCACTTTTCTTATCTCAATTAGTTCATCATATATCATCCTTATTGCCTTTCACTCGCACGACCGAACGGTGTGGATAATGATAATAGTGCACGTGCATTGGACTAAGCTGGAATCTACAGACACGTAATACAAGAGAGAAGACAAGGTAATATGGCTCAAGATTAAATCTACAACAAGGCATATGAGAGCCACTAAGCATTTTAATCATGGTATTCTACTCTTAAACCCTAAAGAAAAGAAAAGAAACTATGTACACGGGAAAGCTCCCAACAAGCAAAAGAAGAACTGGGATTTTTTTTTTGGGTTTTCATTTTTAGTTACTACTACAAGCAAATAAAGTAAACTAGCTAGAAGCTTCAACTAATATTTTTTGTTTTTCTGGGTTTTTTCTAGCACACAAGAAAAAAACTAACAAAAAGAAATTGAAACTAAACATGGATGGTACAGTGAAAGAGTGTGAGCATCTACAGCTGGAATAGGTGTGAACATGAAAGTAAGTCGGTGAGAAACACGTACTCCCCCAAGCTTAGGCTTTTTGCCTAAGTTGGTCTATGGCCAGTATTGGCCTGACGGATATCCAAAGTTGTAGTTGGGGTCGTACTGTGATGCAGCAGATGCTGCCTGCTGAGCTGCAGCTCGAAGGCGGGCTGCCTCCGTCATGTTATAATGGGCATTTGCCTCCTCCATAGTTATAGTGTATCTTCCTTTTTCCTAAAAGTTAAACAAAGTAGGGGCAGGAAGAACAGTAGGGATGGCATGCTGCCAGTTAAAGATTAGTCGATATTTCAGAGTTTGATTATCCCACTCTATAAACCGATGACTAGACATAGCATTACAGTCTAAATAAGCAGCAGGTAAAGGTTCATCATACGGATGCACAGACACACCAAGATAGCGGGCTATGCGAGTAGCATAGATCCCACCAAATAAATATCCATACAAACCATTATGGTGCAGTCTACGTGCAACAATTGCTCCTAAGTTATATTGCCTATCACCTACAGCACTCCTGAGAATGTTGAGATCAGGGACACACATGTGACAGGCTTCATCTTTACCATTTATGCATCTACCAATAAAGAGAGCTAAGTAATGAATAGCAGGAAAATGTATGCTCCCTGTGGTAGCTCGTGTAATGTCCCTGGATTCTCCCACTGTAATAACAGCAAGGAATTCTCTAAATTCAGATTTGCGAGGATCACTCATACTGCCCCACTGTGGGAGCTTGCAGGCTTCATTAAAATCCTCTAAGTCCATGGTATAAAATTTATCATAAAGATCAAATAGGACAGTGTGAGAATTACATGAAGATGAAAATTTAAACCTTCTCACAAAGCTATCAGTTAAGCCACGGTATTGGAGGCACTTATCTTGCATGAAGTCCTCAAGGTCAGCGTTGCGCACATATGCGTAAAATTCATCTTTGATGCCTGCTTGACTCATAAATTCATCTGACGGCCATTCACAAGGCCGCACATCGGCATCCCTCGGTGGTTCATCGTCTGGCTCACGAAACGCGAGCCTCGGTTCTTGCTTCCTTGAAGGACCACCTTGGATGTTTTTCCTAGACATTTTTCTAAAATTTTCTGAATTTTTTAGTAACTCACAATAAAAGTTAACCAAACTCAACAAAAATGATAGCAACAACTCCTATAAGTGCCTAGAAGCTATATCATGCATTAGAACTACTTGGGACCAAGAAAATTTGACATGCAAGCTCATGAACAAGGTCACCACAGCAGCATAAATTTGCACCAAAAAAATCACTAGAACAAAAACTAATTGGACCAATGGAGGAGTCACATACCAAGGAACAATCTCCCAAAACAGTTTGCTGAATGGTGCTTTGAGCAAGGAGATCGAAAATGGCAGCAAAATGAGCTAGAACTCGGGTTTGAGCAGGTTGGGGATTTTTTTGGGAGGAAGAAGAAGAGCATGGGTGAAAGGATAAGTGGAGGGGGGCACGTGGGGCCCTCAAGGTAGGGGTGCGCGTGATACGTCCAAAACGTATCTATAATTTTTGCTTGCTCCATGCCACTTTTGGGTGATATTGCTATGATATTCATACACTTCCATACACTTTTGATCATATTTGGACTAACTTACTAATCCAGTGCACCCCAGTGCAAGTTTCTGTTTTCGGCTGTTTTTGTATTTCAGATTTTTCACGTTTCGAGAACTGCCCAGAAAAATCCAGAAAAATTATATAAAAAATCAGCGTTCCGGAAACAACTCTGCGTCCGAAGGGCAGCCTGGGGGGGGGCCACCAGGGCTCCAGGCGCCCTGGCGGCGCGCCCCCCCCCCCTTGGCCGCGCCGGGGGGGCGCCTGGGCCCCCCGAAGCTCCCCCGATGCCCTCCTTTGGCATATATTTAAAGGGTCCTTTCAAACCCTTAGAATAGGAACCCTTTTCGCGATCCCATCTCGGTTCCGCCGCCGCCGCCGCTTCCAAGATCAGGAGCACCAGGAGAACTCTTCCCGGCACCCTGTCGGAGGGGAGGATCACCACCGGGAGCTTCTCCACCACAATGGACGCCTCCCGGATGACTCGTGAGTAGTCTCCCTTGGACCATGAGTCCATGACCAGTAGCTATGTGATGTTCTCCTCCTGTTCTTATGCTTCACTAATTAGTCATCGTGAGCTGCCCTACATGATCGAGGCACCTATGTAATCCTTATGCTGTTGCTATGTTGAGTTTACTGGGATCCGATGGATTATGAGATTATGTTCAGATTGATCTTGAGTAATATATTTGATCTACCTCTTTTATATTTTTGTTCATAAGTAATTCTTGCATGTTCTCCGTTGTTATTTATTGCTTTGGCCGAGTAATAGGTAGTAACTCCAAGAGGGAACGTTATGCTCGATTGTGGGTTCATGCCCCTCGATGACTAGCTTGAGTGACAGAAACATGAGTCTAGGGGATGTGCTGTTGCCACAAGGGGGAAAACAACGGTGCTTGTGCCCGCGGGTGCAAGGATTGTTTACTTTACGCAAAGTTCTTTTAATGCAGTTGTCTGTTGCATTGAGTTTACACTATGGGTGGGACTCGCAACTTAATACCAGCGAGATGTTCTGGATAGATATCTCAAGGTGGATGATTAGTAGTAGATATTGATGGATTTCGGTCTACTTACTTTGGCGTACCGCCCATGCTTTGAACCTCAACCTTTCTTGCAATGTAGTCAGCATTGGTTTGCGTTCGTGGTCCTGTCAATTGCCCAGCTGTAATTCGTTTACCTCACATAGCTGTTTTATCGTCTTTTGGGAGAGAGACATCACTAGTGAACATCATGAGACTCCGGTCCATATTACCATCATTGATCACATCCGCAAAGTTATTTGTATCTGTGTGCAGGTCCACGTTGATTGCTAATATCTGGCGCCGTTAGCAGTTGACACCTACTTGTTGAACCTAGGAGTCTCTGGGGATTCGATCCTTGGCATCTTTGCTAAGGGAAAAACTTCCACAACACTGCATCTCACACCTTCCAGTTGGGGTAACCAACGAGGGGTTAGATGCCCATCACGCGGTTACTCACACCAGTTGAGTGTTTTACTTCGGATCCTCTGTCATGTTTTCTACAACCGGACATTAACAAATTCCAATCTGCCACATAACCGCGGGCACGGCTTTCGAAAGATCATAACCCTGCAGGGGTGTCCCAACTTAGCCCATCACAAGCTCTCACGATTAGCTGAAGTGATAAATATAATATCATCACCCCTTAGCTTAGGGAAAACCGATCAGGCTCGGCATCCCGGTGCACAAGACATTTCGACAATGGTAAAACAAGTCCAGCAAGACCTCCCGGTGTGTCGACACCCTGATAGTAGCCGCGCGTATCTCGTCTCAGGCCACGACCGGATGGGCGATTATACGAGTAAAACCAAACCTCGAGTTTCCCCGTGGTGGCCCCGCATAACCCCCGTTTGGGACCAACACCATCAGCACTGGCCCCCCTGCTATGTAGAATTAAGAACCCGGGGACGCGACCCCCTATGCAATTTTAATAAATTAATTAAGTTGTTATTATGAGGCAAATTAAAACCAATGTTGGGCCTTGCTGGAGGAGTTTTATTCAAAGTCGAACTGTCAAGGGGTCCCCATCCACCCATCGTGTAAGGAACGCAAAATCAAGGAACATAATGCCGGTTTATCGGCGCCTAAGGTGGCATGAGTGGAACAAAACACCGAGAAAAAGGCCAAGCCTTCCAGCCATGCCCAATATATAGGTGTGTTAATAATAATTATAGATATTGTGATATAACAACAACAAGTTCCCTCCTGGAACGAACTTCATCTTCACCTGCAACTAACAACGCTATAAGAGGGGCTGAGCAAGCGGGTAACATAGCCAAACGGTGGTTTTGCTAGGAAGGTGTCAAAAGGTTAGAGGTTTCATGGTAACAAGGAGAGTCTGACAATAAAAGATGGGTAGCGCGACATGTAACGATAGCATCGAGACAACTAAGCATGGCAATGGTAGTAAAGGTATCCAAGGGTATGATCATCTTGCCTGGGATTCCACAAGGGAGAAGAACGGATCCATGAAGTAGACGGAGCAACATAGTCGAGCGAATCCTCACAACTTCGGAACGAAACCGAAGCTAACAAGAGAAGCAACCGGAAAGAAGCAAACAACACGGTAAACATACAAGCATAAACCTGGCATAAGATGCACAAACAAGTATGATGCATGTCCGGTTTAAATAAGCATGGCATGGCAAGTGCACAAACAAATACTACAAGTTAAGTGGAGCTCAATATGCAACGAGTTGCATATTGACGAAACACCACATTTTATTTATTTAGTTGATTCTCATTATTTACAAGACAAGGTTAAATGTTTTTAACATAGCAAGAGGTGAAGCATAATGAAACTACACTATTTAGGCATTTTAAATGAGGCCGGAAATAACAACAACAATTCCGGGAAAAATCCCCATTTGCATGTTTAGCAATTTTTAAGCAAACAACAATTCACACAATTTTAATGTTGTTAACATGATGCGGATGACATGATCAAGTTTATGCAATTTTTATTAAAAGTTGACATGAAGAGATAAGGAGTATTTGTCACCGTGGTGGAAGGAAAAGGGTGCCACGGCAACGATCCGAAAATGATGCAACGACAACATCTCGGTTCCGGTAACTCGTTGAGAGTCCGGAGCAAAATAAAGATGGCGTGAGCGAGCGGAACAAGATGAAAGGTGGGGTGATCCCGTCACCGGGTTCCCACGGGTCGGCGACGAGGCAACCGAGGAGCACGACAAAAGATGATATGGGCACGGAGCACACAAGTGAAACATCTCATACAACCACATCACAAGCATTCCACGGGTCATCGACTCGGAGTTATACCTTCGGAGCGTTCATTTCGGGGCGGTTCGAGATCGTAGTGGAAGTAGTGGTACTCGCGGTCGTAGAGGAAGTAGTGGAAGTAGACGTTCCGTAGAGGTACTCGTTATGTAGCCGTTCTCGCGATTCGTAGAGGAAGTAGGCGTTCCATTACGTGTCGTGGTACACGGGTCGTAGAGGTACTTGTCGCGGCATCGGACGTAGTGGTACTCGTTCGTAGAGGTACTTGCGGTCTCGGCAACGGTAGTTGTTCATGTCGTCTTGGCGGTTCCACGACGGCGGTAGACGAACTTGGCACATCCTTGTTCTTTCGAATTCGTAGTGGTACTTGACGTTCGGAGACCGGGTCTTGCCTGCGGTGCACTTGGCGAAAAACAACAGCAACAAACAACAAAAAAAAGAACATGGCGGTCTCGGGACTCCATGGTCATCGGGGAGCTGCTCGCTGGCAGCAGCCGAAACAGAGGCGACCGACGGGGCTGGCGCAGAAGGGAGCTGCTTGGTGCTGGAGGCGATGCGCAGGCCTTGTTGGAGGCGTCGGAGTCCAGGCCATGGCGACGGAGGGGGCCGGAGGGGAAGGACGCGGGCCATGGCGCGGCCTGGCGATGCGCAAAAGAGGAGGGCCTGCGCGACAGCCGCGTCAGCACGTCGGGCATCGGCGGGGCGCTAGAGGAGTGCACGAAGGCGGGGACTCAGGGCGATGGAGGAAGGCGCTCGGGCGCTGCGGCCTTGAATCACGCGGAGGCGGGGCGCGGGCTTCGCGGCGCTGGGGCTCGGCGCGTCGGGCTGCTCGGGCTCGCGCGAGAGAGAAAGGGAGGTCGAGGGAAGAGGGACACGGGGTCGAGCGGAGGAGGGGTTTCGGGCGAGAGAAAAGGAAGAGCGAGGGGATCGGGCTCGGGGTCGCTAGCTCCCTGGCGGCGCGAGGGGGACTGAGGGAGGGGCGCTGGGAATCGGTGGGAGGTCGCTAGGGTTAGCGGTGGAGTGGCTGGGCCAGTGGCCTTGAGCCAGATGGGCCGGCCTGAGTGAGGGGTGCGGCTGGACTTCCAAGGGAGGCCTGGGCCTAGGAGGAGAGGGAGGCTGGGATGGTGGGAAAGAGGAGGCCCGTTGCGGCTGCTCTCTTCTTTTATCTCTTAGCGGAAATAAAAAATAGAGAGGGATCAAAATTAATAAGAAAAGAGGCCAAGAAAAAGAATAAAATGATGGAACATTTTTGTAAGGCTTTAAGGAATATTACCAAGCCAACAAAAGTGGTTCCAACAAAATAGGGAAAAGCAAACTAAAATAATTAGCTTGCCTTAAGGAGTTTGAAAGGAGTCTAGACTTTAGGAGGAGCCTCGATACAACGGAAAAATTATAGACAAGGTTTTTGACGGTGAAACTTGAATTAAAAAGGCATGGGGAATATATGCAAGTGTGTTGGGTTAATTTCACACAAATGGAATATTTAATTATAATAGCCCCATAATATTAGGAGGATATGTTATAAAGAGAAGTCAACCTTCCCTCGATTTAAATGGACCGAAGGTCCATACGATTATTTAAGTTGAGATGCAAAAATAAATATGACATGATGGCATGATGATATGATGCAATGCAAAAATAAATAACGCAAGCACAAATGAACACACGGGAGAACCCGGAACATCTGGAATCTTCTGGGACGTCGGTCTTCGGGCGTCACACTTTAGGCTACAGCAGATAATCAACAACTTATTTCGGTAAATAAACCATTGTAACAAAATAACTGCAGGCATATTCAATGGAATTATTTGACAAACACATGTATCTAATTCGCTTTAAGCATTATTAGGCATAATTTTTGTGAATCTGTATGCATCCAACTCACATGTAATCTTCTCCACATCTAATAAGTGAGAATGATCTGATTCTAAGCAAACAATCCAATTTTATTTGTGTATATTGCAAAAACCGAAGTGCATTGGGTCAGATCAAAAATTAAAACAGAAGCACTCCAAGTAAATATGCTCAAGCAATGATCCTCTGAAAAATCTCTTGTCTTAAGCAGCAGCAATTTATATATGTTGGCAATGTGACACTAAGAAAACCAGGGAATGTATAGCTGCCATATAAGTGGCAATGCCTTGCCTTAACTGTAGGCAACAATTGACAATAAAAAAAGCAAGATTATAAGCTTTAAATTTCTTAGCACAACTCAGATTAACAAGCGTTGGCTTATACTACAAAGTGACGACAAATAAAAAGGGCATGCTTTGCTCAAAACCAAAAAAAGGAGGGAACCAAGATACTCGGGCCGTCGAGCTAGTGAAAATAAGAATGTAAGGTCACAGACACCCAAGTGTTGGCGCGTCACAGTGCCTCTGCAACATCATCTTTCACAAAACTAGCGAAAATCCCGCCATATTATCGGCGCCGGAAGCAAGGCGGCGCACCACCATCGATGATAAACCACCAGGATGCCGATGAGAGCTGTGGGTCAAGCATAGCACAATTAGTTAGGCCTAGCAACTTAACCATGATAACACCAGTAGCTTAAGAGTAGAATAAATGATCATGACTAGACTTATAGCATAAATTCCATGAACATAACATCCCAGTAGACCAACCATGATTGGTAGTATAGGCTTGCTACACACCATATATTAGGGCAAGGAAATTAACGTTTCAACCTCCAATAGAAGACCAAGCTAAGCATGCTAGCATACATACATGATAAGTAAGAAGCCAACACACATCTCACTCCCCTGCTCTACTTCAAAAACTAGAACAGCATATAGGATATGTGATGATGTCATCTTACAACAAGAAAAAGAATAACACGGCTTGCTAGCTATCGAGATAACTCTGAAGCTCATGACCATGAAATCTAACTACATATTGTCAACTAACATGATTATGGGTAACGGGAGAAAACCTGCAATTTATTAGCCCAAGAAAGGAGCCATTTCGAACCCTGTAATGGGAGAAAGGCGGAACCTGCCAAGTCCAAACAAATTAACACCAACTAATTGGACTCACTCGTCCAAGCAAGCAGCATCGAGAAAACCTTGTTGTCAAGCTAGGATTAGTAGCCTAGCTCGTTTGGTTGGCATCACAAATTAACTAGACAGGTGGACGTCACATCCATCACAAATTAGAGTTAAGATGCCTCGACTTCCAGCAATGCAGAGTTCATTGAACTGCTTAGTTAGGCAACAATTTTTTTTGAAGAGCTATACAGCATGGTGTTTGAAACTACCAGACATGCAATTAAATAATAGATCCAAACACTAAAATGACGGCTGATACGTCTCAAACGTATCTACTTTTCCAAACACTTTTGCTATTGTTTTGCCCTCATTCTTGCATGATTTGAACTAAACTAACCCGGACTGACGCTGTTTTCAGCAGAGCTGCCCGTATGGTTTTATTGTGTGCAGGAAAATGGATTTTTAGGTGTCTCAGAAAATTCCAAGAAAAATCACAGAAAATCCACGCACCCGAAGGGCCATTGTGCCAGAAGTGGGGCCAGAGGGCAGCCAGGGGGGCCCCAGGCGCCCTGCTGGCGCGGCCCCACCCCTGGCCGCGCCAGGAGGCCGCCTGGGAGGGTCCTCCCCCCCTCTGGTGCCCTACCTTGGCTCCTATTTATTCCCGTGGCGAGGGAACCCCAAAACAGAAGTCGTTTTTCCAGTTTCCGTCGCGGAGCCGCCGCCACCCTCTGTTCTTCTTCGGGAGGGCTAATCTGGAGGCTGATTTGGCCTCCGGAGAGGGGAGATCGTCACCATCGTCGTCATCATCACCACTCCATCCTCCCTCCATGACTTCTCCTTCCATGTGTGAGTAATTCCCTGCTGTAGGCAAAGGGGATGGTAGGGATTGGATGAGTTAGATCATGTAATAGTTTATCAGATTATTGGGGGCATGTTGCCTATCATCTACTTTGGTGTTTATCATCTTTGCTTCAACTTGTTGCTCTTAATGCTTGTCACTTTGGGCCCGAGTGCCATGTTTTCAGATCTGAACCCTATGTGTTTGCATGAATATATTTGTGTTCTTGATCCTATCTATGAGTTGTTTGGACCTATTATGGTCCGGAACCGGCGATCCCAAAGGTGACAGCTTGGGACACCAAAGGGGATGGTCCATAATTTGAGGATTCCATGTATCCATTGAGTTTATTGCTTTGTTCCGGTGCTCTTTGACAGGAGCACCTTAATCTCCATAAGTTCCTTTTGGCCCCGTTCGTAGCGGGATGGTAGGACAAAAGATGTTGTGCAAGTTCTTATTGCAAGCACGTACAACTACCTGTGGGATACATGCCTAATGTTTGATATTTGCCTAGATGATCATTACTTTTCTGTGTGCCTTGCCCCAAGTTAGATTCATGATGTATCTCATCCATGCAGCGCCCAACCATCCATCTCCCTAGCCTACAGTGTTTCAATCCTGCTGGTTATTAGTTGTTACTTTTGCTGTTCACTTTTGCTGTCACCACCATCACTATCATATCACCGTTACCACTTATCTTTTGTTGCAAGTAAGTATATTTCAGGTGCGGTTGAATTGACAACTCAACTGTCAAAGCTTATTAATACTCTTTGGCTCCCCGTGTGTCGAATCTATAAATTGGGTTATTCTTACCCGCGAAGACTATCTCGATCCCTTATGGTTGAGGGTTATCAGTCATCAAGCTGAACGTGTGCTGAACGCGGAGGTGCCGTACGTTCGGTGCTTGATCGGTTGGATCGCGAAGAAGTTCGACTACATCAACCGATTCACTTGACGCTTCCGCTCCCGGTCTACGAGGGTACGTAGACACACTCTCCCCCTCGTTGCTAGCATCTAGTAGATAGATCTTGCGTGATCGTAGGAAATTTTTGAAAATACTACGTTCCCCAATACTTATTACTTCCCAATGCCTTCCTCTAGGCCCAAATAATGGTGAAGTGTCATGTAGTCGACGTTCACATGACACCACTAGAGGAGAGACAACATACATCTCATCAAAATATTGAACGAAGACCAAATTCACATGACTACTTATAGCAAGACTTCTCCCATGTCCTCAGGAACAAAAGAAACTACTCACAAGACATAATATTGTTCATGATCAGAGGGGTATTAATATGCATAATGGATCTGAACATACGATCTTCCACCAAGTAAACCAACTAGCATCAACTACAAGGAGTAATCAACACTACTAGCAACCCAGAGGTACCAATCTGAGGTTTGGGTACAAAGATTGGATACAAGAGATGAACTAGGGTTTGAGAGGAGATGGTGCTGGTGAAGATGTTGATGAAGATAGCCCTCCCCAAGATGGGAGAGTTGTTGGTGATGACGGCGGTGACGATTTCCCCCTCCCGGAGGGAAGCATCCCCGGCAGAACAGCTCTGCCGGAGCCCTAGATTGGTTTCCGCCTCGGTTCCGCCTCGAGACGGCGGCGTCTGGTCCCGAAAGCCTCCTTATGATTTTTTCCAGGTCAAAACACCTCATATAGGAGAAGATGGGCATCAGGGGGCCTTCGAGGGGCCCACGAGACAGGGGGGCGCGCCCCCACCCTCGTGGACAGCAGGTGGCCCCCCCTCGTGATCTTCTTTCGCCAGATATTTTTTATATTTTTTGAAACACAGTTTTGTGAAGTTTCGGGGCTTTTGGAGTTGTGCAGAATAGGTTTCCAGAGTTTGCTCCTTTTCCAGCCCAGAGTTCCAGCTGCCGGCATTCTCCCTCTTCATGTAAATCTTGTAAAATAAGAGAGAAAAGGCATAAGTATTGTGACAAAACATATAATAACAGCCCATAATGCAATAAATATCAACATATAAGCATGATGCAAAATGGACGTATCAATAGCACACAAGGTGTTCCTCTGGTATTCGGGAGTTGCATAATCTCATAGTTAGAGAAACATGTATAAGTCATGAAGAAAGCAATAGCAATAAAACTAAATGATCATAGTGCTAAAAGGATGGGTCTTGTCCATCACATCATTCTCTAATGATGTGATCCCGTTCATCAAATGACAACAAATGTCTATGGTTAGGAAACATAACCATCTTTGATCAACGAGCTAGTCAAGTAGAGGCATACTAGGGACACTCTGTTTTATCTATGTATTCACACATGTACTAAGTTTCCGGTTAATACAATTCTAGCATGAATAATAAACATTTATCATGATACAAGGAAATATAAATAATAACTTTATTATTGCCTCTAGGGCATATTTCCTTCAGAGAAAAGGTGTTGGTCTTGTTCCAATGGAACATTGCCCTTCGGTTTCGGCACGAGCAATGGCTCACTTGTCGCGACATGGCCTTGGTGGTTCGATGCCCTTCAGCGCGTCATCGACCCTTGTAAGAAAGGA
This sequence comes from Secale cereale, assembly GCA_902687465.1. Taxonomy (NCBI): domain Eukaryota; kingdom Viridiplantae; phylum Streptophyta; class Magnoliopsida; order Poales; family Poaceae; genus Secale; species Secale cereale. Next base: position 728,253,217 of record LR738714.1, read on the forward strand.
GATCACACGACAAGCTAGTGACCTTTTTCTTTATGTCATCTACACGTCGGATCTCCTTTCTTCCGACTCGACAACACTCGTTCCTGCCCTTCCTAGTGTGATCTAGTAGTGGTGATGGTTGCCAAGGACAAAACATTGTCTGCTTTAATAAAAATGAGACCATACAGGACTAGCTAGCCCTTGAAGGCATATTTCTATAACTCTGTACTATCCTAACCAACAGGGTGAAGGAAATATGCCCTAGAGGCAATAATAAAGATGTTATTTGTATTTCCTTATATCATGATAAATGTCTTTTATTCATGCTAGAATTATATTAACCGAAAACTTAGTACATGTGTGGATACATAGACAAAACAGTATGTCCCTAGTATGCCTCTACTAGACTAGCTCATTGATCAAAGATGGTTATGTTTCCTAGCCATAGACATGAGTTGTCATTTGATCAACGGGATCACATCATTAGGAGAATGATGTGATGGACAAGACCCATCTGTTAGCTTAGCACTATGATCGTTTAGTTTTACTGCTATTGCTTTCTTCATGACTTATACATGTTCCTATGACTATGAGACTATGCAACTCCCGAATACCGGAGGAACACCTTGTGTGCTATCAAACGTCACAACATAACTGGGTGATCATAAAGATGCTCTACATGTGTCTCTGAAAATGTCCGTGGTGTTGGCATAGATCAAGAATAGGATTTGTCACTCCGAGTGTCGGAGAGGTATCTCTGGGCCCTCTCGGTAATGCACATCATAATAAGCCTTGCAAGCAAATGACTAATGAGTTAGTCACGAGATGATGTATTACGGAACGAGTAAAGAGACTTGCCGGTAACGAGATTGAACTAGGTATTGAGATACCGACGATCGAATCTCGGGCAAGTAACATACCGATGACAAAGGGAACAACGTATGTTGTTATGCGGTTTGACCGATAAAGATCTTTATAGAATATGTAGGAGCCAATATGAGCATCCAGGTTCCGCTATTGCTTATTGACCGGAGATGAGTCTCGGTCATGTCTACATAGTTCTCGAACCCGTAGGGTCCGCACGCTTAACGTTTGATGATGATCGGTATTATGAGTTTATGAGTTTTGATGTATCGAAGGTAGTTCGGAGTCTGGGATAAGATCACGGACATGACGAGGAGTCTCGGAATGTCCGAGACGTAAAGATTGATATATTGGACGACTATATTCGGACATCGGAAGCGTTCCGTAAAGTTTTGGAATTAACCGGAGTGCCGGGGGGTTACCGAAACCCCCCGGGGAAGCTATGGGCCTTAATGGGCCATAGGAGAAAGAGAGAAGGAAGGCCAGGGCTGGGTCGCACGCCCCCCACCCCTTGGTCCAAATTGGAAAAGGAAGGAGGGGGGCCGACGCCCCTTTCCTTCTCCCTCTCTCTCCTTCCTTCCCCCCTTCTCCCTCTTGGTGATTCCTACTAGGAATAGGATTGCAATCCTATTCCTAGTAGGATTGCTCCTCCTAGGCGCGCCATAGGGGCTGGCCGGCCTCCCCCCTTGTTCCTTTATATACGGGGGCAGGTGGGCACCTCTAGACACACAAGTTGATCTCTCCAGCAGTGTGCGGTGCCCCCCTCCACAGAAACACACCTCGGTCATACCGTTGCAGTGCTTAGGCGAAGCCCTGCGTCGGTAACTTCATCATATCCGTCACCACGCTGTCGTGCTGACGATACTCTCTCGTGAAGCTCAACTGGATCAAGAGCTCGTGGGACGTCATCAAGCTGAACGTGTGCTGAACGCGGAGGTGCCGTACGTTCGGTGCTTGATCTGTTGAATCGCGAAGAAGTTCGACTACATCAACCTCGTCACTTGACGCTTCCGCTTTCGGTCTACGAGGGTACGTAGACACACTCTCCCCTCTCGTTGCTATGCATCTGGTAGATAGATCTTGCGTGATAGTAGGAACATTTTAAAATACTACGTTCCCCAACACAGGGGTGACACCATGTCCTCAATGTTCGCTGCTTTGACGGAGCTTGTTTTCGGTTCTCTTCTATTTTTTGTTTTTTTTGTGTGTGTCGGGTGTTAGAGCACCTACAGTCGGGCACCCCAAACCGGCCTCAAACGCCCGGGTGGCCCATCCGGTCATGACCAGTCATGAAAATCTCACCCTGAATGGCTGCCTCGAATGGGCTAAAAACGTCCGGGTTGACAGGCACCCCTCATATCTAGCCCAAATATGGGGCGGATATGGGATGCCCGGGCGCGTCCATCACGTAGGACCGATGATGGGGTCCCACGCGGAATCGCCCGGAAACTCGGCGATCCGACAGACGCCTCCTCCGTCGCCGTGGTATGAACGCCGCGTGGCGCCGCTCCGGCTCGCCGCCCGAGTCCAAATCCGACTATTTAAGCCGGTCGGCGTCCCCAACCCTAGCCCCTCCACCTCCTCCCTCTGCGCGCCATCACCCGAGCCCGTTAGCCTCCTCTCCCCCGCTCTCCCCCGCTCTCCAGCATCGCCATGGTCCGACGGAAGATCACCACATATGCTATGCTCACGTCGGAGAGCCGTAGGCAGATCGCGGGGGAGATCCAGGCAAGGCGCGCCACCCGCATCGTTGTCGGGCTGTCTCCAGACTCGTCAGAGCCCGAGGAGGAGGAGGAGGAGCGAGAGCATCTGCCGGAGCCGATGGAGGTGGCGGATCCAGAGGAGAGCGAGGCAAAGCAGCCTGCTCCGGGGTTCAACATGACGGAGGCGAAGTTCGTCGTCGCCCAAGCCGCGAAGATGGCGGAGCAGCAGGCCATCCTGGAGTCCATCCAGAATGAGGCCTACGTGAAGGCCAACCGACAGTTCCTTCGACAGGAGGAGATGACGTCGTAATTTGCGACCTCGGCCATAGTGATTTCCGTGACGCACACATCGGGACGGCGTCAATCGGCAGAACAATTGCAACAGGGTGATGCCGATACCCAAGACTGCGGCGAGCGAGCGCGGAATAGAATTAGGCCCCTCCCAGTGCTCCACCTTGTACATGTGCTAAGGCTGCTATGTAGGCAAAAAGTCTGATGTGGCAAGGTAATTAAGAGGAGAGAGATGAGTGTGGTGATCCAGGAAGAAACAATGCTAAGCGCGAGAACCTAGACAAAAGACTTAAATGGAAGAATCCCACCAATGCACGAAAAACTTTAGTTGCAAAACATTAAATGAACAATGCTACTATGCATGAGAAGTACAGTAGCTTTAGATGGGTCCTCTCCCTGGTCAAGTGCTGATGGACGCATGTGCTTCATTCCGTGTGGCTCCACCTCCAAGGTCCAAGCCCAACCAATTGACCAAACCAAACCAAAGCGTAGCCACGCAACGTCAGGAGCACGCGGCGCCGGCACGACTTACTGGCGCTGCATGCGTACGCCATCGGCCGGCCGGCCGGGCGCTACTGCTCTGTCACGCACGCAGCAGCGTGCGGTGGCATGCAGCTGGGCGCGCGCGTACAATGACATACGTGACGCCGGCCGGCACCGCACCGCACCGGCGGAGCGACTGAAATTCGGCATGCAGGTTTTGCCTAGATCGCGCACGGCCTGTTGACCGCTCACTCACCGGTCGCTGCACTGCATGCGGTGTAGTACTACTTACGTCCAAATCATCAGCTCCAAAAAGCCACGCTTTCTTCTACTCCTACCGGCTACCAGTACACCGTCGGCCTCCATCCAGGTAACCCCATCCCTTGGGCTGCCGGCCCCACGTGTAAGGTGTAGATGAGGCGTTGGACGAACCAAAATGGTGACTTTGGCTCCACTCACACGTAGCAGTACGTTTCCTGCTCCACACGGCAACGCTTGTCCCGCTAGCTGATCCATGACTGGTCAGCCATAGTGCACCTCTAGCACGATTTTAGGCTCCTGGTCACCCATATATATATGTGTGCTGTAAAATAGTTTCCCGGTCAATCCCTTTCATCTTTACTATCATAGTGATAGTGAATAATTTCTTTTTAACCCTTTAGTTTCACATTTGTGATGTAGTTCATCCATCTCACTTAGCAGTTTTTCTACCCCCTCCATCCATATTAATTGCCCTAACTTTAGTATAACTTTGATATAAAGTTGTTACTAAAGCGGCGACAATTAATTTGGATCGAAGAGAGTAATATTTTAGAGCACTAAAATGTGTGTGTGGAGTACAATTTAGAGAATCTTCAGCCACGTATCTCTAATTCGAGGGGGGGGGGGGGACGGTCATGCGCGGTTGATGAAGCCCGCGGGGGTTGGCTGCAAGCCGTTCTATTTTGCGGCAACCGCTCGCGGTGCAGTATATTTGCAGTACCGGTTGCCGCATTTTAGGGCCGTCCAATACAAAATTAGCAAAATAATAATAATAATAATAATAGAGCAGCTATTGAAGTTTTTTTTGCCCCAAGTGCCCTAAAAAGGGCTAGTGCCCTATTTCAGGCAGTTATTGAAGATGCTTAACACTACAGTCATATATGTTTACATACACTCTTCTATAAAGGTATGTACACATCCTATCTCTATAAGCACCTCTGAGCCGGCACAACATTTGTTGACGAGTCTCGTAATCGATGAGAATGTTTCCATCGCTGAACAAACATGGCCGGAAAGACAAAAAAAATTAAAAAAAGTTTGAATACCAATACTAAGTCTACGACCTAAATACTAGTGAGTTGGTTTCACCGTAAAGAACGCAGTGGCATGCCCAGCCCTCTCCCTCTGTCGGCAAAAATAACAAATTTGACCTCAACGCGAAAACATTTCACAAACTAAATCGTTTGTGAAAATATTTCACACTGCTGACCCTTTTGTGCAGCGCCCAACAGCAAGGCGTTGCACTCTATTGTGCAGCTCCTTACAGCTAGGCGCTGCACATTGTAGTGTATCTCCTAACTGTTAGGCGCTGCACAGTGTGACGCCTAAGTGTTAGACGTTGCACAATAGAGTGCGGCGCTTTAATATGAGGCGCTGCACATTAGGATCACCAGAGTGAAATGTTTTCAGACATAGTTTAGTTTGTGAAATAATTTCGTTTCGAAGTCAAATTTGTGTCTTTTGCCCCCTCTGTCCGCATTTTTTTTCCACTAAAAGAAAGAGATCGTGGACATGCACTTTTTTTTTCCACTAAAAGAAAGAGATGGTGGACATGGGCGAGGGACTAGTCCTACATGCAGCCGTGGTCTTCTCCTCCCTCGCAAGTCCTGAATTAGTCCACCTTGACGCGCCAAACTAAACAATCGTCTTCCGTCCATCAAAGCCACCGCTTTCCGCAGCAGTAGCGAAGCCAGCGCGTCGTGCCGCTCCTCCCCCCTCCTCTCCTCTCCGCGGCTGCCGCCTCGCCACGCCACCTCGATGAGGAGCGGCAGCAGCATCAGCTCGGCGCCCAGGAGGAGGAGGCCGATGAGCGACCTCATCGGCGCCGGCGCCAGCGACGACCTCTCCCGCTTATCCGTCGCCACCACCACCGCCTCTTCCGAGCGTTCGTCCGGCAGCGGCCGCGGGGCCGCCGCCTTCCTCGACGCCTTCCGCTCCTGCTTCGCCCCCGCGGACGCGCGCTCGCCGGAGACCTCCCTCTCCGACGTCGACTTCGACGCCTCCCACCAACGTACGCGCCCACACGCCTTCCCTGAACCTTTTCTCCAGTGTCCCATGTGTGCTCTTCTGATCCAAGATGCTACTATTTCTTCTTCTTCTTCTAATTTTGTCGTACGGCAGTATATTGTTCGTCAACCGTGGCTGGTCAACGCGCACTTCACCTTTGTTTTTTGATTGAACCGCGACTTCTAGGATCTTTGCAGGACAGAAGTACGTACTGTTTTGTGTACGAATACAGGAAAAGAGTCCCCCTCGTACAGTCGCACTCTTTCTGTTTTGGTACTCCTAGGAGTATTAGATTAGCTTTACTAGTCTCTTGTGCCTTAGTTTAATCAGAGGTCTCTGAGACACTCTCCATCAGCTTGTACTTCTCCAATTTCTCGTGATTTCATCATGACCATAACCCATCTTGGCCAAAAATCGCTTGCCAATTCCTTCTCTGCTTCGCGATGTGAGAAAACGCCATCGAAAAGTATCATTTGCTAACAAGGCCTCACATTACTGACGATGGCCTCTTGAGTGACACCTACATTCGTTATGATAGTATATCCTGGAACGGAATGGGTACCGTTAAATTCATCAGACGATGCAAATAACACTTTGCTTGTCAGAAATGAATCATCGTTAGGCTCTCTGTAAACTTCAGATGTGACGTGACGGTTCTTTCTTATGAATCTGCAGACTCCCAGTCGCTGAGCTCTCAAGGTTCTACCAGCGGGAGCACTTTCGAGAGCCGGAGATCAGCCAGAGGGCTGTATGGCCCCACCCTCAGGAACTCTTCAGAAAGGGAGATACCCGGAGACAGAAAGTTCTCCTTGCCAGAGATCCAGAAGGCAACAAAGAACTTCTCACCCAACCTCAAGATCGGGCAGGGTGGTTCCGGGACAGTGTACAAGGGTCAGCTCAGCGATGGCACCCTCGTCGCCGTCAAGCGGGCCAAGAAGGTTTGCAGGCCAGTTCTCATAACAATCATAGGATGATGGCAGTTACATAACATGGCTATGTTCGTTATCTTTTCATTCCAGAATATGTATGACAAGCACATGGGCCACGAGTTCCGGAACGAGATAGAGACGCTGCGATGCATCGAGCACCTGAATCTGGTCAGGTTCCATGGGTTCCTTGAGTTTGGTGGTGAGCAGTTGATCATTGTGGAGTATGTTCCCAATGGCAATCTTCGAGAGCACCTTGAAGGTAACAATCATAGGATCATGCCCTTTCCTCCTATGGGGATGACAAGTGCCATGGTTTTTGCTAATTCTATCGTCTTACCGAGTTTAGATGTATGCAGGTCTGAATGGAAAAGTCCTGGGGTTCTCTGTGAGGTTGGAAATCGCGATCGATGTGGCCCACGCTATTACGTATCTTCACACCTACTCTGGTAATGCAGAGTAATTATAAATGTTCCTTCGCATTTTGGTTTCATGTTCCTGTTTGGGCTGTTTTGTTCTTTCATCTGAAAGGTTTGCAAATGATCTTGGGACACCGGGTGGCCAATACTTGTTTGTGATCAGAAATGATCACTGGAGAAGAAGTTAAAAGCAAGACCATTAAGAATTTGATCTAGCACTTCCTTGATTTAGTTCAGATATGATGACACTGCAGAATCCTTTAGGTAAAAAACAGAGCACTTGGTCTGCTTTTGCTTAACTTCACAAGGAAGATATAGCTGCATCACAACAACCAGTGCCTAGGATATTTTCCTAGTACCAATAGGAAATAAAGCCTCTATTTAAACTGGGATTCAACACCAAATTTAGACCAAATCTATTACTAGTTATAGGAGATGACCACGGAGGTTTTATCTTATTAAATATCTCAATTCAAAAAGGGAAAACCATTACTTGTTGCACTATTAGGGCCTGATGTGCAGATGCCCAAAAAACAAAGATACATGACCTGTGAAGAAGCACCAAATCAGTTTAGATTCTGACCCATATATTTCACCGATGCAGATCAGCCGGTCATCCACAGGGACATTAAATCCTCAAACATTCTTCTCGCGAACAACTGCCGAGCTAAGGTCGCTGACTTTGGATTTGCAAAACTGGCTCCGACTGACGCCACCCATGTCTCTACACAAGTCAAAGGAACAGCAGGGTACCTTGACCCAGAGTATCTCAGAACATACCAGCTCACCGAGAAGAGTGATGTCTACTCCTTCGGAGTGCTGCTAGTGGAGTTGGTTACTGGGAGGCGCCCGATAGAGCCAAAGAGGGCGATCGTCGAACGTGTCACAGCAAAATGGGTTAGTTTGTGCCATTCTTATCATTATCTCCGTACCTTTAATGGTCAATATGAAATGAAATATGTACAGTAGTTCATAAAGTTCGACGACTTATCCATACATCTGGTTTTGCTAAGTATAAGTGTGTTCCATTTATGGTCGGCACAGGCAATGGAAAAATTCTCGAAGGGCGATGCGATATTAACACTGGATCCAAATCTGGAAGTGAACGACGCGACCAACCTGGCGGTCGAGAAGATGTACGAGCTGGCCCTGCAATGCTTAGCTCCCAAGAAGAGGAACCGGCCGAGCATGAGGCGGTGCGCAGAGATCCTGTGGAGTATACGTAAAGATTACAGGGAGTTGGCTCAACCAACCTCCTCTTGAACCAAGGCAGCTCATGTGGAGCAATCAAGAAAGCAAAATGCAACAACATGCCAGTTTGCCTCACTTGAATTCAAAGCATGGAGGTATGGATGAACCGATCGCTGAGCTACGGTCTGCGAAGCTGTGGCCTTCCTAGAAATTGTGTGCTTATTAGGTTTCAGCTAGGAAGAGTTACATTGAAGTTCTCCTGCACAAGCAATTTCAAGCATGACTTGAATGTACGATGGTGTCTGTATGTTGTAGAAGAAAGATGATTTCGGAGGAGAGCATGCATTTCCCATGTATTAGATGCGTTCTCCTGTATATGATAAACAAATACACGTGTCACATTATCTCTGCTGCTTATCTCTCTTATGCTGAAATCCCAAATCCTGACATCTAAGGGCATCTCCAGCCGCGCCCCAGGAAAAAACGGCCCAGTCGCGTCCCAGGAGCCCGATTTTCGCCGGCCTGGGCCGAAAACAGCGCCAGCGGACCCAGGCCGAACCCGGCGCGCTGGGGGGCGCCGCGGGCCGACGCCTCCCCTCCCTCACACGCGTACACACGGGCGCGGAGCGGCTATAAAGCCGGCGGTCTCTCAGTCGTCTGTGCCCACACCAGACTCGCCCCTCGCCGCCGCCCAGCCCCTCTCTCTCCGTCTCCGTCTTCCTCTCCCGAGCGCCACCGGCAGCCCCTTTCTCTACCTCCGCCGAGCCCGTCGCCATGGCAGAGCGCTTCCCCGGAGACGAGGCGGCGGCCAACGGCTTCGGCCGCCGTTCGCTCCGCGAACAGGAGTACTGGCTCCTGTTCCAGGCGAACATCCCGGCGCCGCCGGACATGCGCGCCGAGCCGACGGGGTGGCGGCTCAGCGACGGGGGAGTGCCCGTTCCCCCGTTGCCGGACGCTGTGGCGAAGCCCAAGTACTTCGCCGAGGAGATCGAGGTCGCGCGCGCCTCTCTGACCGACGCCGTGCGCTCCCTCCCCCAGTACGCCGCGGACAACCACGCGGCTTGGACGGCGTACTTCCAGCGCCGCCAGCAGCAGCGCCTGGCGTCCACCAACGGCGCACCGGTGGTCGGCGGCGTGAAGAACAGCGAGGGGCGCCACCTGTGGTGGGGCATCCCCGGCCGCACGCTGGAGGGCGTGCTGACGTACCTCGACGGCGGCAACAACCCGCCGTTGACGTATCCTGCGACGGGGGCCGCCCCGTCGCAACACCGATGCGCATGGGCGCCAAGGAGGTTCGCCTCCTCCTCATCTTCCTCCTCTCGCTCTTCTTCTCACTCCTCCGGTACTCCGGCGCTTCCCGACGTCAAGGCCGAGTCTGCGGCGAAGACGCCACTCGGTCGGCGCACTCGCAGCGTCGGCATCGTCATCAACAAGGGCGGCCGGCGCGCCTCCTCGTCGGCCCCTCCGCGCTTCGTCAAGCCAAAGACGAAGCCGGGGCTGGCGCCGGTGAAGGCGGAGTTCGACGACGACGACGCGACCCTGGAATGGGTGCGCCAGGACTCCATTGCGATGGAGAAGGCGCGCCGGGAGAAGGAGAAGGAGCGCCAGCGCGCCGCCCTGCGCCGCTCCGAGGAGCGCCGACGCGGCCGCGATGAAGGCGGGGTCGTCGTCTTATGCTACAGCGACGACGACGACGACGCGCCGCCACCACTCCGCCATGGCGACGCCGGGCAGGGGCCCAGCAGGGCGCCCACGTCAAGGAGGAGAAGGCCGACGACGACTTCAGCCCGTTTCTTTTTTAGATTAGATTAATGTAATGAAAATGCGCGAATTTCACCGAAATTTATCATGTTTGGCCGAAATTTAACTTGTTTTTATCATAACTTCGCCGAACGGTGCTACCTTTTTTTTAATACGCGTTTGGAGGCGGCCCTGGGGGCCGACGGCTGGGGACCAACTCGTCCCAGGCCCAATTTTTGCGCCGGCTCATCCCCAGGCGGCGCTTTTAGACGCCCCCTGGGGGGCCAACGGCTGGAGATGCTTCGCGGCTCCACCACTTGTCTGTGACCTGGTTCGCTGGCTGTTGGGTCTCCCTACTTTAGCACACATCACAACCTATTGGCTATAATACTCACGCTTGCCTATGCCAGTGTCAACTCAACTGAGGTTGGCCACCATAGTCCATCATGTTCCATTGGATTTTCTTACTGTACATGTGCTTATGACTATGGCTTCTCATTGTGATGATACAAAATGCAAATTCAGACATAGATTGCCGAATGACGTGTGTACTTGCCATTTCCTAAGAGAATCATGTTTGTTTGTGTTCCATACACATATAAACGGAATGAAAGGCTAGCAACTATAAGTGCATACCTTTCTTTTTGGCAAATTTCAAATAGGCATATATTTTCACAAAAGTTTGTAACCGCACATGTTTCCATAGCGCCTATAAGTCCCCCAATATTTGTCGCTCGGTCGCAATCCCAAACATTAGCCTATTGGATTCCACCGTTTGTTGCTTTGTCATAATCCCAAAGTTTGTTGCTCCGCCGAACACAACACCTTGATTCGAGCCATGCAAATTCCCAAGAATCCTTCAAGGCTACTCAAGCTAACCAACTTTGATGAGCACCACACAACGCTGCCATCGCATCAGCCCACATGGTCAAACCTTAAGCATGCCGGCCGGCCATGATGCCACCAACAAATGCAAACGTTGGCCATGAACAAGACGATCAACCCAAAGCCCGCCCCAGAGATGGTCTGCGGGTTGAGCATGTCAACATGCGATGGGAATTTCTAGAACTAAAAATCTTGATTCGGGTGTGTGACCCTACAATGAGTTTAGACCTGGCGAGACTGAGGTGACCAGTTCGGCAGACCAGGTCTTGTGCTAGCTCTACGCCTCGACCAGAACCCTAGAAGATCTATGTGTTCTCTCCATTATATGCATAGCTCCTAGCCCATGTGTATTTGTGTATTTGTCATGGTTAGTTTCTTGCAGTTTAGCATCCTTTGCGATTTTAACATTTTTGTGGTTAGCTTATTGCAGTTTAGCATCATTTACACTTGAACATTTATGTGGTTAGTGTTAGAATTGGGCCCATTATTTGGGGCAGCCCAATAAGCAAATTCTGAAATCTCAAATGGGCCCATGTTTGTGGCAGCTCACTTGCTAGTGGAGTGGGGAGTGGGAGCTAAATTTTAGTCCCACCATGGAAGTTGGAGGAGATGTACACCACCTTATAAGGTGGAGTGTTCTACCACTTGTAAGTGAGTGAGAACAGGAGAGTCTCTCGCGCACTCCTCCTCCGACGCCGCCGCACGCACGCACGCACGCACGCACCGCCCGCCCGTCTCGCCGCGCCGCGCCGCGGGAATCTCGCCGAGCCGAGCTTACGTTCGCCTCCGTTAGGGTTTTCCTGAGCCGCACTATATAAGTTGTGCACTGCCTGCGACGCAAACCACCGAAACCAATCTAGGGTTTTGCCACTCTCGTTCCTTGCGCCGCCACCGTAGTCTACTCCATCCCGAGCGCCGGCGTGCACCGGCGAACGGGAGAGCAGGTCTCCGGAACCACTCGCTCTTGTGATCCTGTACGGGAGAGGGCGAATTAGGTTTTTGGGAAGCGCCTCGCGCGACTGCTCGCTGCTTCCACCACGGCTCGTCTACCTGCTGCTGCGGCGGTTCGCCACCGACGCCGTCTTCGACCGATCATCACCAACGTCGTCATCAACAACATCGCCACAACGGGCATCGCTGCTTCATCTGCAAACGCTCCGTACGTGCGCAGTGTCTTTGTTCGTTCTCTAAACATGTTTAGTGTGTACGTGTTTAGCGATCTGTTGCTGCTACTCTGCATGTTGATTAGTACATCTACTGTATTGGAGTTTCACATGTTAGTAGTTGCTGTCGTCATGTTTAATATGCTGGAATTAATCATGGAAAAGATGCCTAATTATCCAACAATCCAAAAACCTAATTGTAGGCAATTTCCTAATTTATCAATGGCTGGATTTACCGATGCGATGAAACCGGATAAGTTTACCGGGGTGAACTTCAAGAGGTGGCAGATTCAGTGCCAACTCTGGCTTGAGGCCCTGAAGATCTGGGAGGTCAGTAAGGGCAAACCTGAAGGAGCTATGTCTGAGGAAGATCAGACTAAGTTCAAGGATGCCACTACTGCCTTCAGAGGCTGTGTTCTGAGTGTTCTTGAGGGACGTCTGCGAGATGTGTATATGCACGTAACAGACGCCAAAGAGCTCTGGGATGCACTGGATGCTAAATTCGGTGCAACCGATGCAGGCAGTGAATTGTATGTCATGGAGAGCTTTAACGACTACAAGATGGTGAACAACCATGGCGTAGTCGAACAGGCTCATGAAATACAGGTCATTGCAAAGGAGCTTGAACTACTCAAGTGCGTCCTACCTGACAAGTTTGTGGCTGGGTGCATAATTGCAAAGTTGCCTTCTTCGTGGAGGAACTTCGCCACAACGCTCAAACATAAGAGACAGGAGATATCGGTTGAAAACCTGATAGCGTCTCTTGATGTTGAGGAGAAAGCTCGGGCTAAGGACGCTCATGAGAGAGGTGTTGAGGGTCAGTCTAGCGCCAACATGGTGCAGAAAAACTCACACTACAAGAACAACAACAACAGCAAGAAAGGGAACTACAAGCCTCCGACAAATGTGCCTGTCAATACTACTTCCTTCAAGAAGAAGAAGAAGCCGAACAAGCTGGCCAGACTAGGGTGTTACACCTGTGGAGTAGTCGGCCACTTTTCCATGGACTGCCCAGACCGTGCAGACCGGAAGAAGAATGTCAACGTCGTGACCGCTAGCGGTGCTGATGGGTACGGTAATTTACCGTTTGTGTTTTCATCTTTTCAATCTCCAAGTTGGTTGATTGATACGGGTGCTAATGTCCATGTGTGTGCTGACATCTCTATGTTCACTTCTTATCAGGTCGTCCGAGATTCTCCCGTCATAATGGGGAACGGTTCACATGCTACTGTTCATGGTGTTGGCACGGTAGATCTGAAGTTTACTTCGGGAAAGATCGTGCAGCTGAGGAACGTGCAGCATGTCCCTACTATAAACAAGAATCTCGTCAGTGGCTCCCAACTCTGCAGAGATGGGTTTAAAGTAGTATTTGAGTCCAATAAAGTAGTTGTGTCGAGATTTGGACATTTTATTGGTAAAGGCTATGAGTGCGGAGGCTTGTTCCGCTTATCACTTTCTGAGTTTTGTAATAAGTCAGTATACCATATTTGTGACAATGTTGATTCGGATGCTAGTGTTTGGCACTCTCGTTTATGTCATGTTAATTTTGGTTTACTGTCTCGGCTTTCCAGTATGAGTTTAATTCCGAATTTCCAGTATGTCATGTTAATTTTGGTTTACTGTATCTTGTTTATGTAGAAGTTATCAGGATGGGGGCCACTCAACGAGTGATGCCAGCTGGTCGCTAGCAGACAACAATGCAGGATCAGTTTCACTGCTGAAATGCTATGTCTGTGTGCAACATTGTTCATTGGAGCCACCTTGTCGGCAGACAGCTGGCTGAAGGGGTGTGGCACTCCTCCTGATTAGTATCATGTGGAAGTGTGTCTGGTAGAGAAAGACGCGTGGTTGCTGGCTCGGCATCGGAGCCGACTTGCTCGAGTGAGAGATAATACCGAAGAGGGGAAGAGTGAGAAGACGCTATCCGGGAGGCTTCAGACATAAGGCAAAGAGATCTCGGCTCGTCGTACCCGTGATACCGTGTCTACTTGCCAGAAGTAGAAGAAGTAATATCTAATAACGGAACCGAAAGAAACCATGGGATATGCCTCAGTGTAATCAGCGTGCCTTAAGCCAATGGATGAATGAGCCTAATCTTATTTTCTTCTCGTTATTTTTCTACTTGTGTTTTTCATTTTTTTTAGCCATATGTTGTTGGTTGGCTGCTGATCTGTTATTTGCTAGCGAGGCACAACATTCCTAGTCCGAGTTCAAGGGAACGAAATAATGGTCATATAGCAAAACGAATTTGTAAGCTATTTCAAAACGAATTTGTAAGCTATTTCAAAACGAATTTGTAAGCTATTTCAAAACGAATTGGGTTTGGTTGGGAATAAAGTACTCCCTCCATTTTTGTATACAAGGCCACAAACCCATATTACAGGTACCAAGGTAGAAATTAATGGTTTCTAGAAACTAGTCTTTCCTCCTCGCTTGACGTGTTAATTAATGTGTATTTTTCTCTTCAACACACAACAAGACAACTCTCTCACTCCTGATTGGTTGATTAATGCGGTGCATGTAAATCAACATTTAACTCTCGCATGCATGCGTAGGGTATTAATGTCCTCGGTTGCTAGTACGAGGCAAACCTCATCAATTTTATCTCGATTGGTGTTAGTGGCCTTGTATAGTTGCAAATTGTAACTTTGATAGTGGCCTTGTATACAAAAATGGAGGGAGTACAGAAACATGACTAAGGGCATTTTCTAAAACCCTCCAACTCTCAGCTTCACTAACTCCAAATTGGAAATCGGACCGAACGCATTAGCTCCAAGAAACTAAAATTCTCGAAGCTCTCATGCGTCATAATGCAATTTCGCAAAAGCAAGGAAAACCAAGCTCCGCATTTAGAAGAATCTTGACCACCCATTTACGATCAATATGCCACCACCCAGGAAACTGATTCGGGCCAGTTATTTTGTCGGCTTAAAAAATAAGCCACCTCCTCCTTAGCTTTTTCCATAAGCCTTTTCCCTCATTCATTGGGGCTTCTGAATTAGTTATGGGTTAGAAGCCTCAACAAATTCTGAGAGCGGTTTATTTTTTAAACTAGAGAGAGGCAGCTTATATTTTAAGTCGTCCAAAAGAACTGGCCCTCGACCTCTAGGCGTACGAACCCCTCGAGGTCTTTGAACGAAATGTTTCCCACTCCTCTCTTCCTCGTTCTAACACCCTTCGCATTCTCTCTCTCAAGCCCATCTGTCGCCGCCAGTAGTGCCGCTAGGGCCGTTCCCCGTTGTTGGCCAGGTCCTCTCCTCCGCCTACAGATCTGACCATCCCAACCCATTTCCTGTCGGATACCATCCTCAACACCACTAGTCCAGCCTTCAGCGAGGAGAAGCACCACCATGGGAAAGAGGAGCTTACTCAGACGCTATTGATGCCTCTTGAATGCCTCCTGATCCAGGAGAGACATCCTGACAACCGAGCCCTGTCTCCCGCAATGGGTTGCTTCCAGCCGGCCCAAGCTGCTTCCAGATAGCCTTCAGTCCCACCATATGGTCTGCCAGCGTACTACAATGCTAGGAGAAGCTGAAATGTTGTCGAACGGTTTCCCAACGTCAGGTGAAGCGAGAAGCCAAGCAAGAAGCTGAATTTGACATGTTTTTTAGAAGCTATAGGACATCATAATAGGCCCTAAGCCTGTGGGCTGGATCAATTTCCGGTTGGCCCCGTAGCAGGATCAAAAGAAAAACAGAATCACATTGTGTGAAACACAGTGATATGCTTTTCGAAATAATTTTTTGGAAAAGCTAGGGTAGATTATATCCCATAATGGTTTGTAGTTTCCTAGTGTTCTAATGTCAAAATGCATAGGAGACATACATTCCAACAATTCGAAAAGACACGAATAGAACCTCGTGTTTCGTATCCAGGATGATATATATGATAAAAGACTGCTATCCACCCTATTTAGTCAGTAAATATTTCTTACTTGTGCTTGCAAAAGATTTTGTGAATTGCACAAGACTTCTCAAGACTAGCAGCTTCACCAACGAAGTAAATAACATTCCTATTAAAATTATCGACCAAGAGATCCTTAATTATAGCAACATTAGGTTCTATTTTAATTTGTTCAAGGGGTGTAGGTGTCCTAACATAACTCTTATGAACCACGGCTGAAGTTTTGACATGTTCATTTAACCTAACAGAGAAATGTAGTTTCTCAATATAAGCAGTAGGAACAACTGGATTATCATTATAAGTAATGGTTTATTCTTCAACCTTAATGGGTTCTACTACTTTTACTTTAATGGGCGAATGATATTTAAACCACTTCTCCTTAGGGAGATCAACATGAGTAGCAAATGATTCACAGAAATAAGCTATTATCTCCGAGTCAAGCCCATACTTAGTGCTAAATTCACAAAAAGCATCGGTATTCATAAAAGGTTTAACACAATCACACTCAAGGTTCGTACCTAACTCCTTACCTTCGTCGAATCCCCAATCTTCAGAGTTGCGTTTAATTCTTTCCAAAAGTTCCCATCGGAATTCATTACTCTTCTTCATAAAAGAATCGGTACAAGAAGCATAGAGCATGGATTAATCATTACGAGAAAGCCGAGTATAAAAATTCTGAATAATAATTTATCTTTGGAGCTCATGATTGAGGTATGAATATAACATTGACTAAATCCTCCTCCAAGCTTGAGCGATACTTTCTCCTTCACGAGGCCAGAATATATATATATATATATATATATATATATATATATATATATATATATATATATATATATATATATATATATATATATATATATATATATATATTCTGATCACGATGAACTAGATGCATAGGATAAAACCCCTGATGAGATTCCAATTTCAGTCGGTTGTAATTCCAAGCTTCAATATCATCACATAGCCTATACCAAGTCAATTCTTTTCCCTTCAAAGATAAAGGGAAGACCTTCTTCTTGACCTCATCCTCGGGCAAACCCGCAAGCTTAATTAAACCACAAACTTCATCCACATAGATTAGATGCATATCAGGATGTAGTGTTCCATCTCCTGCATAAGGATTAGCTAGATGTTTCTCAATCATACCCGAATGAATTTCATAATAAATATTTTCAGTAGGTTTAGTAGGTTGAGGAGCAACTCTTTGTTCTTCCAGTCGAGGTGAAGATACCCCGAACAAACCCCTCAAAGGATGATTTTCCATAGTGACAAGTGGAAGTAAATTTCAGACCGTAATATAAAATTTTCCTTACCAAATCTACTCACCAAAGGCACTTCACTCCCCGGAAATGGCGCCAGAAAAGAGTCTTGATGACCCACAAGTGTAGGGGATATATTGTAGTCCTTTCGATAAGTAATAGTGTCGAACCCAACGAGGAGCGGAAGGAAATGACAAGCGGTTTGGAGTAAGGTATAAAGCAAAGTACTCCTGAGGACACATGGGAATTATTGCCAAGTTAGTTTTCATCATGCTCATACGATTCGCGTTCGTTACTTTGATAAGTTGATATGTGGGTGGACCGGTGCTTGGGTGCTGTCCTTACTTGGAAAAGCCTCCCACTTATGATTAACCCCTCTCGCAAGCATTCACAACTACGAAAGAAGAATTAAGATAAATCTAACCATATGATGAAACATGTGGATCCAAATTAGCTTTTTACGAAGCAACGCATAAACTAGGGTTTAAGCTTATGTCACTCTAGCAACCCATCATCTACTTATCGCTTCCCAATGCCTTCCTCTAGGCCCAAATAATGTAAAAGTGTCATGTAGTCTACGTTCACATAAAACCACTAGAGGAAAGGCAACATACATCTCATCAAAATATGGAACGAATGGCAAATTCACATGATTACTTATAACAAGACTTCTCCCATGTCCTCGGGAACAAACAAAACTACTCACAAAGCATATTCATGTTCATAATTAGAGGAGTATTTAATAGCATCAAGGATCTGAACATATGATCTTCCATCAAATAAACCAACTAGCATCAACTACAAGGAGTAATTAACTCTACTGGCAACCCTATTTAGTCAGTAAGAAATTTGTTACTTGTGCTTGCAAATGATTTTGTGGATTGCACAAGACTTCTCAAGACTATCATTGACTAAGGAAGTTTAGTGAGTAAATTTTCTATATGACCCTATATATTATTCTGCTTCTTCCATAAAATTGGTGTGTGATTCTTCAAGCATGCTTGAACATATTCATGCTTAGCCAATGCAGACATACACAATTATCACAAGTGTCAAAGACCCAAGTAGGCAGTAATAGAGTAAGATAAAGTAAATGATATGAACTTTTAGCTAGATACAATTTATATTGCAACAACCCAGTTTTGCAAGGGAGGCAATAAAAGTATTTACATATTATGCAGAATAGTATGTCACAACTACCCAAGAAGTCTGTAATACATACTAACAAAAGTCTGTAATAAAACTTTCGGTGCCGATGAGAAAAATGTAGCCATTTGATGGTTCTCTGCTTCTTTAGATTCCATACCGATGTTTTTGGATGGTACAAAGAAGCTAGTTCTCATACTTCCTTACACTGGGCCATGAGAGGTTGGGGTGGAATGGACATTGGAGGCTGTTGGATTCGCCGAACCACTCGCAAGGTTCAGTGGGGTGGTGGAGCCCAGGGCTGGGCGAAAGCTTTCTGGTCGACCGGGGTCGATACTGATGATGCAGATGTCCTCGGCCGTCATTTGCCTTCCTGAACGCATTTATGAAGATCTTGCTCTCGTTCTCTCTAGGTAGAGGCCATGTTAGGAGTTGGTGCTCTGCTTTGGTTGTCGTTGGCGGTTGTTTTCTTTTCTCTTCTTTGTTGTTATTGTGGTTTTCTGGCCTAGTTTCCATTATAAACCGGGTCACTCTGTATTTGTTTGTCCTCTCTTAATGAAACTGCCTTGCACGTCAAAGAAAAGATCATGCCACATTTGCATATCAGTTGGTATCAAGCCATACATCACACGGTCAAACCCATCCTGATCTAGCCGGACTCCTCTGAGGCACTATTCATTCATTGTGGGTATATGTTGACACGTTTCGTGTATAGACATCTCGCAGTGAAAACCAAAGCAGTCATGGAAGAGAGGGAGTTTGTTCCCGAAAAGACTTAGGAAAGAACAAAATAGGGTTGCGGATTGGCTTTTTTCCGTATCTACAAGCCCATATATGCGTTGTTAGTGTCTTTAGCAACGGTTTGAGATGCGTAGCCTCATCCAGTGTTGCTAGCGCATAATGCAACGCTTATATTGCCATTGCTAAAGAAACCGTTGCAAGACTACAACAGATAAAGGGGACTTCTACAACAGTTTTATATGTTGGTGGTTAATGTACAAGAATCAAAATCCCATTACTTGGCAACGGAGAATTTCCAACGCTTCAAGCGTTGGCACATATATAGTGTGATTATTATTATTATTATTATTATTATTATTATTATTATTATTATTATTATTATTATTATTACTACTACTACTACTACTATTAATGTTTATATGTAATCAATGCTCCATGTAATTGTGTATTTGAAGTGAAGGAAAAACAAGAGTATATACTGACAATAGGAAGAAATCATATATCATATATGATATGAAATTGTTGGATTACAATAGTGGATATTACAAGAGGAACATCACCCAAACGTGATGCATAATCTAACTATTTTCTTGACAGTAAAACTTAACCTAAAAGCATTCAACATCCCTACAACTTAACTAAAACTTAATCAAGGAAGAACATCCAACAGGAACATCATCCCCACAACATAACTGAAACTGAAGCATCCATCATCGTCACCATCATGAAGCAAAATATCTACATAATCATTGCAGTACACTTGCCACCCGCCCATATACTCATCCATTTATCTTTTGAATCTACAAACAAGAAAACAAAACAAACTGTTAACACACAATGCATTGACATAATGCAAGTAGTAATAGAGGCAAGATATTAGTCACGTACAAAGGTTGAGGGCCATGCAATCTTTGTTTTTTCTGCATTACCGAGAGTAGTGCAGTTTTTGCGACTCTGTACCAAATTTTCCATTTTCACAAGTGCCATATCAACATGCACCGCCCAAAATTCGTTCCTAATTTCAGCACCATCAAGTTTAAAGTTAGGATCACAACTTACAATTCTAGCAAGAGCTACATCCCTGTTATGGTTTTTCAGACTCTTCAAGAATACTTTAGTTCCTGTCTGTTAGAGAAAAATCAAGGTAACCATGTGAGAAAACCAGTACGAAAACCAAGGAACATCTGAAATGAATGAACACTCTTACCGGTAATTCACTGGTACCCAACCAGCTCAGCGAACCATTTTGAGCACTCGTACTTCTTGCATTAGCACCTTTTGTTGTTTTTTTGGTCTGGACAATAGTATGATAGCAAAGAAGAAGTCATAAACAAATAAACAAGCTAGCATTATAGTTTGAACATAAATGTGTAGTGATTATGAAAATATACTAGTTTGTTTGCGGAAGAAGTTTTTTCTCCCTGACGTGCACTAACATTCTCAAGCAAAGGTTCTTTGTTCGGAACGACATTCTGATAGCAAGATGACCAGTAGATACATAACCATCGGAGCAATATATTTTGAACGTATTGTATATGGTAACAGAAATATACCTTATGTGCAGCAGCATTTATTTCCCCTTGCTGAGCGCTGAAATTATGATGAGGAGTTTCTTGGTTTTGGACAACATTCAGATAGCAACAAGTAAAGACAAACACATTGGAGCACTATAGTTTGATCATAACTTTGTATATGGCACTATGATGATACCTTGTGTGTAGCAGAGCATTTTTCTAGTTGTCGTGCACTGCCACCATTATGAACCATAGTTTCTTTGTTCTAGGATAAAATGATACACATCAAGTTTTGGGTATTGTATATGCAATTGTAAAAGGTGCAAGCACAACAACTTAAAACTCAGCAATGATAGTTTGTAAAGAGTATTTAAGTAGACAAACCTTATCAAAAATAGAATTCTTGTTTGGTGCTTGCAACTCTGCATCGTTTGATCCACTTGGCTTGTTCTGTAAATTATTTGATCGTTTTTTAACAAGTTGGAGTCCATCAACCGGAGGAGCAAGCACTCTCTACAGATAGCATAACATAAATATTAATTGAGAAATATTTTCTTGAGTGAAATTTGAGGAATTTTCTTGTGTACTTTGACAAGATACAAACTTTTCTGTTTGAGTTGTGTCCATCAACCGAAGGTTCAAGCCCAATTGTAGCCATTGGATCTGAAATTTCCTATGATAGGAATACAGAAAGGTTAGTCCACAAAATAAATGAAGCTAACATTTGTTAGAATTTACCTGATTTGGTTGTCTTTCTATTCTTCTCATCTTCTCCTCTAGCTCCATAATTTTAGCATTCTGATTTTTATTTACTTGATATAATTTTTCCATTTCAACTCTAAAAGCTAGCCAACTTGTTAAAAAACGATCAAATAATTTACAGAACAAGCCAAGTGGATCAAACGATGCAGAGTTGCAAGCACCAAACAAGAATTCTATTTTAGATAAGGTTTGTCTACTTAAATGCTTGATTTGCCACAAACCACGGCAAATCAAGCATGCAACACCCCGAATGCTAGCGCGGCATCTTTCCTGCAGCGAGTTGATTCTTCAAGGCATGGCACCGTGTCGTGCCAAGGAGAAACAAGTAACCAAATTTTTTGACACAACCACTACCCATCTGGTCGCCAACATCGAAGATCTCACCGACATCCTAGAGGACGCAACCGAGGAGCACGAGGATAAGGACGAGGAGATGTGCAAGTTTGCGGACAGCATAGAAGCAGCCTTGGCACCATTGCGCATGTGGCATGCGGCCTCGGTCCAGGAGTTCTACATGGTTGATACGCCGAGCTTCATGGCCAGTGATTAAAGCGGTGAGGTGGTACTTAGCGATGTGGTAATCGACATGGCTACCTTGGATATGACAAAAATTATAGCATATATATGTGCTTTATGTGTTTTCTATAAAATTATGCAATAATTTATATGTCATGAAGGGCAAAACATTCACCTATTTTTACTCCATGTCTATTTGCAGGACTATTGAACACTTGTACAAACCACGTGTGGTAATAAAGAAGTTACAATTCAAATTCCACATGTTATGGACTCAGATTCGAACTACACAGACATAATTGGCGTCAAATGCCTATAACTTTTGCATCCGAACTCCAAATTAGATGAATCTTATTTTGTTGGACAGCTTATCTTGTGACCTTTCAAATGCCATTAGATTCGCCTAGAAATCCGTCCCGAGCATGTAGCTATCGCCGAAACAATCTGATGCTGATGCAGATTCCAATTTAAACTACCAGTCAAACGGTGATGTGTCACCTTTACTTGGGCCCATGGTTCTTGTACGACCTACGGTTGGTTTTCACTACCTTGGACGTGTGCCCATCCCCTTGGCCACCACACCTTACTCCTATATAAGTAGATCAATCCTCTAGCATTTTTCTTGGGTTTTATTTACTTAAAAGTTGGCCATGGCAAGGTGCTTCGATTGTGTCCAACGACCTGGTCAACACTGCTATCAGGACCCCACTTTTATCAATACTTCCTCTATATCCACATAATTCAGATTGCTTTTATCATATTATTTCTCGTTCTCCGATGGCTTCTAGGAGTAGATCTCCAGGTTATGCTAATCTTGTTTCTAAGATCACCATTAACCTCCACGAAATTAGTTTAGTGATTTCTAAGTAGCAACATGGTTCCACGTCGTAATCGGATCATCAATCGATGTTATCATCTCAACGAAAGATCGTTCCACGAGAGATAACATAGTGTAATGCTGCATGGTAACACGGGCAGCGACAGCGCATCTCTAGCCTTCCTCCCCTCCTCCTCGCCCTCTCCCTCACCGCCGTCGGTAGCTCCCCTCCTGGAAAAGCTGAGAGGGAGGCGCGTTTACGACGGACTACGCAGGGAGGCGTCGGCAGGTGGCGACCTATGCAGTGCTACTCTCGGCGTCGTGCGGGCTACAAGGAGGACCGCCAGGGAGACGTCAATGCTTGGCGGTTGTTGTGCATGCGCCTGCGATGGCTCTTTGGCCCAGATCGAGGAAACCCTATTTTCTTGCTCCGGCGTTGGCCTTCGAGGTATTCTATCGCATGGTTGTGCTCCCGCTCTTGCGGCGTGGAGGCGTGTTGTTCGATGTGACAGTGTGGTGCAGCGCACACAAGATGGTCGTGGGGGCTTGAGTTGGGTTCTCGGATAGCCCATTCTTTGCACGAATGGGCTACGGCTGGAATAAGCTTTGGCATACGAGCGTCCTATCAGCTATTAATCATTTGTGGTTCCGATCATGGTAGGTTGGCGTCGTGGTATGCTTTGGTTGTGGCTTGCATTGTGGCTGGAGCATGCGCCAGATGGCTTGGTTGGCCTTGTTGACGTCGCGGCTGCGTGTGGTTGTTGGCATATAGGCGGCGATGTGGCTTGTTGGAGCGGTCCTTGTAGTGGTGCTCATGGTGTTGCCAACATCAATCTATGCAGTCCACCATGGCGATGTGGACGCCATTGCGTCATTTTGTTCATTCTGGTCAGGCTCGCCACTGCCAAATGCGAGCGGAGCCGCGACTAGGTCTTGTAAGGTTCACAACGTTCTAGTCCCTACCCTATGTCAGAGGTGGCGAGGCATAAGGCATTGGGCGAAACCTTTGTTCTTTGACGGGGGTCATTGCTGGTGCTGTTGGGGCCCGTGGGTGTCCTCTAACTTGGAGGCATTATCAAAAAGTACTTCCTTACACTGGGCCATGAGAGGTTGGGGTGGAATGGACATTGGAGGCTGTTGGATTCGCCGAACCACTCGCAAGGTTCAGTGGGGTGGTGGAGCCCAGGGCTGGGCGAAAGCTTTCTGGTCGACCGGGGTCGATACTGATGATGCAGATGTCCTCGGCCGTCATTTGCCTTCCAGAACGTATTTATGAAGATCTTGCTCTCGTTCTCTCTAGGTAGAGGCCATGTTAGGAGTTGGTGCTCTGCTTTGGTTGTCGTTGGCGGTTGTTTTCTTTTCTCTTCTTTGTTGTTATTGTGGTTTTCTGGCCTAGTTTCCATTATAAACCGGGTCACTCTGTATTTGTTTGTCCTCTCTTAATGAAACTGCCTTGCACGTCAAAGAAAAGATCATGCCACATTTGCATATCAGTTGGTATCAAGCCATACATCACACGGTCAAACCCATCCTGATCTAGTCGGACTCCTCTGAGGCACTATTCATTCATTGTGGGTATATGTTGACACGTTTCGTGTATAGACATCTCGCAGAAGCAGTCATGGAAGAGAGGGAGTTTGTTCCCGAAAAGACTTAGGAAAGAACAAAATAGGGTTGCGGATTGGCTTTTTTCCGTATCTACAAGCCCATATATGCGTTGTTACTGTCTTTAGCAACGGTTTGAGATGCGTAGCCTCATCCAGTGTTGCTAGCGCATAATGCAACGCTTATATTGCCATTGCTAAAGAAACCGTTGCAAGACTACAACAGATAAAGGGGACTTCTACAACAGTTTTATATGTTGGTGGTTAATGTACAAGAATCAAAATCCCATTACTTGGCAACGGAGAATTTCCAACGCTTCAAGCGTTGGCATATATATAGTGTGATTATTATTATTATTATTATTATTATTATTATTATTATTATTATTATTATTATTATTATTATTATTATTACTACTACTACTACTATTAATGTTTATATGTAATCAATGCTCCATGTAATTGTGTATTTGAAGTGAAGGAAAAACAAGAGTATATACTGACAATAGGAAGAAATCATATATCATATATGATATGAAATTGTTGGATTACAATAGTGGATATTACAAGAGGAACATCACCCAAACGTGATGCATAATCTAACTATTTTCTTGACAGTAAAACTTAACCTAAAAGCATTCAACATCCCTACAACTTAACTAAAACTTAATCAAGGAAGAACATCAAACAGGAACATCATCCCCACAACATAACTGAAACTGAAGCATCCATCATCGTCACCATCATGAAGCAAAATATCAACATAATCATTGCAGTACACTTGCCACCCGCCCATATACTCATCCATTTATCTTTTGAATCTACAAACAAGAAAACAAAATAAACTGTTAACACACAATGCATTGACATAATGCAAGTAGTAATAGAGGCAAGATATTAGTCACGTACAAAGGTTGAGGGCCATGCAATCTTTGTTTTTTCTGCATTACCGAGAGTAGTGCAGTTTTTGCGACTCCGTACCAAATTTTCCATTTTCACAAGTGCCATATCAACATGCACCGCCCAGAATTCGTTCCTAATTTCAGCACCATCAAGTTTAAAGTTAGGATCACAACTTACAATTCTAGCAAGAGCTACATCCCTGTTATGGTTTTTCAGACTCTTCAAGAATACTTTAGTTCCTGTCTGTTAGAGAAAAATCAAGGTAACCATGTGAGAAAACCAGTACGAAAACCAAGGAACATCTGAAATGAATGTACACTCTTACCGGTAATTCACTGGTACCCAACCAGCTCAGCGAACCATTTTGAGCACTCTTACTTCTTGCATTAGCACCTTTTGTTGTTTTTTTGGTCTGGACAATAGTATGATAGCAAAGAAGAAGTCATAAACAAATAAACAAGCTAGCATTATAGTTTGAACATAAATGTGTAGTGATTATGAAAATATACTAGTTTGTTTGCGGAAGAAGTTTTTTCTCCCTGACGTGCACTAACATTCTCAAGCAAAGGTTCTTTGTTCGGAACAACATTCTGATAGCAAGATGACCAGTAGATACATAACCATCGGAGCAATATATTTTGAACGTATTGTATATGGTAACAGAAATATACCTTATGTGCAGCAGCATTTATTTCCCCTTGCTGAGCGCTGAAATTATGATGAGGAGTTTCTTGGTTTTGGACAACATTCAGATAGCAACAAGTAAAGACAAACACATTGGAGCACTATAGTTTGATCATAACTTTGTATATGGCACTATGATGATACCTTGTGTGTAGCAGAGCATTTTTCTAGTTGTCGTGCACTGCCACCATTATGAACCATAGTTTCTTTGTTCTAGGATAAAATGATAGACATCAAGTTTTGGGTATTGTATATGCAATTGTAAAAGGTGCAAGCACAACAACTTAAAACTCAGCAATGATAGTTTGTAAAGAGTATTTAAGTAGACAAACCTTATCTAAAATAGAATTCTTGTTTGGTGCTTGCAACTCTGCATCGTTTGATCCACTTGGCTTGTTCTGTAAATTATTTGATCGTTTTTTAACAAGTTGGAGTCCATCAACCGGAGGAGCAAGCACTCTCTACAGATAGCATAACATAAAAATTAATTGAGAAATATTTTCTTGAGTGAAATTTGAGGAATTTTCTTGTGTACTTTGACAAGATACAAACTTTTCTGTTTGAGTTGTGTCCATCAACCGAAGGTTCAAGCCCAATTGTAGCCATTGGATCTGAAATTTCCTATGATAGGAATACAGAAAGGTTAGTCCACAAAATAAATGAAGCTAACATTTGTTAGAATTTACCTGATTTGGTTGTCTTTCTATTCTTCTCATCTTTTCCTCTAGTTCCATAATTTTAGCATTCTGATTTTTATATACTTGATATAATTTTTCCATTTCAACTCTAAAAGCTAGCCAACTTGTTAAAAAACGATCAAATAATTTACAGAACAAGCCAAGTGGATCAAACGATGCAGAGTTGCAAGCACCAAACAAGAATTCTATTTTAGATAAGGTTTGTCTACTTAAAAGCTTGATTTCCACAAACCACGGCAAATCAAGCATGCAACACCCCGAATTCTAGCGCGGCATCTTTCCTGCAGCGAGTTGATTCTTCAAGGCATGGCACCATGTCGTGCCAAGGAGAAACAAGTAACCAAATTTTTTGACACACCCACTACCCATCTGGTCGCCAACATCGAAGATCTCACCGACATCCTAGAGGACGCAACCGAGGAGCACGAGCATAAGGACGAGGAGATATGCAAGTTTGTGGACAGCATAGAAGCAGCCTTGGCACCATTGCGCATGTGGCATGCGGCCTCGGTCCAGGAGTTCTACATGGTTGATACGCCGAGCTTCATGGCCAGTGATTAAAGCGGTGAGGTGGTACTTAGCGATGTGGTAATCGACATGGCTACCTTGGATATGACAAAAATTATAGCATATATATGTGCTTTATGTGTTTTCTATAAAATTATGCAATAATTTATATGTCATGAAGGGCAAAAAATTCACCTATTTTTACTCCATGTCTATTTGCAGGACTATTGAACACTTGTACAAACCACGTGTGGTAATAAATAAGTTACAATTCAAATTCCACATGTTATGGACTCAGATTCGAACTACACAGACATAATTGGCGTCAAATGCCTATAACTTTTGCATTCGAACTCCAAATTAGATGAATCTTATTTTGTTGGACAGCTTATCTTGTGACCTTTCAAATGCCATTAGATTCGCCTAGAAATCCGTCACGAGCATGTAGCTATCGCCGAAACAATCTGATGCTGATGCAGATTCCAATTTAAACTACCAGTCAAACGGTGATGTGTCACCTTTACTTGGGCCCATGGTTCTTGTACGACCTACGGTTGGTTTTCACTACATTGGACGTGTGCCCATCCCCTTGGCCACCACACCTTACTCCTATATAAGTAGATCAATCCTCTAGCATTTTTCTTGGGTTTTATTTACTTAAAAGTTGGCCATGGCAAGGTGCTTCGATTGTGTCCAACGACCTGGTCAACACTGCTATCAGGACCCCACTTTTATCAATACTTCCTCTATATCCACATAATTCAGATTGCTTTTATCATATTATTTCTCGTTCTCCGATGGCTTCTAGGAGTAGATCTCCAGGTTATGCTAATCTTGTTTCTAAGATCACCATTAACCTCCACGAAATTAGTTTAGTGATTTCTAAGTAGCAACATGGTTCCACGTCGTAATCAGATCATCAATCGATGTTATCATCTCAACGAAAGATCGTTCCACGAGAGATAACATAGTGTAATGGATTAGAAAACTGCCCCCGCGCTGCTCCCTCCGCATGGCAACACGGGCAGCGACAGCGCATCTCTAGCCTTCCTCCCCTCCTCCTCGCCCTCTCCCTCACCGCCGTCGGTAGCTCCCCTCCTGGAAAAGCCGAGAGGGAGGCGCGTTTACGACGGACTACGCAGGGAGGCGTCGGCAGGTGGCGACCTATGCAGTGCTACTCTCGGCGTCGTGTGGGCTACAAGGAGGACCGCCAGGGAGACGTCAATGCTTGGCGGTTGTTGTGCATGCGCCTGCGATGGCACTTTGGCCCAGATCGAGGAAACCCTATTTTCTTGCTCCGGCGTTGGCCTTCGAGGTCTTCTATCGCATGGTTGTGCTCCCGCTCTTGCGGCGTGGAGGCGTGTTGTTCGATGTGACAGTGTGGTGCAGCGCACACAAGATGGTCGTGGGGGCTTGAGTTGGGTTCTCGGATAGCCCATTCTTTGCACGAATGGGCTACGGCCGGAGTAAGCTTTGGCATACAAGCGTCCTATCAGCTATTAATCATTTGTGGTTCCGATCATGGTAGGTTGGCGTCGTGGTATGCTTTGGTTGTGGCTTGCATTGTGGCTGGAGCATGCGCCAGATGGCTTGGTTGGCCTTGTTGACGTCGCGGCTGCGTGTGGTTGTTGGCATATAGGCGGCGATGTGGCTTTTTGGAGCGGTCCTTGTAGTGGTGCTCATGGTGGTGCCAACATCAATCTATGCAGTCCACCATGGCGATGTGGACGCCATTGCGTCATTTTGTTCATTCTGGTCAGGCTCGCCACTGCCAAATGCGAGCGGAGCCGCGACTAGGTCTCGTAAGGTTCACAACGTTCTAGTCCCTACCCTATGTCAGAGGTGGCGAGGCATAAGGCATTGGGCGAAACCTTTGTTCTTTGACGGGGGTCCTTGCTGGTGCTGTTGGGGCCCGTGGGTGTCCTCCTCCTTGGAGGCATTATCAAAAAGTACTTCCTTACACTGGGCCATGAGAGGTTGGGGTGGAATGGACATTGGAGGCTGTTGGATTCGCCGAACCACTCGCAAGGTTCAGTGGGGTGGTGGAGCCCAGGGCTGGGCGAAAGCTTTCTGGTCGACCGGGGTCGATACTGATGATGCAGATGTCCTCGGCCGTCATTTGCCTTCCTGAATGCATTTATGAAGATCTTGCTCTCGTTCTCTCTAGGTAGAGGCCATGTTAGGAGTTGGTGCTCTGCTTTGGTTGTCGTTGGCGGTTGTTTTCTTTTCTCTTCTTTGTTGTTATTGTGGTTTTCTGGCCTAGTTTCCATTATAAACCGGGTCACTCTGTATTTGTTTGTCCTCTCTCAATGAAACTGCCTTGCACGTCAAAGAAAAGATCATGCCACATTTGCATATCAGTTGGTATCAAGCCATACATCACACGGTCAAACCCATCCTGATCTAGTCGGACTCCTCTGAGGCACTATTCATTCATTGTGGGTATATGTTGACACGTTTCGTGTATAGACATCTCGCAGTGAAAACCAAAGCAGTCATGGAAGAGAGGGAGTTTGTTCCCGAAAAGACTTAGGAAAGAACAAAATAGGGTTGCGGATTGGCTTTTTTCCATATCTACAAGCCCATATATGCGTTGTTAGTGTCTTTAGCAACGGTTTGAGATGCGTAGCCTTATCCAGTGTTGCTAGCGCATAATGCAACGCTTATATTGCCATTGCTAAAGGAACCGTTGCTAGACTACAACAGATAAAGGGGACTTCTACAACAGTTTTATATGTTGGTGGTTAATGTACAAGAATCAAAATCCCATTACTTGGCAACGGAGAATTTCCAACGCTTCAAGCGTTGGCACATATATAGTGTGATTACTATTATTATTATTATTATTATTATTATTATTATTATTATTATTATTATTATTATTATTATTATTATTATTATTATTATTATTATTATTACTACTACTACTACTACTATTAATGTTTATATGTAATCAATGCTCCATGTAATTGTGTATTTGAAGTGAAGGAAAAACAAGAGTATATACTGACAATAGGAAGAAATCATATATCATATATGATATGAAATTGTTGGATTACAATAGTGGATATTACAAGAGGAACATCACCCAAACGTGATGCATAATCAAACTATTTTCTTCACAGTAAAACTTAACCTAAAAGCATTCAACATCCCTACAACTTAACTAAAACTTAATCAAGGAAGAACATCCAACAGGAACATCATCCCCACAACATAACTGAAACTGAAGCATCCATCATCGTCACCATCATGATGCAAAATATCAACATAATCATTGCAGTACACTTGCCACCCGCCCATATACTCATCCATTTATCTTTTGAATCTACAAACAAGAAAACAAAACAAACTGTTAACACACAATGCATTGACATAATGCAAGTAGTAATAGAGGCAAGATATTAGTCACGTACAAAGGTTGAGGGCCATGCAATCTTTGTTTTTTCTGCATTACCGAGAGTAGTGCAGTTTTTGCGACTCCGTACCAAATTTTCCATTTTCACAAGTGCCATATCAACATGCACCGCCCAGAATTCGTTCCTAATTTCAGCACCATCAAGTTTAAAGTTAGGATCACAACTTACAATTCTAGCAAGAGCTACATCCCTGTTATGGTTTTTCAGACTCTTCAAGAATACTTTAGTTCCTGTCTGTTAGAGAAAAATCAAGGTAACCATGTGAGAAAACCAGTACGAAAACCAAGGAACATCTGAAATGAATGAACACTCTTACCGGTAATTCACTGGTACCCAACCAGCTCAGCGAACCATTTTGAGCACTCGTACTTCTTGCATTAGCACCTTTTGTTGTTTTTTTGGTCTGGACAATAGTATGATAGCAAAGAAGAAGTCATAAACAAATAAACAAGCTAGCATTATAGTTTGAACATAAATGTGTAGTGATTATGAAAATATACTAGTTTGTTTGCGGAAGAAGTTTTTTCTCCCTGAAGTGCACTAACATTCTCAAGCAAAGGTTCTTTGTTCGGAACAACATTCTGATAGCAAGATGACCAGTAGATACATAACCATCGGAGCAATATATTTTGAACGTATTGTATATGGTAACAGAAATATACCTTATGTGCAGCAGCATTTATTTCCCCTTGCCGAGCGCTGAAATTATGATCAGGAGTTTCTTGGTTTTGGACAACATTCAGATAGCAACAAGTAAAGACAAACACATTGGAGCACTATAGTTTGATCATAACTTTGTATATGGCACTATGATGATACCTTGTGTGTAGCAGAGCATTTTTCTAGTTGTCGTGCACTGCCACCATTATGAACCATAGTTTCTTTGTTCTAGGATAAAATGATACACATCAAGTTTTGGGTATTGTATATGCAATTGTAAAAGGTGCAAGCACAACAACTTAAAACTCAGCAATGATAGTTTGTAAAGAGTATTTAAGTAGAGAAACCTTATCTGAAATAGAATTCTTGTTTGGTGCTTGCAACTCTGCATCGTTTGATCCACTTGGCTTGTTCTGTAAATTATTTGATCGTTTTTTAACAAGTTGGAGTCCATCAACCGGAGGAGCAAGCACTCTCTACAGATAGCATAACATAAATATTAATTGAGAAATATTTTCTTGAGTGAAATTTGAGGAATTTTCTTGTGTACTTTGACAAGATACAAACTTTTCTGTTTGAGTTGTGTCCATCAACCGAAGGTTCAAGCCCAATTGTAGCCATTGGATCTGAAATTTCCTATGATAGGAATACAGAAAGGTTAGTCCACAAAATAAATGAAGCTAACATTTGTTAGAATTTACCTGATTTGGTTGTCTTTCTATTCTTCTCATATTCTCCTCTAGTTCCATAATTTTAGCATTCTGATTTTTATTTACTTGATATAATTTTTCCATTTCAACTCTAAAAGCTAGCATATCTTCATTTGGTGTATCCTCCACCGAAGTAAAATGTGTATTCTGGAATACACGTGAAGTGGAAACATCAAAAAGTTTTTTTGGGTTTGGAACTAGTCCCAAACCATGTACATGGCCAGGCTTGTCATCCCCTAATACTTTGTTCAACGCATCTCCTTTCCATGCAGTCTTCCCATCGCTGTTATCTGCTAATTCAGGGTTCTTGTCCAAAATATCTTTCAACCTTTCCTAATTATAGGAACAATGTGAATAATAAGAATATATATAATATCAAATTCAAATACGAATGGTTGAGAGTTGTAAATGTACCACATGAGCATTAATGATTTTGTTCTTGCAAGTTTTCGGCTTGTGCGTGTGGATGAACAAGTGAGCCCTATGAGGGTACTTCTTTTCAGGATCTGCATCTTTCTATTGATATGTAATGTAAACATGAATTACATTAGAAAACATGAATGGAAGAGCAATGCATGAAGTTAGTATAATTTACCATTTCTTCCCTCTGACGAGGGAAACTTTTTGTCCCACTAGTATGTGTGGACTTCCTCATTGAACAATTATTTCTATTTGTAGCACTAATCCCCTACCAAAGAATATTTCAAAGCAATTATGTGCATATCTTTCATCGTATCTACACATCAATATATAAAGTCCAACAAGGAAAGTTAAAAATTGAATTCTTTTAAGTACCTTCGCTTTCTGGGTTGTCCAATGATTAACTAGAGATCTCCACTTATCCGGAGTCACGGATTTTGGTTTATTGTTGTAATTGGCTTCGGTGCTTTTTTCTCATCAAAATACATTGCTTTCAGATCGGACTTATATTGCCTCCATCTATCTCCAATTATCTTCAATATATATTTTTCCATGCGAGGAGGGTAAAGGAACCTCATCTACAAAACAATTACAACATATATAGGGTGAGTGTAATGTAAGGCAACATAGAACAAGCTAGTAAAGGATATTCAATGGATTAAATTTTACCTTCACTTGATCTAGTATAGCCTTTACATTTGTTTTAGTTTGAGCAATCCCCAATCCTTGTAGCTCAAGCAACACAATGATCCATTCCTTGCTGAGCCAAGAAAGTCCCCAAGATGTTTAGCCTCTTTTCCAATTGGCTGATCTATGTCATTGCAGCGAACCATTATCCTTTTGCCTTTTGGAAGGTTCCAAATATATTTCATCTTCCTCTTCTTACGCTCTTTTGTTTCTGCATTTTCAGCTGAATATATAGAACCATGAATTATATGTTACAATGAAGAATCATCATATATTACAAACGGTAAGTAATGAGGAACAAACTTACCATCTTCGTTTTCATCCGCATTAGCGTCATCACAGTCTGTGAAGTCTTCTTCATCATTAGTAGTTCTTTCATGCACATCGGATGATTCGACCTCATTTTCAGCAGAATTATGATGTCCGGTCGGTTCTTCCATCATATATTCTTCATTTGATTCAACAACGTTAATTCTTGTCCGTGACATATCTGCTGCAACATTAAAATGACCAAAAGTTTAAATAATTTTTGCAAAAGACAACATTTTGTGGTCCTACTCGACCTTATGACAGTCATCCCAATAGATGTGGAGACGATTAATTCGGATTTTAGCTATAACAATCATATTTTCAAGTAATTACTACCCCTGCAATCAACAAAATAAGTCAGACCACATTGTACTTGATGTGGTATGTTGCTTAACTTGGCGTTTGCTAGGGAGAGGGGGTACACATGTTCACGTAAAACACTATCCACGGATAGTAAGAGGATAATAAGGTCAAGGAGACCCACGTTCATTCTCTTTTCTGTTAAGGAGGTTTGGTTCATGCACAACCAATATAGCTAAGCTGATGATATGTTATTATCAAGTCACTAACATTTATTTTCAGAACAAGTGTGTCCTTTGCAGAGTGGACTGTTAGTTGTGCTGCTGCACATCATGTTCTGGTATTCATAAAAAATTAACATTCAAATTATTGGGGGCCGCAGATCATGTTCTGATACTCATAAGAACCAACCCAACTATACTACCCAACAAGAACATGATATTCAGAATTGGAGTTCCATAAAGAAAGTCTGAAGAGATTTAAGTCACAAAGGTAGTAATGGTGCAAAACTAGATTAAAAAACTGCACGCGTCCGCACCTGACACCCTAATAGTTACCAGAAGCAACCAACTCTATCTGAAGGCTCCCCAAAATTCTAAACCAATAACAGAGGACAACTATCAAACACTTGGTGTGCACTATGAAATTCACTCAAGGGAAGAGTAATTAGAAACCATAGAAGGGACAGATCTGAACCAAGAAGGGGGGGAGGAGGCAAAATCTTCAAGTCGTACTAGAATTTACCTTCTGTTTCTATGAATTCGGTGTGGGGATTGATCTGCCTACCGCCCAGTTGCTGAACAAGACACGCCTCTTGTGCCCGTAGCCTCAATGGTGGAATCGGCGGGGCGAGCTATGAGACTCAGGAGGGAGGGCTGGCCACGATCGATCTGCTCAAGAAGGGATCCTTTGTACAAGAGGAGGAAGGTGTAGGAAATACTTATGTGTGGCTTGCAACATTTAAATATAAATATACTACATTGTTCCTGGAATGGTTCACCTCGATATGGAATTTACCGATGCACTTGAATATTGCTTGGAATACATGAATGGAATATAGTTCATGGAAGCCGGTACATATATGCTGGAAAACAATATATATTAATGTTGGAATATTTATTATACTGAATGTATATCTGCCCGGGCACAACATATTATGGAAAGCCAGGTTGTTCATGGGATTGGCTCCATGAATTGATAAAGCCTGTGAGTTTGAATTATGATTCAAATTCAGCGTGCGACTCACACGCACGTGCTTATGGGACGTTTTGAAGATGAAACTCCTTGATGGTTACTAATGATCGTGGTTGGTTAAGTTAACCTAGAGTCTTCGTTTAAACAGATTTTATCTGGACATTTATCTGCAATTTATACAGTTTGAAACTAACTGGAATAGCACCATATAAAGGTCCCTAACCCCTAGCCTCATTGATCATTGTGAGCGGAACCACGGAAAAGGATCGAGGAATAGGGGTTAGACCGTGTGCGTATATTTCTTTCAGAAGGGAATGCGTTGATATGGGGGAGGGGGGAGGAGGTTTCCGATTTTGGTGGCGTAGTTACCTCTTCACGAGAGCTGATGTTGATGAAGCGCGCGTACTTATTTTCTTTTGACTAGAATTAGTGGTTCTTGGCGGGAGAGAATAGAGGGAAAGGGAAAAATTGGTGCTAAATAAAAAAAAACAAGCGACTACAAATTTGAGGCCAAAAAAATTATAATATTTTTTATTATCATCGGGCCCTTGACAGGCACTTGCACATATATTTGTGCCAAACACAACGTGCTTCTTCTATGTTTGTAAAAATTCAATGCAAAATAGATGAACTAATAATGTTTTCTATTAGTCAAAACGGGCTGATTGGCCGACCTGCCGTCGGTGTAGCCGCTCAGCTTATTCCCCCGTCGCCCACAGGCCAGCGTCGGCCGCGAACGTCGCCCTGTTCCGCCCGCCCCTCCCCTTGAGGCGGCGCATAGGCCTCCATCAGCATGGCACTTGCGAGGACCTAGTCCGGCGAGATGTCTGACATCTCAAACACGACACGGTGTTGCGCGTTGCGCCGGTAGCCGTTGTGTTGAAGGTAATGCACGATTCGTCCGTGTGCGTTCGTGAGCGCCAGATATGGATCCTACTTAACTGCGAGCGGGCACCGACAGGGCGGCGATGGCAGCAGTTGGGACACAAGGGCGGCGACGAGGGCAGCGCCAAACCGTGATCACGGAGAGAGCTCACACTGCCGTTGGAACTTCTCGTCTGTTGCGGTAGCCTCTTCGAGGAGTGGCGGCTGATGATGCTCTCCATCATCCGAGTAGATCAAGACCTTCCTCCTTCAACGGCGCGGAGGAAGAGAATCGGCCAAAAGACCATGCGCGACGGCGTCATGATCCGGAGGAAGATCCCTCGGTTGGCAGAACCATCCTAGAGAGCCTGACTTGCCCATCTTGCCTGTCCGGGAGAGGATCGGATCGGATCAAATCCTACTGTTAGAAGGGTAGAGGGAGATTGGTGGAATCGATGTTTATTGCTTGAGCCTCGCGGGCGTATATATAGGAGTACATGATCTACTTCGAGTACAAGACAAACCAGAATACTTCCTAGTCTATCGTCTGTTTCCAATAATCTAATCACGATACTCAACATCCCCCTCCCCGGCAGTCAGAACAGTAGTGGCGCATATGGTGATATTGGAGAAGAATCCGACGGTGATGGACATCCACCCAATAGTCGTAACGGTCGATGCATCGCGGAAGTCGTGGGTCGAGTGGAAACTGATGAGATTGCTCAAGCAAGGCGGTAGCCCTTTGTGCCGTTGTCGAGATAGCCGTGAGCGTAGGGTGGTGTAGCCGTGGTCCAGATAGCCATGCAAAGAACGCCGTGGTCGATGTCGAGTCGGGGTGGTCGGTGTCGAAGTAGCCGGTCGGGGCAGCCAGAGGGAGGAACTCGGGGCGGCGACGCAGTGGTACGACGGGACGATACGACGACAACATGTGCCTCGATCTGCGGCGCATGCTCGGCGGCGTGCCTGGTGAAAATAGGAGCGTGATCGGTTGATTAAACCGACCGTGGCGCCTGATCAGTTGATCAAACCGACGGCAGCGTTGTACGTGCCATGAGAGGGACCACGTATATTAGCACGAGTCGGGACACCCACAAACCTTCCCCAAGTTTGATGCGAGTGCAAGGGAAATTTTTTTTTTGAGCATCAGACAGTGCAAGGGAATTTGAATGAGTGTACTTAATTGTATATGTGTGTTTTAATATCATTATTAATATATTATAATAAAAAGGTATGAATTTTTGTTAAAAAAACAGCGCTGCTGAAATTTTAACCTGCCCTACGCCTCACGCCAAACCTGCATCAGAATTACTGGTCGCGCGCTACACCAGACGCGCGTCTGATGCACCGCGAGGCTCCTCCCTCATGGCGCGCTGTACCAGACAAGGAGCAGCCACGAAGCCAGCTATCTGGCCAGGTTTGGCGCATGCCATAACTAAATTCTGCGCCAAATACGTACGTACAGTAATTCTGTAGATACAATTTTTAAGTTTGTGAGCTATCCCTGGCTTCACATCCACACCGGTCGTTGGGTCTCTTGCATCAGGCATGCGCATGCACGGGTACGAGGCGAGGCGACCAGTATGCGGCGACGGCGACTCAGGGAAGCCGCGAAGGTGAGCAGACGGCACGGCGATCAATTGAAATTGAACTAGATCAAGTACGTATGTACTCCTTCTATAAAGAAATATTTTTTAACACTTCTATGCTGCTCGTGGAACCAACATATTTGGGATCAAGCATTGACACTTTAGGCCTGTCACACCTACAAATATTCTTGTCCGAATTATAAAGTACATAAACATGAAAGAAAAAAATTTAGCAATAACACTAATGAATTTGTCACTTCAACTAGGCTCCACATATTCAGATAGGTGACTTTTTGATTATCCATCAAACCTGCATTCAGAAGCAATAGTGGAAAGTTTCATGTCCAGAATGACATAAGTTGCAGCAATGATACTAAGAATGTAAATAACAGAATCACATTGGAACCTCACCTTTATTCAGGTACTGTGTCATCACTTGACACTATAGGGGCATCTACAGTTTCTCCCTCTATATCTCTTCTCATCCAATTTTGTTTCTGATGGGCAGTATCAAAAAGCTGAAAGAATTTACTGACATGATAAGGTTCTGTTTCCACATCATTCCATTCTTCACCCATATCAAAATTATCTCGAGGCATCATCTTCAAAACAATTGACCATCCTGGATAAAGATGGTCATCCACGTAGAATACTTGGTCAACTTGATTGGCAAATACAAAAGGTTCATCATCTGCCTTTTTACCAGTGTGAGTTAGAATAGAGAAATTCACAAGTCTACACCCATACTTTGATACTTATCTATTTGCATACCTTTTCCTTCGGTACCATCAACCCATTCACATTTAAATAGCACCACAGAGAATTTTCGGAAATAGTCTAACTCAATTATGTCCACAATCCTTCCAAAGTACATGACATTTCCAAGAACAGGATTTTTATCACGTGCAGAAGAGTAGCTTGACGTTTTTGCTGTCACAACAACTCCACTATTTTGAGTTACTTTGTCATAACGCTTCGGCCTAAATCTGTATCCTAGAATATTGAATGCTCTATGTTTCGTTGCAACCTCAAGTGGACCACGGGCCAACCATCTAATTTCCTCACTGATGTTGTCACTACCTTTCTCCTTCTCCAACTGCATCACCTATAGGAATACAAATAATAGAGTGCATAAGCTACATTCTAATTCTAAATAAATTGAGTCATTGTACTTACATGATCCTTGAACCATTCAGGAAATTGTTCATGCTGCATCTTCTCAAAGGTCCTTGGATCTATGCGCTTCTTGCGATTCTTCCTTCTTAAATAAGCCCCATGTTCTCTACAAAATACAAAGACCACTATTTCAGTTTAAAACTTATTAATTAACATATGAAGAGGTAGTGGCATGAGATTTACTCCATATATGGCTTCACAGCATCACAGTTGAACAACACATATCTGTGGGCTTGTGTTGCCTCCTTATCTGTTAAAGTGTATGTCATTGGTCTTCCCCAACGAAAAAAATAGCGCGCTATCTAAAATAGCGTGTCACTTCTCCAAATGCTATACAAGTTATTGCGTGCTATTTGCGTGCTATATTCAAAATAGCATTTCGAAAAAAATGCCAAATATATCACATAAATTAAGGATTTCAATGTCTAAAATTTTGTCCACGAGCTATACGTGCATATCGCTGGTTTACACATTACTCTCTCCATTCCATAATGTAGCGCCTATAGATTTTTACAAAAGTCAAACATTACAAACTTGGACCGTGTTTATAGAGAAAAATATGTACATCTAGAATACCAAATGCACATCATTGGATACATTGTGAGTTATATTTTCAAAATGAACATGTTTGGGGTTGTAGATGTAGACAGTTTTCTGTATACACTTGGTCAAAGTTGGCAAAGTTTGACTTTCACAAAAAATTATAGGCACTACATTGTGGAATGGAGGGAGTATGACTTTAGATGCACTTAAGAGAATTCTTCTTGTTTTCGTCCAGACAAATGCAACATTTCCATCCTAGATGGGCCTATTGTTGCATTGCATTGGGCTGATGCCCGATGGGCTGCTATGTGATGAGCGCCTGCCGTGTTTCTATCGCTCCACACTAAAAACGCTAAAACGTTTTTGCATTTAGCGCCGTTATAGCACGCTATAACTTAAATAGCGGCATAGCGTGTAAAATGGCTAAAACGTAACGTGGCACCCTCAAATACGCTATAGAGAAGTTTAAACGCCGAAATAGCGCGCTATTTGTTTCGTTGGTCTTCCCAATGGTTTCCCTACTGGAGGAAACAACATAGATTGTTGACCAACTGAATTTTCATCATAATACAACACCAGCAGCAGCTGCCAAAGTTGAGCTAGTCCCAAACACCTGGAACCATATTGTACAATCTGAATCCTTTGATCCAAGAATTCACTAAAAAAATATTCTAAGCATATGACATACAAGTGCCCAAATAACATCAATGATGCACGCACAGAACGTATTTTGTTATAGCAACAATTCCATCTCAAAAGACATTTAAGAAACTGAGAAGTTCATGTACCGGACGCCTATTTTAGCTAATTCAGAGTAACAAGTGTTGTCTTGTTCATCTATTAGGCATAAGCACTATTGTCAATGAAATAGCATGATCTAAGTCATTGGTTTTCAAACATCGATATAGCGCGGATAAATCATCAGCCAACATTCTTTTCAGTGCTAGGCTAACAGCCTGCAGTTGGGAGTTGGACCATCAAGTTTTGATGTTGTGGTGAGAGCATATCAATATAGGCTAGAAAATCATAAAAAAACCAAGAGATTAGAAACAAACATAGTGGACACGTTTTTCAATAATCTGTACTCCAACTGTCCAGAAACAATACAGTTGGAGGTCTCCTGGGCGCACTTTCCAGTCAGAAGTACCCAAATAAAAGCAATGAAATAATTAGACAGCAGGACGCCAGATTAGAACATTACTCCAATTGTAATATGTACTCAAAGCGCAACTAGAAAAAAACTGGCACATTCATCATTTGCAGTATCTATTTACGAAACAAACACGAGCTTCCATTGCACGGCAGACTGCAGTTGTGAACTGGAACATCAAGCTTATAATGTGGAGAGAAAAGATCAACCGAAACTATACATAAAGCATATCATTGGCATCTATGCTCGACATGTTCCTCGAAAAATCATACGAGTCATTTCTGCAATTGTTCAGAAAATCAATACAACCAAAATCTGAAGTCGACTGCACTTTCGAGAAGACAATACCCAACTAACACCAATGGTGTCCTAGAACAACAGATTTAGTTACATAGCTACAACTATAATTCAGTTGCATCAAAGTTGGAATTCTACAAAGAGCAGAGCAATAGAGACGTTTCTAAAAAATATATAATCTTGTCAGAAGTACCAAAATAACATCAGTGAAATACTCATACGGTAACACGTCTAGTTACAACAATACTCCAGTAGTAATCTACACACAAAAAGATAGAACAAAATAACATAGCCAGGGTAGTCAGGTTAGCTTCAAATTTCATGCCAGTAATGCGGGCGGTCACGGGAGCTGATGGAGTAGACCAAACAACTACATAACTTATGTTGGTAATAGTTGCTTCATATTGGAATTGGTCTGAACAGCAAGGGTAGTCCAAAAAACTGAACATAGCCCAGGTGGTACTGTACAAGTCTGAAATCCATCCCCTTCGTCATCTACCAAATCACCCTACATCCCATGGCCATGTCTCGTGGTGCCCACAAATAAGTTTACTGATGAGAGGAGAAGGGAAGGAGGGAGATTTACCTCGGATGTCAGTCTCGCCGTCCTACACGGCGAGGGAGAAGAGGAGCGGCCGGACGAGCAGCGCGCCGACGGCGGGCAGGCCGGAGTGGCGGCTGGAGGAGCAGGGGACGCTAGCAGACGACTTCCAGCCCACCTACCACGGCGTTGCCGCTTCTCCTTTCTGTGATGTCCACAAAGCTGCCGCTCCCCTGTCCATCGCCGCCTTCCCCTTGCTCCCCAGTCCGTCGCCGCCTTTCCGCCGCTCCCCTATCCATCAACCTTCAAGCCTTCCGACTTAATGAGAGGAGATTGGATGATTGATTTGTGTCAAACTTGGAGGGAGAGACCTAGATTGATCTGGATATGAAGGCGGATATCAATCTGGATCGGAGAATAGAAGAGGACGATTTGTTACTTCACGTGATTTGGTTTTGCTAGGATGGTTAGCACAGATTTTTGTGCCACATTAATTATGTGTACCGGCATGGTTTTTTTTCGCCGAATTAATTTATATTTATATTTATGTATATTCGCAGTCTTATAACACAAATAATTTGCAACCAATAGATGGCAACATATAAGATCTGTTGCACCCAATAGGGTCACGAGCTACAAATCTGCAACGCATATGCTACACCGCTTATATCCGTATCTATCGTGATTTTTGCATCATATAGTCAAAACGTTGTAGAATATGTGTTGCTTTATAGAGGGTATCCTTGTAGTGTTCACCTTCGTCATCGCGCAGGCCTTTCTCACAATGCTCTGCCACATGAAATTCGGGCTCTTCTACTTCTTCGCTGGATGGGGGGGGGGTGGTCATGACAGTCTTCGTCGCGCTCTTCCTGCCGGAAACCAAGAATGTCCCCATCGAGCAGATGGTGCTCGTCTGGAAGGGCCACTGGTTCTGGAGCAGGTTTGTCGGAGACGACGACATCCACGTTCAAGAGCCTTGAACGGTGATGAATATGACATATCATGAAAACCTCATCGCAGATGACAACATCCACGTTCAATATCCTATTAGAACATCTTCAGTAGTTCCCTCAAAAACCTCTTCCTATTTCCTATAAGTACGTTTAGGGGTCTGTAAATAAAGTTATTGGATTTGAATGGTGTGCGGCTGAAACAGTTTTCCTATAAATTCAATCTTATAATGTGTTTTTTCCTATCTCCCTTTACATTAATGCATACATATATAGACTAAACCATTTCACCATCGAAATAATATATTTTTGTCTTCAACACCTACTCCCTTCTTCCCAAAACCTTACGCGCCTAACCTTTCGCAAAAGTTCTAAACATAGGCGTGTTAGCACTGAGCCCCTGATATTCTCTCTTGTATTGTCAGAGTAAACTAATCATTGCTAATTGTGGATTAGCCAACCATGTTTGTAAAGGATATCATGGAAGAAATTTTTTGTAACCATGGACAATAATTTGGGAGAAGCCTTGTGCTAATTTCCTTACCAAAAGCTTACACACCCTACATAATGGGAAGGAGGGAGTATCATTCATCCTAGTTTCAAATGCACAAGTATGGAAATTTAAATTCACACATAACAATTGGTCGAAATGCATTCAAAGTAGATGTGAGGAAGTTCAACGCCCATGTAGCTCCCAGAAGTGCTCCATAAGGTCATCATAAAGTTGTCATGCCCCGTGGAGTCTTCAATCTATCGATGAACTTGAAAAAAATCTCTAAAGACAATGATCATCCCTACTTGGGTTCACAAGAGCTATGTACATTTTTCTTTGCCTCATTCTCATACCAAAAGTCCTATGGCTGACCTCGTGTTATCTTCTATGGCCATACTATGCGTGATGACACACGCAGTCATGATCCGCCATAAAAGCTTTTTATCTCAGAATCTTGTTGAGCCACAAACCACGACAAATAAAGCATGCAACACCCTGAATGCTAGCGCAGCATCTTTCCTGCAGCGAGTTGATTCTTCAAGGCATGGCACCGTGTCGTGCCTAGGAGAAACAAGTAATCAAATTTTTTGACACACCCACTACCCATCTGGTCGCCAACATCGAAGATCTCACCTACATCCTGGAGGACGCAACCTAGGAGCACGAGGATAAGGACGAGGTGATGTGCAAGTTTGTGGACAGCATAGAAGCAGCCTTGGCACCGTTGCGCATGTGGCATGCGGCCTCGGTCCAGGAGTTCTACATGGTTGATACGCCGAGCTTCATGGCCAGTGATGAAAGCGGTGAGGTGGTACTTAGCGATGTGGTAATCGGCATGGCTACCTTGGATATGACAAAAAATATAGCATATATATGTGCTTTATGTGTTTTCTATAAAATTATGCAATAATTTATATGTTATGAAGGGCAAAAAATTCACCTATTTTTACTCCACGTCTATTTGCAGGATTATTGAACACTTGTACAAACCACGTGTGGTAATAAAGAAGTTACAATTCAAATTCCACATGTTATGGACTCAGATTCAAACTACACAGACATAACTGGCTTCAAATGCCTATAACTTTTGCATTCGAACTCCAAATTAGATTAATCTTATTTTATTGGACATATTATCTTGTGAACTTTCAAATTCCGTTAGATTCGCCTAGAAATTCGTCCCGAGCATGTAGCTATCGCCGAAACAATCTGATGCTGATGCAGATTCCAATTTAAACTACCAGTCAAACGGTGATGTGTCACCTTTACTTGGGCCCATGGTTCTTGTACGACCTACGGTTGGTTTTCACTACCTTGGACGTGTGCCCATCCCCTTGGCCACCACACCTTACTCCTATATAAGTAGATCAATCCGCTAGCATTTTTCTTGGGTTTTATTTACTTAAAAGTTGGCCATTGCAAGGTGCTTCGATTGTGTCCAACGACCTGGTCAAGACTCCTATCAGAACCCCACTTTTATCAATACTTCCTCTATATCCACATAATTCAGAGTGCTTTTATCATATTATTTCTCGTTCTCCGATGGCTTCTAGGAGTAGATCTGCAGGTTATGCTAATCTTGTTTCTAAGATCACCATTAACCTCCACGAAATTAGTTTAGTGATTTCTAAGTAGCAACATGGTTCCACGTCATAATCGGATCATCAACCGATGTTATCATCTCAACGAAAGAACGTTCCACGAGAGATAACATAGTGTAATGGATTAGAAAACTGCCCCCGCGCTGCTCCCTCCGCATGGCAACACGGGCAGCGACAGCGCATCTCTAGCCTTCCTCCCCTCCTCCTCGCCCTCTCCTTCACCGCCGTCGGTAGCTCCCCTCCTGGAAAAGCCGAGAGGGAGGCGCGTTTACGACGGACTATGCTGGGAGGCGTCGGCAGGTGGCGACCTATGCAGTGCTACTCTCGGCGTCGTGCGGGCTACAAGGAGGACCGCCAGGGAGACGTCAATGCTTGGCGGTTGTTGTGCATGCGCCTGCGATGGCTCTTTGGCCCAGATCGAGGAAACCCTATTTTCTTGCTCCGGCGTTGTCCTTCGAG
This sequence comes from Secale cereale, assembly GCA_902687465.1. Lineage (NCBI taxonomy): Eukaryota > Viridiplantae > Streptophyta > Magnoliopsida > Poales > Poaceae > Secale > Secale cereale. The sequence goes on from LR738714.1 coordinate 728,297,548, forward strand.
GTCTTCTATCGCGCGGTTGTGCTCCCGCTCTTGTGGCGTGGAGGCGTGTTGTTCGATGTGACAGCGTGGTGCGGCGCACACAAGATGGTCGTGGGGGCTTTAGTTGGGTTCTCGGATAGCCCATTCTTTGCATGGGTGGGCTGCGGCCGGAGTAAGCTTTGGCATACGAGCGTCCTATCAGCTATTACTCATTTGTGGTTCCGATCATGGTAGGTTGGCGTCGTGGTATGCTTTGGTTGTGGCTTGCATTGTGGCTGGAGCATGCGCCAGATGGCTTGGTTGGCCTTGTTGACGTCGCGGCTGTGTGTTGCTGTTGGCATATAGGCGGCGATGTTGCTTGTTGGAGCGTTCCTTGCAGTGGTGCTGATGGTGGTGCCAACATCAATGTATGCAGTACACCATGGCGATGTGGACGCCATTGCATCATTTTGTTCATTCTGGTCAGGCTCGCCACTGCCGAATGCGAGCGGAGCTGCGACTAGGTCTCGTAAGGTTCACAACGGTCTGGTCCCTACCCTAGGTCAGAGGTGGCGAGGCATAAGGCATTGGGCGAAACCTTTGTTCTTTGACGGGGGTCATTGCTGGTGCTGTTGGGGCCCGTGGGTGTCCTCCTCCTTGGAGGCATTATCAAAAAGTACTTCCTTACACTGGGCCATGAGAGGTTGGGGTGGAATGGACATTGGAGGCTGTTGGATTGGCCGAACCACTCGCAAGGTTCGGTGGGGTGGTGGAGCCCAGGGCTGGGTGAAAGCTTTCTGGTCGACCGGGGTCGATACTGATGATGCAGATGTCCTCGGCCGTCATTTGCCTTCCTGAACGCATTTATGAAGATCTTGCTCTCGTTCTCTCTAGGTAGAGGCCATGTTAGGAGTTGGTTCTCTGCTTTGGTTGTCGTTGGCGGTTGTTTTCTTTTCTCTTCTTTGTTGTTATTGTGGTTTTCTGGCCTAGTTTCCATTATAGACCGGGTCACTCTGTATTTGTTTGTCCTCTCTTAATGAAACTGCCTTGCACGTCAAAGAAAAGATCATGCCACATTTGCATATCAGTTGGTATCAAGCCATACAACACACGGTCAAACCCATCCTGATCTAGTCGGACTCCTCTGAGGCACTATTTATTCATTGTGGGTATATGTTGACACGTTTCGTGTATAGACATCTCGCAGTGAAAACCAAAGCACTCATGGAAGAGAGGGAGTTTGTTCCCGAAAAGACTTAGGAAAGAACAAAATAGGGTTGCGGATTGGCTATCTAATTACAGTCGTACAGAGTCTACTACTTATGTATGGATGCATAGAGGTCCTCGGTGTATCGAGGAACTTGTGCCACTCAATTGTAACCCTGTTATCATGGAATAATATAGACTCCCATCTTTCCCCCAAAAATAAAAATCACCTAACGCGCTGGTCCTTAGCTCAATCACCCAAGCGCTGGCCAATAGCTTAATTAAAGTACCCATCGCCGGACTGTAGCTCCTGATCATACCCTCTCGAGAGCAGGATGCCGGCCGTGATGGAGCGCTAATCTACGCTTTTTCTTGACTTGCGTTGCACCGATATATAAATAAAGGGCCGGCCGCGAAAAGGAAGTAGTGACTGCCACTGGTTAGTGGTTAGGGTTTGATTAAGCTTATTCCTTTGTTTGCTTTACGTATCAGACAGTGACATTGTGAAATCAAATCAGTGGTGCGTACCTTGGTGCGAGTACTCACTACATAGAACTGGCAATTTGTTTGGCAACTATTGGAAAGAGAAACACGTGTATAAACGAGGACCAATGTCCAATTTTTACCAACCCACCACCCATGTGATCTTCCACATCCATTTTTTCTGACTTCGTTTGTGGAATAAGCAGACTGAGCTGAGCTCCGCTCCTCGGTGGCCCGACGGAAGCCCGGCATTATATATTCAACTTTGGGAAGCTTGTAGTCAGCAACTTAGTATTCGTTCATCCATAGCTCTGATCAAACGGCTATGGCCGGCGGCGCCATCGTGAACACGGCCGGCGGAAAGCGATACCCTGGCAAGCTCACCTTGTACGTCGTCTTCACCTGCGTCGTCGCCTCCACCGGCGGCCTCATCTTTGGATACGACATTGGCATCTCAGGTGGCGTGACATCCATGGACCCCTTCCTCTTAAAGTTTTTCCCGGAGGTGTACCGGCAGAAGCAGGAGGCGAGCAAGAGCAACCAGTACTGCCAGTACGACAACCAGCTGCTCCAGGCCTTCACATCCTCACTCTACCTCGCCGCCCTCGTCGCATCCTTCTTCGCGTCTGCTGTCACCCGCATCCTCGGCCGCAAGTGGTCTATGTTAGCCGGCGGCTTCACCTTCCTCGTGGGAGCCGCCCTGAATGGCACTGCCCAGAACGTCGCGATACTCATCGTTGGACGCATGCTGCTTGGCGTCGGCATCGGGTTCGCGAATCAGGTACGTTGATTCTTCTGCATGATGCCATGACATGAGATCTGTGTGCATCCGGAAATTGAAAACATGCTGATTCATTTACCTATTTCAATATTATATATGTCACCCTCAAGTTAACATCACAATCCCTTATGGAAATATATATCGTTCCCAAAGGTCACATCACAATGCCGCCGTATGCAAATATATGTCACCAAAGTCCAAGCATGAAATTTCCAAGAGGTTTGACTGCTTTGTTGTTTGCATCACTAGGTTGTGTCCTGATTATTATTGATTAACTAGATTGTGAAGGGGAGAAAATGGATTATTTGAACCTTGTTAAAACAAATGCAAAATAAATAGGTGTATCAAAACAATTGAAGTTAATGAAAAAAATGTAAGAGAGTTCTCCATTTATATTTTATAATAAAATAACACTGCAAAGTATGTACTCTGACAAAATTATGTATTAAAAGAGAAAAATTGCCCAAAAATGTATTGAAAGAGAAAATAATTAAAACTGAACTTAACAAGGTGTCATCTTTAACAAAAATGTGAAGCATAAACTATTTTTCTTTGCTCCAAGCGCCCAACATAGATACTGACCATACAGAAATTAAATCAAAAAATGAACTTGTGAGTCACATCCATAACTTAATACCCCTAGAAAATACATGTATGACTTGGTGAGGCGGCACGTCTTGCTCGCTAGCGGCGTCCCCTCCCCGGTGCTGGCATTAAAGATGTTGCACATCTTGCTTGTTCGGTGTCTCTCTTGCTCAGGGCTTGTGGGTTTAGCTGTATGTGTCCTTTATTCAGGATGAGCATCTCTTGTACTTCTATTCTAGTCATCATGTTCATGTCACGTTGCGTTCATGTCACGTCTTGTACCCTAATTTGTATCCATTCTAATTCCTTCTAAAAGTGAAAAAATACGTGAATTTTGTTTATTCGCAAAAAATGAATACATGCAACACTTGATGATGTCAGCAATTGAGATTATGTGTAAATACACATGTGAAGATCAATTTAGTAATGAAGGCTAGCTATTTAGATATAGAAAATTAGAGCATCTACAACCATGAATACCTAATCCGAGCCTCTATACGCCCGCGGACAGCGCTGGGCAGGTCCCCATTCAGCCCTTTCCACAACCAAAATCCTCAAATTTTGATACACAAATCCATACACGACGACCATACAATAAAAAATCAGTAATTCAACGACTTCAGTTCTCGCAGCCATTGGTCAATTTAAAAAACTCTTTCATTGTAGTGGGGCCATCCACGTATCAATGTATATGAACAAGATGAACTCGACACTCGATGAACAATCATCAGCCGATGAAATGCACTCTGGTGTCAAGCTGCCTCGTTCACACATCGAGAATTAATGGACCTAATGCAAAAAAGAGAGAAGCTTACGGCCGTCCACGGGCGTGGCTGTTAAGCCGGTCGAGTCCCACCTCTAGTGTTTGCTCTAGGGAAAAGTATATATATATATATATTTTGTCACTAGCCTCTTTCGAGAGTATTGAAATTGTCCCTGAACTGTACAATTAGAAAAACTTAGTCCCTCAACTTTTGAAACCGTATTACTTTAGTCCCTTAATATTTTAAACCGCATAATTTTAGTCCCTCATACTGCTTCATACGTTTTTGTTTGACGCGGACACGGTTTTTGTCCAAAACTTAACCCATCGCCCAGGTTTTGACCAAATATTTAGAGAGTTGAGGCACGGGAAATAAATAAGAAACTGTGATATAAAAAGAAAGGAGGCCTGTCGAACTCTAGACATCGTGTTAGTTGCACACTCAAGCTAGCCAACAAATCTATGCCGAACTACTATTCTTTGTGTCATCTGTAATGTAGTAGCCCTTGTGCAGCATCTCGTACAAGGGCAACGTAACGGTGACATGCGGGCCTAGTCGCGCACGACAACCAGGTCATGGTCCACCTTTCGACTTGCTGAGGCCGCAACATGTTTTATTTTTTATGTTTTCTGTTTTTTTATTATTTTTTGTACTTTTGTTAATACTTTAAAGTATTCTAAATATATATATTTCAAAAGAATCAACAAAAAAACATTTGACAAATGTTTAACAGTATTGAAAAATGTTAATAAGCATTCGGAAATGTTGAACATGTATAGAAAAAGTGTTGATCATGTATGAAAAATTGATGGAATTTTTCGAACATGTATTTAGAAAAGTTAATGGAGAATTTGGAAAAAAAATGCTGAAGAAGTATTTAAAAATTGTTAATGAAGCATTTCGAAAATGTTAAATGCGTATAGAAAAAATGTTGACGATGTATTAAAAAAAGCTTCAATGAGAGATGTTGCTTGTATCACTTAAGGAGATATATAGTCGCTGTGGAACTTCAGTTTACTTGCCGAACACAAATCGTTGTGGGCTGAGCTGGCTTGTGGACGTGAGCTCCCAGCGTTCGAAAAATACCACAGATGCTTATTTTACTGTTTCTTTTATTTCTTTCTTCCAACCACTAATAGGACAGATAGGTGGGGGTGTTCCTCTAATGTTTTTCTTCACAAACTGATGGGAGGGTCCCACACAAAACCACGTCCACGTGGGATAGAAACCACCGGAAGTGGTATGAGGGACTAAAATTATCGGGTTTGAAAAGTTTAGGAACCAAGTTTTGTTAATTTTAGACTTAAGTGGCCATTTTTATACGTTTGAAAGAGTTGAGGGACGAAAAATATACTTTTCCCTTAGCTCTAACCTAATCTTATGCAATGAAAACACATTATATGACCCTTAGTTCTTGGATCCGACAACACCTAGTGTCCTCTCTGGAGTTGTTTCTGTTGAAGATCCTATCACAATCCTTGTATTTTCAAAGGACAAACCTAGGCGCTGGTCGGCCATCCCAACTTTCGGCCGGTCGCACCCTACATGTCCGATGAGGCAGACCCTCAACCGACATATCTGGCATTCCCTTTGTCCCCAACCTCCCACCACCGCGACCCTTTAATTCACAGCACCCGGGCAGAATTGGGAAAGAGCGGAGTCGCCACGTGCAGCGTGCCGTTTGAGTGCTCCTTTGCGAGATTCATCATCGTCGGCGGCCCCGGCAGACTCAGCACATTTGTCGCTTACCGCTCCTCCACGCGCTGGTGCCTGGATTGCAACACGTGGGCTCCGGCTTATGCGCCGTTGTTCTAGCGCGTAGTTCACCGTGGTCATAGCATTACTGCGTCACCGCCTCAACTTGCTGCCATCGTTGGCTTGGCACCACGGTGTTTCCTGCTAAAAAAATCTCAGCCAAAAAGAAAACTACAGTATCGTCTAGCTGCAGCAAAAAAATGTGCCAGTTCCGGCAAAATATATCACCGACTCTAGCAAAAAACGTGTCATCGCCATCAGTCACCACCAAAAATTTTATCTGTCCCCGAGAAAAAATGTTGCCGGTTCCAGAAAAAAAAATGTCAGTTCCAGCAAATCGATGTCAACGTTGTCCGATTCCAGCACCAATCGATGGTGGCTGCGGCTATTTTGGCCGCTGGTGGCATCTCAGTCCGTTCAAGCAACAAACTCTCCGGATTCCGGTTCCAGCATCTCAGTGCCGTTGGAGCTGCTGGTGGCAGCAAACATGTTCGCTGGTTCCAGCATCGCCGGATTCCGGTTCCGGCAAGAAAAAAGATCTTGGGTTGCAGCACCGGAGCCCGCCGGCTCCACCGCATGCGCTGCTGATTGCAGTCGCCATGACCACTCGCCCGGCATCACCGGACTCCGGTTCTAATTGTAGATCATGTTATTGCGTTATCACTCTTGAAAATTTTGTCGGTCTATTGAAAATTATAGTCAAGACATTGAAAACATTGAATGATTTCTTCGGTACACATTAATGGACAAATATCTCGTATTGAAAATTTGTTCAAAAAATCAAGCACGCCACATGATTCAATTGCATGATTATTTTGGTATGCATGCATGCAGTACCTATCGGAGATGGCACCTGCGCATCTCCGCGGCATGCTCAACATTGGTTTCCAGCTCATGATCACCATCGGCATCCTGGCAGCGGAGCTCATCAACTACGGCACTAACAAAATCAAAGGCGGCCATGGCTGGCGCGTCAGCCTAGCTCTCGCGGCTGTGCCTGCGGCGATCATCACGGTCGGCGCACTCTTCCTCCCAGACACCCCCAACTCACTGATGGAGCGAGGCCATCCGGAGGCGTCGCGTCGGATGCTACGTCGTATCCGCGGCACCGACGACATCGACGAGGAGTACGCGGATCTGGTTGCGGCGAGGGAAATATCAAAGCAAGTACATCATCCGTGGCGCAATATCCTGATGCGCAAGTACCGTGCGCAGCTTACCATGGCAGTGCTCATCCCCTTCTTCCAGCAAGTCTCCGGCATTAATGTCATCAACTTCTACGCGCCCGTGTTGTTCGAGACCCTAGGTTTCAAGGGAGACGCGTCACTCCTCTCATCGGTGATGACCGGCGGCGTCCTCGTGCTCGGCTCGGTGGTGTCGATGTTCACCGTCGACAGGCTGGGGCGGCGGAAGCTGTTCCTTCAGGGTGGCGCACAGATGCTGGTGTCCCAGATCGCGGTGGGAACTCTGATCGCGGTGAGGTTCGGGACAAGTGGGGTGGGAGAGATGCCCAGAGGTTATGCAGCTGCGGTGGTGCTCTTCATCTGCGTGTACGTGGCCACCACACCTTACTCCTATATAAGTAGATCAATCCTCTAGCATTTTTCTTGGGTTTTATTTACTTAAAAGTTGGCCATGGCAAGGTGCTTCGATTGTGTCCAACGACCTGGTCAACACTGCTATCAGAACCCCACTTTTATCAATACTTCCTCTATATCCACATAATTCAGATTGCTTTTATCATATTATTTCTCGTTCTCCGATGGCTTCTAGGAGTAGATCTCCAGGTTATGCTAATCTTGTTTCTAAGATCACCATTAACCTCCACGAAATTAGTTTAGTGATTTCTAAGTAGCAACATGGTTCCACGTCGTAATCGGATCATCAATCGATGTTATCATCTCAACGAAAGATCGTTCCACGAGAGATAACATAGTGTAATGGATTAGAAAACTGCCCCCGCGCTGCTCCCTCTGCATGGCAACACGGGCAGCGACAGCGCATCTCTAGCCTTCCTCCCCTCCTCCTCGCCCTCTCCCTCACCGCCGTCGGTAGCTCCCCTCCTGGAAAAGCCGAGAGGGAGGCGCGTTTACGACGGACTACGCAGGGAGGCGTCGGCAGGTGGCGACCTATGCAGTGCTACTCTCGTCGTCGTGCGGGCTACAAGGAGGACCGCCAGGGAGACGTCAATGCTTGGCGGTTGTTGTGCATGCGCCTGCGATGGCTCTTTGGCCCAGATCGAGGAAACCCTATTTTCTTGCTCCAGCGTTGGCCTTCGAGGTCTTCTATCGCATGGTTGTGCTCCCGCTCTTGCGGCGTGGAGGCGTGTTGTTCGATGTGACAGTGTGGTGCAGCGCACACGAGATGGTCGTGGGGGCTTGAGTTGGGTTCTCGGATAGCCCATTCTTTGCACGAATGGGCTACGGCCGGAGTAAGCTTTGGCATACGAGCGTCCTATCAGCTATTAATCATTTGTGGTTCGGATCATGGTAGGTTGGCGTCGTGGTATGCTTTGGTTGTGGCTTGCATTGTGGCTGGAGCATGCGCCAGATGGCTTGGTTGGCCTTGTTGACGTCGCGGCTGCGTGTGGCTGTTGGCATATAGGCGGCGATGTGGCTTGTTGGAGCGGTCCTTGTAGTGGTGCTCATGGTGGTGCCAACATCAATCTATGCAGTCCACCATGGCGATGTGGACGCCATTGCGTCATTTTGTTCATTCTGGTCAGGCTCGCCACTGCCTAATGCGAGCGGAGCCGCGACTAGGTCTCGTAAGGTTCACAACGTTCTAGTCCCTACCCTATGTCAGAGGTGGCGAGGCATAAGGCATTGGGCGAAACCTTTGTTCTTTGACAGGGGTCATTGCTGGTGCTGTTGGGGCCCGTGGGTGTCCTCCTCCTTGGAGGCATTATGAAAAAGTACTTCCTTACACTGGGCCATGAGAGGTTGGGGTGGAATGGACATTGGAGGCTGTTGGATTCGCCGAACCACTCGCAAGGTTCAGTGGGGTGGTGGAGCCCAGGGCTGGGCGAAAGCTTTCTGGTCGACCGGGGTCGATACTGATGATGCAGATGTCCTCGGCCGTCATTTGCCTTCCTGAACGCATTTATGAAGATCTTGCTCTCGTTCTCTCTAGGTAGAGGCCATGTTAGGAGTTGGTGCTCTGCTTTGGTTGTCGTTGGCGGTTGTTTTCTTTTCTCTTCTTTGTTGTTATTGTGGTTTTCTGGCCTAGTTTCCATTATAAACCGGGTCACTCTGTATTTGTTTGTCCTCTCTTAATGAAACTGCCTTGCACGTCAAAGAAAAGATCATGCCACATTTGCATATCAGTTGGTATCAAGCCATACATCACACGGTCAAAACCATCCTGATCTAGTCGGACTCCTCTGAGGCACTATTCATTCATTGTGGGTATATGTTGACACGTTTCGTGTATAGACATCTCGCAGTGAAAACCAAAGCAGTCATGGAAGAGAGGGAGTTTGTTCCCGAAAAGACTTAGGAAAGTACAAAATAGGGTTGCGGATTGGCTTTTTCCGTATCTACAAGCCCATATATGCGTTGTTAGTGTCTTTAGCAACGGTTTGAGATGCGTAGCCTTATCCAGTGTTGCTAGCGCATAATGCAACGCTTATATTGCCATTGCTAAAGGAACCGTTGCAAGACTATAACAGATAAAGGGGACTTCTACAACAGTTTTATATGTTGGTGGTTAATGTACAAGAATCAAAATCCCATTACTTGGCAACGGAGAATTTCCAACGCTTCAAGCGTTGGCACATATATAGTGTGATTATTATTATTATTATTATTATTATTATTATTATTATTATTATTATTATTATTATTATTATTATTATTACTACTACTACTACTATTAATGTTTATATGTAATCAATGCTCCATGTAATTGTGTATTTGAAGTGAAGGAAAAACAAGAGTATATACTGACAATAGGAAGAAATCATATATCATCTATGATATGAAATTGTTGGATTACAATAGTGGATATTACAAGAGGAACATCACCCAAACGTGATGCATAATCTAACTATTTATTTGACAGTAAAACTTAACCTAAAAGCATTCAACATCCCTACAACTTAACTAAAACTTAATCAAGGAAGAACATCCAACAGGAACATCATCCCCACAACATAACTGAAACTGAAGCATCCATCATCGTCACCATCATGAAGCAAAATATCAACATAATCATTGCAGTACACTTGCCACCCGCCCATATACTCATCCATTTATCTTTTGAATCTACAAACAAGAAAACAAAACAAACTGTTAACACACAATGCATTGACAAAATGCAAGTAGTAATAGAGGCAAGATATTAGTCACGTACAAAGGTTGAGGGCCATGCAATCTTTGTTTTTTCTGCATTACCGAGAGTAGTGCAGTTTTTGCGACTCCGTACCAAATTTTCCATTTTCACAAGTGCCATATCAACATGCACCGCCCAGAATTCGTTCCTAATTTCAGCACCATCAAGTTTAAAGTTAGGATCACAACTTACAATTCTAGCAAGAGCTACATCCCTGTTATGGTTTTTCAGACTCTTCAAGAATACTTTAGTTCCTGTCTGTTAGAGAAAAATCAAGGTAACCATGTGAGAAAACCAGTACGAAAACCAAGGAACATCTGAAATGAATGAACACTCTTACCGGTAATTCACTGGTACCCAACCAGCTCAGCGAACCATTTTGAGCACTCTTACTTCTTGCATTAGCACCTTTTGTTGTTTTTTTGGTCTGGACAATAGTATGATAGCAAAGAAGAAGTCATAAACAAATAAACAAGCTAGCATTATAGTTTGAACATAAATGTGTAGTGATTATGAAAATATACTAGTTTGTTTGCGGAAGAAGTTTTTTCTCCCTGACGTGCACTAACATTCTCAAGCAAAGGTTCTTTGTTCGGAACAACATTCTGATAGCAAGATGACCAGTAGATACATAACCATCGGAGCAATATATTTTGAACGTATTGTATATGGTAACAGAAATATACCTTATGTGCAGCAGCATTTATTTCCCCTTGCTGAGCGCTGAAATTATGATCAGGAGTTTCTTGGTTTTGGACAACATTCAGATAGCAACAAGTAAAGACAAACACATTGGAGCACTATAGTTTGATCATAACTTTGTATATGGCACTATGATGATACCTTGTGTGTAGCAGAGCATTTTTCTAGTTGTCGTGCACTGCCACCATTATGAACCATAGTTTCTTTGTTCTAGGATAAAATGATACACATCAAGTTTTGGGTATTGTATATGCAATTGTAAAAGGTGCAAGCACAACAACTTAAAACTCAGCAATGATAGTTTGTAAAGAGTATTTAAGTAGACAAACCTTATCTAAAATAGAATTCTTGTTTGGTGCTTGCAACTCTGCATCGTTTGATCCACTTGGCTTGTTCTGTAAATTATTTGATCGTTTTTTAACAAGTTGGAGTCCATCAACCGGAGGAGCAAGCACTCTCTACAGATAGCATAACATAAATATTAATTGAGAAATATTTTCTTGAGTGAAATTTGAGGAATTTTCTTGTGTACTTTGACAAGATACAAACTTTTCTGTTTGAGTTGTGTCCATCAACCGAAGGTTCAAGCCCAATTGTAGCCATTGGATCTGAAATTTCCTATGATAGGAATACAGAAAGGTTAGTCCACAAAATAAATGAAGCTAACATTTGTTAGAATTTACCTGATTTGGTTGTCTTTCTATTCTTCTCATCTTCTCCTCTAGCTCCATAATTTTAGCATTCTGATTTTTATTTACTTGATATAATTTTTCCATTTCAACTCTAAAAGCTAGCCAACTTGTTAAAAAACGATCAAATAATTTACAGAACAAGCCAAGTGGATCAAACGATGCAGAGTTGCAAGCACCAAACAAGAATTCTATTTTAGATAAGGTTTGTCTACTTAAATGCTTGATTTGCCACAAACCACGGCAAATCAAGCATGCAACAACCCGAATGCTAGCGCGGCATCTTTCCTGCAGCGAGTTGATTCTTCAAGGCATGGCACCGTGTCGTGCCAAGGAGAAACAAGTAACCAAATTTTTTGACACAACCACTACCCATCTGGTCGGCAACATCGAAGATCTCACCGACATCCTAGAGGACGCAACCGAGGAGCACGAGGATAAGGACGAGGAGATGTGCAAGTTTGCGGACAGCATAGAAGCAGCCTTGGCACCATTGCGCATGTGGCATGCGGCCTCGGTCCAGGAGTTCTACATGGTTGATACGCCGAGCTTCATGGCCAGTGATTAAAGCGGTGAGGTGGTACTTAGCGATGTGGTAATCGACATGGCTACCTTGGATATGACAAAAATTATAGCATATATATGTGCTTTATGTGTTTTCTATAAAATTATGCAATAATTTATATGTCATGAAGGGCAAAACATTCACCTATTTTTACTCCATGTCTATTTGCAGGACTATTGAACACTTGTACAAACCACGTGTGGTAATAAAGAAGTTACAATTCAAATTCCACATGTTATGGACTCAGATTCGAACTACACAGACATAATTGGCGTCAAATGCCTATAACTTTTGCATCCGAACTCCAAATTAGATGAATCTTATTTTGTTGGACAGCTTATCTTGTGACCTTTCAAATGCCATTAGATTCGCCTAGAAATCCGTCCCGAGCATGTAGCTATCGCCGAAACAATCTGATGCTGATGCATATTCCAATTTAAACTACCAGTCAAACGGTGATGTGTCACCTTTACTTGGGCCCATGGTTCTTGTACGACCTACGGTTGGTTTTCACTACCTTGGACGTGTGCCCATCCCCTTGGCCACCACACCTTACTCCTATATAAGTAGATCAATCCTCTAGCATTTTTCTTGGGTTTTATTTACTTAAAAGTTGGCCATGGCAAGGTGCTTCGATTGTGTCCAACGACCTGGTCAACACTGCTATCAGGACCCCACTTTTATCAATACTTCCTCTATATCCACATAATTCAGATTGCTTTTATCATATTATTTCTCGTTCTCCGATGGCTTCTAGGAGTAGATCTCCAGGTTATGCTAATCTTGTTTCTAAGATCACCATTAACCTCCATGAAATTAGTTTAGTGATTTCTAAGTAGCAACATGGTTCCACGTCGTAATCGGATCATCAATCGATGTTATCATCTCAACGAAAGATCGTTCCACGAGAGATAACATAGTGTAATGCTGCATGACAACACGGGCAGCGACAGCGCATCTCTAGCCTTCCTCCCCTCCTCCTCGCCCTCTCCCTCACCGCCGTCGGTAGCTCCCCTCCTGGAAAAGCCGAGAGGGAGGCGCGTTTACGACGGACTACGCAGGGAGGCGTCGGCAGGTGGCGACCTATGCAGTGCTACTCTCGGCGTCGTGCGGGCTACAAGGAGGACCGCCAGGGAGACGTCAATGCTTGGCGGTTGTTGTGCATGCGCCTGCGATGGCTCTTTGGCCCAGATCGAGGAAACCCTATTTTCTTGCTCCGGCGTTGGCCTTCGAGGTCTTCTATCGCATGGTTGTGCTCCCGCTCTTGCGGCGTGGAGGCGTGTTGTTCGATGTGACAGTGTGGTGCAGCGCACACAAGATGGTCGTGGGGGCTTGAGTTGGGTTCTCGGATAGCCCATTCTTTGCACGAATGGGCTACGGCCGGAATAAGCTTTGGCATACGAGCGTCCTATCAGCTATTAATCATTTGTGGTTCCGATCATGGTAGGTTGGCGTCGTGGTATGCTTTGGTTGTGGCTTGCATTGTGGCTGGAGCATGCGCCAGATGGCTTGGTTGGCCTTGTTGACGTCGCGGCTGCGTGTGGTTGTTGGCATATAGGCGGCGATGTGGCTTGTTGGAGCGGTCCTTGTAGTGGTGCTCATGGTGGTGCCAACATCAATCTATGCAGTCCACCATGGCGATGTGGACGCCATTGCGTCATTTTGTTCATTCTGGTCAGGCTCGCCACTGCCAAATGCGAGCGGAGCCGCGACTAGGTCTCGTAAGGTTCACAACGTTCTAGTCCCTACCCTATGTCAGAGGTGGCGAGGCATAAGGCATTGGGCGAAACCTTTGTTCTTTGACGGGGGTCATTGCTGGTGCTGTTGGGGCCCGTGGGTGTCCTCCTCCTTGGAGGCATTATCAAAAAGTACTTCCTTACACTGGGCCATGAGAGGTTGGGGTGGAATGGACATTGGAGGCTGTTGGATTCGCCGAACCACTCGCAAGGTTCTGTGGGGTGGTGGAGCCCAGGGCTGGGCGAAAGCTTTCTGGTCGACCGGGGTCGATACTGATGATGCAGATGTCCTCGGCCGTCATTTGCCTTCCTGAACGCATTTATGAAGATCTTGCTCTCGTTCTCTCTAGGTAGAGGCCATGTTAGGAGTTGGTGCTCTGCTTTGGTTGTCGTTGGCGGTTGTTTTCTTTTCTCTTCTTTGTTGTTATTGTGGTTTTCTGGCCTAGTTTCCATTATAAACCGGGTCACTCTGTATTTGTTTGTCCTCTCTTAATGAAACTGCCTTGCACGTCAAAGAAAAGATCATGCCACATTTGCATATCAGTTGGTATCAAGCCATACATCACACGGTCAAACCCATCCTGATCTAGTCGGACTCCTCTGAGGCACTATTCATTCATTGTGGGTATATGTTGACACGTTTCGTGTATAGACATCTCGCAGTGAAAACCAAAGCAGTCATGGAAGAGAGGGAGTTTGTTCCCGAAAAGACTTAGGAAAGAACAAAATAGGGTTGCGGATTGGCTTTTTTCCGTATCTACAAGCCCATATATGCGTTGTTAGTGTCTTTAGCAACGGTTTGAGATGCGTAGCCTTATCCAGTGTTGCTAGCGCATAATGCAACGCTTATATTGCCATTGCTAAAGAAACCGTTGCAAGACTACAACAGATAAAGGGGACTTCTACAACAGTTTTATATGTTGGTGGTTAATGTACAAGAATCAAAATCCCATTACTTGGCAACGGAGAATTTCCAACGCTTCAAGCGTTGGCACATATATAGTGTGATTATTATTATTATTATTATTATTATTATTATTATTATTATTATTATTATTATTATTATTATTATTATTATTATTATTACTACTACTACTACTATTAATGTTTATATGTAATCAATGCTCCATGTAATTGTGTATTTGAAGTGAAGGAAAAACAAGAGTATATACTGACAATAGGAAGAAATCATATATCATATATGATATGAAATTGTTGGATTACAATAGTGGATATTACAAGAGGAACATCACCCAAACGTGATGCATAATCTAACTATTTTCTTGACAGTAAAACTTAACCTAAAAGCATTCAACATCCCTACAACTTAACTAAAACTTAATCAAGGAAGAACATCCAACAGGAACATCATCCCCACAACATAACTGAAACTGAAGCATCCATCATCGTCACCATCATGAAGCAAAATATCAACATAATCATTGCAGTACACTTGCCACCCGCCCATATACTCATCCATTTATCTTTTGAATCTACAAACAAGAAAACAAAATAAATTGTTAACACACAATGCATTGACATAATGCAAGTAGTAATAGAGGCAAGATATTAGTCACGTACAAAAGTTGAGGGCCATGCAATCTTTGTTTTTTCTGCATTACCGAGAGTAGTGCAGTTTTTGCGACTCCGTACCAAATTTTCCATTTTCACAAGTGCCATATCAACATGCACCGCCCAGAATTCGTTCCTAATTTCAGCACCATCAAGTTTAAAGTTAGGATCACAACTTACAATTCTAGCAAGAGCTACATCCCTGTTATGGTTTTTCAGACTCTTCAAGAATACTTTAGTTCCTGTCTGTTAGAGAAAAATCAAGGTAACCATGTGAGAAAACCAGTACGAAAACCAAGGAACATCTGAAATGAATGTACACTCTTACCGGTAATTCACTGGTACCCAACCAGCTCAGCGAACCATTTTGAGCACTCTTACTTCTTGCATTAGCACCTTTTGTTGTTTTTTTGGTCTGGACAATAGTATGATAGCAAAGAAGAAGTCATAAACAAATAAACAAGCTAGCATTATAGTTTGAACATAAATGTGTAGTGATTATGAAAATATACTAGTTTGTTTGCGGAAGAAGTTTTTTCTCCCTGACGTGCACTAACATTCTCAAGCAAAGGTTCTTTGTTCGGAACAACATTCTGATAGCAAGATGACCAGTAGATACATAACCATCGGAGCAATATATTTTGAACGTATTGTATATGGTAACAGAAATATACCTTATGTGCAGCAGCATTTATTTCCCCTTGCTGAGCGCTGAAATTATGATCAGGAGTTTCTTGGTTTTGGACAACATTCAGATAGCAACAAGTAAAGACAAACACATTGGAGCACTATAGTTTGATCATAACTTTGTATATGGCACTATGATGATACCTTGTGTGTAGCGGAGCATTTTTCTAGTTGTCGTGCACTGCCACCATTATGAACCATAGTTTCTTTGTTCTAGGATAAAATGATACACATCAAGTTTTGGGTATTGTATATGCAATTGTAAAAAGTGCAAGCACAACAACTTAAAACTCAGCAATGATAGTTTGTAAAGAGTATTTAAGTAGACAAACCTTATCTAAAATAGAATTCTTGTTTGGTGCTTGCAACTCTGCATCGTTTGATCCACTTGGCTTGTTCTGTAAATTATTTGATCGTTTTTTAACAAGTTGGAGTCCATCAACCGGAGGAGCAAGCACTCTCTACAGATAGCATAACATAAATATTAATTGAGAAATATTTTCTTGAGTGAAATTTGAGGAATTTTCTTGTGTACTTTGACAAGATACAAACTTTTCTGTTTGAGTTGTGTCCATCAACCGAAGGTTCAAGCCCAATTGTAGCCATTGGATCTGAAATTTCCTATGATAGGAATACAGAAAGGTTAGTCCACAAAATAAATGAAGCTAACATTTGTTAGAATTTACCTGATTTGGTTGTCTTTCTATTCTTCTCATCTTCTCCTCTAGTTCCATAATTTTAGCATTCTGATTTTTATTTACTTGATATAATTTTTCCATTTCAACTCTAAAAGCTAGCCAACTTGTTAAAAAACGATCAAATAATTTACAGAACTAGCCAAGTGGATCAAACGATGCAGAGTTGCAAGCACCAAACAAGAATTCTATTTTAGATAAGGTTTGTCTACTTAAAAGCTTGATTTGCCACAAACCACGGCAAATCAAGCATGCAACACCCCGAATGCTAGCGCGGCATCTTTCCTGCAGCGAGTTGATTCTTCAAGGCATGGCACCATGTCGTGCCAAGGAGAAACAAGTAACCAAATTTTTTGACACACCCACTACCCATCTGGTCGCCAACATCGAAGATCTCACCGACATCCTAGAGGACGCAACCGAGGAGCACGAGGATAAGGACGAGGAGATATGCAAGTTTGTGGACAGCATAGAAGCAGCCTTGGCACCATTGCGCATGTGGCATGCGGCCTCGGTCCAGGAGTTCTACATGGTTGATACGCCGAGCTTCATGGCCAGTGATTAAAGCGGTGAGGTGGTACTTAGCGATGTGGTAATCGACATGGCTACCTTGGATATGACAAAAATTATAGCATATATATGTGCTTTATGTGTTTTCTATAAAATTATGCAATAATTTATATGTCATGAAGGGCAAAAAATTCACCTATTTTTACTCCATGTCTATTTGCAGGACTATTGAACACTTGTACAAACCACGTGTGGTAATAAAGAAGTTACAATTCAAATTCCACATGTTATGGACTCAGATTCGAACTACACAGACATAATTGGCGTCAAATGCCTATAACTTTTGCATTCGAACTCCAAATTAGATGAATCTTATTTTGTTGGACAGCTTATCTTGTGACCTTTCAAATGCCATTAGATTCGCCTAGAAATCCGTCACGAGCATGTAGCTATCGCCGAAACAATCTGATGCTGATGCAGATTCCAATTTAAACTACCAGTCAAACGGTGATGTGTCACCTTTACTTGGGCCCATGGTTCTTGTACGACCTACGGTTGGTTTTCACTACATTGGACGTGTGCCCATCCCCTTGGCCACCACACCTTACTCCTATATAAGTAGATCAATCCTCTAGCATTTTTCTTGGGTTTTATTTACTTAAAAGTTGGCCATGGCAAGGTGCTTCGATTGTGTCCAACGACCTGGTCAACACTGCTATCAGGACCCCACTTTTATCAATACTTCCTCTATATCCACATAATTCAGATTGCTTTTATCATATTATTTCTCGTTCTCCGATGGCTTCTAGGAGTAGATCTCCAGGTTATGCTAATCTTGTTTCTAAGATCACCATTAACCTCCACGAAATTAGTTTAGTGATTTCTAAGTAGCAACATGGTTCCACGTCGTAATCAGATCATCAATCGATGTTATCATCTCAACGAAAGATCGTTCCACGAGAGATAACATAGTGTAATGGATTAGAAAACTGCCCCCGCGCTGCTCCCTCCGCATGGCAACACGGGCAGTGACAGCGCATCTCTAGCCTTCCTCCCCTCCTCCTCGCCCTCTCCCTCACCGCCGTCGGTAGCTCCCCTCCTGGAAAAGCCGAGAGGGAGGCGCGTTTACGACGGACTACGCAGGGAGGCGTCGGCAGGTGGCGACCTATGCAGTGCTACTCTCGGCGTCGTGTGGGCTACAAGGAGGACCGCCAGGGAGACGTCAATGCTTGGCGGTTGTTGTGCATGCGCCTGCGATGGCACTTTGGCCCAGATCGAGGAAACCCTATTTTCTTGCTCCGGCGTTGGCCTTCGAGGTCTTCTATCGCATGGTTGTGCTCCCGCTCTTGCGGCGTGGAGGCGTGTTGTTCGATGTGACAGTGTGGTGCAGCGCACACAAGATGGTCGTGGGGGCTTGAGTTGAATTCTCGGATAGCCCATTCTTTGCACGAATGGGCTACGGCCGGAGTAAGCTTTGGCATACAAGCGTCCTATCAGCTATTAATCATTTGTGGTTCCGATCATGGTAGGTTGGCGTCGTGGTATGCTTTGGTTGTGGCTTGCATTGTGGCTGGAGCATGCGCCAGATGGCTTGGTTGGCCTTGTTGACGTCGCGGCTGCGTGTGGTTGTTGGCATATAGGCGGCGATGTGGCTTTTTGGAGCGGTCCTTGTAGTGGTGCTCATGGTGGTGCCAACATCAATCTATGCAGTCCACCATGGCGATGTGGACGCCATTGCGTCATTTTGTTCATTCTGGTCAGGCTCGCCACTGCCAAATGCGAGCGGAGCCGCGACTAGGTCTCGTAAGGTTCACAACGTTCTAGTCCCTACCCTATGTCAGAGGTGGCGAGGCATAAGGCATTGGGCGAAACCTTTGTTCTTTGACGGGGGTCATTGCTGGTGCTGTTGGGGCCCGTGGGTGTCCTCCTCCTTGGAGGCATTATCAAAAAGTACTTCCTTACACTGGGCCATGAGAGGTTGGGGTGGAATGGACATTGGAGGCTGTTGGATTCGCCGAACCACTCGCAAGGTTCAGTGGGGTGGTGGAGCCCAGGGCTGGGCGAAAGCTTTCTGGTCGACCGGGGTCGATACTGATGATGCAGATGTCCTCGGCCGTCATTTGCCTTCCTGAACGCATTTATGAAGATCTTGCTCTCGTTCTCTCTAGGTAGAGGCCATGTTAGGAGTTGGTGCTCTGCTTTGGTTGTCGTTGGCGGTAGTTTTCTTTTCTCTTCTTTGTTGTTATTGTGGTTTTCTGGCCTAGTTTCCATTATAGACCGGGTCACTCTGTATTTGTTTGTCCTCTCTTAATGAAACTGCCTTGCACGTCAAAGAAAAGATCATGCCACATTTGCATATCAGTTGGTATCAAGCCATACATCACACGGTCAAACCCATCCTGATCTAGTCGGACTCCTCTGAGGCACTATTCATTCATTGTGGGTATATGTTGACACGTTTCGTGTATAGACATCTCGCAGTGAAAACCAAAGCAGTCATGGAAGAGAGGGAGTTTGTTCCCGAAAAGACTTAGGAAAGAACAAAATAGGGTTGCGGATTGGCTTTTTTCCGTATCTACAAGCCCATATATGCGTTGTTAGTGTCTTTAGCAACGTTTTGAGATGCGTAGCCTTATCCAGTGTTGCTAGCGCATAATGCAACGCTTATATTGCCATTGCTAAAGGAACCGTTGCAAGACTACAACAGATAAAGGGGACTTCTACAACAGTTTTATATGTTGGTGGTTAATGTACAAGAATCAAAATCCCATTACTTGGCAACGGAGAATTTCCAACGCTTCAAGCGTTGGCACATATATAGTGTGATTATTATTATTATTATTATTATTATTATTATTATTATTATTATTATTATTATTATTATTTTTATTATTATTATTATTATTATTATTACTACTACTACTATTAATGTTTATATGTAATCAATGCCCCATGTAATTGTGTATTTGAAGTGAAGGAAAAACAAGAGTATATACTGACAATAGGAAGAAATCATATATCATATATGATATGAAATTGTTGGATTACAATAGTGGATATTACAAGAGGAACATCACCCAAACGTGATGCATAATCTAACTATTTTCTTGACAGTAAAACTTAACCTAAAAGCATTCAACATCCCTACAACTTAACTAAAACTTAATCAAGGAAGAACATCCAACAGGAACATCATCCCCACAACATAACTGAAACTGAAGCATCCATCATCGTCACCATCATGAAGCAAAATATCAACATAATCATTGCAGTACACTTGCCACCCGCCCATATACTCATCCATTTATCTTTTGAATCTACAAACAAGAAAACAAAACAAACTGTTAACACACAATGCATTGACATAATGCAAGTAGTAATAGAGGCAAGATATTAGTCACGTACAAAGGTTGAGGGCCATGCAATCTTTGTTTTTTCTGCATTACCGAGAGTAGTGCAGTTTTTGCGACTCCGTTCCAAATTTTCCATTTTCACAAGTGCCATATCAACATGCACTGCCCAGAATTCGTTCCTAATTTCAGCACCATCAAGTTTAAAGTTAGGATCACAACTTACAATTCTAGCAAGAGCTACATCCCTGTTATGGTTTTTCAGACTCTTCAAGAATACTTTAGTTCCTGTCTGTTAGAGAAAAATCAAGGTAACCATGTGAGAAAACCAGTACGAAAACCAAGGAACATCTGAAATGAATGAACACTCTTACCGGTAATTCACTGGTACCCAACCAGCTCAGCGAACCATTTTGAGCACTCTTACTTCTTGCATTAGCACCTTTTGTTGTTTTTTTGGTCTGGACAATAGTATGATAGCAAAGAAGAAGTCATAAACAAATAAACAAGCTAGCATTATAGTTTGAACATAAATGTGTAGTGATTATAAAAATATACTAGTTTGTTTGCGGAAGAAGTTTTTTCTCCCTGACGTGCACTAACATTCTCAAGCAAAGGTTCTTTGTTCGGAACAACATTCTGATAGCAAGATGACCAGTAGATACATAACCATCGGAGCAATATATTTTGAACGTATTGTATATGGTAACAGAAATATACCTTATGTGCAGCAGCATTTATTTCCCCTTGCTGAGCGCTGAAATTATGATCAGGAGTTTCTTGGTTTTGGACAACATTCAGATAGCAACAAGTAAATACAAACACATTGGAGCACTATAGTTTGATCATAACTTTGTATATGGCACTATGATGATACCTTGTGTGTAGCAGAGCATTTTTCTAGTTGTCGTGCACTGCCACCATTATGAACCATAGTTTCTTTGTTCTAGGATAAAATGATACACATCAAGTTTTGGGTATTGTATATGCAATTGTAAAAGGTGCAAGCACAACAACTTAAAACTCAGCAATGATAGTTTGTAAAGAGTATTTAAGTAGACAAACCTTATCTAAAATAGAATTCTTGTTTGGTGCTTGCAACTCTGCATCGTTTGATCCACTTGGCTTGTTCTGTAAATTATTTGATCGTTTTTTAACAAGTTGGAGTCCATCAACCGGAGGAGCAAGCACTCTCTACAGATAGCATAACATAAATATTAATTGAGAAATATTTTCTTGAGTCAAATTTGAGGAATTTTCTTGTGTACTTTGACAAGATACAAACTTTTCTGTTTGAGTTGTGTCCATCAACCGAAGGTTCAAGCCCAATTGTAGCCATTGGATCTGAAATTTCCTATGATAGGAATACAGAAAGGTTAGTCCACAAAATAAATGAAGCTAACATTTGTTAGAATTTACCTGATTTGGTTGTCTTTCTATTCTTCTCATCTTCTCCTCTAGTTCCATAATTTTAGCATTCTGATTTTTATTTACTTGATATAATTTTTCCATTTCAACTCTAAAAGCTAGCATATCTTCATTTGGTGTATCCTCCACCGAAGTAAAATGTGTATTCTGGAATACACGTGAAGTGGAAACATCAAAAAGTTTTTTTGGGTTTGGAACTAGTCCCAAACCATGTACATGGCCAGGCTTGTCATCCCCTAATATTTTGTTCAACGCATCTCCTTTCCATACAGTCTTCCCATCGCTGTTATCTGCTAATTCAGGGTTCTTGTCCAAAATATCTTTCAACCTTTCCTAATTATAGGAACAATGTGAATAATAAGAATATATATAATATCAAATTCAAATACGAATGGTTGAGAGTTGTAAATGTACCACATGAGCATTAATGATTTTGTTCTTGCAAGTTTTCGGCTTGTGCGTGTGGATGAACAAGTGAGCCCTATGAGGGTACTTCTTTTCAGGATCTGCATCTTTCTATTGATATGTAATGTAAACATGAATTACATTAGAAAACATGAATGGAAGAGCAATGCATGAAGTTAGTATAATTTACCATTTCTTCCCTCTGACGAGGGAAACTTTTTGTCCCACTAGTATGTGTGGACTTCCTCATTGAACAATTATTTCTATTTGTAGCACTAATCCCCTACCAAAGAATATTTCAAAGCAATTATGTGCATATCTTTCATCGTATCTACACATCAATATATAAAGTCCAACAAGGAAAGTTAAAAATTGAATTCTTTTAAGTACCTTCGCTTTCTGGGTTGTCCAATGATTAACTAGAGATCTCCACTTATCCGGAGTCACGGATTTTGGTTTATTGTTGTAATTGGCTTCGGTGCTTTTTTCTCATCAAAATACATTGCTTTCAGATCGGACTTATATTGCCTCCATCTATCTCCAATTATCTTCAATATATATTTTTCCATGCGAGGAGGGTAAAGGAACCTCATCTACAAAACAATTACAACATAAATAGGGTGAGTGTACTGTAAGGCAACATAGAACAAGCTAGTAAAGGATATTCAATGGATTAAATTTTACCTTCACTTGATCTAGTATAGCCTTTACATTTGTTTTAGTTTGAGCAATCCCCAATCCTTGTAGCTCAAGCAACACAATGATCCATTCCTTGCTGAGCCAAGAAAGTCCCCAAGATGTTTAGCCTCTTTTCCAATTGGCTGATCTATGTCATTGCAGCGAACCATTATCCTTTTGCCTTTTGGAAGGTTCCAAATATATTTCATCTTCCTCTTCTTACGCTCTTTTGTTTCTGCATTTTCAGCTGAATATATAGAACCATGAATTATATGTTACAATGAAGAATCATCATATATTACAAACGGTAAGTAATGAGGAACAAACTTACCATCTTCGTTTTCATCCGCATTAGCGTCATCACAGTCTGTGAAGTCTTCTTCATCATTAGTAGTTCTTTCATGCACATCGGATGATTCGACCTCATTTTCAGCAGAATTATGATGTTCGGTCGGTTCTTCCATCATATATTCTTCATTTGATTCAACAACGTTAATTCTTGTCCGTGACATATCTGCTGCAACATTAAAATGACCAAAAGTTTAAATAATTTTTGCAAAAGACAACATTTTGTGGTCCTACTCGACCTTATGACAGTCATCCCAATAGATGTGGAGACGATTAATTCGGATTTTAGCTATAACAATCATATTTTCAAGTAATTACTACCCCTGCAATCAACAAAATAAGTCAGACCACATTGTACTTGATGTGGTATGTTGCTTAACTTGGCGTTTGCTAGGGAGAGGGGGTACACATGTTCACGTAAAACACTATCCACGGATAGTAAGAGGATAATAAGGTCAAGGACACCCACGTTCATTCTCTTTTCTGTTAAGGAGGTTTGGTTCATGCACAACCAATATAGCTAAGCTGATGATATGTTATTATCAAGTCACTAACATTTATTTTCAGAACAAGTGTGTCGTTTGCAGAGTGGACTGTTAGTTGTGCTGCTGCACATCATGTTCTGGTATTCATAAAAAATTAACATTCAAATTATTGGGGGCCGCAGATCATGTTCTGATACTCCTAAGAACCAACCCAACTATACTACCCAACAAGAACATGATATTCAGAATTGGAGTTCCATAAAGAAAGTCTGAAGAGATTTAAGTCACAAAGGTAGTAATGGTGCAAAACTAGATTAAAAAACTGCACGCGTCCGCACCTGACACCCTAATAGTTACCAGAAGCAACCAACTCTATCTGAAGGCTCCCCAAAATTCTAAACCAATAACAGAGGACAACTATCAAACACTTGGTGTGCACTATGAAATTCACTCAAGGGAAGAGTAATTAGAAACCATAGAAGGGACAGATCTGAACCAAGAAGGGGGGGAGGAGGCAAAATCTTCAAGTCGTACTAGAATTTACCTTCTGTTTCTATGAATTCGGTGTGGGGATTGATCTGCTTACCGCCCAGTTGCTGAACAAGACACGCCTCTTGTGCCCGCAGCCTCAATGGTGGAATCGGCGGGGCGAGCTATGAGACTCAGGAGGGAGGGCTGGCCACGATCGATCTGCTCAAGAAGGGATCCTTTGTACAAGAGGAGGAAGGTGTAGGAAATACTTATGTGTGGCTTGCAACATTTAAATATAAATATACTACATTGTTCCTGGAATGGTTCACCTCGATATGGAATTTACCGATGCACTTGAATATTGCTTGGAATACATGAATGGAATATAGTTCATGGAAGCCGGTACATATATGCTGGAAAACAATATATATTAATGTTGGAATATTTATTATACTGAATGTATATCTGCCCGGGCACAACATATTATGAAAAGCCAGGTTGTTCATGGGATTGGCTCCATGAATTGATAAAGCCTGTGAGTTTGAATTATGATTCAAATTCAGCGTGCGACTCACACGCACGTGCTTATGGGACGTTTTGAAGATGAAACTCCTTGATGGTTACTAATGATCGTGGTTGGTTAAGTTAACCTGGAGTCTTCGTTTAAACAGATTTTATCTGGACATTTATATGCAAATTATACAGTTTGAAACTAACTGGAATAGCACCATATAAAGGTCCCTAACCCCTAGCCTCATTGATCATTGTGAGCGGAACCACGGAAAAGGATCGAGGAATAGGGGTTAGACCGTGTGCGTATATTTCTTTCAGAAGGGAATGCGTTGATATGGGGGAGGGGGGAGGAGGTTTCCGATTTTGGTGGCGTAGTTACCTCTTCACGAGAGCTGATGTTGATGAAGCGCGCGTACTTATTTTCTTTTGACTAGAATTAGTGGTTCTTGGCGGGAGAGAATAGAGGGAAAGGAAAAAATTGGTGCTAAATAAAAAAAACAAGCGACTACAAATTTGAGGCCAAAAAAATTATAATATTTTTTATTATCATCGGGCCCTTGACAGGCACTTGCACATATATTTGTGCCAAACACAACGTGCTTCTTCTATGTTTGTAAAAATTCAATGCAAAATAGATGAACTAATAATGTTTTCTATTAGTCAAAACGGGCTGATTGGCCGACCTGCCGTCGGTGTAGCCGCTCAGCTTATTCCCCCGTTGCCCACAGGCCAGCGTCCGCCGCGAACGTCGCCCTGTTCCGCCCGCCCCTCCCCTTGAGGCGGCGCATAGGCCTCCATCAGCATGGCACTTGCGAGGACCTAGTCCGGCGAGATGTCTGACATCTCAAACACGACACGGTGTTGCGCGTTGCGCCGGTAGCCGTCGTGTTGAAGGTAATGCACGATTCGTCCGTGTGCGTTCGTGAACGCCAGATATGGATCCTACTTAACTGCGAGCGGGCACCGACAGGGCGGCGATGGCAGCAGTTGGGACACAAGGGCGGCGACGAGGGCAGCGCCAAACCGTGATCACGGAGAGAGCTCACACTGCCGTTGGAACTTCTCGTCTGTTGCGGTAGCCTCTTCGAGGAGTGGCGGCTGATGATGCTCTCCATCATCCGAGTAGATCAAGACCTTCCTCCTTCAACGGCGCAGAGGAAGAGAATCGGCCAAAAGACCATGCGCGACGGCGCCATGATCCGGAGGAAGATCCCTCGGTTGGCAGAACCATCCTAGAGAGCCTGACTTGCCCATCTTGCCTGTCCGGGAGAGGATCGGATCGGATCAAATCCTACTGTTAGAAGGGTAGAGGGAGATTGGTGGAATCGATGTTTATTGCTTGAGCCTCGCGGGCGTATATATAGGAGTACATGATCTACTTCGAGTACAAGACAAACCAGAATACTTCCTAGTCTATCGTCTGTTTCCAATAATCTAATCACGATACTCAACATCCCCCTCCCCGGCAGTCAGAACAGTAGTGGCGCATATGGTGATATTGGAGAAGAATCCGACGGTGATGGACATCCACCCAATAGTCGTAACGGTCGATGCATCGCGGAAGTCGTGGGTCGAGTGGAAACTGATGAGATTGCTCAAGCAAGGCGGTAGCCCTTTGTGCCGTTGTCGAGATAGCCGTGAGCGTAGGGTGGTGTAGCCGTGGTCCAGATAGCCATGCAAAGAACGCCGTGGTCGATGTCGAGTCGGGGTGGTCGGTGTCGAAGTAGCCGGTCGGGGCAGCCAGCGGGAGGAACTCGGGGCGGCGACGCAGTGGTACGACGGGACGATACGACGACAACATGTGCCTCGATCTGCGGCGCATGCTCGGCGGCGTGCCTGGCGAAAATAGGAGCGTGATCGGTTGATTAAACCGACCGTGGCGCCTGATCAGTTGATCAAACCGACGGCAGCGTTGTACGTGCCATGAGAGGGACCACGTATATTAGCACGAGTCGGGACACCCACAAACCTTCCCCAAGTTTGATGCGAGTGCAAGGGAATTTTTTTTTTTGAGCATCAGACAGTGCAAGGGAATTTGAATGAGTGTACTTAATTGTATATGTGTGTTTTAATATCATTATTAATATATTATAATAAAAAGGTATGAATTTTTGTTAAAAAAACAGCGCTGCTGAAATTTTAACCTGCCCTACGCCTCACGCCAAACCTGCATCAGAATTACTGGTCGCGCGCTACACCAGACGCGCGTCTGATGCACCGCGAGGCTCCTCCCTCATGGCGCGCTGTACCAGACAAGGAGCAGCGACGAAGCCAGCTATCTGGCCAGGTTTGGCGCATGCCATAACTAAATTCTGCGCCAAATACGTACGTACAGTAATTCTGTAGATACAATTTTTAAGTTTGTGAGCTATCCCTGGCTTCACATCCACACCGGTCGTTGGGTCTCTTGCATCAGGCATGCGCATGCATGGGTACGAGGCGAGGCGACCAGTATGCGGCGACGGCGACTCAGGGAAGCCGCGAAGGTGAGCAGACGGCACGGCGATCAATTGAAATTGAACTAGATCAAGTACGTATGTACTCCTTCTATAAAGAAATATTTTTTAACACTTCTATGCTGCTCGTGGAACCAACATATTTGGGATCAAGCATTGACACTTTAGGCCTGTCACACCTACAAATATTCTTGTCCGAATTATAAAGTACATAAACATGAAAGAAAAAAATTTAGCAATAACACTAATGAATTTGTCACTTCAACTAGGCTCCACATATTCAGATAGGTGACTTTTTGATTATCCATCAAACCTGCATTCAGAAGCAATAGTGGAAAGTTTCATGTCCAGAATGACATAAGTTGCAGCAATGATACTAAGAATGTAAATAACAGAATCACATTGGAACCTCACCTTTATTCAGGTACTGTGTCATCACTTGACACTATAGGGGCATCTACAGTTTCTACCTCTATATCTCTTCTCATCCAATTTTGTTTCTGATGGGCAGTATCAAAAAGCTGAAAGAATTTACTGACATGATAAGGTTCTGTTTCCACATCATTCCATTCTTCACCCATATCAAAATTATCTCGAGGCATCATCTTCAAAACAATTGACCATCCTGGATAAAGATGGTCATCCACGTAGAATACTTGGTCAACTTGATTGGCAAATACAAAAGGTTCATCATCTGCCTTTTTACCAGTGTGAGTTAGAATAGAGAAATTCACAAGTCTACACCCATACATTGATACTTATCTATTTGCATACCTTTTCCTTCGGTACCATCAACCCATTCACATTTAAATAGCACCACAGAGAATTTTCGGAAATAGTCTAACTCAATTATGTCCACAATCCTTCCAAAGTACATGACATTTCCAAGAACAGGATTTTTATCACGTGCAGAAGAGTAGCTTGACGTTTTTGCTGTCACAACAACTCCACTATTTTGAGTTACTTTGTCATAACGCTTCGGCCTAAATCTGTATCCTAGAATATTGAATGCTCTATGTTTCGTTGCAACCTCAAGTGGACCACGGGCCAACCATCTAATTTCCTCACTGATGTTGTCACTACCTTTCTCCTTCTCCAACTGCATCACCTATAGGAATACAAATAATAGAGTGCATAAGCTACATTCTAATTCTAAATAAATTGAATCATTGTACTTACATGATCCTTGAACCATTCAGGAAATTGTTCATGCTGCATCTTCTCAAAGGTCCTTGGATCTATGCGCTTCTTGCGATTCTTCCTTCTTAAATAAGCCCCATGTTCTCTACAAAATACAAAGACCACTATTTCAGTTTAAAACTTATTAATTAACATATGAAGAGGTAGTGGCATGAGATTTACTCCATATATGGCTTCACAGCATCACAGTTGAACAACACATATCTGTGGGCTTGTGTTGCCTCCTTATCTGTTAAAGTGTATGTCATTGGTCTTCCCCAACGAAAAAAATAGCGCGCTATCTAAAATAGCGTGTCACTTCTCCAAATTCTATACAAGTTATTGCGTGCTATTTGCGTGCTATATTCAAAATAGCATTTCGAAAAAAATGCCAAATATATCACATAAATTAAGGATTTCAATGTCTAAAATTTTGTTCACGAGCTATACGTGCATATCGCTGGTTTACACATTACTCTCTCCGTTCCATAATGTAGCGCCTATAGATTTTTACAAAAGTCAAACATTACAAACTTGGACCGTATTTATAGAGAAAAATATGTACATCTAGAATACCAAATGCACATCATTGGATACATTGTGAGTTATATTTTCAGAATGAACATGTTTGGGGTTGTAGATGTAGACAGTTTTCTGTATACACTTGGTCAAAGTTGGCAAAGTTTGACTTTCACAAAAAATTATAGGCACTACATTGTGGAATGGAGGGAGTATGACATTAGATGCACTTAAGAGAATTCTTCTTGTTTTCGTCCAGACAAATGCAACATTTCCATCCTAGATGGGCCTATTGTTGCATTGCATTGGGCCGATGCCCGATGGGCTGCTATGTGATGAGCGCCTGCCGTGTTTCTATCGCTCCACACTAAAAACGCTAAAACGTTTTTGCATTTAGCGCCGTTATAGCACGCTATAACTTAAATAGCGGCATAGCGTGTAAAATGGCTAAAACGTAACGTGGCACCCTCAAATACGCTATAGAGAAGTTTAAACGCCGAAATAGCGCGCTATTTGTTTCGTTGGTCTTCCCAATGGTTTCCCTACTGGAGGAAACAACATAGATTGTTGACCAACTGAATTTTCATCATAATACAACACCAGCAGCAGCTGCCAAAGTTGAGCTAGTCCCAAACACCTGGAACCATATTGTACAATCTGAATCCTTTGATCCAAGAATTCACTAAAAAAATATTCTAAGCATATGACATACAAGTGCCCAAATAACATCAATGATGCACGCACAGAACGTATTTTGTTATAGCAACAATTCCATCTCAAAAGACATTTAAGAAACTGACAAGTTCATGTACCGGACGCCTATTTTAGCTAATTCAGAGTAACAAGTGTTGTCTTGTTCATCTATTAGGCATAAGCACTATTGTCAATGAAATAGCATGATCTAAGTCATTGTTTTTCAAACATCGATATAGCGCCGATAAATCATCAGCCAACATTCTTTTCAGTGCTAGGCTAACAGCCTGCAGTTGGGAGTTGGACCATCAAGTTTTGATGTTGTGGTGAGAGCAGATCAATATAGGCTAGAAAATCATAAAAAAACCAAGAGATTAGAAACAAACATAGTGGACACGTTTTTCAATAATCTGTACTCCAACTGTCCAGAAACAATACAGTTGGAGGTCTCCTGGGCGCACTTTCCAGTCAGAAGTACCCAAATAAAAGCAATGAAATAATTAGACAGCAGGACGCCAGATTAGAACATTACTCCAATTGTAATATGTACTCAAAGCGCAACTAGAAAAAAACTGGCACATTCATCATTTGCAGTATCTATTTACGAAACAAACACGAGCTTCCATTGCACGGCAGACTGCAGTTGTGAACTGGAACATCAAGCTTATAATGTGGAGAGAAAAGATCAACCGAAACTATACATAAAGCATATCATTGGCATCTATGCTCGACATGTTCCTCGAAAAATCATACGAGTCATTTCTGCAATTGTTCAGAAAATCAATACAACCAAAATCTGAAGTCGACTGCACTTTCGAGAAGACAATACCCAATTAACACCAATGGTGTCCTAGAACAACAGATTTAGTTACATAGCTACAACTATAATTCAGTTGCATCAAAGTTGGAATTCTACAAAGAGCAGAGCAATAGAGACGTTTCTAAAAAATATATAATCTTGTCAGAAGTACCAAAATAACATCAGTGAAATACTCATACGGTAACACGTCTAGTTACAACAATACTCCAGTAGTAATCTACACACAAAAAGATAGAACAAAATAACATAGCCAGGGTAGTCAGGTTAGCTTCAAATTTCATGCCAGTAATGCGGGCGGTCACGGGAGCTGATGGAGTAGACCAAACAACTACATAACTTATGTTGGTAATAGTTGCTTCATATTGGAATTGGTCTGAACAGCAAGGGTAGTCCAAAAAACTGAACATAGCCCAGGTGGTACTGTACAAGTCTGAAATCCATCCCCTTCGTCATCTACCAAATCACCCTACATCCCATGGCCATGTCTCGTGGTGCCCACAAATAAGTATACTGATGAGAGGAGAAGGGAAGGAGGGAGATTTACCTCGGATGTCAGTCTCGCCGTCCTACACGGCGAGGGAGAAGAGGAGCGGCCGGACGAGCAGCGCGCCGACGGCGGGCAGGCCGGAGTGGCGGCTGGAGGAGCAGGGGACGCTAGCAGACGACTTCCAGCCCACCTACCACGGCGTTGCCGCTTCTCCTTTCTGTGATGTCCGCAAAGCTGCCGCTCCCCTGTCCATCGCCGCCTTCCCCTTGCTCCCCAGTCCATCGCCGCCTTTCCGCCGCTCCCCTATCCATCCACCTTCAAGCCTTCCGACTTAATGAGAGGAGATTGGATGATTGATTTGTGTCAAACTTGGAGGGAGAGACCTAGATTGATCTGGATATGAAGGCGGATATCAATCTGGATCGGAGAATAGAAGAGGACGATTTGTTACTTCACGTGATTTGGTTTTGCTAGGATGGTTAGCACAGATTTTTGCGCCACATTAATTATGTGTACCGGCATGTTTTTTTTGCGCCGAATTAATTTATATTTATATTTATGTATATTCGCAGTCTTATAACACAAATAATTTGCAACCAATACATGGCAACATATAAGATCTGTTGCACCCAATAGGGTCACGAGCTACAAATCTGCAACGCATATGCTACACCGCTTATATCCGTATCTATCGTGATTTTTGCATCATATAGTCAAAACGTTGTAGAATATGTGTTGCTTTATAGAGGGTATCCTTGTAGTGTTCACCTTCGTCATCGCGCAGGCCTTTCTCACAATGCTCTGCCACATGAAATTCGGGCTCTTCTACTTCTTCGCTGGATGGGGGGGTGGTCATGACAGTCTTCGTCGCGCTCTTCCTGCCGGAAACCAAGAATGTCCCCATCGAGCAGATGGTGCTCGTCTGGAAGGGCCACTGGTTCTGGAGCAGGTTTGTCGGAGACGACGACATCCACGTTCAAGAGCCTTGAACGGTGATGAATATGACATATCATGAAAACCTCATCGCAGATGACAACATCCACGTTCAATATCCCATTAGAACATCTTCAGTAGTTCCCTCAAAAACCTCTTCCTATTTCCTATAAGTACGTTTAGGGGTCTGTAAATAAAGTTATTGGATTTGAATGGTGTGCGGCTGAAACAGTTTTCCTATAAATTCAATCTTATAATGTGTTTTTTCCTATCTCCCTTTACATTAATGCATACATATATAGACTAAACCATTTCACCATCGAAATAATATATTTTTGTCTTCAACACCTACTCCCTTCTTCCCAAAACCTTACGCGCCTAACCTTTCGCAAAAGTTCTAAACATAGGCGTGTTAGCACTGAGCCCCTGATATTCTCTCTTGTATTGTCAGAGTAAACTAATCATTGCTAATTGTGGATTAGCCAACCATGTTTGTAAAGGATATCATGGAAGAAATTTTTTGTAACCATGGACAATAATTTGGGAGAAGCCTTGTGCTAATTTCCTTACCAAAAGCTTACACACCCTACATAATGGGAAGGAGGAAGTATCATTCATCCTAGTTTCAAATGCACAAGTATGGAAATTTAAATTCACACATAACAATTGGTCGAAATGCATTCAAAGTAGATGTGAGGAAGTTCAACGCCCATGTAGCTCCCAGAAGTGCTCCATAAGGTCATCATAAAGTTGTCATGCCCCGTGGAGTCTTCAATATATCGATGAACTTGAAAAAAATCTCTAAAGACAATGATCATCCCTACTTGGGTTCACAAGAGCTATGTACATTTTTCTTTGCCTCATTCTCATACCAAAAGTCCTATGGCAGACCTCGTGTTATCTTCTATGGCCATACTATGCGTGATGACACACGCAGTCATGATCCGCCATAAAAGCTTTTTATCTCAGAATCTTGTTGAGCCACAAACCACGACAAATAAAGCATGCAACACCCTGAATGCTAGCGCAGCATCTTTCCTGCAGCGAGTTGATTCTTCAAGGCATGGCACCGTGTCGTGCCTAGGAGAAACAAGTAATCAAATTTTTTGACACACCCACTACCCATCTGGTCGCCAACATCGAAGATCTCACCTACATCCTGGAGGACGCAACCGAGGAGCACGAGGATAAGGACGAGGAGATGTGCAAGTTTGTGGACAGCATAGAAGCAGCCTTGGCACCGTTGCGCATGTGGCATGCGGCCTCGGTCCAGGAGTTCTACATGGTTGATACGCCGAGCTTCATGGCCAGTGATGAAAGCGGTGAGGTGGTACTTAGCGATGTGGTAATCGGCATGGCTACCTTGGATATGACAAAAAATATAGCATATATATGTGCTTTATGTGTTTTCTATAAAATTATGCAATAATTTATATGTTATGAAGGGCAAAAAATTCACCTGTTTTTACTCCACGTCTATTTGCAGGATTATTGAACACTTGTACAAACCACGTGTGGTAATAAAGAAGTTACAATTCAAATTCCACATGTTATGGACTCAGATTCAAACTACACAGACATAACTGGCTTCAAATGCCTATAACTTTTGCATTCGAACTCCAAATTAGATTAATCTTATTTTATTGGACATATTATCTTGTGAACTTTCAAATTCCATTAGATTCGCCTAGAAATTCGTCCCGAGCATGTAGCTATCGCCGAAACAATCTGATGCTGATGCAGATTCCAATTTAAACTACCAGTCAAACGGTGATGTGTCACCTTTACTTGGGCCCATGGTTCTTGTACGACCTACGGTTGGTTTTCACTACCTTGGACGTGTGCCCATCCCCTTGGCCACCACACCTTACTCCTATATAAGTAGATCAATCCGCTAGCATTTTTCTTGGGTTTTATTTACTTAAAAGTTGGCCATTGCAAGGTGCTTCGATTGTGTCCAACGACCTGGTCAAGACTCCTATCAGAACCCCACTTTTATCAATACTTCCTCTATATCCACATAATTCAGAGTGCTTTTATCATATTATTTCTCGTTCTTCGATGGCTTCTAGGAGTAGATCTGCAGGTTATGCTAATCTTGTTTCTAAGATCACCATTAACCTCCACGAAATTAGTTTAGTGATTTCTAAGTAGCAACATGGTTCCACGTCATAATCGGATCATCAACCGATGTTATCATCTCAACGAAAGAACATTCCACGAGAGATAACATAGTGTAATGGATTAGAAAACTGCCCCCGCGCTGCTCCCTCCGCATGGCAACACGGGCAGCGACAGCGCATCTCTAGCCTTCCTCCCCTCCTCCTCGCCCTCTCCTTCACCGCCGTCGGTAGCTCCCCTCCTGGAAAAGCCGAGAGGGAGGCGCGTTTACGACGGACTATGCTGGGAGGCGTCGGCAGGTGGCAACCTATGCAGTGCTACTCTCGGCGTCGTGCGGGCTACAAGGAGGACCGCCAGGGAGACGTCAATGCTTGGCGGTTGTTGTGCATGCGCCTGCGATGGCTCTTTGGCCCAGATCGAGGAAAC
Source organism: Secale cereale (assembly GCA_902687465.1). Classification (NCBI taxonomy): domain Eukaryota; kingdom Viridiplantae; phylum Streptophyta; class Magnoliopsida; order Poales; family Poaceae; genus Secale; species Secale cereale. Next base: position 728,331,880 of record LR738714.1, read on the forward strand.
CCTATTTTCTTGCTCCGGCGTTGGCCTTCGAGGTCTTCTATCGCGCGGTTGTGCTCCCGCGCTTGTGGCGTGGAGGCGTGTTGTTCGATGTGACAGCGTGGTGCGGCGCACACAAGATGGTCGTGGGGGCTTGAGTTGGGTTCTCGGATAGCCCATTCTTTGCATGGGTGGGCTGCGGCCGGAGTAAGCTTTGGCATACGAGCGTCCTATCAGCTATTACTCATTTGTGGTTCCGATCATGGTAGGTTGGCGTCGTGGTATGCTTTGGTTGTGGCTTGCATTGTGGCTGGAGCATGCGCCAGATGGCTTGGTTGGCCTTGTTGACGTCGCGGCTGTGTGTTGCTGTTGGCATATAGGCGGCGATGTTGCTTGTTAGAGCGTTCCTTGCAGTGGTGCTGATGGTGGTGCCAACATCAATGTATGCAGTCCACCATGGCGATGTGGACTCCATTGCATCATTTTGTTCATTCTGGTCAGGCTCGCCACTGCCGAATGCGAGCGGAGCTGCGACTAGGTCTCGTAAGGTTCACAACGGTCTGGTCCCTACCCTAGGTCAGAGGTGGCGAGGCATAAGGCATTGGGCGAAACCTTTGTTCTTTGACGGGGGTCATTGCTGGTGCTGTTGGGGCCCGTGGGTGTCCTCCTCCTTGGAGGCATTATCAAAAAGTACTTCCTTACACTGGGCCATGAGAGGTTGGGGTGGAATGGACATTGGAGGCTGTTGGATTGGCCGAACCACTCGCAAGGTTCGGTGGGGTGGTGGAGCCCAGGGCTGGGTGAAAGCTTTCTGGTCGACCGGGGTCGATACTGATGATGCAGATGTCCTCGGCCGTCATTTGCCTTCCTGAACGCATTTATGAAGATCTTGCTCTCGTTCTCTCTAGGTAGAGGCCATGTTAGGAGTTGGTTCTCTGCTTTGGTTGTCATTGGCGGTTCTTTTCTTTTCTCTTCTTTGTTGTTATTGTGGTTTTCTGGCCTAGTTTCCATTATAGACCGGGTCACTCTGTATTTGTTTGTCCTCTCTTAATGAAACTGCCTTGCACGTCAAAGAAAAGATCATGCCACATTTGCATATCAGTTGGTATCAAGCCATACAACACACGGTCAAACCCATCCTGATCTAGTCGGACTCCTCTGAGGCACTATTTATTCATTGTGGGTATATGTTGACACGTTTCGTGTATAGACATCTCGCAGTGAAAACCAAAGCACTCATGGAAGAGAGGGAGTTTGTTCCCGAAAAGACTTAGGAAAGAACAAAATAGGGTTACGGATTGGCTATCTAATTACAGTCGTACAGAGTCTACTACTTATGTATGGATGCATAGAGGTCCTCGGTGTATCGAGGAACTTGTGCCACTCAATTGTAACCCTGTTATCATGGAATAATATAGACTCCCATCTTTCCCCCAAAAATAAAAATCACCTAACGCGCTGGTCCTTAGCTCAATCACCCAAGCGCTGGCCAATAGCTTAATTAAAGTACCCATCGCCGGACTGTAGCTCCTGATCATACCCTCTCGAGAGCAGGATGCCGGCCGTGATGGAGCGCTAATCTACGCTTTTTCTTGACTTGCGTTGCACCGATATATAAATAAAGGGCCGGCCGCGAAAAGGAAGTAGTGACTGCCACTGGTTAGTGGTTAGGGTTTGATTAAGCTTATTCCTTTGTTTGCTTTACGTATCAGACAGTGACATTGTGAAATCAAATCAGTGGTGCGTACCTTGGTGCGAGTACTCACTACATAGAACTGGCAATTTGTTTGGCAACTATTGGAAAGAGAAACACGTGTATAAACGAGGACCAATGTCCAATTTTTACCAACCCACCACCCATGTGATCTTCCACATCCATTTTTTCTGACTTCGTTTGTGGAATAAGCAGACTGAGCTGAGCTCCGCTCCTCGGTGGCCCGACGGAAGCCCGGCATTATATATTCAACTTTGGGAAGCTTGTAGTCAGCAACTTAGTATTCGTTCATCCATAGCTCTGATCAAACGGCTATGGCCGGCGGCGCCATCGTGAACACGGCCGGCGGAAAGCGATACCCTGGCAAGCTCACCTTGTACGTCGTCTTCACCTGCGTCGTCGCCTCCACCGGCGGCCTCATCTTTGGATACGACATTGGCATCTCAGGTGGCGTGACATCCATGGACCCCTTCCTCTTAAAGTTTTTCCCGGAGGTGTACCGGCAGAAGCAGGAGGCGAGCAAGAGCAACCAGTACTGCCAGTACGACAACCAGCTGCTCCAGGCCTTCACATCCTCACTCTACCTCGCCGCCCTCGTCGCATCCTTCTTCGCGTCTTCTGTCACCCGCATCCTCGGCCGCAAGTGGTCTATGTTAGCCGGCGGCTTCACCTTCCTCGTGGGAGCCGCCCTGAATGGCACTGCCCAGAACGTCGCGATACTCATCGTTGGACGCATGCTGCTTGGCGTCGGCATCGGGTTCGCGAATCAGGTACGTTGATTCTTCTGCATGATGCCATGACATGAGATCTGTGTGCATCCGGAAATTGAAAACATGCTGATTCATTTACCTATTTCAATATTATATATGTCACCCTCAAGTTAACATCACAATCCCTTATGGAAATATATATCGTTCCCAAAGGTCACATCACAATGCCGCCGTATGCAAATATATGTCACCAAAGTCCAAGCATGAAATTTCCAAGAGGTTTGACTGCTTTGTTGTTTGCATCACTAGGTTGTGTCCTGATTATTATTGATTAACTAGATTGTGAAGGGGAGAAAATGGATTATTTGAACCTTGTTAAAACAAATGCAAAATAAATAGGTGTATCAAAACAATTGAAGTTAATGAAAAAAATGTAAGAGAGTTCTCCATTTATATTTTATAATAAAATAACACTGCAAAGTATGTACTCTGACAAAATTATGTATTAAAAGAGAAAAATTGCCCAAAAATGTATTGAAAGAGAAAATAATTAAAACTGAACTTAACAAGGTGTCATCTTTAACAAAAATGTGAAGCATAAACTATTTTTCTTTGCTCCAAGCGCCCAACATAGATACTGACCATACAGAAATTAAATCAAAAAATGAACTTGTGAGTCACATCCATAACTTAATACCCCTAGAAAATACATGTATGACTTGGTGAGGCGGCACGTCTTGCTCGCTAGCGGCGTCCCCTCCCCGGTGCTGGCATTAAAGATGTTGCACATCTTGCTTGTTCGGTGTCTCTCTTGCTCAGGGCTTGTGGGTTTAGCTGTATGTGTCCTTTATTCAGGATGAGCATCTCTTGTACTTCTATTCTAGTCATCATGTTCATGTCACGTTGCGTTCATGTCACGTCTTGTACCCTAATTTGTATCCATTCTAATTCCTTCTAAAAGTGAAAAAATACGTGAATTTTGTTTATTCGCAAAAAATGAATACATGCAACACTTGATGATGTCAGCAATTGAGATTATGTGTAAATACACATGTGAAGATCAATTTAGTAATGAAGGCTAGCTATTTAGATATAGAAAATTAGAGCATCTACAACCATGAATACCTAATCCGAGCCTCTATACGCCCGCGGACAGCGCTGGGCAGGTCCCCATTCAGCCCTTTCCACAACCAAAATCCTCAAATTTTGATACACAAATCCATACACGACGACCATACAATAAAAAATCAGTAATTCAACGACTTCAGTTCTCGCAGCCATTGATCAATTTAAAAAACTCTTTCATTGTAGTGGGGCCATCCACGTATCAATGTATATGAACAAGATGAACTCGACACTCGATGAACAATCATCAGCCGATGAAATGCACTCTGGTGTCAAGCTGCCTCGTTCACACATCGAGAATTAATGGACCTAATGCAAAAAAGAGAGAAGCTTACGGCCGTCCATGGGCGTGGCTGTTAAGCCGGTCGAGTCCCACCTCTAGTGTTTGCTCTAGGGAAAAGTATATATATATATATTTTGTCACTAGCCTCTTTCGAGAGTATTGAAATTGTCCCTGAACTGTACAATTAGAAAAACTTAGTCCCTCAACTTTTGAAACCGTATTACTTTAGTCCCTTAATATTTTAAACCGCATAATTTTAGTCCCTCATACTGCTTCATACGTTTTTGTTTGACGCGGACACGGTTTTTGTCCAAAACTTAACCCATCGCCCAGGTTTTGACCAAATATTTAGAGAGTTGAGGCACGGGAAATAAATAAGAAACTGTGATATAAAAAGAAAGGAGGCCTGTCGAACTCTAGACATCGTGTTAGTTGCACACTCAAGCTAGCCAACAAATCTATGCCGAACTACTATTCTTTGTGTCATCTGTCATGTAGTAGCCCTTGTGCAGCATCTCGTACAAGGGCAACGTAACGGTGACATGCGGGCCTAGTCGCGCACGACAACCAGGTCATGGTCCACCTTTCGACTTGCTGAGGCCGCAACATGTTTTATTTTTTATGTTTTCTGTTTTTTTATTATTTTTTGTACTTTTGTTAATACTTTAAAGTATTCTAAATATATATATTTCAAAAGAATCAACAAAAAAACATTTGACAAATGTTTAACAGTATTGAAAAATGTTAATAAGCATTCGGAAATGTTGAACATGTATAGAAAAAGTGTTGATCATGTATGAAAAATTGATGGAATTTTTCGAACATGTATTTAGAAAAGTTAATGGAGAATTTGGAAAAAAAATGTTGAAGAAGTATTTAAAAATTGTTAATGAAGCATTTCGAAAATGTTAAATGCGTATAGAAAAAATGTTGACGATGTATTAAAAAAAGCTTCAATGAGAGATGTTGCTTGTATCACTTAAGGAGATATATAGTCGCTGTGGAACTTCAGTTTACTTGCCGAACACAAATCGTTGTGGGCTGAGCTGGCTTGTGGACGTGAGCTCCCAGCGTTCGAAAAATACCACAGATGCTTATTTTACTGTTTCTTTTATTTCTTTCTTCCAACCACTAATAGGACAGATAGGTGGGGGTGTTCCTCTAATGTTTTTCTTCACAAACTGATGGGAGGGTCCCACACAAAACCACGTCCACGTGGGATAGAAACCACCGGAAGTGGTATGAGGGACTAAAATTATCGGGTTTGAAAAGTTTAGGAACCAAGTTTTGTTAATTTTAGACTTAAGTGGCCATTTTTATACGTTTGAAAGAGTTGAGGGACGAAAAATATACTTTTCCCTTAGCTCTAACCTAATCTTATGCAATGAAAACACATGATATGACCCTTAGTTCTTGGATCCGACAACACCTAGTGTCCTCTCTGGAGTTGTTTCTGTTGAAGATCCTATCACAATCCTTGTATTTTCAAAGGACAAACCTAGGCGCTGGTCGGCCATCCCAACTTTCGGCCGGTCGCACCCTACATGTCCGATGAGGCAGACCCTCAACCGACATATCTGGCATTCCCTTTGTCCCCAACCTCCCACCACCGCGACCCTTTAATTCACAGCACCCGGGCAGAATTGGGAAAGAGCGGAGTCGCCACGTGCAGCGTGCCGTTTGAGTGCTCCTTTGCGAGATTCATCATCGTCGGCGGCCCCGGCAGACTCAGCACATTTGTCGCTTACCGCTCCTCCACGCGCTGGTGCCTGGATTGCAACACGTGGGCTCCGGCTTATGCGCCGTTGTTCTAGCGCGTAGTTCACCGTGGTCATAGCATTACTGCGTCACCGCCTCAACTTGCTGCCATCGTTGGCTTGGCACCACGGTGTTTCCTGCTAAAAAAATCTCAGCCAAAAAGAAAACTACAGTATCGTCTAGCTGCAGCAAAAAAATGTGCCAGTTCCGGCAAAATATATCACCGACTCTAGCAAAAAACGTGTCATCGCCATCAGTCACCAGCACCACCAAAAATTTTATCTGTCCCCGGGAAAAAATGTTGCCGGTTCCAGAAAAAAAAAATGTCAGTTCCAGCAAATCGATGTCAACGTTGTCCGATTCCAGCACCAATCGATGGTGGCTGCGGCTATTTTGGCCGCTGGTGGCATCTCAGTCCGTTCAAGCAACAAACTCTCCGGATTCCGGTTCCAGCATCTCAGTGCCGTTGGAGCTGCTGGTGGCAGCAAACATGTTCGCTGGTTCCAGCATCGCCGGATTCCGGTTCCGGCAAGAAAAAAGATCTTGGGTTGCAGCACCGGAGCCCGCCGGCTCCACCGCATGCGCTGCTGATTGCAGTCGCCATGACCACTCGCCCGGCATCACCGGACTCCGGTTCTAATTGTAGATCATGTTATTGCGTTATCACTCTTGAAAATTTTGTCGGTCTATTGAAAATTATAGTCAAGACATTGAAAACATTGAATGATTTCTTCGGTACACATTAATGGACAAATATCTCGTATTGAAAATTTGTTCAAAAAATCAAGCACGCCACATGATTCAATTGCATGATTATTTTGGTATGCATGCATGCAGTACCTATCGGAGATGGCACCTGCGCATCTCCGCGGCATGCTCAACATTGGTTTCCAGCTCATGATCACCATCGGCATCCTGGCAGCGGAGCTCATCAACTACGGCACTAACAAAATCAAAGGCGGCCATGGCTGGCGCGTCAGCCTAGCTCTCGCGGCTGTGCCTGCGGCGATCATCACGGTCGGCGCACTCTTCCTCCCAGACACCCCCAACTCACTGATGGAGCGAGGCCATCCGGAGGCGTCGCGTCGGATGCTACGTCGTATCCGCGGCACCGACGACATCGACGAGGAGTACGCGGATCTGGTTGCGGCGAGGGAAATATCAAAGCAAGTACATCATCCGTGGCGCAATATCCTGATGCGCAAGTACCGTGCGCAGCTTACCATGGCAGTGCTCATCCCCTTCTTCCAGCAAGTCTCCGGCATTAATGTCATCAACTTCTACGCGCCCGTGTTGTTCGAGACCCTAGGTTTCAAGGGAGACGCGTCACTCCTCTCATCGGTGATGACCGGCGGCGTCCTCGTGCTCGGCTCGGTGGTGTCGATGTTCACCGTCGACAGGCTGGGGCGACGGAAGCTGTTCCTTCAGGGTGGCGCACAGATGCTGGTGTCCCAGATCGCGGTGGGAACTCTGATCGCGGTGAGGTTCGGGACAAGTGGGGTGGGAGAGATGCCCAGAGGTTATGCAGCTGCGGTGGTGCTCTTCATCTGCGTGTACGTGGCCACCACACCTTACTCCTATATAAGTAGATCAATCCTCTAGCATTTTTCTTGGGTTTTATTTACTTAAAAGTTGGCCATGGCAAGGTGCTTCGATTGTGTCCAACGACCTGGTCAACACTGCTATCAGAACCCCACTTTTATCAATACTTCCTCTATATCCACATAATTCAGATTGCTTTTATCATATTATTTCTCGTTCTCCGATGGCTTCTAGGAGTAGATCTCCAGGTTATGCTAATCTTGTTTCTAAGATCACCATTAACCTCCACGAAATTAGTTTAGTGATTTCTAAGTAGCAACATGGTTCCACGTCGTAATCGGATCATCAATCGATGTTATCATCTCAACGAAAGATCGTTCCACGAGAGATAACATAGTGTAATGGATTAGAAAACTGCCCCCGCGCTGCTCCCTCTGCATGGCAACACGGGCAGCGACAGCGCATCTCTAGCCTTCCTCCCCTCCTCCTCGCCCTCTCCCTCACCGCCGTCGGTAGCTCCCCTCCTGGAAAAGCCGAGAGGGAGGCGCGTTTACGACGGACTACGCAGGGAGGCGTCGGCAGGTGGCGACCTATGCAGTGCTACTCTCGGCGTCGTGCGGGCTACAAGGAGGACCGCCAGGGAGACGTCAATGCTTGGCGGTTGTTGTGCATGCGCCTGCGATGGCTCTTTGGCCCAGATCGAGGAAACCCTATTTTCTTGCTCCAGCGTTGGCCTTCGAGGTCTTCTATCGCATGGTTGTGCTCCCGCTCTTGCGGCGTGGAGGCGTGTTGTTCGATGTGACAGTGTGGTGCAGCGCACACGAGATGGTCGTGGGGGCTTGAGTTGGGTTCTCGGATAGCCCATTCTTTGCACGAATGGGCTACGGCCGGAGTAAGCTTTGGCATACGGGCGTCCTATCAGCTATTAATCATTTGTGGTTCCGATCATGGTAGGTTGGCGTCGTGGTATGCTTTGGTTGTGGCTTGCATTGTGGCTGGAGCATGCGCCAGATGGCTTGGCTGGAAAAGGACACCGCGAGATTGAACCCAAAGCCAAGCACTTCTCCCATTGCAAGAACTATAGATTTTTTAGGCCAAACCAAACCAATAATTCGAAGAGACTTGCAAGGATATTATGAGCACACATAAAAAGTTCAAAGAAGAACCAAATATCTTTCATAGATAACCTTGATAATAAACTCACAATTCATCGGATCTCGACAAACGCACCGCAAAAAGAGATTACATCGAACAGATCTCCTCGGAGACCGAGGAGAACTTTGTATTGAGATCCCTATAAAGAGAAGAAGCCATCTAGGTACTAGTTATCGACCCGAAGGTCTGTGGTAAACTACTCACAACTCATGGTGAGGGCGATGATGATGATGATGAAGGCCTCCGTGATGGATCCCCCTCCCGGAACAGGCTCCAAGATGGGATCTCCACGGGAACAGCAGCTACGGCGGTGGAATTAGGGTTTTCTCTCTGCGTATGGAGTTTCTGGGGTACGTAGGTATATATAGGAAGAAGAGGGGCACCGGGGCCACATGGGCTGCCCTCAAGGCAGGGGGCGCGCCCTGGGAAGGGGGGCGCGCCCTCCACCCTCGAGGGTGGCCCCTCTGTCCTCTAGCTTGGCCACGAAGTCTTTCGTGCGTGATTTCCTTCCAAAATATCTCCTGCTAAGGTTTTATTCCATTTGGACTCCGTTTGATATTCCTTTTCCGCAAAACCCTGAAATAGGCAAAAAAACAGCAATCTGGACTGGGCCTTTGGGTTAGTAGGTTAGTCCCAAAAAATGTTATAGAAGTGAATGATAAAGCCCATTAAACATTCAAGACTTCATAAATAATAGCATGGAACAATAAAAAATTATAGATACGTTGGATACGTATCAAGCATCCCCAAGCTTAATTCCTGCTCGTCCTCGAGTAGGTAAATAATAAAGAAAGAATTTTTGAAGTGGAATGCTAACCAATATAGTTTTTCAATGTAATTCTCTTAATTGTGGCATGAATGTTCAGATATGAAAGATTCAAGATAAAAGTCTATATTGACATTAGAAATAACAATATTTCAAGCAATACTAACAAAGCAATCACGTCTTCTCAAAATACTATGGCTAAATAAAGTTATCTCTACAAAATCATATAGTGTTGGCTATGCTCCCTTGTTATCACACAAAATATTCATATCATGCACAACCCCGATTTCAGCCAAGCATTTGTTTTCATGCTCGATCTTTTCAAACCCTTCAACTTTCACGCAATACAAGAGCGTGAGCCATGGATATAGCACTATGGGTGGAATAGAAGTGGTTGTGGAGAACACAAAAAGAGGGAGATAGTCTCACATTGACTAGGCGTATCAACGGGCTATGGAGATGCCCATCAACAGATATCAATGTGAGTGAGTAGGGATTGCCATGCAACGGATGCACTAGATCTAAATATGAATGAAAGTTCAAGAAAAGAAACTAGTGGGCGTGCATCCAACTTGCTTGCTCACAAAGACCTAGGGCATTTGAGGAAGCCCATCGTTGCAATATACAAGCCAAGTTCTATAACGAAAATTCCCATAAGTATATGAAAGTGACTAAGCATGAGACTCTCTACAATGAAGAACATGGTGCTACTTTGAAGCACAAGTGTGGAAAAAGACAGTAGCAATTTTCCCTTTTTTTTCTTTTTCTTTTTTTCCTTTTTTTTCTTTGTCCTTTTTTTTCCTTTTTCTTTTTTTCTCCTTTTTTTTGCGAAGGGGCTTTATAGATTCAGCCTTTCCTCCCATGGGAAATGCTCTAAAAATGATGATCATCACACTTTCATTACAACACAAGATTACAACTCGATACAACAACAACAAAGTATGACTCTATATGAATGCCTCCGACGGTGTACCGGTATGTGCAATGAAACAAGAGTGACATGTATAAAATTTATGCATGGTGGCCTTGCCACAAATACGATGTCTACTACATGATCATGCAATGGCAATATGACAGTATAATGGGTGTCATATAATCGGAACGGTGGAAAGTTGCATGGCAATATATCTCGGAATGGCTATGGAAATGCCATGATAGGTAGGTATGGTGGCTGTTTTGAGGAACAATATGGTGGCTGTTTTGAGGAAGGATATATAGTGGGTTTATGGCACCGGCGAAAGTTGCGCGGTACAAGAGAGGCTAGCAATGGTGGAAGGGTGAGAGTGCGTATAATCCATGGACTCAACATTAGTCATAAGAACTCATATACTTATTGCAAAAATCTACGAGTCGTCAAAACAAAGCAATCAATGCATGCCCCTAGGGGGGAGGTTGGTAGGAGTTAACCATTGCGCGCCCCCGACCTCCACACAAAGGTTGACACTCTACAAATACCTCATGCTTTAACTTAGTCACATAACGGTTCACCATACGTGCATGCTACGGGAATCACCAACCTTAACACAAATATTTCTCAATTTCATAATTACTCCACTAGCATGACTCTAATATCACTATCCTCATATCTCAAAATAATTATCAAGCATCCAACATTTCTTTCTATTCAATGCACTTGATGTGATTTTTTTTACTACATTGACATTGGATGTTTATCATGTGAAGACTAGTTTCTTTAGCCTAAACACTTTACCATGCTGTTTTAATAGACTCTCAAATAGATATAAGTGAAGCATGCGAGTTCAACAGTTTATACAAAATATTACCACCACCGTGCTCTAAAAGATAATAGTGAAGCACTAGAGCAAAAACTATTCAACTCAAAAGATATTAGTGAAGCACATAGAGTGTTCTAATAATTTCTAGGCCATATTTAACTCTGTCAAATAGGTGTGTCCAGCAAGGATGATGATTGTGGCAAACTAACAAGCAAAGAGTCAAATTATACAAGACGCTCCAAGCAAAACACATAGCATGTTGCGAATAAAAATATAGCTCCAAGTATAGTTACCGATGGATGAAGACGAAAGAGGGGATGCCTTCCCGGGGCATCCCCAAGCATTGGCTTTTAATTATCTTGAATTTACTTGGGGTTCCATGGGCATCCCCAAGCTTAGGCCTTTTCCACGCCTTGTTCCAGAGTCCATCAAAGCAATACTCAAAACTTGAAAACTTCACGACACAAAACTTAGACAAAAATTCTCGTGAGCTCCGTTAGTAAGAGAAAGCAAACCACCACTCAAAGGTACAACAAGGAATTCATTCATTGTTTATATTGGTGTTAAACCTACTGTACTCCAAGTTCTCTATGGTTCATATCCTCCAATATTACTCATAGATGCATCGAAATAAGCAAACAACACACGAAAAACAGAATCTGTCAAAAACAGAACAGTCTGTAGTAATCTGCTGGGTTCGCCTACTTCTGCAAATCCAAAAAATTCAAACTAAATTGGTAAATTTGAGAAAATTTTCTACGAATCGGCAGAAAAAAGAATCAACTAAAAGCAAGCTCCAGTAAAATCTGAAGTCTACTTTAGCGAGCGCTAACGATTCTGTTTTTCACAGCAAGATCAAATAAACTCCACACAAGTCTTACCAAAGGTTCTACTTGGCACAAACACTAAACAAAACATGAAAACACATCTAATCAAAGGCTAGATGCAATATTTATTCCCTAACAGCAACAAAAAACAAAAAACACAAAATTGGGTCGCCTCCCAACAAGCGCTATCGTTTTACGCCCCTAGCTAGGCACGATACAAGATAGATCTACGTATTGCCATCTTTGGAAGGCAATCCATAAGTGGCTCTCATGATAGATTCATATGGTAATTTGATTTTCTTTCTAGGAAAGTGTTCCATTCCTTCCCTTAATGGAAATTGGAATCTAATATTTCCTTCTTTCATATCAATAATCGCACCAATCGTTCTAAGGAAAGGTCTACCAAGAATAATAGGACATGAAGGATTGCAATCTATATCATGAACAATGAAATCTATAGGCACATAACTCCTATTGGCAACAATAAGAATGTAATTAATTCTTCCCATAGGTTTCTTAATAGTGGAATCCACAAGATGCAAATTTAAAGAACAATCATCAAACTCATGGAACCCTAGCAAATCACACAAAGTTTTTGGGATAGTGGAAACACTAGCACCCGAATCACACAAAGCATAGCATTCATGATCTTTTATTTATATTTTGATAGTAGGTTCCCATTCATCATAAAGCTTTCTAGGTATAGAAACTTCCAACTCAAGTTTTTCTTCATAAGATTGCATCAAAGCATCAACTATATGTTTAGTGAAAGTTTATTTTAACTATAAGCATGCGGAGAATTTAGCACGGATTGCATCAAGGAAATACAATCAATCAAAGAGCAATTATCATAATTGAATCCCTTGAAATCCAAAGTAGTGGGTTCATCACTATGCAAAGTTTTAATCTCTTCAATCCCACTTTTAGCATCAAGATCTAAAAACTCCGAATTACTAGGACACCTTAAAGAAGAATCATCTCCAATCCTATTCTCATCAAGATTAATACTAGAAAACAAGGATCTAATAGGAGACACATCAATAACTTTCAGATCTTCATCTTTATTTTCACGATAACTAGAAGAACACGATCTAATATAATCTTCTCTTTTAGCACGCATTCTAGCGGTTCTTTCCTTGCATTCATCAATGGAAATTCTCATGGCTTTGAGAGACTCATTGATATCATGCTTAGGTGGGATAGATCTAAGTTTCAAAGAATCAAGATCACGAGTAATTATATCCACACTTCTAGCCAATTCATCAACCGTAAGCAATTTCTCTTCAAGCATAGCATTGAAATTCTTTTGCGAGATCATAAACTTCTTAACACTAGTTCAAATTTATAAGGCATCTTTCCATAAGAGTTATTGTAGGAAGTACCGAAATTATTAGAGGAATTTCTAGGAAAAGGCCTAGGATTAAAATTACCTCTATAAGCATTGTTACGAAAATTATTCCTACCAACAAAATTCACATCCAAAGATCCATTATTATTCTCAATCAAAGTGGACAAATGCATATCATTACGATCAAAAGAAGCACTCTTAGCAGCAAACAATTTCATAAGTTCATCCATCTTTCCACTCAAAACACTAATTTCTTCGATAGCATGCACTTTTTTACTAGTAGAACTTTCGGTGTGCCATTGAAAATAATTAACCGTAATATTATCTAGGAGTTTGGTAGCTTCTCCTAAGGTAGTTTCCATGAAAGTGCCTCCGGCGGCCGAATCTAAAAGATTTCTAGAAGCAAAATTCAAACCAGCATAAAAGTTCTAAATAATCATCCACAGATTCAAACCATGTGTAGGGCAATTACGTATCATTAATTTCATTCTCTCCCAAGCTTTTGCAACATGCTCATGATATAGTTGTTTAAAATTCATAATATCGTTTCTAAGAGAGATGATCTTAGCAGGAGGGAAATACTTAGAGATAAAAGCATCTTTGCACTTATTTCACGAATCAATACTATTTCTAGGCAAAGAGGAAAACCAAGTTTTAGCACGATCTCTAAGTGAAAATGGAAATAACTTCAATTTAACAATATCGTTATCCGTATCCCTTTTCTTTTGCATATCACACAAATCAACAAAGTTGTTTAGATGGGTAGCGGCATCTTCACTAGGAAGGCCGGAGAATTGATTTTTCATGACAAGAGTCAACAAAGCAGCATTGATCTCACAAGATTCAGCATCGGTAATAGGAGCAATCGGAGTGCTAATAAAATCATTGTTGTTGGTATTGGAGAAGTTACACAATTTAGTATTGTTCTGAGCCATAGTGACAAGCAAGCAATCCAACACACACAAGCAAACAAAAGGCAAATGCACGAGAAACACACGCCGGAAGAAGGGCGAATAAAACGGCAAAGGTGAAGTGGGGGAGAGGAAAGCGAGAGGCAAATAAATGTAATGCGAAGGATAAGGGTTTGTGATAGGTACTTGGTATATGACTTTTGCGTAAGCCTCCCTGGCAACGGTGCCAGAAATTCTTCTTGCTACCTCTTGAGCTTGCGTTGTATTCCCTCGAAGAGGAAAGGGAGATTCAGCACAGTAGCGTAAGTATTTCCCTCAGTTTTTTAGAACCAAGGTATCAATCCAGTAGGAGACCACGCGCCAGTCCCTCGCACCTGCACAAACAAATAAGAACTTCACAGCCAACGCGATAAGGGGTTGTCAATCCCTTTACGGTCACTTACGATAGTGAGATCTGATAGAGATGATAGATACTATTTTTGGTATTTTTTAGTTTAATAAAACAACAAATAAAAGTGGTAAAAGTAAAGTAGATGTAGATTGATATGTTGAGAATAGACCCGGGGGCCATAGTTTTCTCTAGTGTCTTCTCTCATGATAGCGATATTCTACGGCGGGTAAACAAATTACTGTCGAGCAATTGATAGAAAAGCGAATAATTATGAGACTATCTAGGCATGATCATTGTATATAGGCATCACGTCCGAGACAAGTAGACCGACTCCTACCTGCATCTACTACTATTACTCCACACATCGACCGCTATCCAGCATGCATCTAGTGTATTGAGTTCATACGAACAGAGTAACGCCTTAAGAAAGATGACATGATGAAGAGGGATAAACTCAAGCAATATGATGAAAACACCATCTTTTTATCCTCGATGGCAACAATACAATACGTGCCTTGCTGCCCCTACTGTCACTGTGAAAGGTCACCGCAAGATTGAACCCAAAGCCAAACACTTCTCCCATTGGAAGAACTATAGATCTAGTAGGCCAAACCAAACCAATAATTCGAAGAGACTTGCAAGGATATTATGAGAACACATAAGAAGTTCAGAGAAGAACCAAATATCTTTCATAGATAACCCTAATCATAAACTCACAATTCAACGGATCTTGACAAACACACCGCAAAAAGAGATTACATCGAATAGATCTCCTCGAAGACCGAGGAGAACTTTGTATTGAGATCTAGAGAGAGAGAAGAAGCCATCTAGATACTAGCTATGGACCCGAAGGTCTGTGGTAAACTACTCAAAACTCATGGTGAGGGCGATGATGATGATGATGAAGGCCTCCGTGATGGATCCCCCTCCCGGAACAGGCTCCAAGATGGGATCTTCACAGGAACAACAGCTACGGCGGTGGAATTAGGGTTTTCTCTCTGCGTATGGAGTTTCTGGGGTACATAGGTATATATAGGAAGAAGAGGGGCACCGGGGGCCACATGGGCTGCCCTCGAGGTAGGGGGCGTGCCCTGGGAAGGGGGGCGCGCCCCCCCACCATCGAGGGTGGCCCCTCTGTCCTCTGGCTTGGCCTCGAAGTCTTTCGTGCGTGATTTCCTCCAAAAATATCTCCTGCGAAGGTTTTATTCCATTTGGACTCCGTTTGATCTTCCTTTTCTGCAAAACCCTGAAATAGGCAAAAACTGCAATCTGGACTGGGCCTTTGGGTTAGTAGGTTAGTACCAAAAAATGATATAGAAGTGAATGATAAAGCCCATTAAACATTCAAGACTTCATAAATAATAGCATGGAACAATCAAAAATTACAGATACGTTGGAGATGTATCAGTGAACTCAATGGGAAATACACGAGGTACCCCGCGAGTTGTATTTCAGTGAATTCGTTGAGTGCAATATTTGATGGAACCAAAGTTTCAAATGGGTAGGCAATCATTCGATGCCTAGACAGAAGCTGAAATGGCGGCTTCAACAACGATAATAACATGGTCTTTGATTCCAGGGTGAATAATGGTATAGAATTTGGCTCGTGAATCACATACGAAGCCAGGTGCAAAGGATACAATAGAATTCGGGTTGTAAACAAGAGTTAGGTTTCGATCAAGTGGACCTGTGGGTTATGGGCCCACCACGTGGGTTGAAAATAGGAAGGGTGGTGACATCTTGCACAGCCACGACAGGGAGGCATGTCAGTGGATAGCTTGTCAGCTATGTCGTCAACGATGTCGGCACCAAGGACGGGGAACGAAGAGAACCATTTTCCCGTTCGTTGAAACGAGGAGGACCAATAGGCAAAGTTCTCGTCCATTGGTGGTTACCAGAATGTTATCAAGAATAGTAACAGGGTCTTACTGGCAGAGTTGTACACCAAGGTGTTTGCATAAGCAGAAAATTATTACTGCTTAGATTATATGTGGATCAAAGAAAAGTTAAACAAACAAATGGAAGGGAAAATTGTGATTACACACAATTAATAGGAGTATATCCTTCCCATGGACAAGCAGAACATGGCATACAGGGTAGGAGAGAAAGTACCCAACCATTTAGATAAAGAGGCAAGGACTAATTCAATATATTACCCATACAACGGTGTTTGGATAACTGACCAAGGAACACTTAGCATTGGGCTTCAAATGCTCTTGTTGAAAATCGGAGTACCACAGACATGCTTCAAGATAGCATCGGCATGGTCTTGTAGCAAAGGACGGACTTGGATACACAAAGGATTCATCAGGAACAACGTATGGAATAAGTCTTTCAATTTCCTCCTAGAAGAATGGCTATCCTTGCGAAAGAGATTATAATGATAGGTCCTCCTGACAGGGATGCTAGGCATGAAATCATAATACCGAGTCATCAAAGGAC
The DNA here is from genome assembly GCA_902687465.1 of Secale cereale. Classification (NCBI taxonomy): domain Eukaryota; kingdom Viridiplantae; phylum Streptophyta; class Magnoliopsida; order Poales; family Poaceae; genus Secale; species Secale cereale. The sequence continues at coordinate 728,348,564 of LR738714.1, forward strand.
CAACATTATAACTCCTAGAAAGTTGTCCCAGCCATCATATCTGAACGAGATTCAGATCCGATTGGTGTCATGATACCTCAGACTCGGGATTTTCGAGAAGAAAAGGTGCAACATTAATCGATGAAATGACATTGCAAGATTCGCAGGAAATAAACTATGGGAGCGGGTTCCCGAAACAATAGTTCATCGTTTAACGAAGGAGAGGATGAGGATGTGGGTGATGGGCTCAGCGACAATTCATCGAGAATTCCAAACTGCGGGATTTCCACAATAATGTGAACAAGAGGATGACACTTGTCAATTCAAATGATATAATGTTGTATGCTCGACCAAAAACATACACCATTAATCATTAGGTGAAAGGTGTGCCCGAAATATGACCTTAGGCAGCAAGATCAATGTTAGAGTGACGATTCAATAACCAACAGTCTAAGAATGAACTGTCGATCGTTAACTTCAAAGCAAAAGGGCTGCTAGAAGTACATAACTCAAGCAGCATCGTTAGCATATTGGTATCCCGGTTAAAAACAACACGAGGAGCAAGCAAGAATGGTGATGGTGAGAAGTATCATCATACCAAGAATTTCTAAGAGCTGGAGAAATCCCCACAACATTCTTGACATAAAAGACAGTAATACTTTAAGGCAGAACACAACACTCGCTGGAGAGCAAGTTGTATTCATAATGTGGACAAGTTCACGATGAAAGGAAGTCAAGGGTGTTGTCGATGATAATAAAAATCATCGAGATCAAGGCGGGTATTTCTCATCATGAAGACAGTTGACATCTCGGAAGAAGTCAAAGTGTTGAAAGTGATCCGACACATTTGTCGGGAGGTTTCAAGAGGATGCAATCAAACAGCAATGTCAACAAGCAAGGGAATGACGAAGTAGCAAGTTATAGGATAAAAATATTAGATGCAAGCTCGGAACCAAACTTGCCTTTCAAGACAAGCAACCTGATGTTGAAGGCTCGACGTAAGTCATGCTCACACTGATGAACTCGCGCACTAGAGAAGTACGAGGTAGCACAGTCAAAGATAGCAAGACGATGATGCAGCCGATAGTCTAGGAATGACCAGATTGAGTTTAGAATTTCCCAGTAAAAATACTAGGGGTATTTGATTTGTAATGCAGAATAATTTCACTAGTCGGTGTCCTCGGTTGACAACAACCCATAACCCGTAGAGTGATTACGACAAGGAAAGACATTACTTCAACAAAGTTAGTAAGATGTGTTGCAATGGCAAGACAACTTCGAGATAAGAGGGGGTAATACTCGAAGGTAGAACATGATAGAAGTAGAACCGGGTCATTGACCTATGACAGTAGATACTTCAACCTTGCCAAAAAATAGACGAGGCACTGGAATGAATTCCCATCAGATACATTAGATCACGACAGCATGGTCGGAACCATAACTGTAAGGAATCAATTCAAGAATACCGAAAGAATCATACAGCTGGATAATCATTTTGCAAGAAGCTTCCGAGATGGTCTACATCATTTTCATGGGCATGAACACAAAGTTCAAGGTCGACTCCCACTTTTTTAATGCATATCATTTCATTCACCTCTCGCTTTGATAAAACTGTAGTGTAGGAATTTTATCTAGTAGAACACCAGAACAGTTTGACTTGTGAAAACTTTCGGGTTCTCACGGATTAGGGGAAGGCATAGGTTCAACCCATCGGGCATCTTTGTAATATATACCACAAGTTTCAAAAGTAAATACTCAAGCTCGAAAATAGAGCATGGTTGGCCAAGAAGAGGATACAATTTACCAAAGGCATTATGTATCAAGGGAAGAACTCACAAGGTGATTGAATATGAAGGACATTGTCGGATAACAATCCAACAATGGATCGGGCGATCCACAACGGAGCTGATGTGAGTATCGGTACTCACTCAGAGACAGAAAGAATGCAGAGGCATCAGATTCAAGAATCACGAGATTAGTCTGATGCTTAAATAGAAAGAAATTATGGTTTCCAAAACGAAGGATCAGAAGCAGACACATTGATCAAGGATGGATAAGTTGAAAACACTTCGTTCGACAGTCAATAAAGGTTTGAATTGCCGAGAACCAACTCATGTCCGGTATGACGTCTGAGTCGAAAAGATAATTTTAAAAAGGATAGCCTGATGACTGCGTGCATACGCACACTTTGAATCAATAGGCTCAAAATGGCTAAGACAAGGGATGATGACGAAGACTACTAGTCCTATGGAATTAACCATAATGCAAGCAGGCAAGAATTTAAAGAGTAACCGGCTGCAGAGGATTTTTGAAAGATCGAAATTATTCCGAAGAATTTTGTGGGACACATGAACAATTGAGAAGAACGGATCCTCGATAAATGTGAGGAAATAACCGTAAGGGTTTTTCATGCTAACTAAAACTGCAAGACAGTAAACTCAAAGGATTCTCAAGACAACAGAGAATATTTCGAGGCATCTTGTAACAACAAGAGCGATGAGGAATGATCATGAGAATGACAAGTGCATGCAAATATCCATAGGGATATATCGATGGCAGTGAATTGCAATGGCGATGAGCACAATGGTCTCGGGAAAATATCAAGGGATATCCTCAGAATCTTCTTACGAAGGAGGTGATCTTCCGGAATGGGGGCTCTCCGGGAGAAATAGTTGCGAGAACCTAGAGTCAGAGTTAGTAAAATATTTTAACTCGAATAGAAGAGAGATCAGAGTCCCAGAACATAGAAGAGGAATAAAAGATCCTAACACCACCCATTGGTGCTGTGAGCCCGTAAGCCACACAACAAGTTAGTAAATTTGTTTTTCAAAGACTAGACTCAACTTCGGCCAAGGAGTTGGAAAGGGGGATTCCTACAGGCAGTTGGCTATGATACCAACTTGTGACGCCCCCGATTTGACCGTACACTAATCATGCACGCAAATGTGTACGACCAAGATCAGGGACTCACTAGAAGATATCACAACACAACTCTAGTCACAAATTAAAATAATACAAGCTTTATATTACAAGCCAAGGGCCTCGAGGGCTCTAATACAAAAGCTCAAAACACAAGAGTCAGTGGAAGCAAAAATATCTGAGTACAGACATAAGTTAAACAAGTCGCCATAAGATGGCTAGCACAAAAGTAGCAACGAACGAAAAGGCAAGGCCTCCTGCCTGGGACCTCCTAACTACTCCTCGAAGCCGAACTCCATGTAGAAACATCCTCGGGATCCTCTGGCTCCTGGACTCCACCATCTGGTTGCATCATCCGAGAAGAAGGGACAAAAGGGGAAAAGGGGGAGTGTCGTGGAATTAGCACGGCAGATGTCCGGATTAGCGGACTTAGGTGTGAGGCCATCGCTCGGGTTAGCTTGAAGGTGTTAAAGCGGATGAAGGACACAGGGAGTTTTTCTACTAGTTCGGCCCCTTCGATGAAGGTAAAAGCCTACGTCTAGTTTGGTGTGGTATTGCTTGGGCTTCGATGACGAGGGAGCGAATCCGCTTGCGTGTGTTTCGAGCTATTGTTTCTTGTCCTTGAACTGTCGCCGGGTCGTCCCTTTATATAGGAGGCGATGCCCGGTCTGTTTTACAGATTACCGAGGCCGGCTCATAAACGTGTCCGCCTCGGTCTCTACTCTTTCTATCTTACGTCCCAAGTTACATGGTACGACGGTTTATAGATCGTGGGCCTTATACATGGGCCCCTAACCTCTAGGGGCTACGACCTCTTGTTATATACTCTACTGGGCTTGTGATAATACAACCTTGTCAGTGTAATCCGGACCTCTCGGCCGGTTTATACCTGCTTGTAATATCCCTGACATTAGGCCCCAGATTGATTTGAACTTGTTCATGTCAGTCTTCCAAGTCTTGTACAAATTTCTTTTCTGCGATTTGTTTGCTTCATAAACCGGCCATGACGTCATCTCCTGGAATCGTGGCAATCCATCGTGACATCATTTCCGCATTTAATGCCCGCATCTGTTTGCTACCTTTCTTTATTGCCGCACCGAAGATCGAGGCGACAGCTCAATCTTTATTCGATTTCTGGCCTCCTCGATTCCCGCGCTTACCGTTTTTACATCTTCGGCCTATAAATACCGCTGAGGCCCATCTCTTTTCCCCTTCTGCTTTCTTTTTCCTCCGTCTTCAACGCTCGAGGCTCCGCCGCTGTCCTTCGAGCTCGCTGTCGTCCTCGAGCCCGGCCGCTGCATCGACCTAAACGCTTCCAGAGAACTTCGCTGCCGTCCTCTGTTTCCTCAGGTACTCCATCTTCTTCCCCGTACATCTTATTCTAGGGTTTCTTCTGTAGCTCGCCATGAACCCTCGCTTCCTTGTAGTTCATCTCCGTAGGTCAGTCTTAGCTGTAGATATAAACTCGTTTAGTCTTGATCTTCATCCGTGCGCTTCTGCTCTATCGTTATATCCTTAGTTCGTTAGCTGTAGATATAAACTCGTTTAGGCTTGAATCTGTAGAGAACCTCCGCGGCCTTCACTGAATATAACTTGTATTATTCTGTCTTTTTCTTGCGCCTTAGATCCATATTTACCTCAGCCTCATGTGAAAACTGTTTGTCACACTTTTAGATCTGCAGCTCGCTTACATTGCCGGTTTAACTATACCCAGCGCATCATATGCTTGCCTTGACGGTTTTAGATTTAATCTGTATTCCACAATTGACGGTTTATCTTTCTTCGTCTATCATCGTGAACCGGTAGCTGTCTCATTCATCCCTGCTTTCGGATTAGTAAATACCATTAGTCCCTTGTTTAAACCGACAATTAAGCCCATACCTTTATAGAATGCACCGGTTTATATCTAACAGTTGGTAAACCGGGTCTTGCACTGTATTTTTTAGCACTCCCTCATCAGAAACGATGGCCAAGCAATTTGTTGCTTGCAATTGGGTTCCTTCCCGGATCACAGAAAATGACTTAGTTGAAGCGGCCTCAATTGGTGTTCTGGGCCCTAAGGAAGTTCTGCACTGGCGGGCCCCTAGAAACGAATGCCCTCCTGAGCCTAAGGAGGGAGAAATTATAGTTTTTATGATCATCTGGCCCGGGGTTTCAGTCCTCCCGGTTCAAAGTTCTTCCGGGATGTGTTAGCCGCTTTTCAACTCCACCCACAAGATGTAGGCCCGAATTCTGTGTCGAACATCTGTAACTTTCAAGTTTTCTCGGAGGCCTACCTTCAAGAAGAACCGTCACTGGATCTGTTCCGGGATTTCTTCCATCTGAACCGGCGGACGGAGTTTACTGATGGGCCTCGTCAGGAGCTGGGTGGTGTCAGCATCCAGAAAAGAAAGGATGTGAGCTTTCCCCACGCCGCTCTTCACAGCCACCCCAAAGAATGGAACTAGACTTGGTTCTATTGTAAGGATACTTCACCTGAAGGAGAGAATCCGCTGCCGGGTTACCGCGCCTACCGCCTGACAACAACCCATCCTTTGCCACAGTGTCTAAGCGCCCAAGACCGGGCTCGATTTGCCCCTCAATTTTCCAAGCTCAGGGCTTTCGTGGCGAACGGTTTAAGAGGCGTTGACTTCGTTCACTGCTGGCTTTCATGGAGCATCCTTCCACTAAGCCGGCCCTCAAGTTTGATGTGCAAATACACCGGCAAACCAGAAGATCATCAACGCCACACCAAGATAGTACTTCCTGATAATGAAGTTACTGAGTCTGCGAAGAAAATGCTGAACATCCCTCTGGAGGATTGCATCCGGACCGGTTTAGCTCCATTCTGCTTAACCAACAAAGCGCCATTGATAAAGCTCTTCCGACCCTTTCTTTTTATCTTAATCCGTTCGTATCAGTTGTCTTCAACTTTGTTATTATTCCTTTGCACAGGCCAACTATCCTTTCTGGAAGAGGAAACCTCAGGATAAACCGGCCAAGCAATCACGCAAGAAAACATATGCTGTCAAGAAGAAAAAAGCTGTTGCTGCTTCCGGTTCACACCCTGAAAAGGATGATCCGGATTCTGAGGTATCAATTAACCCTTATATCTTTCGATCTCCTTTGTATGAATTTATGTTAATAATGCCTTTTCGCAGGACCTGGCAGAGGGAAGTAAAGAGGAGGGAGTTGAGGTAATTTCTCTCTCTTCTAATTCAGAACCGTTGCCACCCAAGATCCGCCGAGTGTCCCGGAAATATCCATTTTCTCACCCTTATGCTCAATTGGATCCCAACTTTCTTTTGAAGAAACAGCAGCATGAAGCTCGCGGGACCACGCGCCATAGCGGCCATGTGGTTGAATCGTCCGGAATACCCCTTACGCCGGCTCGCAGACGCCGATCCGAGGTTTTACTCACTCCAACTCTCCTTCATCCAAAAGCAGGCCTTATACGTAAACCACTTAAACCGTCTGATCCCAACTATCAGGAGGCTCCTCTGTGTTCTTCCGACGAGTCGACTTCCACGCAAGTCCCAGTCCTGAAAACTGTTCCTGGGTAAGTCCTTCTTTCAGACGTCTGGTTTATCCTCTAGTTTTTAACTTTGTGATTCTCATTGTTCCTTTGATATTTATCAGAATGCCAAAGCCTAGCAAAAAGGCGAAAGCAAATAAGCCGGCTGCTGAGACCACTACCGCTGAACCGGCCGAGGACCCTGAAGCGGCCATCCCTCCATAGGACAACTTTGAAGTTCAGCTCGATGATCCCACTCCTATGGATCATGAAGACGTTGTTGTGCCAGGAGGTGACAATATGGAAAATATGGCTGAACTGTCAAGCCCTGTCCGGGTTAGTCCTCCTCGGGCTAGCCCGGCTCCCGTCAGTCCGGTGCACACTGCTGATCCTCTCTAGCCAACTGCTAGCTCGACAGGAGATGTTGAGATAACCGGGTTAGGCTTCACTTCTCCCATGGATCCTATCACCTTGGCTAGGCATACTACCAAAGAAGAGAAGCTTCAACAAGACAAAGGCAAGTGGAGCACAGATCTATCAATCTATGCTCAGCTGAGTGCCCAGGAACTTCATTTCGGGTATCTAAACCGGCTCTTTACTTGCCGTGACTATGAAGTCGGCTTAGTTAATATGATGAAGGACAAATATGAGGTGACTTTCTTTCCTTTTGCTTTTTGTTCCTTCTTTGTACTTTGCAATCATACCTTTAGACCATAGTAGCCCCCAATTGCTGGTTTAGCTTCACTGTAGGTGAACCGAGACTTTAATTATGTATGAGAATGAACTTACATTAGCCCCCAAGTAGCAAGGGCATAACTTGTTTATGTGCTTGGGACTTGTCTGAATTTTTTTTCTTTCTGTACTTCAATTGCGAATTAGACCCCAAGTGTCAAGTGCATAACTTGTTATGTGCTTGAGACTTGGTTGATCTGTCCTTCTAATCCGTTTGATTTCCTTGCAGGCTGACTTGACCCGGAGGGCTTCGGAGGCAACTGAGCTCCGGAATAGCTTGTCCTTCCATGAGGCTGCTTCAACCAAAGATAAGGAAGAAATTGTCCATGCTTTGACTAACATGAAAAAGTTGAAGAAAGACTTTGAAGCGGAGCGGTCCACATGGGAGGTGCAAAGGAACGCTCTAGAAAAAAGAGCAAAGGATGCCGAAGCTGCTCTCAACCCGGTTACGCAGGAGCTATCCGGGTTGAAACAGCAAATAGAGCTCATGACTTCTGCTATCTTCGGTGAGTACCTGTCTATGTATGTTTATATCCTTGCGATCTTTGTTCTGCTCCGGTTTAATTTGCCAAGTGCATACAGGGAGGCGCATAACTCATCTTGGAGACGATGTCCGGAAGAAGCTCAAGGCAGCTTATACCCTGGTGGAGCAGCTCTATAACGGCGCTCAAAGGGCTATCAGTGCCATGTCACACAATAAACCGGCGCCGACTACCATCCAAGCCACCCTGGAGAAGCTATCTGTCCTACCTGTGCATCTGGTTGAGGTGAAGAAATCTGCTACCCGAGCTGGCTCTCTCATGGCGCTGACCCGGGCCAAAGCATGGGTCCCTGATTTTGATCCGGCTGAAGCCATGAATGGCTATCCCAGCAATAAAGAGGATGGGTCAGCCTTCTCAGCCGAAGATCTCCGTGCTTTAACTAAGGACATGCGCCCTCTTGCCAGTAAGCTTGCTGATGAAGCAGATTTGACAAGGTATCATCCGGCTTACGACTTAGAAAATTCGCGGGTGGAGCGGCCGGTTTACGACACCGAAAATCTAATCCCCCCAGTTCGTAACCACACTTTCGCTCCAGATATTGACCCTTCAGATCTTATAAATGATGAAGTATATTTCCGTGCAATCTCCAAGATTGACTGGTGCGCTCCTGGTTTCCAGCCATTGCCTGAAGTTGATGAAGACCCGGAACACGTTGATCCACAGCCTTCGCAACGTGAAGAGGAGTCGTAAACCGTCCGGTTTAACTTGTAGTTGCTGAATATTTTGCCAAAAACTTTGATCCATTCGGGCCTGCCAGTGCCTTGTAATAGGATTAGTTGAAATACTGCCTTTGTCCCACTGTTTATGGCACTATTCGAATTGGCATCTTTCAATTTAATCTTCTGTTTGCAATGCGTGATCCGTTTATATTATCTGTGCCTGCATGAACAAAGCTAAAAGATGTCCTGGCGGTTTACCACTGGACGGATTATACTGCTCTGATATATAAATCAAAGTAATAGTTGTTGATCACAAATATATACCATACCTTTGATTAAGTGTGCTTTGTAGACCTTAACCCGGTAGAAATAAGTAAAAGCGTAGGCGCTGATGAGGCTCTTGGCTCTCTTGTTTGGCTTAGCCTAATGGCCGATTCGGGTTATGATGAACGCCAGTTTAAGTCTCGCTGGTGTTCATGACCCAGACTTTTAACTTCGTAGATATATGGTCAACCTTGTAGTTGTCCAGTCTCGCGTCAATGGACTTGGTTAAAAAACCAATGATTATGACGACCAAGATTTGTGAAATCATAAAAAATAAAATAGGGTTTTTTGGGCAAATAAGACCATGTAGTCGAGTCTTTTTACGAGCTGCCAGGCTCCAAATTCGAGGTTTTTGAAGAACACGGCTGATTCCTTGATTCTGTCAAGGGCGCCGGTTCAGGAGGCCTTGGTGAGCGTCCGTAGAAAACTCCCATGTGATACTCCTTTGGAGAACACGGCCGATTCCTTGATTATGTCAAGGGCGCCCGTTTAGGAGACCATGGTGAGCGTCCGTAGAAAACTCCCATGTGATACTCCTTTGAAGAACACGACTGATTCCTTGATTATGTCAAGGGCATCGGTTTAGGAGGGCATCGGTTTAGGAGGCCATC
>LR738714.1:728357832-728386553 GCA_902687465.1 Secale cereale
TTTTGAAGAACACGGCTGATTCCTTGATTATGTCAAGGGCGCCGGTTTAGGAGACCATGGTGAGCGTCCATAGAAAACTCCGATGTGATACTCCTTTTGAAGAACACGGCTGATTCCTTGATTATGTCAAGGGCGCCGGTTTAGGAGGCCATGGTGAGCGTCTGTAGAAAACTCCCATGTGATACTCCTTTTGAAGAACACGGCTGATTCCTTGATTATGTCAAGGGCGCCGGTTTAGGAGGCCATGGTGAGCGTCCGTAGAAAACTCCCATGTGATACTCCTTTTAAAGAACACGGCTGATTCCCTGATGCTATCAGGGGCGCCGGTTTAAGAGGCCATGGTGAGCTTCTTTCGAAGCCGCCATGTGATACGCTTTTTGCGAAGAAGATGGCTGATTCCCAGGTGATCCGGGGGCGCCAGTTTATTTTATTAATTATAATATATACATTGTACATAAAGCGGAGCCAATGGCTCAAGTGTAGTAAGGCCACAGAAGAGCGATGTTCCACGGCCGCTTCGTCTCCTCCTCCGCTGTACGGGAATCCTTATGTTCTCGAACGTCGACAAGGTAGTATGATACGTTGTGCAGATTTTAGCTGACCACAAAGGGTCCTTCCCAGGGTGGGGATAGCTTGTGCATATCTGTCTGGTCTTGGATGAGCCAGAGCACCAGATCTCCCTCCTAGAACGTTCTGGTCTTAACCCGACGGCTGTGGTACCGGCACAAGTCTTGTTGATAAATCGCCGATCGCGCTGCTGCCGTGTCCCGATCCTCATCCAGCCGGTCCAAGCTATCTTGCCTTGCTTGCTCATTATCCGCTTGAACATAGGTCGCCACGCATGGTGAATCATGCCGGATATCACTAGGAAGGACCGCTTCAGCGCCGTACACCATGAAAAAAATGCGTGTACCCTATAGACCTATTAGGTGTAGTGTTGATGCTCCAGAGGACAGAAGGCAACTCCTCTACCCAGCAACCCGGTTTTCTTTGCAAAGGAACCATAAGCCGGGGCTTGATGCCTCTCAAGATCTCTTGGTTGGCCCTCTCCGCTTGGCCATTGGACTGAGGGTGAGCTACTGATGACACATCAAGGCGAATATGTTCTCTTTGACAGAACTCTTCCGTCTCTCCTTTAGATAGGTTGGTGCCATTATCAGTAATAATGCTGTGTGGAAAGCCAAACCGGAAAATTACCTTTTTGATGAACTTAACCGATGTTGCCTCATCACACTTACTAACAGGCTCTGCTTCAACCCACTTTGTAAATTTGTCGACTGCTACCAATAGGTGGGTTTTTTGATCTTGGGATCTTTTAAAGGGTCCAACCATATCAAGCCCCCAAGTAGCAAACGGCTAAGTGATTGGAATCATCCGCAGCTCCTGCGCCGGTACATGAGCACGCCGCGAAAATTTCTGGCAAGCGTCACATTTTCTGACCAAGTCCTCGGAGTCGGCGTGAGCCGTCAGCCGTTAGAACCCATGACGAAAAGCTTTAGCTACCAGGGACTTTGAACCGCGCGTGATGACCACAATCTCCTTCGTGAATCTCTCGAAGAATATCACAGCCGTCCTCTGATGATACACACCTCTGAAACGCCCCAGAAATGCTGCGGTGATGAAGTTCTCCATTGACGATATTCATAGACATAGACCGCCGGATTATCTGCCGGGCCTCAACTTCGTCCTCTGGCAACTCACCTCGCCTCAGGTACGCCAAGTAAGGGAGTGTCCAATCCAGAATAACGTGAAGTGCTGCAACTAGCAGTGCTTCCGGATCAGGAACAGCTAAATCATCCTCTGAAGGTATCTATACTGACGGACTATGCAATTCATCCAAGAAGCTATTAGGTGGAACCGGTTTACGCTGAGAGCCCAACCGGCTTAATGCATCGGCCGCTTCATTTTTCAGCCGGTCTATGTGATCCACCTGATATCCTTTGAAGTAACCTGCGACTGCTTCCACTTCTCGCTGATAAGCCGCCATGAGCGGATCCTTGGAGTCCCACTTACCAGATACTTGTTGTGCCACCAGATCCGAGTCACCAAAGCACTTGACCCGGCTCAGGTTCATCTCCTTAGCCATCCGTAAACTGTGGAGGAGAGCTTCATACTCAGCAGCATTATTAGTACAAGGGAACATTAATCATAGGACATAAGAGAACTTATCACCTCGTGGGGAAGTTAACACAACTCCAGCCCCCGAGCCCTCAATTTTCCAAGCTCAGGGCTTTCGTGGCGAACGGTTTAAGAGGCGTTGACTTCGTTCACTGCTGGCTTTCATGGAGCATCCTTCCACTAAGCCGGCCCTCAAGTTTGATGTGCAAATACACCGGCAAACCAGAAGATCATCAACGCCACACCAAGATAGTACTTCCTGATAATGAAGTTACTGAGTCTGCGAAGAAAATGCTGAACATCCCTCTGGAGGATTGCATCCGGACCGGTTTAGCTCCATTCTGCTTAACCAACAAAGCGCCATTGATAAAGCTCTTCCGACCCTTTCTTTTTATCTTAATCCGTTCGTATCAGTTGTCTTCAACTTTGTTATTATTCCTTTGCACAGGCCAACTATACTTTCTGGAAGAGGAAACCTCAGGATAAACCGGCCAAGCAATCACGCAAGAAAACATATGCTGTCAAGAAGAAAAAAGCTGTTGCTGCTTCCGGTTCACACCCTGAAAAGGATGATCCGGATTCTGAGGTATCAATTAACCCTTATATCTTTCGATCTCCTTTGTATGAATTTATGTTAATAATGCCTTTTCGCAGGACCTGGCAGAGGGAAGTAAAGAGGAGGGAGTTGAGGTAATTTCTCTCTCTTCTAATTCAGAACCGTTGCCACCCAAGATCCGCCGAGTGTCCCGGAAATATCCATTTTCTCACCCTTATGCTCAATTGGATCCCAACTTTCTTTTGAAGAAACAGCAGCATGAAGCTCGCGGGACCACGCGCCATAGCGGCCATGTGGTTGAATCGTCCGGAATACCCCTTACGCCGGCTCGCAGACGCCGATCCGAGGTTTTACTCACTCCAACTCTCCTTCATCCAAAAGCAGGCCTTATACGTAAACCACTTAAACCGTCTGATCCCAACTATCAGGAGGCTCCTCTGTGTTCTTCCGACGAGTCGACTTCCACGCAAGTCCCAGTCCTGAAAACTGTTCCTGGGTAAGTCCTTCTTTCAGACGTCTGGTTTATCCTCTAGTTTTTAACTTTGTGATTCTCATTGTTCCTTTGATATTTATCAGAATGCCAAAGCCTAGCAAAAAGGCGAAAGCAAATAAGCCGGCTGCTGAGACCACTACCGCTGAACCGGCCGAGGACCCTGAAGCGGCCATCCCTCCATAGGACAACTTTGAAGTTCAGCTCGATGATCCCACTCCTATGGATCATGAAGACGTTGTTGTGCCAGGAGGTGACAATATGGAAAATATGGCTGAACTGTCAAGCCCTGTCCGGGTTAGTCCTCCTCGGGCTAGCCCGGCTCCCGTCAGTCCGGTGCACACTGCTGATCCTCTCTAGCCAACTGCTAGCTCGACAGGAGATGTTGAGATAACCGGGTTAGGCTTCACTTCTCCCACGGATCCTATCACCTTGGCTAGGCATACTACCAAAGAAGAGAAGCTTCAACAAGACAAAGGCAAGTGGAGCACAGATCTATCAATCTATGCTCAGCTGAGTGCCCAGGAACTTCATTCCGGGTATCTAAACCGGCTCTTTACTTGCCGTGACTATGAAGTCGGCTTAGTTAATATGATGAAGGACAAATATGAGGTGACTTTCTTTCCTTTTGCTTTTTGTTCCTTCTTTGTACTTTGCAATCATACCTTTAGACCATAGTAGCCCCCAATTGCTGGTTTAGCTTCACTGTAGGTGAACCGAGACTTTAATTATGTATGAGAATGAACTTACATTAGCCCCCAAGTGCCAAGGGCATAACTTGTTTATGTGCTTGGGACTTGTCTGAATTTTTTTTCTTTCTGTACTTCAATTGCGAATTAGACCCCAAGTGTCAAGTGCATAACTTGTTATGTGCTTGAGACTTGGTTGATCTGTCCTTCTAATCCGTTTGATTTCCTTGCAGGCTGACTTGACCCGGAGGGCTTCGGAGGCAACTGAGCTCCGGAATAGCTTGTCCTTCCATGAGGCTGCTTCAACCAAAGATAAGGAAGAAATTGTCCATGCTTTGACTAACATGAAAAAGTTGAAGAAAGACTTTGAAGCGGAGCGGTCCACATGGGAGGTGCAAAGGAACGCTCTAGAAAAAAGAGCAAAGGATGCCGAAGCTGCTCTCAACCCGGTTACGCAGGAGCTATCCGGGTTGAAACAGCAAATAGAGCTCATGATTTCTGCTATCTTCGGTGAGTACCTGTCTATGTATGTTTATATCCTTGCGATCTTTGTTCTGCTCCGGTTTAATTTGCCAAGTGCATACAGGGAGGCGCATAACTCATCTTGGAGACGATGTTCGGAAGAAGCTCAAGGCAGCTTATACCCTGGTGGAGCAGCTCTATAACGGCGCTCAAAGGGCTATCAGTGCCATGTCACACAATAAACCGGCGCCGACTACCATCCAAGCCACCCTGGAGAAGCTATCTGTCCTACCTGTGCATCTGGTTGAGGTGAAGAAATCTGCTGCCCGAGCTGGCTCTCTCATGGCGCTGACCCGGGCCAAAGCATGGGTCCCTGATTTTGATCCGGCTGAAGCCATGAATGGCTATCCCAGCAATAAAGAGGATGGGTCAGCCTTCTCAGCCGAAGATCTCCGTGCTTTAACTAAGGACATGCGCCCTCTTGCCAGTAAGCTTGCTGATGAAGCAGATTTGACAAGGTATCATCCGGCTTATGACTTAGAAAATTCGCGGGTGGAGCGGCCGGTTTACGACACCGAAAATCTAATCCCCCCAGTTCGTAACCACACTTTCGCTCCAGATATTGACCCTTCAGATCTTATAAATGATGAAGTATATTTCCGTGCAATCTCCAAGATTGACTGGTGCGCTCCTGGTTTCCAGCCATTGCCTGAAGTTGATGAAGACCCGGAACACGTTGATCCACAGCCTTCGCAACGTGAAGAGGAGTCGTAAACCGTCCGGTTTAACTTGTAGTTGCTGAATATTTTGCCAAAACTTTGATCCATTCGGGCCTGCCAGTGCCTTGTAATAGGATTAGTTGAAATACTGCCTTTGTCCCACTGTTTATGGCACTATTCGAATTGGCATCTTTCAATTTAATCTTCTGTTTGCAATGCGTGATCCGTTTATATTATCTGTGCCTGCATGAACAAAGCTAAAAGATGTCCTGGCGGTTTACCACCGGACGGATTATACTGCTCTGATATATAAATCAAAGTAATAGTTGTTGATCACAAATATATACCATACCTTTGATTAAGTGTGCTTTGTAGACCTTAACCCGGTAGAAATAAGTAAAAGCGTAGGCGCTGATGAGGCTCTTGGCTCTCTTGTTTGGGTTAGCCTGATGGCCGATTCGGGTTATGATGAACGCCGGTTTAAGTCTCGCTGGTGTTCATGACCCAGACTTTTAACTTTGTAGATATATGGTCAACCTTGTAGTTGTCCAGTCTCGCGTCAATGGACTTGGTTAAAAAACCAATGATTATGACGACCAAGATTTGTGAAATCATAAAAAAATAGGGTTTTTTGGGCAAATAAGACCATGTAGTCGAGTCTTTTTACGAGCTGCCAGGCTCCAAATTCGAGGTTTTTGAAGAACACGGCTGATTCCTTGATTCTGTCAAGGGCGCCGGTTCAGGAGGCCTTGGTGAGCGTCCGTAGAAAACTCCCATGTGATACTCCTTTGGAGAACACGGCCGATTCCTTGATTATGTCAAGGGCGCCCGTTTAGGAGACCATGGTGAGCGTCCGTAGAAAACTCCCATGTGATACTCCTTTGAAGAACACGGCTGATTCCTTGATTATGTCAAGGGCGCCGGTTTAGGAGACCATGGTGAGCGTCCATAGAAAACTCCGATGTGATACTCCTTTTGAAGAACACGGCTGATTCCTTGATTATGTCAAGGGCGCCGGTTTAGGAGGCCATGGTGAGCGTCTGTAGAAAACTCCCATGTGATACTCCTTTTGAAGAACACGGCTGATTCCTTGATTATGTCAAGGGCGCCGGTTTAGGAGGCCATGGTGAGCGTCCGTAGAAAACTCCCATGTGATACTCCTTTTAAAGAACACGGCTGATTCCCTGATGCTATCAGGGGCGCCGGTTTAAGAGGCCATGGTGAGCTTCTTTCGAAGCCGCCATGTGATACGCTTTTTGCGAAGAAGATGGCTGATTCCCAGGTGATCCGGGGGCGCCAGTTTATTTTATTAATTATAATATATACATTGTACATAAAGCGGAGCCAATGGCTCAAGTGTAGTAAGGCCACAGAAGAGCGATGTTCCACGGCCGCTTCGTCTCCTCCTCCGCTGTACGGGAATCCTTATGTTCTCAAACGTCGACAAGGTAGTATGATACGTTGTGCAGATTTTTGCTGACCACAAAGGGTCCTTCCCAGGGTGGGGATAGCTTGTGCATATCTGTCTGGTCTTGGATGAGCCAGAGCACCAGATCTCCCTCCTAGAACGTTCTGGTCTTAACCCGACGGCTGTGGTACCGGCACAAGTCTTGTTGATAAATCGCCGATCGCGCTGCTGCCGTGTCCCGTTCCTCATCCAGCCGGTCCAAGCTATCTTGCCTTGCTTGCTCATTATCCGCTTGAACATAGGTCGCCACGCATGGTGAATCATGCCGGATATCACTAGGAAGGACCGCTTCAGCGCCGTACACCATGAAAAAAATGCGTGTACCCTATAGACCTATTAGGTGTAGTGTTGATGCTCCAGAGGATAGAAGGCAACTCCTCTACCCAGCAACCCGGTTTTCTTTGCAAAGGAACCATAAGCCGGGGCTTGATGCCTCTCAAGATCTCTTGGTTGGCCCTCTCCGCTTGGCCATTGGACTGAGGGTGAGCTACTGATGACACATCAAGGCGAATATGTTCTCTTTGACAGAACTCTTCCGTCTCTCCTTTAGATGGGTTGGTGCCATTATCAGTAATAATGCTGTGTGGAAAGCCAAACCGGAAAATTACCTTTTTGATGAACTTAACCGATGTTGCCTCATCACACTTACTAACAGGCTCTGCTTCAACCCACTTTGTAAATTTGTCGACTGCTACCAATAGGTGGGTTTTTTGATCTTGGGATCTTTTAAAGGGTCCAACCATATCAAGCCCCCAAGTAGCAAACGGCTAAGTGATTGGAATCATCCGCAGCTCCTGCGCCGGTACATGAGCACGCCGCGAAAATTTCTGGCAAGCGTCACATTTTCTGACCAAGTCCTCGGAGTCGGCGTGAGCCGTCAGCCGTTAGAACCCATGACGAAAAGCTTTAGCTACCAGGGACTTTGAACCGGCGTGATGACCACAATCTCCTTCGTGAATCTCTCGAAGAATATCACAGCCGTCCTCTGATGATACACACCTCTGAAACGCCCCAGAAATGCTGCGGTGATGAAGTTCTCCATTGACTATATTCATAGACATAGACCGCCGGATTATCTGCCGGGCCTCAACTTCGTCCTCTGGCAACTCACCTCGCCTCAGGTACGCCAAGTAAGGGAGTGTCCAATCCAGAATAACGTGAAGTGCTGCAACTAGCAGTGCTTCCGGATCAGGAACAGCTAAATCATCCTCTGAAGGTATCTATACTGACGGACTATGCAATTCATCCAAGAAGCTATTAGGTGGAACCGGTTTACGCTGAGAGCCCAACCGGCTTAATGCATCGGCCGCTTCATTTTTCAGCCGGTCTATGTGATCCACCTGATATCCTTTGAAGTAACCTGCGACTGCTTCCACTTCTCGCTGATAAGCCGCCATGAGCGGATCCTTGGAGTCCCACTTACCAGATACTTGTTGTGCCACCAGATCCGAGTCACCAAAGCACTTGACCCGGCTCAGGTTCATCTCCTTAGCCATCCATAAACTGTGGAGGAGAGCTTCATACTCAGCAGCATTATTAGTACAAGGGAACATTAATCATAGGACATAAGAGAACTTATCACCTCGTGGGGAAGTTAACCCAACTCCAGCCCCCGAGCCCTCCAATTGCATTGAACCGTCAAAGTGAATAGTCCAGTATGTATGATCCGGCTTCTCCTCAGGAGCTTGCAACTCTGTCCAATCATGTTGAAATCCACTAGTGCTTGGGATTTTATGGCAGTACGAGGCACATATTTTAATCCGTGCGGGCTAAGCTCAATGGCCCACTTCGCCACTCTGCCAGTGGCTTCTCAGTTCTGGATTATATCTCCCAATGGAGCTGAGCTGACAACAGTGATTGGGTGGCCCTGGAAATAATGCTTCAACTTCCGGTTTGCCATGAATACGCCATATACGAATTTTTGCTAGTGTGGATATCTTTGCTTTGACTCAATGAGGGCCTCACTGATGTAGTAAACGGGACGTTGAACCGGATATTCCTTGCCTGCCTCCTTGCGCTCCACCACAATTGCCACGCTAACTGCACGGGCATTGGCGGCCACGTATAACAACAGCGGCTCCTTGTCAACGAGGGCAGCAAGAGCTGGTGGTTCCGCTAATTGCCGCTTCAAATCCTCGAAATCAGCGTTTGCAGCATCTCTCCAGACAAACCGGTCCGTCTTTTCATCATCTGATAAAGCGGGGTCGCCTTTTCTCCTAAACGGCTGATGAACCGGCTTAATGCTGCAATACGGCCTGCCACGCGCTGGACATCATTGATACAAGCCGGTTTAGCTAAGGATGTGATTGCCCTGATCTTCTCCGGATTAGCCTCAATCCCTTTGTTTGATACTAAGAATCCAAGGAGCTTGCCTGCTGGAACACCGAAAACACACTTCTCCGGATTGAGCATCATCTTGTAAACCCGGAGGTTGTCAAAGGTTTCTTTCAAGTCCTCTATCAGCGTCTCCTCCTTCCTGGACTTTACCACAATGTCATCCATGTATGCATGGACATTTCTTCCAATATGCCCTTGTAGACAGTTCTGCACACAACACTGATAAATTGCTTGGGCACTCTTGAGCCCAAAAGGCATGGATACATAGCAGAAGGCTCCACAGGGAGTTATGAAAGCTATCTTCTTCTGGTCTTTAACTGCCATCTTGATCTGATGATAACCTGAGTATGCATCCAAAAAACTTAGCCGCTCACATCCCGCCGTAGCATCGATAATCTGATCAATATGGGGGAGAGCAAAAGGATCCATCGGGCACGCCTTGTTCAAGTCTGTGTAATCAACACACACCCCCCATGTCCAGTTTTTCTTGAGTACCAGCACCGGATTAGCCAGCCACTCCGGATGAAACACCTCAACTATGAAACCTGTGGCTAAGAGCCTAGCCACATCTTCTCCTATAGCCTTGCGCCTTTCCTCATTGAAGCGGCGCAAATACTGCTTGACCGGTTTAAACTTCGGATCAATATTAAGGCTGTGCTCAGCGAGTTCCCTCGGTATACCTGGCATGTCAGAAGGCTTCCAGGCAAAGATATCCCAGTTCTCACGGATGAACTCGATGAGCGCGCTTTCCTATTTCGGGTCTAGGTTAGCGCTGATAGTGAACTGCTTAGACGAATCGCCCGGAACAAAATCAACCTGCTTGGTCTCCTCTGCTGATTTGAATTTCAACGCCGGATCATGCTCTGTAGTTGGCTTTTTCAACGGGGACATATCTGCCTGATCAACATTGTCCTTGTAGAACTTCAATTCCTCAGTAGCACAAACCGCCTCAGCATATGCTACGTCTCCTTCCTCGCATTCCAATGCGATCTTGCGGCTCCCGTGAACCGTGATGGTTCCCTTGTGACCCGACATCTTGAGCTGTAGATAGACATAACACGGTCTAGCCATGAACTTGGCATAAACCGGCCTCCCAAACAGAGCATGATATGGGCTCCTGATCTTTACAACCTCAAAGGTCACCGTCTCCGATCTAGAGTCTTGTTCATCCCCAAAGGTAACTTCTAGATCGATTTTCCCAACTGGGTAAGCCGATTTACCGGGCACCACTCCATGGAACACTGTGTTGGACCGTCGGAGCTTCTTATCTGCTAACCCCATACGTCGAAAAGTCTCATAATATAGGATATTGATGCTGCTGCCTCCATCCATAAGCACCTTTGTGAACTTATAGCCACCCACCCGCGGAGCCACAACCAAGGCTAGCTGACCCGGATTATCAACCCGCGGCGGGTGATCCTCTCTGCTCCATACAATGGGTTGCTCAGACCAACGTAAAAAACGTGGTATCGCTGGTTCAACTGCGTGCACTGCTCGCTTCAGAACCTTTTGATCCCGTTTGGACAAACTTGTAGTGAAAACATGGTATTGCCCACTGCTTAGCTCCTTCCGATTATTCTGATATCCGGATTGTTGTTGTTGCTGATGCTGTTGATTGCCTTGGTTGTTGTATCCACCCTGACCATGCTCCTGGTTATGTTGATGCTGATTGTTGCCATTGTGGTTATTGTTACCGCCATGATATCCTGATCCGGATCCACTACCCTGGTAACCCGGACCCTGAAAACCGGAACCTGATCCGCCTCCGGGGGGCCCGTGGTTATACTTGGCATGTTTCATCACCTCCTACATGATATGGCAGTCCTTCCAGAGATGCGTAGCCGGGTTTTCCTCTGTACCGTGTCTTGGGCAAGGCACATTCAGCTGGCGATCTATATTGATGGGTGGTCTCCCGTTGCGCGGGGGCGGTCTACCCTTGCGGCACTGCCCGTTGTCTTGAACGTTGGTATTGGCCACAAAGTCTGAGCTGCCTTCCGCTATACGCTTGCCATTGTACCCTGTTCCCGCCGGATTAGTCTGTGCCGGTTTTCCGGCTTTGCTCGCCTTCCCGGATTTGTCTCCACCTGCGTCTGGGTATTTGGTGTTATCAGAGTCTCCATACTTTACCAAAGCGCTCATGAGCATTCCCATGTCGTTGCAATCGCACTTGAGCCGTCCGAGCTTCAGCCTCAAAGACTCAAACCGGCAATTGTTTTCCAAGGTCACTATTGCCGTACTTCGGTTGATGCTATTGGAGGAGTGCAAGATTTCGGATACTCACCGCACCCAACTGCTTGTGGTCTCTTGCTCCCCTTAAACACATGCTGTTAGGTCAACCACGGACATCGGCTGTTTGCACATGTCTTTGAAATTACTGATAAACCGGCGACGCAACTCACCCCATGATCCGATGGAGTTAGGTGGTAAACCATTTAACCATGTCCGGGCCGTGCCCTCAAGCATCATTGTGAAGTATTTAGCACACGCAGCTTCGTCCACATCAAGCATCTACATAGCCATCTCATAACTTTCAACCCATGCCTCCAGAGCCAGATCCGCCGTGTAGTTGGGTACCTAGCGCATGCCTTTGAAGTCTTTGGGTAATTTCACGTTCCTTAAAGCAGGGATGAGACACTGCACCCCAAAGGAACTGGACATTATTCCTGTTTCTGTGGTAATGGGGTGAACCGGCGTTGCTTGTCGGGTATCGTCGCGAGCAGTTTGTCTAGACTGTTCCACTGCCTCCTGGGCATGTGCTCCTGCTCCCACCGGATTATCCTGCCTCTGTCTGTGCCATCTCCGCGCACTGCTAGATACAGCCGATTCATCCAGGTGCCTCGTGTAACTCCGACTCGGGCGGGGGGTTGAATGAATCCTCTCCCGGCTATAAGAATACGCCTGTTGCTGTGTTGACGCCGTGTCCAGTAACTCCTTAGCCCGTCGTGCCTCCATTGCTATGGGGGACGTCCCCTCAATGGGAAGAGCGGCCAGCTGTGAAGCGGCGGCAACAATGTTGTCCAACTGGTTAGAATAATGACAGGGAGGGGTGGGTACGTGCGGTGTTGGAACAACTTGGCGGTTCCACTCTGTGGCTGGTGGCTGAACCGACGCGCCTGTCCCCGGAGCTCCTCCCCGGTTTACCTCTGGGCGGTTACTGGCTCCCGCTCCCGGTGTGCCAAAGAGAGTCCTTGCCTCATAAACCATCGGTCGACGAGTTTGTTGCCTTCTGTACATTACCTCCTGTGAAGCATTTTGATCCAGCCTGAGCCGGAAAGATTGGGAATCTAGCTCTGCCTACCTCGCACCCATCCTGACTTTCTCCGCATCTAGATACAACTTAGCTTGATCAATCCTGCTCTTCAACTGAGCGATCTCCACATCATGATGCGCCTTGTTGGCCTGGGCTACTTCTGCTGTTGCGAGCGCCGTTAAGTTATCGACTAAGGTGGTTAGGACGTCAGAGGGCGACGAGGAAAGGTCTCCAACTCTGGCTCCAGCTGCCTCTGAGGTTATCGCCCCGTTCGTCGAGGGCTGCTGCATAGCTTGTGATCCGGCCATGAAAACAGCAACCCTGTTCGGCGGATCAAAGCGGTCCGGAATACTATCGCTATCGCCACACCCTCGAACCGGCCATCCTGCAATAGATACAAAGATTCGGTCTCTCCGGATGAAGATTCATCGTCGGAATAGACAACTATCTCGCCACCAGAATCCGATCCGTCCTCGGCTTGTACTCCATGAACTGCTCCAACGAAAACATGCTTCATGGCGGGCTGAATCTGGGCCGATCTCGCACGCTGAGCCGGTTCGATGATGTTGGGGAAGATGTCCGGCTCAGGCCCCGGTTCGCCGATCTTGCCGATGAAGACGTGGATGCCGCTGAAGGGAACCCGGTACCCGTATTCGATTGAATCGGCCTCGGGGCCCTAGCCGGCGTCGTCGATCTAGATCCGGCCGCGACGACTCTTGGTCATCTGGCCCACTCCATAACCCTTGATCTTTCAAAGCTGCCCTTCAAGAACTCGAAACCATCGTGCGATAGCCCCACGGTGGGCGCCAACTGTCATGGAATTAGCACGGCAGATGTCCGGATTAGAGGACTTTGGTGTGAGTCCATCGCTCGGGTTAGCTTGAAGGGGTTAAAGCGGACGAAGGACACAGGGAGATTTTATACTAGTTTGGCCCCTTCGATGAAGGTAAAAGCCTACGTCTAGTTTGGTGTGGTATTGCTTGGGCTTCGATGAGCAGGGAGCGAATCCGCTTGCCTGTGTCTCGAGCTATTGTTTCTTGTCCTTGAACCGTCGCCGGGTCGTCCCTTTATATAGGAGGCGACGCCCGGTCCAGTTTACAGAGTCCCGAGGCCGGCTCATAAACGTGTCTGCCTCGGTCTCTACTCTTTCTATCTTACATCCCAAGTTACATGGTACGGCGGTTTACAGATCGTGGGCCTTATACATGGGCCCCTAACCTCTAGGGGCTGCGACCTCTTGTTATATACTCTACTGGGCTTGTGATAATACAACCTTGTCAGTGTAATCCGGACCTCCTGGCCGGTTTATACCTGCTAGTAATATCCCTGACAGGGAGCGAAGCAACCGTGAGTACTCATCCAAAGTACTCGCAAGCAAGGATCTATACTACATATGCAATGGTATCTGTGTAAATGGGGTGATATCTGTGGGCTAAACTGCAGAACGCCAGAATAAGAGGGGGACAGCTAATCCAATCGAAGACTACGCTTCTGGCCATCTCCATCTTGCAGCAATAGAATAGAATAGATGGTAAGTTCACTATGTAACACCACTAGTAGATAAAGGGACATCAGACCCGGTTTGTTAGGGCCTTTATCCCCGGTTCTTGAACCGGGACAAAAGTGTCGGTACTAATGCCCTGACCCTTTAGTCCCGGTTTGATCCAGAACCGGGGCAGATGGGTATCCACGTGGCCTGTGCGCTTAGCCCAGGCAGGAGGGGATTTGGTCCCGGTTTGTGGCACCAACCGGAACCAAAAGGCATCCACGCGTCAGCATTTCTGTGGCTGTGGTTTTTGTTTTTTTTAAGGGGAGGGGGGGTTGGAGGTTTTGGGGGGTTAATTGTTGGGGAACGTAGCATAATTCAAAAAAATTCTACGCCTTCACCAAGATCCAACTATGGAGACATCTAGCAACGAGCAAGTAAGAGTGCATCTACATACCGTTATGTAGATCGCGTGCGGAAGCTTTCGAAGAAGCGTGGATGAAGTAGTTGTACTCTTCGCGTTCTTCGTCACCGATGATCTAGCGCCGAACGGACGGCACCTCCGCGTTCAACACACGTACGGTGCAGCAACGTCACCTCCTTCTTGATCCAGCAAGGGGGGAGGAGAAGTCGTCAGAGATCCGGCAGCACGACGGCGTGATGACGGATGCAGTGGAGATCGCAGCAGGGCTTCGCCGGGCGCCCCTGCGTGGGAGTATGGAGGTGTGACGGGAGGGGGAGAGGCGCCAGGGCTTGGGTGCGGCTGCCCTCTCCCCCCACATATATATAGGGGCCAGGGGGGTGCGCCAGGGCCCCTGCAGATCCAATCTGCAGGGAGGGCGGCGGCCAGGGGGGAGTCCTTGCCCCCCAAGGAAAGTGGTGGCCCCCTTCCCCTTAGGGTTTTAACCCTAGGCGCATGGGGTGGTGGGCCATTAGTGGTGCGCCAGCCCAGACGGGCTGGACACTTCCCCTTGCGGCCTAGGGGCCCCACCGGGATGGGTGGACCCCCGGGGCCCCTCCGGTGGTCCCGGGACGCTCCCGGTGACCCCCGGAGATCACCCGATGGCCGAAACTGGACTTCCTAAATATCAATCTTTACCTCCGGACCATTTCGGAACTCCTCATGATGTCCGGGATCTCATCCGGGACTCCGAACAACTTCGGGTTTCCACGTGCATGTATCTCTACGACCCTAGCGTTACCGAACCTTAAGTGTGTAGACCCTACGGGTTCGGGAGACACGTAGTCATGACCGAGACGACTCTCCGGTCAATAACCAACAGCGGGATCTGGATACCCATGTTGGTTCCCACGTGTTCCTTGATGATCTTCATCGGATGAACCACCGTGTCAAGGATTCACTCAATCCCGTATGTTATTCCCTTTGTCCATCGGTACGGTACTTGCCCGAGATTCGATCGTCGGTATTCCCGATACCTTGTTCAATCTCGTCATGGCAAGTCTCTTTACTCGATCCATAATCCATCATCCCGTGACTAACTACTTAGTCACATTGAGCTCATTATGATGATGTCTTACCGAGTGGGCCCAGAGGTACCTCTCCGTCATACGGAGTGACAACATCCCAGTCTCGGTTCGTACCAATTCAACAAACACTTTCGGCCATACCCGATGCGTACCTTTATAGCCACCCAGTTAAGTTGTGACGTTTGGCACACCCAAAGTATTCCTACGGCATCCGGGAGTTGTACAACCTCATGGTCTAAGGAATAAATACTTGACACCGAAAAGCTTATGCATTACGAACTATACGATCTCGTGTTATGCTCAAGTTTGGGTCTTGTCCATCACATCATTCTCCTAATAATGTGATCCCGTTATCACTGACATCTCATGTCCACGGTCAGGAAACCGTGACCATCTGTTGATCAACGAGCTGGTAACTAGAGGCCTACTAGGGACTCATTGTGGTCTATGTATTCACACATGTATCGCTGTTTCCGTACAATACAATTCAAGCAGGAATAACAGACAATTATCATGAACAAGGACATATAATAATAATGCTTTTATTATTGCCTCTAGGGCATATCTCCAACAGTCTCCCACTTGCACTAGAGTCAATAATCTAGTTACATTGTGATGAATCGAACACCCATAGAGTTCTGGTGTTGATCATGTTTTGCTCGTGAAAGAGGTTTAGTCAACGGGTCTGCGACATTCAGATCCGTATGCACTTTACAAATATCTATGTCTCCATCCTGAACATAATTCCGAATGGAGTTGAAACGGCGCTTGATGTGCTTGGTCTTCTTCTGAAACCTGGGCTCCTCGGTAATAGCAATAGCACCAGTGTTGTCACAGAAGAGAGTCATCGGGCTTGACGCGCTTGGAATGACTCCTAGGTCGGTGATGAACTCCTTCATCCAGACTCCTTCCTGCGCTGCTTCAGAAGCAGCTATGTACTCCGCTTCACATGTAGACGCTGCCACCACGCTCTGTTTGCAACTGCACCAGCTGACTGCCCCTCCATTCAAAATATACACGTATCCGGTTTGTGACTTAGAGTCATCTAGATCTGTGTCGAAGCTAGCATCGACGTAACCCTTTACGACGAGCTCTTCGTCACCTCCATAAACGAGAAACATATCCTTAGTCCTTTTCAGGTACTTCAGGATGTTCTTGACCGCTGTCCAGTGTTCCGTACCGGGATCACTTTGGTACCTCCCTACCAAACTTATGGCAAGGTTCACATCAGGTCTGGTACACAGCATGGCATACATGATAGAACCTATGGCCGAGGCATAGGGAATGACACTCATCTTTTCTCTATCTTCTGCCGTGGTCGGCGACTGAGCCTTGCTCAATCTCATACCTTGCAAAACAGGCAAGAATCCTTTCTTTGATTGATCCATATTGAACTTCTTCAATATTTTGTCAAGGTATGTACTTTGTGAAAGACCAATGAGGCGTCTCGATCTATCTCTATAGATTTTGATGCCTAATGTGTAAGCAGCTTCTCCATGGTCCTTCATTGAAAAACTTTTATTCAAGTAGGCCTTTACATTTTCCAAGAATTCTATATCATTTCCCATCAGCAATATGTCATCCACATATAATATGAGAAATGCCACAGAGCTCCCACTCACTTTCTTGTAAATACAGGCTTCTCCATAAGTCTGTATAAAGCCAAACGCTTTGATCACTTCATCAAAGCGAATATTCCAACTCCGAGATGCTTGCACCAGCCCGTAAATCGAGCGCTGGAGCTTGCACACCTTGTTAGCGTTCTCTGGATCGACAAAACCTTCCGGTTGCATCATATACAACTCTTCCTTGAGGAAGCCATTAAGGAATGCTGTTTTGATGTCCATTTGCCATATCTCATAATCATAGAATGCGGCAATAGCTAACATGATTCTGACTGACTTCAGCATTGCTACGGGTGAGAAAGTCTCGCCGTAGTCAATCCCTTGAACTTGTCAATAACCTTTAGCGACAAGCCGAGCCTTATAGATGGTCACATTACCATCCGCGTCTGTCTTCTTCTTAAATATCCATTTATTTTCTATGGCGTGCCTATCAACAGGCAAGTCCACCAAAGTCCATACTTTGTTTTCATACATGGATTCTATCTTGGATTTCATGGCTCCAAGCCATTTATTGGAATCTGGGCCCGCCATCGCTTCTTCATAATTCGAAGGTTCACCGTTGTCTAACAACATGATTTCCAGTACAGGGTTGCCGTACCACTCTGGTGCGGAACGTACCCTTGTGGACCTTCGAAGTTCAGTAGTAACTTGATATATTTCTTCATGATCATTATCATCAACTTCCTCCCTTGTCGGTGCAGGCACCTCAGGAACAGTTTCCCGCGTTGCGCTACTTTCCGGTACAGGAGGGGTGACTATCACCTCATCAAGTTCTACTTTCCTCCCACTCACTTCTTTCGAGAGAAACTCTTTCTCCAGAAAGCATCCATTCTTAGCAACAAAGACTTTGCCTTCGGATCTGTGGTAGAAGGTGTACCCAATCGTTTCCTTTGGGTATCCTATGAAGACGCATTTCTCCAATTTGGGTTCGATCTTTTCAGGTTGAAGTTTCTTGACATAAGCATCGCAACCCCAAACTTTTAGAAACGACAGCTTCGGTTTCTTGCCAAACCAAAGTTCATACGGAGTTGTCTCAACGGATTTCGACGAAGCCCTATTTAAAGTGAATGCGGCAGTCTCTAAAGCATAACCCCAAAAAGATAGCGGCAAATCGGTGAGGGACATCATAGATCGTACCATGTCTAACAGAGTACGATTTCGACGTTCGGACACATCGTTACCTTGAGGTGTTCCAGGCGGTGTCAATTGTGAAACAATTCCACAGCTCCTAAGGTGTGTGCCAAATTCATGACTTAAATATTCACCCCCACGATCCGATCGCAAGAACTTTATTTTTCTGTCACGTTGATTCGCAACCTCATTCTGAAATTCCTTGAACTTTTCAAAGGTCTCAGACTTGTGTTTCATCAAATAGATATACCCGTATCTACTCAAGTCATCTGTGAGGGTGAGAACATAACGATAGCCTCCGCGAGCCTCAACACTCATTGGACCGCACACATCGGTATGTATGATTTCCAACAAGTTGGTTGCTCGCTCCATTGTTCCGGAGAACGGAGTCTTGGTCATCTTGCCCAAAAGGCATGGTTCGCACGTGTCAAATGATTCATAGTCAAGAGACTCTAGAAGTCCATCTGAATGGAGCTTCTTCATACGTTTGACACCAATATGACCAAGGCGGCAATGCCACAAGTATGTGGGACTATAATTATCAACTTTACATCTTTTGGCATCTACACTATGAATATGTGTATCACTACGTTCGAGATCCATCAAAAATAAACCATTGACCAGCGGGGCATGACCATAAAACATATCTCTCAAATAAATAGAACAACCATTATTCTCCGATTTGAAAGAGTAGCCATCTCGCATAAGACGAGATCTAGAAACAATGTTCATGCTCAAAGCTGGTACTAAATAACTATTATTGAGTTTTAAAACTAATCCCGAGGGTAGATGTAGAGGTAGCGTGCCGACGGCGATCACATCGACCTTGGAACCATTCCCGACGCGCATCGTCACCTCATCCTTCGCCAGTCTCCGTTTATTCCGCAGCTCCTGTTTTGAGATACAAATGTGAGCAACTGCACCGGTATCGAATACCCAAGAGCTACTACGAGTGCTGGTAAGTTACACATCAATAACATGTATATCATATATACCTTTGACGTTGCCGGCCTTCTTGTCTGCTAAATATTTGGGGCAGTTCCGCTTCCAGTGACCCGTTCCCTTGCAATAAAAGCACTCTGTCTCAGGCTTGGGTCCATACTTTGGCTTCTTCCCGGCAACAGGCTTGCCAGGCGCAGCAACTCCCTTGCCGTCCTTCTTGAAGTTCTTCTTACCCTTGCCTTTCTTGAACTTAGTGGTTTTATTGACCATCAACACTTGATGTTCTTTCTTGATGTCTACCTCCGCTGATTTCAGCATCGAATACACCTCGAGAATGGACTTCTCCATCCCCTGCATATTGAAGTTCAACACGAAGCTCTTGAAGCTTGGTGGGAGCGACTGGAGGATTCTGTCAACGACCGCTTCATCCGGGAGATTCATCCCCATCTGAGACAAGCGATTGTGCAATCCTGAAATCTTGAGGATGTGCTCACTGACAGAACTGTTATCCTCCATCTTACAGCTGTAGAATGCGTCGGAGAAATCATATCTCTCGACTTGGGCATGAGCTTGGAAAACCATTTTCAGCTCTTCGAACATCTCATATGCTCCGTGGTGCTCAAAACGCTTTTGGAGCCCCGATTCTAAACTGTAAAGCATGCCGCACTGAACCAGGGAGTAATCATCACTACGCGACTGCCAGATGTTCAAAACGTCTTGGGCCGCATCGGGAGTAGGTGCATCACCTAGCGGTGCTTCTAGGACATATGATCTCTTGGAAGCTATGAGGATAATCCTCAGGTTACGGACCCAATCCGTATAGTTGCTACCATCGTCTTTCAGCTTGGTTTTCTCTAGGAACGCGTTGAAGTTGAGGGAAACTGGAGGGTGGGCCATTTGATCTACAAGAGATATTGTAAAGAATTTAGACTAAGTTCATGATACTTAAGTTCATCTCAATCAAATTTTAATGAACTCCCACTCAGAATGACATCTCTCTAGTCATCTAAGTGATACACGATCCGAATCGACTAGCCCGTGTCCGATCATCACGTGAGACGGACTAGTCATCAACGGTGAACATCTTCATGTTGACCGTATCTTCTATACGACTCGTGTTCGACTTTTCGGTCTTCCGTGTTCCGAGGCCATGTCTGTACATGCTAGGCTCGTCAAGTGAACCCTAAGTGTATTGCGTGTGTAAATCTGTCTTACACCCGTTGTATGCGAACGTTAGAACCTATCACACCCGATCATCACGTGGTGCTTCGGAGCAACGAGCTTTAGCAACGGTGCATAGTTAGGGGAAACACAATACTTGAAATTTTAGTGAGAGATCATCTTATTTACTACCGCCGTTCTAAGTAAACAAGATGCATAAACATGATAAACATCACATGCAATCAATTAAAGTGACATGATATGGCCAATATCATCTTGCTCCTTGGATCTCCATCTTCGGGGCACCATGATCATCTTGTCACCGGCTCGACACCATGATCTTCATCATCATGGTCTTCATCATCGTGTCTTGAAGAAGTCGTCACGCCAACTATTACTTCTACTACTATAGCTAACGTTTAGCAATGAAGTAAAGTAATTACATGGCGTTATTCAGTGACACACAGGTCATACAATAATTAAGACAACTCCTATGGCTCCTGCCGGTTGTCAAGTTCATCGACATGTAAGTCGTGATTCCCTATTACAAAAACATGATCAATCTCATACATCACATATATCATTCATCACATCTTCGTTTTGGCCATACCACGTCACATAGCACATGCTGCAAAAACAAGTTAGACGTCCTCTAATTGTTGTTGCAAGTTTTACGTGGCTTCTATAGGATTTCTAGCAAGAACGTTTCTTACCTACGCCAAAACCACAACGTGATTTGTCAACTTCTATTTACCCTTCATTAGGACCCTTTTCATCGAATCCGATCCGACTAAAGTAGGAGAGACAGACACCCGCCAGCCACCTTATGCATCTAGTGCATGTCTGGCGGTGGAACCAGTCTCACGTAAGCGTGTAAAGTCGGTCCGGGCCGCTTCATCCCACAATACCGCCGAATCAAGATTGACTAGTAACGGTAAGAAAGTTGAACAAAACCAAACGCCCACAACTGTTTGTGTTCTACTCGTGCAAGATGCTACGCATAAAACCTAGCTCAGATGCCACTGTTGGGGAACGTAGAAAAATTCAAAAAAATTCTACGCCTTCACCAAGATCCAACTATGGAGACATCTAGCAACGAGCAAGTAAGAGTGCATCTACATACCGTTATGTAGATCGCGTGCGGAAGCTTTCGAAGAAGCATGGATGAAGTAGTCGTACTCTTCGCGTTCTTCGTCACCGATGATCTAGCGCCGAACGGACGGCACCTCCGCGTTCAACACACGTACGGTGCAGCAACATCACCTCCTTCTTGATCCAGCAAGGGGGGAGGAGAAGTCGTTAGAGATCCGGCAGCACGACGGCGTGATGACGGATGCAGTGGAGATCGCAGCAGGGCTTCGCCGGGCGCCCCTGCGTGGGAGTATGGAGGTGTGACGGGAGGGGGAGAGGCGCCAGGGCTTGGGTGCGGCTGCCCTCTCCCCCCCCACATATATATAGGGGCCAGGGGGGTGTGCCAGGGCCCCTGCAGATCCAATCTACAGGGGGGGCGGCGGCCAGGGGGGAGTCCTTGCCCCCCAAGGCAAGTGGTGGCCCCCTTCCCCTTAGGGTTTTAACCCTAGGCGCATGGGGAGGTGGGCCACTAGTGGTGCGCCAGCCCAGAGGGGCTGGACACTTCCCCTTGCGGCCTAGGTGCCCCACCGGGATGGGTGGTCCCACCCGGCGGACCCCCGGGGCCCCTCCGGTGGTCCCGGGACGCTCCTGGTGACCCCCGGAGATCACCCGATGGCCGAAACTGGACTTCCTAAATATCAATCTTTACCTCCGGACCATTCCGGAACTCCTCGTGACGTCCGAGATCTCATCCGGGACTCCGAACAACTTTCGGGTTTCCACGTGCATGTATCTCTACGACCCTAGCGTTACCGAACCTTAAGTGTGTAGACCCTATGGGTTCGGGAGACACGTAGTCATGACCGAGACGACTCTCCGGTCAATAACCAACAGCGGGATCTGGATACCCATGTTGGTTCCCACGTGTTCCTCGATGATCTTCATCGGATGAACCACCGTGTCAAGCATTCACTCAATCCCGTATGTTATTCCCTTTGTCCATCGGTACGGTACTTGCCCGAGATTCGATCGTCGGTATTCCCGATACCTTGTTCAATCTCGTCATGGCAAGTCTCTTTACTCGATCCGTAATCCATCATCCCGTGACTAACTACTTAGTCACATTGAGCTCATTATGATGATGTCTTACCGAGTGGGCCCAGAGGTACCTCTCCGTCATACGGAGTGACAACATCCCAGTCTCGGTTCGTACCAACTCAACAAACACTTTCGGAGATACCCGATGCGTACCTTTATAGCCACCCAGTTACGTTGTGACATTTGGCACACCCAAAGTATTCCTACGGCATCCGGGAGTTGTACAACCTCATGGTCTAAGGAATAAATACTTGACACCGAAAAGCTTATGCATTACGAACTATACGATCTCGTGTTATGCTCAAGTTTGGGTCTTGTCCATCACATCATTCTCCTAATGATGTGATCCCGTTATCACTGACATCTCATGTCCATGGTCAGGAAACCGTGACCATCTGTTGATCAACGAGCTGGTAACTAGAGGCCTACCAGGGACTCATTGTGGTCTATGTATTCACACATGTATCGCTGTTTCCGTACAATACAATTCAAGCATGAATAACAGACAATTATCATGAACAAGGAGATATAATAATAATGCTTTTATTATTGCCTCTAGGGCATATCTCCAACATTAATTTAGGTGTTTCATATTGTGTTAGCTAGCTAATTAATAGAGAGAAGTGTCCTCTCTTATGTCCGTGCTTGGTCGACGCTACGTACTACACATACGTATAGAGAGGACTAGACACGCTAGCTAGCTAGCTAGTAAGCAAACGAAGGAAACAGAAGATCGTATAATCAACATATATATATATATATATATATATATATATATATATATATATATATATATATATATATATATATATATATATATATATATATATATATATGCATACAGAAAGAAGTAATATCGACCACCTCTCCTTCTCCGAGAGATTGGTCGAACAACAAGTTCTCGTATATCTATCCGACACTACCAGGTACATATATACAATAATTATCTCTTACAATTATAATCTCCTATACGATGGACGCATGGTCCACAACGTATTCTCTGTCTGGCGCGATCACGTGTTCAAGGAAGAATGCCGCCAATTCCTCTTGAATTGCTCGCAGACGATCTGGTGTTAGGAGTTCTTCCCGCATCCGAAACATCTAATTTGAAGAAGGGGGTCAATACATGAAATGATGCTATAAAATTGCGAATATTATTAATTAATTGCTTACGCACTTCAAATGATGGTAATGAAATAAAATTGTGAATATTATTAATTGCTTACGCACTTCAAATTGTGCTTCAGAGTAGCCCCGCTCACAAGTCGTGTGGCGGATGGACTCGCAAATGTAGTATCCACAGTAATCATTCCCGGGTTCCTGCCACAACCACTTTACAAGAAATAGAGGTCAATCAAACTGATAAGCAAGAATGCCAAATGGTATTGATGAAACTAGCGCTTGAATCAAGATATAGGAGATGCGCGGAACATGCTACTATATAGTACTTACTTTCACGTGTCTAAATTCTAGCTTCTTCGGCAGTCCCGGAGCTTTTTTGGTGAAATTTCTCCAAACCCTGCCACACAAAGAAAACAATTACTTGATATCAGAAATGAACAAAGTTGCTGATATGCATGGTGGATAATATTGATCGATTTAACTTACCTGTCGAGCATTTGAGTCATGTCCGCATACTCCTCGGGATCTTTACGTTTAGAGTCCAAGACAGTTACTACTCTCTTCTCAAGCTTAATCTCTAAGAGAATATAGTGGAAGCTGCGCACGCATGCATGAACTCATCAATTACATTACTATAACCTTGACTGATATATAAGGGAAACCAAATATGCACAAGACAGTAACACTCACTTGAAGTTGTAAGGAAAGAGTATTATATCTTTGTTTTCATTTAACACCAACGATCGTAGCAAGTTGGTCTCGGTATCCGAGGGACGCCATTTAACCTCGGTTGCATCTATGAGGTATGTGTTAATGAACCCAATATCACCTACTTGTCTTTTCTTCAATTCGACGATCTTCAATCTGCATAATATAGTGAGGATAATTATAAATACATGCAATGAAAGAGATCAGCTATATAGAGAGACTTAATGACAGAAGTAGTACTACTTACAGACAGTAGCAGGTGACCGTTGCTTTATCGAGGGCCAATTGATTGAAAAACTGATAGAACTCCTCAAATGGAATAAGCAACAGTTCAATTCCAACGAGGTCATGCTTCGGTTTAACTCTCACATACAAGCTATCCCTCCCCCCCAGACTCTCTGGAGATTTTCAAGTACCAATCATGCAATCTTCGCATATTCGTTGATAGAGATCTTTCATTTTTGACGAGAGGCTTCCCGTACTCGTATCTTTGTATCTGCACGTCCAAGAAATCATATTATACATCGTCGGACAGGTAATCTCCAAGATTGCTATAACCGGGCACCATCCTCGCATCATTAGCGACCATGTCGCTAGACACCTTGAGCGGGGGGCACGATTGGTCCGCTTGTTCGCCGAGCTGGGCAATTTGTTTCCCGGCTCGTCCGTCTGCTAACCTTTGATCACTTTTAGTACTTCCCGACCACTTCGCTGCTTGAAATGACTTTTCAATCATGCGGTCATAGTTGTCCTTCGGCTTACTTTTTGCTGGTTGCTTCAGGGCAGAAAGAGTGCGCTTTGCTTTCACCGGATCTATCTTCTCCTCTGGAGGTGGATGTCTCTGTGCTTTCAACCCTTCAAGCCAGTCCTTCACTTCGCCTTGAGCGATCTTCGTGTTTTCCTCGTCGGACCTCTCGTATGGTAACTTCTCTAGAGGCGTGAGAGAAGGACCGAATTTGCATCGCCTCCCGCCTCTGGCTGTACTGCTAGACGTCGCCAGACCAGACGGAGCGGCTGTATTCTTTCCTTGCTTACGCGGCGGAGCAGGAGCAGCCGGAGCGGCGGCAGGTCTCTTCCGCCCTTGCTGACTAGGCGAAGAAGGAGGAGCAGGCTGGCTGCTCGGGCGCGCCGGCGTGGGCGAAGGAGGCGGAGTGCCGCCACGCGCCGGAGAAGGAGCCGGAGTGCCCTGATCGTCACTCGCCGGAGGAGGAGGCGGTGGAGGAGGCGGAGTGCCCTGACTCGCCGGAGGAGGAGGAGGAGGAGGCGGAGGCGTCCAGTTGAGAATGTTGATGAGGTCCTTCCGCCATAGGCATGGAGTCTTCAGTGAAGAACCCAGCCGAGTCTCCCCTTCACCGGTAGGGTGGTCAAGCTGGAGCTCCTCAAATCCCTCCGTAATTTCATTCACCATCACCCTAGCATATCCTTCTGGAATCGGCCGGCAGTGAAAAGTGTCGCCAGGTCCAGTAGGAAAAACAGAGCCAGCAGCCGCCTTGACCTTCAGATTTATCCACTGCGTCATAAGGTGGCAATTTTGTACCTCCGTGATAGCATCCACGGGATACCTGGCAGTTGCCGTCAAGACATGCTCAGGTTGAAGAAGCTCGGTGGAAGCCACGCTGCTTCTCCGCTGAGATGGCGGGGTATCTTCGGGGGAAGCTTCGGCAATTCTTTTGTCCCGATTTTCTTCTCGTTCCTCTATCGCTTGTATTCTGGCCCGCAGCGCCTGCAGTTCGGTCTGCTGCATTTTCTTCCTCCTCTCGTGGCATTTGTAGCCGCCTGCGTCCGGAAACCCAGCACTCCACGGAAGGGAGCCTGGCGTGCCTCGTGTCCGTCCAGGGTGCTCAGGATTCCCGAGGGCCATTGTCAGCTCGTCGTTCTGTCATTAGGGGAAGAACGTCCCTTCATGCGCTGCTTTGATATAGTGGCGAAGCTTCCTGAGTGGTACTTCCAATTGCTTGTCCGTCCAAATGCACCTCCCTGATACAGGGTCCAAGGTTCCGCCAGCCCCGAAGAACCAAGTCTGGCAATGGTCTGGCCATTGCATTGTCTCTGGTTCGATCCCTTTCTCAAGCAGATCATTCTCAGCCTTGGCCCACTTAGGCCGGTCTCTGAGGTAGCCACCTGACCCCGTGCGATGGTGATGCTTTTTCTTCGCATCATTTATCTGGTTTGTCGCCGACATCTTCTTACTCTTTTCCGATGTCTTATAGGCTAGAAATGTGGGCAAGTCATCATTGATCTTCTCATATATGCCCACGAATTCTGGATTCTCTTTATCGCGGACAAACTTATTCAGTTTTTTCTTCCATGCCCTGAATTGGTCTGCCATCTTCGAAAGAGCAGAAGACTTGATTAATTCCTCTTTAACTGGATTCGCCGGATCATCCTCTGGCGGTAGGATGAAATTTGACTTCAGCTCAGTCCAAAGATCTTCTTTCTACATATCAGTGACATAAGACACCTGAGCGTCTTTTGCAGCCGGCTTTAACCATTGATGGATGCTGATCGGGATGGGTTCTTTGTCCGGATGGGTTCAATCGGCTCGCCGGAGCGCGAGATTTCTGAGATCTCAAACTTTTCATCCGGCCTCAACTTTTTCTTCGCGCCTCGTCTCTTTACCGAAGATTTGCTCGATCCAGAGGGCTAGAAAAAGGAACAAAGACAAGAGTTAATGAATGCATCAATTAACTAGTCAGCACAGGCTTAACTAACATATATACCTCCTGGCCGGACTCGGTTCGGTCACCGGAGCCAGCATCACGGTCTCCTTCTTGCACCGGCATTGGGTCACCGGAGCCGTCCTCACGGTCTACTTCTTCCATGTGCATTGGGTCACCGGAGCCATCAATATCATAGCCTAGATCTTCCAGCTGCAGCTCTCTTTCCACCAGCTCATTGGTGTCGTTGAGAAACGACAAGACGGCATCTTGTCCGTCTACGATTATGTCCATCAACTTCGCTTCTTGTGCTAGGTCTCGGGTGTTGTCATCCATAGTTTCTACAAATATTTACAACATGCCAATTATTATTCAAACATGACACAAGGATATATTAATGGCAAATGTAGAACTAGCTTCGACCCTCGACCCCTGGACGACCCTCGACTGCTCGGCGATCCACAACCCTAGACCCCGTCATGTCACATTTTGTCTAGTGTCAAAGGATTCAACAAAACCAATACTTCATCATTAGGCGAAAGTAACAGTCGCATGAGTGTAGAAGCTCTCCAAAGTTATTTTGGAACGGAGTCCCTGATAGGATAATTCGTAACAAAAGACGGATTATCCTATCAGGAACTCCGTTCCAAAACAACTTTGCAGAACTTCGTACCAACATGCCCCGGTTACTTCTGGCAAATGATGAAGTCATGGATTTCTTCAATACTTTTACACTAGGCAACCTCTCGACCCCTCGACCCTCGACGGCTCGGCGATCCACAACCCTAGACCCTCTCATGTCACATTTTGTCTAGTGTCAAAGGATTCAACAAAACCATGTCTTCATCATTAGGCGAAAGTAACAGGCGCATGATGGTACGAAGCTCTCCAAAGTTATTTTGGAACTTAGTCCCAGATAGGATAATTCGTAACAAAAGACGGATTATCCTATCAGGAACTCCATTCCAGAATAACTTTGCATAACTTCGTACCAACATGCCCCGGTTACTTCTGGCAAATGATGAAGTCATGGATTTCTTCAATACTTTGACACTAGCTAGGCAACCTCTCGACCCCTCGACCCTCGACTGCTCGGCGATACACAAACCTAGACCCCCTCATGTCACATTTTGTCTAGTGTCAAAGGATTCAAGAAAACCAATACTTCATCATTAGGCGAAAGTAACAGTCGCATGATGGTACGAATCTCTCCAAAGTTATTTTGGAACGAAGTCCCGGATAGGATAATTCGTAACAAAAGACGGATTATCCTATCAGGAACTTCGTTCCAGAACAACTTTGCAGAACTTCGTACCAACATGCCCCGGTTACTTCTGGCAAATGATGAAGTCCTGGATTTCTTCAATACTTTGACCCCCGACTGTTCGGCGATCCACAACCCTAGACCCCCGACTGCTAGGCAACCTCTCGACCCCTCGCCCTTCGGCCTCTCGGTCCCTCGACGACCCTCGACCCGTCGACCTTCGGCCTCTCGGTCCCTCGACGACCCTCGGCCCCTCGACCTTCGGCCTCTCGGTCCCTCGACGACCCTCGACCCCGGCCCCCCCTAATGTCGAAGTTATCGGGGAGGGTGTATATCGACATAGACATATCCGATAAAAAAAAGAGGAAGAAGAAGAAAAAAGGAACCGCTAGAGGAGAAGATCGAAGAAAAAAAAAAGAAAAAAAAAGGAGAAGAAGAAAGGAATAGAGGTTCTCTTCTTCTCCTCTATTCCTTTCTTCTTCTCCTCTTTTTTTCTTTTTTTCTTCTTCTTATTTATTTCTCCTCTTCTTCCTCTCCTCTTCTTCTTTCTTTCCTCTTTCTTATTTTCTTCTTTCCTATCCTTCTTTTTCTAAATTTGTAACTTTTGCATATATAAAACTTTCTATATATATTTAGCATATATAAACAAAAAACTATATAGCCACATACACATATATATACATCACATATATACAGCAACTTCCTAAGAAAAAATATATTTATATACACATAAATATATATTTAACATATATATTTAGCAAATTCCTAAGAAAAAAAAGATATACACATACATATAAATACAGCAACTATATATACAGCAACTATATATACTGCAATTTATATAAACATAAAAAAAATATACACATATATACATATATA
>LR738714.1:728387020-728411547 GCA_902687465.1 Secale cereale
TTTATTTATTTTCTTTGTTGCTTTATTTATTTTATTTTGTTTATACTTACAACAAAATACTTATTGTTGCTATTTATTTCTAAGTTGTTTTTTGCTGTATTTAGAGTTGCTTTATTTATTTTATTTTCTTTGTTTATTTCTAAGTTGTTTTTTGCTGTATTTAGAGTTGCTTTATTTATTTTACTTTCTTTATTTATTTTCTTTGTTGCTTTATTTATTTTATTTTGTTTATACTTACAACAAAATACTTATTGTTGCTATTTATTTTTCAAGTTTTTTTGTTTTGTTTTCTGCATTATTTATTTTCTTTTGTTATTTGCTTTATTTTTTTAATTCTTTCTTGTAAAACCAATTAAAAACTTTCTCTGTTAGTGCAAGTAGTATTGAAATTTCAATAGTACAAACGGACAATGGTATCATACTCGTTTGTTACAAAGTTGGCATGGTATCATCATAATAGTTGCGGAAAAAACTCTTCGCTTGTGTCATTTGCTTATTGCGCCGTAACCATGGATAATCTTCATCGTTTATCAGGATGCTTGGGTCAGCCTTGACTTTGAAGGGAGGAATTTCATGAAACTTTTCATAATCTTCAGACATGTCTGTCTTGCCCTCCACTCCCAGGATGTCCCTTTTTCCTGAAAGAACTATGTGGCGCTTTGGCTCATCGTATGATGTATTCGCTTCCTTATCTTTTCTTTTTCTCGGTCTGGTAGACATGTCCTTCACATAGATAACCTGTGCCACATCATTGACTAGGACGAACGGTTAGTCAGTGTATCCAAGATTTTTCAGATCCACTGTTGTCATTCCGTACTGTGGGTCTACCTGTACCCCGCCTCCAGACAGATTGACCCATTTACACTTAAACAAAGGGACCTTAAAATCATGTCCGTAGTCAAGTTCCCATATGTCCACTATGTAACCATAATATGTGTCCTTTCCCCTCTCGGTTGTTGCATCAAAGCGGACACCGCTGTTTTGGTTGGTGCTCTTTTGATCTTGGACAATCGTGTAAAATGTATTCCCATTTATCTCGTATCCTTTGTAAATCAATACAGTCGAAGATGGTCCCCTGGACAACAAGTACAACTCATCACAAACAGTGTTGTCACCTCTGAGACGTGTTTCCAACCAACTGCTGAAAGTCCTGATGTGTTCACGTGTAATCCAGTCTTCGCACTGCTCCGGGTGTTTGGAGCGCAGACTGTTCTTGTGTTCATCGACATACGGGGTCACCAATGTAGAGTTCTGTAGAACTGTGTAGTGTGCTTGAGACCAAGAATATCCGTCCCTGCATATTATTGAGTCCCTTCCAAGCGTGCCTTTTCCAGTCAGTCTCCCCTCGTACCGCGATTTAGGGAGACCTATCTTATTAAGGCCAGGAATGAAGTCAACACAAAACCCGATGACATCCTCTGTTTGATGGCCCATGGAGATGCTTCCTTCTGGCCTTGCGCGGTTACGGACATATTTCTTTAGGACTCCCATGAACCTCTCAAAGGGGAACATATTGTGTAGAAATACGGGCCCCAGAATGACAATCTCGTCGACTAGATGAACTAGGACATGTGTCATGATATTGAAGAAGGATGGTGGGAACACAAGCTCGAAACTGACAAGACATTGCGCCACATCACTCCTTAGCCTTGGTACGATTTCTGGATCGATCACCTTCTGAGAGATTGCATTGAGGAATGCACATAGCTTCACAATGGCTAATCGGACGTTTTCCGGTAGAAGCCGCCTCAATGCAACCGGAAGCAGTTGCGTCATAATCACATGGCAGTCATGAGACTTTAGGTTCTGGAACTTTTTCTCTGCCATATTTATTATTCCCTTTATATTCGATGAGAAGCCAGTCGGGACATTCATACTGAGAAGGCATTCAAAGAAGATTTCTTTCTCTTCTTTCGTAAGAGCATAGCTGGCAGGACCTTCATACTGCTTCGGAGGGATGCCGTCTTTTTCGTGCAAACGTTGCAGGTCCTCCCGTGCCTCAGCTGTATCTTTTGTCTTTCCATAGACGCCCAAGAAGCCTAGCAGGTTCACGCAAAGGTTCTTCGTCACGTGCATCACGTCGATTGAAGAGCGGACCTCTAGGTCTTTCCAGTAGGGTAGGTCCCAAAATATAGATTTCTTCTTCCACATGGGTGCGTGTCCCTCATCGTCATTCGGAACAGCTAGTGCGCCGGGGCCCTTTCCAAAGATTACTTGTAAATCATTGACCATAGCAAGTACGTGATCACCGGTACGCATGGCGGGCTTCTTCCGGTGATCTGCCTCGCCTTTGAAATGCTTGCCTTTCTTTCGACATTGATGGTTGGTCGGAAGAAATCGACGATGGCCCAGGTACACATTCTTCCTGCACTTGTCCAGGTATATACTTTCAGTGTCATCTAAACAGTGCGTGCATGCGTGGTATCCTTTGTTTGTCTGTCCTGAAAGGTTACTGAGAGCGGGCCAATCGTTGATGGTCACGAATAGCAACGCCTTTAGGTCAAATTCCTCCTGTTTGTGCTCATCCCACGCACGTACACCGTTTCCATTCCACAGCTGTAAAAGTTCTTCAACTAATAGCCTTAGGTACACATCAATGTCGTTGCCGGGTTGCTTAGGGCCTTGGATGAGAACTGGCATCATAATGAACTTCCACTTCATGCACATCCAAGGAGGAAGGTTATACATACATAGAGTCACGGGCCAGGTGATGTGATTGCTGCTCTGCTCCCCGAAAGGATTAATGCCATCCGCGCTTAAAGCAAACCATACGTTCCTTGCGTCCTTTGCAAACTCCTCCCAGTACTTTCTCTCGATTTTTCTCCATTGCGACCCGTCAGCGGGTGCTCTCAACTTCCCGTCTTTCTTACGGTCCTCACTGTGCCATCGCATCAACTTGGCATGCTCTCTGTTTCTAAACAAACGTTTCAACCGTGGTATTATAGGAGCATACCACATCACCTTCGCAGGAACCCTCTTCCTGGCGGGCTCGCCATCAACATCACCAGGGTCATCTCGTCTAATCTTATACCGCAATGCACCGCATACCGGGCATGCGTTCAGATCATTGTATGTACCGCGGTAGAGGATGCAGTCATTAGGGCATGCATGTATCTTCTGCACCTCCAATCCTAGAGGGCACACGACCTTCTTTGCTGCGTATGTACTGTCGGGCAATTCGTTATCCTTCGGAAGCTTCTTCTTCAATATTTTCAGTAGCTTCTCAAATCCTTTGTCAGCCACAGCATTCTCTGCCTTCCACTGCAGCAATTCCAGTACGGTACCGAGCTTTGTGTTGCCATCTTCGCAATTGGGGTACAACCCTTTTTTGTGATCCTCTAACATGCGATCGAAATTCAGCTTCTCCTTTTGACTTTCGCATTGTGTCCTTGCATCGACAATGACCCGGTGAAGATCATCATTTGGTTCCTCTTGATCTTTAGCAGCTTCACCCGTTGCAGCATCATTGGGCACATCGTCTGGTTCCTCTTGATCTTCACCAGCTCCCCCCATTGCAGCATCACCGTATTCATGGGGCACATAGTTGTCATCGTACTCTTCTTCTTCGCCGTCTTCCATCATAACCCCTATTTCTCCGTGCCTCGTCCAAACATTATAGTGTGGCATGATACCCTTGTAAAGCAGGTGGGAGTGAAGGATTTTCCGGTTAGAGTAAGACATCGTATTCACACATTTAGTGCTTGGACAACACATAAAACCATTCTGCTTGTTTTCCTCTGCCGCATTTAGAAACTCACGCACGCCCTTAATGTACTCGGAGGTGTGTCTGTCACCGTACATCCATTGGCGGTTCATCTGCGTGCATTTATATATAATTAAGTGTGTCAAAAACCATTACAGAACATCATAAATAGATAATTAAGTGACCAAATGGATAAAAGTTCATCATCACATTAAAACCGAAGTACATACATATATAGTTCTCATCTAACAACATATAGCTCTCCATACACATCGAAACTATGTAAAACATTTCAACGCGAAAACAAATGCTATCATAATCGCAACCAAGGTAACAATTGATCCAACGGCATAATGATACCAAGCCTCGGTATGAATGGCATATTTTCTAATCTTTTTAATCTTCAACCGCATTGCATCCATCTTGATCTTGTGATCATCGACGATATCCGCAACATGCAACTCCAATATCATCTTCTCGTCCACAATTTTTTTTATTTTTTCCTTCAAGAATTTGTTTTCTTCTTCAACTAAATTTGACCTCTCAACAATAGGGTCCATCTTGATCTTGTGATCATCGATAACTTCCGCAACATGCAACTCCAATTCCATCTTCTCCTCCTCCATTTTTTCCAATTTTTTCTTTAACGAAATGTTTTCCTCTTCAACTAAATTTAACCTCTCCACAAGAGGGTCGGTTGGAATTTCCGGTTCAACTACCTCCTAGACATAATAAAACATCTATGCATGTCAGGTTGGTCGGCATAACTATCATAAGCACTAAAACAAATAGTTATAAATTAAAGATAATATACCACATCCGAATCGTAGACCGGACGAGGGCCCACGTGGGCGGATATCAAAACCATCGCACTATATAATAACAAGCAATAATAAACGTAAGAAAATTAGACAAACATGCATCTATCTAAAGCAATAATAAAAGTAAGAAAAGCATGGACATAACAAGAGGCTCACCACGGTGGTGCCGGTGACGAGATCGGCGGGGGCGATCGACGGCGGCGAAGACATGGACGGGACGTGACGGACCGCTAAACCGAGACAAATCTCGGAGAAAATAGAGCTTCGAGAGGAGAAAAGCTTAACTAGTGTGGCTCGGGCATTCCACCGAACACGTTGTGTGCAAAGGAGGTGAGCTAGAGCACCACTAACCCCTCTCCTCCTAGGCCAGAAAAAAAAACAGAGCAGTGAGCTCTGCTCATGAGTGAGGGGTTATATATAGGCACCTCATTGGTCCCGGTTGGTTCTATGAACCGGGGCTAAAGGGTGGCCTTTGGTCCCGGTTCATATCACTAACCGGGACCAATGGTGGTGGGCCAGGACAAAGAGCCATTGGTCCCGGTTTGTAGCTCCAACCGGGACCAAAAGGTCCAAACGAACCGGGACCAATGGCCCACGTGGCCCGG
This sequence comes from Secale cereale, assembly GCA_902687465.1. NCBI lineage: Eukaryota > Viridiplantae > Streptophyta > Magnoliopsida > Poales > Poaceae > Secale > Secale cereale. Next base: position 728,392,150 of record LR738714.1, read on the forward strand.
CCGGCCCCCTGGGCTAACGAACCGGGTCCAGTACCCCCATTGGTCCCGGTTCTAGATTGAACCGGGGCTAATGGGCTGGACCAATGCCCTATTTTCTACTAGTGCAACCCTAGACCCCCTCATGTCACATTTTGTCTAGTGTCAAAGGATTCAAGAAAACCAATACTTCATCATTAGGGGAAAGTAACAGTCGCATGATGGTACGAAGCTCTCCAAAGTTATTTTGGAACGGAGTCCCAGATAGGATAATTCGTAACAAAAGACGGATTATCCTATCAGGAACTTCGTTCCAGAATAACTTTGCAGAACTTCGTACCAACATGCCCCGGTTACTTCTAGCAAATGATGAAGTCCTGGATTTCTTCAATACTTTGACACTAGCTAGGCAACCTCTCGACCCCTCGACCATCGACTGCTCGGCGATCCACAACCCTAGACCCCCTCATGTCACATTTTGTCTAGTGTCAAAGGATTCAACAAAACCAATACTTCATCATTAGGCGAAAGTAACAGTCGCATGATGGTACGAAGCTCTCCAAAGTTACTTTGGAACGGAGTCCCAGATAGGATAATTCGTAACAAAAGACGGATTATCCTTTCAAGAACTTCATTCCAGAACAACTTCGCAGAACTTCGTACCAACATGCCCCGGTTACTTCTGTCAAATGATGAAGTCCTGGATTTCTTCAATACTTTGACACTAGATAGGCAACCTCTCGACCCCTCGACCCTCGACTGCTCGGCGATCCACAACCCTAGACCCCCTCATGTCACATTTTGTCTAGTGTCAAAGGATTCAACAAAACCAATACTTCATCATTAGGCGATCTCTCGACCCTTGACGACCCTCGGTCTCTCGACCCCTCAGCGATCTCTCGACCCTTGATGACCCTCGGTCCCTCGACGACCCTCGACCCCCCCTAGTGTCGAAGTTATCGGGGAGGGTGTATATCGACAATGACATATCCGATAAAAAAAAGAGGAAGAAGAAGAAAAAAGGAACCGCTAGAGGAGAAGATCGAAGAAAAAAAAGAAAAAAAGGAGAAGAACAAAGGAATAGAGGAGAAGAAGAGAAAAATTCTCTTCTTCTCCTCTGTTCCTTTCTTCTTCTCCTCTTTTTTTTTCTTCTTTTTTCTTCATCTTATTTATTTCTCCTCTTCTTCCTCTCCTCTTCTTCTTTCTTTCCTCTTTCTTATTTTCTTCTTTCTTATCCTTCTTTTTCTAAATTTGTAACTTTTGCATATATAAAACTTTCTATATATATTTAGCATATATAAACAAAAAACTATATAGCCACATACACATATACATCACATACACATCACATACAGCAACTATACATCACAATTGTAACTTTCTATATATAAACAAAAAACATTCTATGAAAAAAAAACATTTTTAACATATATATTTAGCAAATTCCTAAGAAATAAAAAATATATATATATACACATACAAAATATATATACAGCAACTATATATACACATAAACATATACAACAACTATATATCACATACATCAACTATACATCACATACATCAACTATATACAAATAAACACATACAAATAAACATATACAAAAAAACATATACATACAAAAAAAATTCTCCTCACATCGCGACGGCGCGGGGCGGGGCGGGGCGGCGCGACGACGCGGGGCGGGACAGCGCGGGGTGGGGCGACGGCGCGGGGCGGGGCGACGGGGCGACGGCGCGGGGCGACGGGGCGACGGCCGGGGCGACGGCGAGCTCGATGTGAGGAGACGTCGGGGGCGGGGAACAAAACTGAACGAAATTTTCGCAAGTGTAGTTTATATAGGAGGCGTATTAGTCCCGGTTGGTGCCACAAACCGGGACTAATACCCCGCTTTAGTCCCGTTGGTGCCACCAACCGGGACTAAAGGTCCCTTTTCAACAGCCCAAAGGGCGGGAAGGAGGGGCCTTTGGTCCCGGTTGGTGCCACCAACCGGGACCAATGGCCTTGCGCTCGCGCTGCGGTGGGTGTTTAGTCCCACCTCGCCAGTTGAGAGCGGCCAGCACCTCTTTATAAGCTGCGCTGCCTCTTTCCTCTCGAACTCCTCCGAAATGCAGGCTTACGGGCCTAATTGGACACTGCAATGCCTGTGGGCCTACTGGGCCTGCTGCGGGCCTGAATCCTGGCACATGCTTGGGTTTCTAGTCGTATTCAGGCCGTGCTGGCCCAGTAGGTGGCATTTTTTTTTTCTTTTTTTCTATTTATTTTTTCATTTCTACTTAGAACTAAATACTTATAGTTTTTTAGTGACTTCTTTTTTCTTTTAGGTCACAAAAATTATAAACTTTCTTTATTTTCTTTGTTGCTTTATTTATTTTATTTTGTTTCTACTTACAACAAAATACTTATTGTTGCTATTTTTATTTTTTTGCAAGTTTTTTTGTTTTGTTTTCTGCATTATTTATTTTCTTTTGTTTTTTGCTTTATTTTTTAATTCTTTCTGGTAAAACCAATCACAAACTTTCTGTTAGTGCAAGTAGTATTCAAATTTGAATAGTTTAAATTTGAAATTATTTATTTTCTTTGTTGCTTTATTTATTTTATTTTGTTTCTACTTACAATGAAATACTTATTGTTGCTATTTTTATTTTTTTTGCAAGTTTTTTTTTGTTTTCTGCATTATTTATTTTCTTTTGTTTTTTGCTTTATTTTTTAATTCTTTCTGGTAAAACCAATTACAAACTTTCTGCTATTGCAAGTAGTATTGAAATTTGAATAGTACAAACGGACAATGGTATCATACTCGTCTGTTACAAAGTTGGCACGGTATCATCATAAAAGTTGCGGAAAAAAGACTTCACTTTTTCTTCGCTTGTGTCATTTGCTTATTGCGCCGTAACCATGGATAATCTTCATCGTTTATCAGGATGCTTGGGTCAGCCTTGACTTTGAAGGGAGGAATTTCATGAAACTTTTCATAATCTTCGGATATGTCTGCCTTGCCCTCCACTCCCAGGATGTCCCTTTTTCCTGAAAGAACTATGTGGCGCTTTGGCTCATCGTATGATGTATTCGCTTCCTTATATTTTCTTTTTCTCGGTCTGGTAGACATGTCCTTCACATAGATAACCTGTGCCACATCATTGGCTAGGACGAACGGTTTGTTAGTGTATCCAAGATTTTTCAGATCCACTGTTGTCATTCCGTACTGTGGGTCTACCTGTACCCTGCCTCTTGACAGATTGACCCATTTGCACTTAAACAAAGGGACCTTAGAATCATGTCTGTAGTCAAGTTCCCATATGTCCACTATGTAACCATAATATGTGTCATTTCCCCTCTCGGTTGTTGCATCAAAGCGGACACCGCTGTTTTGGTTGGTGCTCTTTTGATCTTGGACAATCGTGTAAAATGTATTCCCATTTATCTCGTATCCTTTGTAAATCAATACAGTCGAAGATGGTCCCCTGGACAACAAGTACAACTCATCACAAACAGTGTTGTCACCTCTGAGACGTGTTTCCAACCAACTGTTGAAAGTCCTGATGTGTTCACATGTAATCCATTCGTCGCACTACTCCGGGTGTTTGGAGCGCAGACTGTTCTTGTGTTCATCGACATACGGGGTCACTAATGTAGAATTCTGTAGAACTGTGTAGTGTGCTTGAGACCAAGAATATCCGTCCCTGCATATTATTGAGTCCCTCCCAAGCGTGCCTTTTCCAGTCAGTCTCCCCTCATACCACGATTTAGGGAGACCTATCTTATTAAGGCCAGGAATGAAGTCAACACAAAACCCGATGACATCCTCTGTTTGATGGCCCATGGAGATGCTTCCTTCTGGCCTAGCGCGGTTACGGACATATTTCTTTAGGACTCCCATGAACCTCTCAAAGGGGAACATATTGTGTAGAAATACGGGCCCCAGAATGACAATCTCGTCGACTAGATGAACTAGGACGTGTGTCATGATATTGAAGAAGGATGGTGGGAACACCAGCTCAAAACTGACAAGACACTGCGCCACATCACTCCTTAACCTTTTTACGATTTCTGGATCGATCACCTTCTGAGAGATTGCATTGAGGAATGCACATAGCTTCTCAATGGCGAATCGGACATTTTCCGGTAGAAGCCCCCTCAATGCAACCGGAAGCAGTTGCATCATAATCACGTGGCAGTCATGAGACTTTAGGTTCTGGAACTTTTTCTCTGCCATATTTATTATTCCCTTTATATTCGACGAGAAGCCAGTCGGGACCTTCATACTTAGCAGGCATTCAAAGAAGATTTCTTTCTCTTCTTTCGTAAGAGCATAGCTGGCAGGACCTTCATACTGCTTCGGAGGGATGCCGTCTTTTTCGTGCAAACGTTGCAGGTCCTCCCGTGCCTCAGCTGTATCTTTTGTCTTTCCATACACGCCCAAGAAGCCTAGCAGGTTCACGCAAAGGTTCTTCGTCACGTGCATCACGTCGATTGAAAAGCGGACCTCTAGGTCTTTCCAGTAGGGTAGGTCCCAAAATATAGATTTCTTCTTCCACATGGGTGCGTGTCCCTCAGTGTCATTCGGAACAGCTAGTGCGCCGGGGCCCTTTCCAAAGATTACTTGTAAATCATTGACCATAGCAAGTACGTGATCACCGGTACGCATGGCGGGCTTCTTCAGGTGATCTGCCTCGCCTTTGAAATGCTTGCCTTTCTTTCAACATTGATGGTTGGTCGGAAGAAATCGACGATGGCCCAGGTACACATTCTTCCTGCACTTGTCCAGGTATATACTTTCAGTGTCATCTAAACAGTGCGTGCATGCGTGGTATCCTTTGTTTGTCTGTCCTGAAAGGTTACTGAGAGCGGGCAAATCGTTGATGGTCACGAACAGCAACGCCTTTAGGTCAAATTCCTCCTATCTGTGCTCATCCCACGCACGTACACCGTTTCCATTCCACAGCTGTAAAAGTTCTTCAACTAATGGCCTTAGGTACACATCAATGTCGTTGCTGGGTTGCTTAGGGCCTTGGATGAGAACTGGCATCATAATGAACTTCCGCTTCATGCACATCCAAGGAGGAAGGTTATACATACATAGAGTCATGGGCCAGGTGCTGTGATTGCTGCTCTGCTCCCCGAAAGGATTAATGCCATCCGCGCTTAAAGCAAACCATACGTTCCTTGGGTCCTTTGCAAACTCCTTCCAGTACTTTCTCTCGATTTTTCTCCACTGCGACCCGTCAGCGGGTGCTCTCAACTTCCCGTCTTTCTTACGGTCCTCACTGTGCCATCGCATCAACTTGGCATGCTCTCTGTTTCTAAACAAACGTTTCAACCATGGTATTATAGGAGCATACCTCATCACCTTCGCAGGAACCCTCTTCCTGGCGGGCTCGCCATCAACATCACTATTGTCATCTCGTCTCATCTTATACCGCAATGCACCGCATACCGGGCATGCATTCAGATCCTTGTATGCACCGCGGTAGAGGATGCAGTCATTAGGGCATGCATGTATCTTCTGCACCTCCAATCCTAGAGGGCATACGACCTTCTTTGCTGCGTATGTACTGTCGGGCAATTCGTTATCCTTCGGAAGCTTCTTCTTCAATATTTTCAGTAGCTTCTTAAATCCTTTGTCAGCCACAGTATTCTCTGCCTTCCACTGCTGCAATTCCAGTACGGTACCGAGCTTTGTGTTGCCATCTTCGCAATTGGGGTACAACCCTTTTTTGTGGTCCTCTAACATGCGATCGAACTTCAGCTTCACCTTTTGACTTTCGCATTGTGTCCTTGCATCGACAATGAGCCGGCGGAGATCATCATTTGGTTCCTCTTGATCTTCAATAGTTTCACCCGTTGCAGCATCATTGGGCACATCGTCTGGTTCCTCTTGATCTTCACCAGCTCCCCCCATTGCAGCATCACCGTATTCAGGGGGCACATAGTTGTCATCGTACTCTTCTTCTTCGTCGTCTTCCATCATAACCCCTATTTCTCCGTGCCTCGTCCAAACATTATAGTGTGGCATGAAACCCTTGTAAAGCAGGTGGGAGTGAAGGATTTTCAGGTTAGAGTAAGACATCGTATTCACACATCTATGCATGTCAGGTTGGTCGGCATAACTATCATAAGCACTAAAACAACTAGTTATAAATTAAAGATAATATACCACATCCGAATCGTAGACAGGACGAGGGCCCACGTGGGCGGATATCAAAACCATCGCACTATATAATAACAAGCAATAATAAACATAAGAAAATTAGACAAATATCTATCTAAAGCAATAATAACAAGCAATAATAAAAGTAAGAAAAGCATGGACATAACAAGAGGCTCACCACGGTGGTGCCGGTGACGAGATCGGCGGGGGCGATCGGCGGCGACGAAGACGGGGACGGGACGTGACGGACCGCTAAACGTAGACAAATCTCAGAGAAAATAGAGCTTTGAGAGGAGAAAAGTTTAACTAGTGTGGCTCGGTGATACGTCCAAAACGTATCTATAATTTCTGCTTGCTCCATGCCTCTTTTGGGTGATATTGCTATGTTATTTATACACTTCCATACACTTTTGATCATATTTGGACTAACCTATTAACTCAGTGCACCCCAGTGCCAGTTTCTGTTTTCGGCTGTTTTTGTATTTCAGGTTTTCCCATTACGATAACTGCCAGAAAAATCCCGGAAAAATTATATAAAAAATCAGCGTTCCAGAAGCTTCCCGGTACCCGAAGTACAGCCGGAGGGGGGCCACCAGGGCTCCAGGCGCCCTGGTGGCGCGGCCCCCCTCCTGGCCGCGCCGGGGGGGGGCGCCTGGGCCCCCAGGCCTCCGCTGATGCCCCCCTTTGGCATATATTTATATCGTGTCCCGAAACCCTCGAGACGGGAACTCGTTTTCGCAATCTCATCTCTGTTCCGCCGCCGCTGCGCTTCCAAGATCGGGAGCACCAGGAGAACTCTTCCCGGCACCCTGCCGGAGGGGAGGATCACCACCGGGAGCTTCTCCACCACCATGGACGCCTCCCGGATGAGTTGTGAGTAGTCTCCCTTGGACCATGGGTCCATGACCAATAGCTATGTGATGTTCTCCTCCCGTTCTTGTGCTTCACTAATTAGTCCTCGTGAGCTGCCCTACATGATCGAGGCACATATGTAATCCTTATGCTGTTGCTATGATGAGTTTGCTGGGATCCGATGGATTGTGAGATTATGTTCAGATTGTGTTTGAGTAATATATTTGATCTACCTCTTTTATATTTATGTTCGTAAGTAATTCTTGCATGTTCTCCGTTGTTATTTATTGCTTTGGCCAAGTAGTAGGTAGTGACTCCAAGAGGGAACGTTATGCTCGATTGTGGGTTCATGCCCCTCGATGACTAGTTTGAGTGACAGAAATATGAGTCTAGGGGATGTGCTATTGCCACAAGGGGGAAAACAATGGTGCTTGTGCCCGCGGGTGCAAGGATTGTTTACTTTACGCAAAGTTCTTTTAATGCAGTTGTCTGTTGTTTTGAGTTTACACTATGGGTGGGACTCGCAACTTAATACCAGCGAGATGTTCTGGATAGATATCTCAAGGTGGATGATTAGTAGTAGATGCAGATGGATTTCGGTCTACTTGCCTTGGCGTACCGCCCATGCTTTGAACCTCTACCTTTCTTGCAACTTAGTCAGCATTGGTTTGCGCACATGGTCCTGTCAATTGCCCAGCTGTAATTCGTTTACCTCACATAGCTGTTTTATCGTCTTTTGGGAGAGAGACATCACTAGTGAACATCATGGGACCCCGGTCCAAATTACCATCATTGATCACATCCGCTATTTACTTTCCGCTTTTTTACTTACTATTGTAATTATACCTATCACTATTATCACTTGCGTTTGATCCTTTGTAAACGACAAGGCCGGAGGGATTGACAACCTCTCTGTACTCGTTGGGAGCAAAGTTTTTTGTATCTGTGTGCAGGTCCACGTTGATTGCTAATATCTGGCGCCGTTAGCAGTTGACACCTTCTTGTTGAAACTGGGAGTCTCAGGGAAATCGATCCTTGGTATCTTTGTCAAGGGAAAACTTCCGCTACACTGCATGTCAAACCTTCCACTTGGGGTAACCAACGAGGGGCGAGAAGGCATCACTTGGGCATTCCATCGAACACGTTGTGTGCATAGGAGGTGAGCTAGAGCACCACTAACCCCTCTCCCCCTCGGCCAGAAAAAAAAACAGAGCAGTGTGCTCTGCTCTTGAGCGAGGGGGTATATATAGGCACCTCATTGGTCCCGGTTGGTTCTACAAACCGGGGCTAAAGGGGTGCCTTTGGTCCCGGTTCATGCCACCAACCGGGACCAATGGTGGTGGTCCAGGAGCAAGACCCATTGGTCCCGGTTCGTCGCACCAACCGGGACCAAAAGGTCCAGACGAACCGGGACCAATGGCCCACGTGGCCCGGCCGGCCCCCTAGGCTCACGAACCGGGTCCAGTGCCCCCATTGGACCCGGTTCTAGATTGAACCGGGGCTAATGGGCTGGGTAGGCCTGGGCCAAAGCCCTGTTTTCTACTAGTGCACTGTATATCATAATCATACCCGGCGATCCTCCCCTCGTCGTCCTGGGGGAAAGCGATCACCGGGTTGTATCTGGAACTTGTCTGGGTGTGTTTTATTAAGTATCCAGTTGTAGTTATCATGAGGTCGGAGTACAACTCCGGGTCGTCCTTTTACCGACGGACACGACTATTCGAATAGATTAACTTCCCTGGAGGGGTGCACCACATAACCCAGCACGCTCGAGCCCATTTGGCCGGGCACACTTTCCTGGGTCATGCCCGGCCTCGGAAGATCAACACGTCGCAGCCCCACCTAAGCACAACAGAGAGGTCAGCACGCCGGTCTAAGTCCTAAGCACACAGGGGTCTGGGCCCATCTCCCAATGCACCCTGCACGTTGCGAGGGTGGCTGGTGAGCAGACCTAGCAACCTCCATTACTAAGGAAGTTACGTTACGCGATCCAACCCAGCGCGCGCCGCTTAGTCGTTGACATCAAGAAGGCTTCGGCTGATACCACGACGTCGAGAGCCCATAACTATTCCCACGCAGCTAGTTAGTGTGTATAGGCCAACGGCCAGACTCAGATCAAATACCAAGATCTCGTTAAGCGTGTTATTATGAAATAACCACGGACAACGACCTGGGACAGGCCACCTTTCGACTGGGTTTCTCAACTTGCCCTGTCGCTCCGCCACAAAGATCCACTCGGGGGTCGTCGAGAACTCAGGCCCACCACTACCTGGATGGAGCCACCTGTCCTTTCAGCCCCCACATCGGAATCACTTGCGGGTACTCATCGAGCCGACCCAACTTTAGTCACATCATGTATCATGTAAAATGTATATAGTATATTCTCGTGATCACCACACTACTAGAAAAAGGGCTACTGATGGCGCACCGGTTTTGCCCATTAATGGCGCACTACTTGTGCGCCATTACTAGCACGCCATTAGTATTATTTACTAATGGCGCACCTCTGGTGCGCCATTAGTATCTGGCATACTAATGGCGCACCAGTGGTGCGCCATTAGTATAGTGCACGGTGCGCCATTAGTATGCCTCGCAGGGGGCCATCTATACCCAGGGCTTTGGCATACTAATGGCGCACTACATAGAAGTGCGCCATTAGTATTTTTTTTCAATTTTTTTATCAATTTTTTTTTCAATTTTTTTTCTTAATCTCAGATCATTATGGCTTAATCTGGGGTCAATTTGCTTAATCTCAAGTCAAATTGCACTCTGTGGTCAAACTTCCCATAAGGTCACCCATCCTCACACTACTCCAGCCTGAGCACGCTTAACTTCGTAGTTCTATCCAACCCCAGCACCAGCTCAATTCACACACACTTGTTGATATATCTATCATATCAATCCTATTAACCCTTCTTGATGACTAGGAGTTTGTTAATGTTCATGAGTATGATGAAATTTTGAAAATATATTTCAAACTTCTCGGTCATATTACGTATCATATTTTTGAAAAAAAATTATAAAATATTTTTTCGATTTTTTTTTCTGTTACTTGTGGCGCACCTAGCAAACGGTGCGCCACTAGTAAGTTTGAAATTTTTTTAAATTTTTTTCCTGTAGATCTTAAAAGCCCCGTAACTTTTTTCTGTTAGGTTTTCGGGGATTTTGAAAATGTTTAACTGGGATTTCGAGTAGATGATTTTTCATATAAAAAACTTTTTAATCCGAGTTCGTATGCAAAAGTTATACCCGTTTTACTAAATTCCAGAGATATTTTGCAAATAAAGTCAAAATTCATATTTGTAAATTTTCCCAACAAGTAGACCACATATCACATGGGAAACTTATTTTCTTTTATTTTTTTGACATTTACATCATTTTCTTTTATTTATTTTTGAACTGGAAATGGCGGTCCACAGGGGGGGGGGGGTGTAGTAATGGCCAAGATACTAATGGCGCACCGTGGTAGTGGTGCGCCATTAGTAGTTCAACAACTACTAATGGCGCACCACTCCTACGTTGCGCCATTAGTATTTTTTGAAAATAAAATAAAAAAGATAAAAACAAAATATGAAAAAATAATACTAATGGCGCACCGTGGGAGTGGTGCGCCATTAGTAGTTCAACTTACTAATTACTAATGGCGCACCACTCCCACGGTGCGCCATTAGTATTTTTTGAAAATAAAATTATAAAAAAATAAAAAAAAATTGAAAAAAATTTACTAATGGCGCACCATGGATGTGGTGCGCCATTAGTAGTTCAACTACTAATGGCGCACTATCCACTGGTGCACCATTAGTAGTTTTGAGAAAAATATGAAAAAAAAATCTGTTACTAATGGCGTACCACGTCAAAGGTGCGCCATTAGTATTTGGATACTAATGGCGCACCAACACATGGTGCGCCATTAGTATATACTAATGGCGCACTTCATGTCTGGTGCGCCATTAGTGTCAATTCCATCTATAGCCCTTTTCCTAGTAGTGCCACCCGAGGTGATCACGGCCCGATAGTATAGCATGGTAGATGGACAAGGATGTGGGGCTGATGTCTACTACGCACCCTTCTTCTTGTAGACGTTGTTGGGCCTCCAAGTGCAGAGGTTTGTAGGACAGTAGCAAATTTCCCTCAAGTGGATGACCTAAGGTTTATCAATCCGTGGGAGGCGTAGGATGAAGATGGTCTCTCTCAAACAACCCTGCAACCAAATAACAAAAGAGTCTCTTGTGTCCCCAACACACCCAATACAATGGTAAATTGTATAGGTGCACTAGTTCGGCGAAGAGATGGTGATACAAGTGCAATATGGATGGTATATATAGCTTTTTGTAATAAGTAAATATAAAAACAGCAAGGTAGCAAGTGGTGAACGTGAGCATAAACGATATTGCAATGATAGTAGAGAAGGCCTAGGGTTCATACTTTCACTAGTGCAAGTTCTCTCAACAAGGATAACATAATTGGATCATATTACTAGCCCTCAACATGCAACAAAGAGTCAACCCAAAGTAACTAATAGCGGAGAACAAACGAAGATATTATGGTAGGGTACAAAACCACCTCAATGCTATTCTTTCTAATCGATCTATTCAAGATTCCCTAGTAACATTCAATCTATCATAGAGTTCGTACTAGAATAACACCTTAAGACACAAATCAATCAAAACCCTAATGTCACCTAGATACTCCATTGTCACCTCAAGTATCAGTGGGCATGATTATACGATATGCATCACACAATCTCAGAAACATCTATTCAACCAACACATAGAACTTCAAAGAGTGCCCCAAAGTTTCTACCAGAGAGTCAAGACGAAAATGTGTGCGAACCCCTATGCATAGATTCCCAAGGTCACGGAATCCGCAAGTTGATCACCAAAACATACATCAAGTGGATCACATGATATCCCATTGTCACCATAGATAAACACGCGCAAGACATACATCAAGTGTTCCCAAATCCTTAAAGACTCAATCCGATAAGATAACTTCAAAGGGAAAACTCAATCCATTACAAGAGAGTAGAGGGGGAGAAGCATCATAAGATCCAAAAAGAATAGCAAAGCTCGCGATACATCAAGATCGTTCCATCTCAAGAACACGAGAGAGAGAGAGAGAGATCAAACACATAGCCACTGGTACATACCCTCAGCTCCGAGGGTGGACTACTCCCTCCTCGTCATGGAGAGCGCCAGTATGATGAAGATAGCCACCGGAGAGGGATTCCCCCCTCCGACAGGGTGCCAGAACGACTATAGATTGGTTTCGGTGGCTACAAAGGCTTTCGGCGGAGGAACTCCCGATCTAGGTTAATTTCCGACGGTTTCAGTATTTATAGGAATTTTTGGAGTTCGGGCCAAATAAAGGGGAGCTAAGGGCCGTCCTCGACATAGGCGGGCGCGCCCCCCTGCCCAGGGCATATGGCTCCCACCCTCGAGGGCAGCCCGTGGCTCTCCTGGCCCAACTCTTTTGCTTCTGGGGCTTCTTTTGGTCCAGAAAAAATCGTTAAAAATTAGCTCGTCCATTGGACTCCGTTTGATTTTCCTTTTCTGTAAAACCCTAAAACAGGAGAAAAACAGAAACTGGCACTGGGCTCTGGGTTAACAGGTTAGTCCCAAAAATCATATAAAAATGTATAATAAAGCCCATAAGACATCCTAGAAGGATAATATAATAGCATGGAACAATAAAAAATTATAGATACATTGGAGACGTATCAGAATCCCCAAGCTTAATTCCTCCTGGTCCTCGAGTAGGTAAATGATAAAGAAAGAATTTTTTATGCGGAATGCTAACCAATATAATTTTTTAATGTGATTCTCTTAATTGTGGCATGAATGTTCAGATCTGAAAGATTCAAGATAAAAGTCTATATTGACATAAGAAACAATAATACTTCAAGCATACTAACAAAGCAATCATGTCTTCACAAAATACTATGGCTAAAGAAAGTTATCCCTACAAAATCATATAGTTTGGCTATGCTCCCTCTTCATCACACAAAATATTCATATCATTCACAACCCCGATTTCAGCCAATCATTTGTTTTCATACTCTATCTTTTCAAACCTTTCAACTTTCACGCAATACATGAGCGTGAGCTATGGATATAGCACTATGGGTGTAATAGAGGTGGTTCTGGAGAAGACAAAAAGGAGGGAGATAGTCTCACATCGACTAGTTGTATCAACGGGCTATGGAGAGGCCCATCAATAGATATCAATGTGAGTGAGTAGGGATTGCTATGCAACGGATGCACTAGAGCTAAATATGAATGAAAGCTCAACAAAAGAAACTAGTGGGTGTACATCCAACTTGCTTGCTCACGAAGACCTAGGGCATTTGAGGAAGCCCATCGTTGGAATATACAAGCCAAGTTCTATAATGAAAATTCCCACTAGTATATGAAAGTGACTAAACATGAGATTCTCTATCATGAAGAACATGGTGCTACTGTGAAGCACAAGTGTGGAAAAAGATAGTAGCATTGTCCCTTCTCTCTTTTCTCTCATTTTTTTGGACGGGCTTTCCTCTTTTGTTTTAGCCCCTCTCTATTTTTTTTGGACCATCCTTTTTTTATTTGGCCTTTATCTTTTTTTTTGTTTCATCACAAGGGACAATGCTCTAATAATGATGACCATCACACTTTTATTGATTTACAACTCGATATTACAACTCGATACTAGAACAAAGTATGACTCTATATGAATGCCTCCGGCGGTGTACCGGGATTGGCAATGAATCAAGAGTGACATGTATGAAAAATTATGCATGGTGGCTTTGCCACAAATATAATGTCAACTACATGATCATGCATGGCAATATGACAATATGATGCGTGTCATATGAACGGAACAATGGAAAGTAGCATGGCAATATATCTCGGAATGGCTATGATAATGCCATGATAGGTAGGTATGGTGGCTATTTTGAGGAACAATATGGCGGCTGTTTTGAGGAAGGATATATAGTGGGTTTATGGCACCGGGGAAAGTTGCGCGGTACAAGAGAGGCTAGCAATGGTGGAAGGGTGAGAGTGCGTATAATCCATGGACTCAACATTAGTCATAAGAACTCATATACTTATTGCAAATATCTACGAGTCATCAAAACAAAGCAATCAACGCATGCTCCTAGGGGGGAGGTTGGTAGGAGTTAACCATCGCGCGCCCCCGACCTGCACACAAAGGTTGACACTTTACAAATACCTCATGCTCTAACTTCGTCACATAGCGGTTCACCATACGTGCATGCTACGGGAATCACTAACCTTAACACAAGAATTTCTCAATTTCATAATAACTCCACTAGCAGGACTCTAATATCACTATCCTCATATCTCAAAACAATTATCAAGCATCCAACTTCTCATCATATTCAATGCACTTAGTGTGAGAGTTTTTACTACATTGATATTGGATGTCTATCATGTGAAGACTAGTTTTATAGCCTAAACACATTACCATGCTGTTTTAATAGACTCTCAAAAGGATATAAGTGAAGCATGAGAGTTCATCTATTTCTTCAAAATAAAACCACCGCCGTGCTCTAAAAGATATAAGTGAAGCACTACAGCAATAACAAACTACTCCAAAAGATATAAGTGAAGATCAATGAGTAGTTGAATAATTATGTAACTATGTGAAGACTCTCTAACATTTAAGAATTTTAGGTCTTGTGATATTATTCAAACAGTAAGCAAATCAAACTAAAATAAATTGACGCTCCAAGCAAAACACATATCATGTGGTGAATAAAAATATAGCTCCGAGTATAGTTACCGATGGATGAAGACGAAAGAGGGGATGCCTTCCCGGGGCATTCCCAAGCTTAGGCTTTTGATTGTCTTGAATTCCTTGGGGTGCCCTGGGAATCCCCAAGCTTAGGCCTTTGCTACTTCGTGTTCCATAGTCCATCAAAGCAATACTCAAAACTTGAAAATTTCACAACACAAAACTTAGACAAAAATCTCGTGAGCTCCGTTAGTATAAGAAAGCAAACCACTACTCAAAGTTACTGCAATGAATTCATTATTTGTTTATATTGGTGTTAAACCTACTGTACTCCAACTTCTCTATGGTTGATATCTTCCAATACTACTCATACATGCATCGGAATAAGCAAACAACACACGAAAAACAGAATCTGTCAAAGACAGAACAGTCTGTAGTAATCTACAGGGTTCGCCAACTTCTCGAACTCCAAAAAATTTAAACTAAATTGTTAACTTTGAGGAATTTGTCTACCAATCATCTGCAAAAAGAATCAACTAAAAATCACGCTCCAGTAAAATCCCACGACTACTTGAGCGAGCGCTAACGATTCTGTTTTTCACAGCAAGATCACATAAACTTCGCACAAGTCTTCCCAAAGGTTCTACTTGGCACAAACACTAAACAAAACATGAAACACATATAATCAGAGGCTAGATGAAATATTTATTCCCTAACAGTAGAAAAAACAAAAAATATAAAGTTGGGTTGCTTCCCAACAAGCTCTATCGTTTTACGCCCCTAGCTAGGCATAATGATGCTCACATAAAAGATAAGAGTTGACACATTAAGAGAGCATCATGAAGAATATGACTAGCACATTTAAGTCTAATCAACTTCCTATGCATAGGGATTTTGTAAGCAAACAACTTATGGTAACGATAATCAACTAGCATAGGGAAGCAAAACAATCCTAGCTTCAAAACTTGAAGCACATAGAGAGGAAACTTGATATTATTGCAATATGTAGAAGTATATGATCCTCTCTTATAATAATTTTCAGTAGCATCATTAATGAATTCAACAATATAACCAGCACATAAAGCATTCTTTTCAAGATCTACTTGCATATAAATTTTACTACTCCCATCATAAGCAAAATTCTTCTCATTCATAGTAGTGGGAGGAGCAAATTCAACAAAATAACTATCATGTGAAGCATAATCCAATTGAAAACTAAAATCAGGATGACAAGTTTCATGGTTATAACTATTCTTAATAGCATACATGTCAGGACCCCGATCCTAAGTCGCACAGGTCTAGCCTGTAACACATCATATCACTTTGCGGCCTCACGCACGGTATCCCCATGGGTGCCACCTTACCTGGCCCGGGACCATGTGCGCATTTTGGCACACGTATATGTTAGTGTCGCTAGCATCCATATGACAGAGAACCCGGGCCGACAAGACTAATTATAAACCAAAAGTGGCACTAAATTACAGAGACAGGCATACATGACCCAGCAAAGAACGTGTCGGTCATCAACGTATGAACCCAAGTCGTAGCAAGCTACAAGGACTTAAAGGAACAATGCGTGACATTTCCCCGAAGGAACAGGCACATGAACGAAGAAGGACACATGCCGGCCAGCCTAAGTGTTCCGGAGCAGTAGCAAGCTACCAAGGCTCAGTGGAAGCACTAGGAGACATTTCCCTGTAAGATAGGCTACCAAGGGTAAACAACTAGGTGTCGGATCCCACACATAGCAATACACATTACACGTACGCATAACATGCAAGTGTGTGTTGTACAACATGGCATCACAACATAACTCAACAACTCATATAGATAAAGGCCCAGAAGAGCCATCATAGCATTTATTACAAACAGAGGTCACATGACCCAACATTCAGAGCATACAAGCAACGGAAGCATAACATGTCTGAGTACAGACAACTACAAATGGAAAAGGCTGAGAAGCCTGACTATCTACAAGACCCTCCCAGGGGTACAAGATCGTAGCTGAGGTAACAAGCTAAACGTCGAAGTCCACGC
Organism: Secale cereale; assembly: GCA_902687465.1. Taxonomy (NCBI): domain Eukaryota; kingdom Viridiplantae; phylum Streptophyta; class Magnoliopsida; order Poales; family Poaceae; genus Secale; species Secale cereale. The sequence goes on from LR738714.1 coordinate 728,408,904, forward strand.
GGAACCACTAGTGATACTGGAGTCTCTCTGCAAAAACATAAATTAAGCAAACATGAGTACAAAGGTACTCAGCAAGACTTATATCAGAACTAGCTACATATGCATCAGTATCAACAAAGGCGTGGTGGAGTTTGACTACAGCAAGCCAGCTTTGACTCGGTGGCTAACCTAACCTACGTCTGCAAGTAACTCTTTTGAGGTGGCGCACACGAGTCCAAATAGTCACCAATCAATACACCACTATGGATCCACTTCCGTCTCCCTATGAGAAGGCCATCCATAGCGCTCACGCTTATCTTGCGCGTTTTAGAGTATCCACTTCCACATATCTATGAACTGTTATAGGCAACCCAAAAGTCCATTTCCGCGGGCATGGCTATTCGAATAGATCATATATAACCCTGCAGGGGTGTACTTCTTCACACACGCTCTCGCCACTTACCGCCATGTACACGTCATGTATCTCGGCAACCTTCAAGCAGAAGCCCGGCGAGGGTGTCGGCCATGACCTGACTAACCACACAAGTCTCTCGTCCAAGTTTATCGCCTATTTGGGTTCCGTCCGTGGGGAGATCCGGCCGGGGTGTCGCTCACGGCCCCAAACGATGTGTACAGGGTTCTCGCATCACCAAACGGGCGACCGGTACACCGTGCCACGTACCTGCCGCGTCACAGCCCACCCCGAGGGTCAGCGCTGCGCACGACCTCCAGTAAACTACAAACACCAGAAACTAATTGCAACTACTGGACAGAGATCATGTTGGTTAATAAGTCGAGAGAGTCAATTAAGGATCCCAATGTGTGGTAGTAGCTGTTTCATGGACCAACCAACACAGAACTCAGTTCCTGAGGACGGCTGCAATGAGACAACCCACCATGTACTCCTACATGGCCTCTCATCGCTACCTTTACCAAATCGTGTTCACACACTTAGCTCTCAACAGTAGGACATGTTCACCGCATTCCAATTCATCCCCGATGAATCCTACCTGACACAACTCTAAGCATTAGCAGGCATAACCAGAAAGCATGAATGAGTAGGCACAACATGGCTCAAACAACTCCTACTCATACTAGTGGGTTTCAACTATTTACTGTGGCAATGACAGGTCATGCAGTGGAAAGGGGTTCAACTACCGCAGCAGGTAACAGTTGAAACGTTGTTGTCCTAATGCAGTAAAAGAGAGCAAGAGCGAGAGAGTGGGATTGTATCGGAATGCTCAATGGGGTTTTGCTTGCCTGGCACTTCTGAAGATAACATTGGGTCTTCATCGGTGTCATCGATCACATCGTCGGAACACGTCTACTGAAAGGGAACAACACCGACAACAAAGAAAGAAACACAATCAATGCAATGCACAATATGATGCATGATCATGACATGGCATTATGTTGTGATTTGAGCTAATGCAACCAGCAACAGGTTAAATGAAGTTGGTTTGAATCCAAGATTCAAATTCAAACTCCATATGTGGATATTCCAATGCCATTTATATGATTAGGCCTAAACAGCAGCCATAAGTTGTTCTAACATGCATGAAAATGCCTTAAACAGGTTCCTCATATTTTTTTGATCATTTTTCATATATAAATTATTTTCATCTGAGCTACGGTTGATTTTATATAATTTTTAGGAGTTTTGAATATTTTCTGAAATAAATAAATCATTTCTGATTTATTTATAATTCCAGAAAACACTTATTGCATCAGCATGACGTCACTGTGATGTCAGCAGCCAACAGAGGCTGGTTCAGGTCAAACTTGCTAGTGGGGCCCGTGTGTCAGTGACTCAGTTCTGGTTAGGGTCGCTGACATGTGGGCCTAGTCAACGCCCACGTCAGCACGGTCAAAACTGACGCGTGGGGCCACTGTGGTTAACTTAAACTAAACAGGAACAAAAACCATGGTTAATTAGGAAGTGGGGCCCGTATGTCATTGACAGGGGGCACTAACTAAACACGATTAGTCCCTAAACTAATGGCGCCACGTCAGCGTCACCGGAACCTCGCCGGCGGTGACCAAATCGACGGCGGCGCGGCTCGGGAACACGCTACGGGCGGCGTTTTGGCTTACTAAGGGTATCAGGGCGTAGCCCTTGCTCGCCCGCATCGAGCGACGGTGAAGCTGGACGCGGGGGTTGTCGGAATCGACGACGGCGAGCAGCGCGGCGGCGGCCGGAGTTCGGGAGCCGGCGGTTTCGACGCCGCGGTGCACGGCAGGAACAAAAGGTGACAGTTTTGGGGTCCTGGCGTTGCACTGAGCTTGATGGTGTGCTCGGTTATGGCCCTAGGTGGCAGTGTGCACGGTGGCGACATGGCCGGCGGCGGGGAGCTCACGGGTGCGGCGGCTAGAGGAGTAGACGAGCTCGGGGAGTAGGGGAAAACGACGGCGGAGCTCACTGGGGGGTCGGTGAGCAGCTGAGTGGGCTCGGGGAGGCACCAGAGTTGGCGAATCGGCGGCGAGGATCACCGGCAGCCGACGAGGCGAACGGCGGTGCAGACGGCGTCCAGGGGCTTCCAGCGTCGGGCAGCTCGGCGAGGAGGAAGAGAGGGACGAGGTGCAACTCGTGGGCATGCTAGAAGGGCGAGGCGGCAGCGGTGGCTATGCGTGCGGCGAACGGCGGCGACGGGCTCCGCTCGGATTC
>LR738714.1:728411589-728452642 GCA_902687465.1 Secale cereale
GAGAGAGAGAGAGAGAGAGAGAGAGAGAGAGAGAGCAAAGGAGATGAGGACGAGCGAGTGGACGAGAGGGTCCTGGGTGATGCGTGGCGTCGTCGAGAAGCGTCCGGGCAGCGGCGGAAGCAGGGGGTGGCGTGCGGTGGCCGTGCGAGCGTCGGGCACGCGCCGTGCGTCCGACTGGCGGGAGGAAGAAGACCTCCCTGCCCCTCATGGGCTGGGCCGGCCAGATGGGCTGCAAGGTGAGCGCCAGGTAAATTCTACCTCTCTCTCTTTTCTAATTTCTATTACTGTTTTCTAATTTTGACATTTGTTTTGGCTTTATTAAAAATGCCAGAGCATTTTCAAAAATCATGAAACCAAGCATGGCTACTGTTTAGAATAAATCCAACAGTAAACATTTTAGTTTATGATTATTTGAGCATTTAAAATAATATATAATATTTAAATGCCCAATGCAAATACGGTATGATTTAATTCAGTGCCCAAAATACTCCACAAAAATGTTCACTATTTTTGGTTTGGTCTCAAAGCCTTGCCAAAATTATCAACATTGATGAAGGCATTTTGGGTCATTGCAAATGATTTTATTCTTGACCGTAGTTGAATTCATTTGGTGCTAGGGTTTGAACATCCCCATTTCCAGTTTCTGAGAAATTTAAACATGATGCACATGAAGACCAAGCAAGACAGGCAAGGGCTGGTCTAGGGCTGTGACAATACAAGTCATCACAATAATCATCATAGATAGCAACTTTGTTCTCATAATCAATTGGAACCTCTTTCGAAATAGTGGATTCATCACTAAATAGAGTCATGACCTCTCCAAATCTACTTTCATCAATATAATCATCATAAATAGGAGGCATGCTTTCATCATAATAAATTTGCTCATCAAAACTTGGGGGACTAAAAATATCATCTTCATCAAACATAGCATCCCCAAGCTTGTGGCTTTGCATATCATTAGCATCATGGATATTCAAAGGATTCACACTAACAACATTGCAATCATGCTCATCATGCACATATTTTATAACAAGAATTCTATGTAATTATTCTTCTAGTACATGAGCACAATTTTCCTTCCCATCATTTTCACTAAAGATATTAAAAAGATGAAGCACATGAGGTAACCTTAATTCCATTTTTTGTAGTTTTCTTTTATAAACTAAACTAGTGATAAAACAAGAAACTAAAAGATTCGATTGCAAGATCTAAAGATATTCCTTCAAGCACTAACCTCGCCGGCAACGGCGCCAGAAAAGAGCTTGATGTCTACTACACACCCTTCTTCTTGTAGACGTTGTTGGGCCTCCAAGTGCAGAGGTTTGTAAGACGGTATCAAATTTCCCTCAAGTGGATGACCTAAGGTTTATCAATCCGTGGGAGGCATAGGATGAAGATGGTCTCTCTCAAACAACCCTGCAACCAAATAACAAAGAGTCTCTTGTGTCCCCAACACACCCAATACAATGGTAAATTGCATAGGTGCACTAGTTCGGCAAAGAGATGGTGATACAAGTGCAATATGGATGGTATATATAGGTTTTTGTAATAAGTAAATATAAAAATAGCAAGGTAGCAAGTGGTAAACGTGAGCATAAACGGTATTGCAATGATAGAAGAGAAGGCCTAGAGTTTATACTTTCACTAGTGCAAGTTCTCTCAACAAGGATAACATAATTGGATCATATTACTAGCCCTCAACATGCAACAAAGAGTCACTCCAAAGTAACTAATAGCAGAGAACAAACGAAGAGATTATGGTAGGGTACGAAACCACCTCAAAGCTATTCTTTCTAATCGATCTATTCAAGAGTCTGTAGTAACGTTCAATCTATCATAGAGTTCGTACTAGAATAACACCTTTAACACAAATCAATCAAAACCCTAATGTCACCTAGATACTCCATTGTCACCTCAAGTATCCGTGGGCATGATTGTACGATATGCATCACACAATCTCAGAAACATCTATTCAACCAACACATAGAACTTCAAAGAGTGCCCCAAAGTTTCTACCGGAGAGTCAAGACAAAAACGTGTGCCAACCCCTATGCATAGATTCCCAAGGTCACGGAACCCACAAGTTGATCACCAAAACATACATCAAGTGAATCACATGATATCCCATTGTCACCACAGATAAACAGGCACAAGACATACATCAAGTGTTCTCAAATCCTTATAGACTCAATCTGATAAGATAACTTCAAATGGAAAACTCAATTGATTACAACAGAGTAGAGGGGGAGCAGCATCATAAGATCCAATTAGAATAGAAAAGCTCGGGATACATCAAGATCATTCCATCTTAAGAACACGAGAGATAGAGATCAAACACATAGCTACTGGTACATACCCTCAGCCCCGAGGGTGGACTACTCCCTCCTCGTCATGGAGAGCGCCGGAATGATGAAGATAGCCATCGGAGAGGGATTGCCCCCTCCGGCAGGGTGCCAGAACGGCTGGAGATTGGTTTTCGGTGGCTACTGAGGCTTTCGGCGGCGGAACTCCCGATCTAGGTTAATTTCCAAAGGTTTCAGTATTTATAGGAATTTTTGGAGTCGGGGCCAAGTAAAGGGGAGCTACGGGCCGTCCTCGAGATAGGGGGGCGCGCCCCCTGCCCAGGGCGTGGCCCCCACCCTGGCTCTCCTGGCCCAACTCTTTTGCTTCGGGGGCTTCTTTTGGTCCAGAAAAAATCGTCGAAAATTGGCTCGTCAATTGGACTCTGTTTGATTTTCCTTTTTTGTAAAACCCTAAAACAGGAGAAAAATAGAAACTGGCACTGGGCTTTGGGTTAATAGGTTAGTCCCAAAAATCATATAAAAGTGTATAAGAAAGCCCATAAGACATCCTAGAACGATAATATAATAGCATGTAACAACCAAAACTTATAGATACGTTGGAGACGTATCAGGGGCCACTGATGGAATACTAGCATCCTATACTAAGCATTTAGGATAGCATGTAAAGGTATCAACAGTAGTAGCAACAATGACAGGCTATGCAACAGAATAGGAGCTATCGGATCATGAACAATAGCAAATCTAATGCAAGAATAAGAAAAAAGAGAATGGGTGGTATCTGTTGATCAAGGGGGGTTGGCTTGCCTGGTTGCTCTGACAAGAAGAAGGGGCCGTCGTCGACGCAGTCGATCATCGTGGCACTGTGGGCATGCTAGAAGGGCGAGGCGGCAGCGGTGGCTATGCTTGCGGCGAACGGCGACGACGGGCTCCGCTCGGACTCGTAAGAGAGAGAGAGAGCGGAGGAGATGAGGACGAGCGAGTGGACGAGAGGGTCCGGGGTGATGCGTGGCGTCATCGAGAAGCGTCCGGGAAGCGGCGGAAGCAGGAGGTGGCGTGCGGTGGCCGTGCGCGCATCGGGCACGCGCCGTGCGTCCGACTGGCGGGAGGAAGAAGACCTCCCTGCCCCTCATGGGCTTGGCCGGCCAGATGGGCTGCCAGGTGAGCACCAGGTAAATTATACCTCTCTCTTTTCTAATTTCTGTTACTGTTTTCTAATTTTGACATTTGTTTTGGCTTTATTAAAAATGCCAGAGCATTTTCAAAAATCATGAAACCAAGCATGGCTATTGTTTAGAATAAATCCAACAGTAAATATTTTAGTTTATGATTATTTGAGCATTTAAAATAATATATAATATTTAAATGCCCAATGCAAATACGGTATGATTTAATTCAGTGCCCAAAATATTCCACCAAAATGTTCGCTATTTTTGGTTTGGTCTCAAAGCCTTGCCAAAATTATCAACATTGATGAAGGTATTTTGGGTCATTGGAAATGATTTTATTCTTCACCGTAGTTGAATTCATTTGGTGCTAGGGTTTGAACATCCCCATTTCCAGATTCTAAGAAATTTAAACATGATGCACATGAAGACCAAGCAAGAGAGGCAAGGGCTGGTCTAGGGATGTGACAATACAAGTCATCACAATAATAATCATAGATAGCAACTTTGTTCTCGTAATCAATTGGAACCTCTTACGAAATAGTGGATTCATCACTAAATAGAGTCATGACCTCTCCAAATCTACTTTCATCAATATAATCATCATAAATAGGAGGCATGCTTTCATCATAATAAATTTGCTCATCAAAACTTGGGGGACTAAAAATATCATCTTCATCAAACATAGCATCCCCAAGCTTGTGGCTTTGCATATCATTAGCATCATGGATATTCAAAGGATTCACACTAACAACATTGCAATCATGCTCATCATGCACATATTTTATGCCAAGAATTCTATGTAATTATTCTTCTATAGTACATGAGCACAATTTTCCTTCCCATCATTTTCACTAAAGATATTAAAAAGATGAAGCACATGAGGTAACCTTAATTCCATTTTTTGTAGTTTTCTTTTATAAACTGAACTAGTGATAAAACAAGAAACTAAAAGATTCGATTGCAAGAGCTAAAGATATACCTTCAAGCACTAACCTGCCCGGCAACGGCGCCAGAAAAGAGCTTGATGTCTACTACGCACCCTTCTTCTTGTAGACGTTGTTGGGCCTCCAAATGCAGAGGTTTGTAAGACGGTAGCAAATTTCCCTCAAGTGGATGACCTAAGGTTTATCAATCCGTGGGAGGCATAGGATGAAGATGGTCTCTCTCAAACAACCCTGCAACCAAATAACAAAGAGTCTCTTGTGTCCCCAACACACCCAATACAATGGTAAATTGCATAGGTGCACTAGTTCGGCGAAGAGATGGTGATACAAGCGCAATATGAATGGTATATATAGGTTTTTGTAATAAGTAAATATAAAAACAGCAAGGTAGCAAGTGGTAAACGTGAGCATAAACGGTATTGCAATGATAGTAGAGAAGGCCTAGAGTTCATACTTTCACTAGTGCAAGTTCTCTCAACAAGGATAACATAATTGGATCATATTACTAGCCCTCAACATGCAACAAAGAGTCACTCCAAAGTAACTAATAGCAGAGAACAAACGAAGAGATTATGGTAGGGTACGAAACCACCTCAAAGCTATTCTTTCTAATCGATCTATTCAAGAGTCCGTAGTAACGTTCAATCTATCATAGAGTTCATACTAGAATAACACCTTAAGACACAAATCAATCAAAACCCTAATGTCACCTAGATACTCCATTGTCACCTCAAGTATCCGTGGGCATGATTATACGATATGCATCACACAATCTCAGAAACATCTATTCAACCAACACATAGAACTTCAAAGAGTGCCCCAAAGTTTCTACCGGTGAGTGAAGACGAAAACGTGTGCCAACCCCTATGCATAGATTCCCAAGGTCACGGAACCCACAAGTTGATCACCAAAACATACATCAAGTGGATCACATGATATCCCATTGTCACCACAGATAAACAGGCACAAGACATACATCAATTGTTCTCAAATCCTTAAAGACTCAAACTGATAAGATAACTTCAAAGGAAAAACTCAACTCATTACAACAGAGTAGAGGGGGAGAAGCATCATAAGATCCAATTAGAATAGCAAAGCTCGCGATACATCAAGATCATTCCATCTTAAGAACACGAGAGAGAGAGAGATCAAACAGATAGCTACTTGTACATACCCTCAGCCCCGAGGGTGGACTACTCCCTCCTCGTCATGGAGAGCGCCGGGATGATGAAGATAGCCACCGGAGAGGGATTCCCCCCTCCGGCAGGGTGCCAGAACGGCTGTAGATTGGTTTTCGGTGGCTACTGAGGCTTTCGGCGGCAGAACTCCCGATCTAGGTTAATTTCCGAAGGTTTTAGTATTTATAGGAATTTTTGGAGTTGGGGCCAAGTAAAGGGGAGCTACGGGCCGTCATCGAAATAGGGGGGCGCGCCCCCTGCCCAGGGCGTGGCCCCCACCCTGGCTCTCCTGGCCCAACTCTTTTGCTTCGGGGGCTTCTTTTGGTCCAGAAAAAATCGTCAAAAATTGGCTCGTCAATTGGACTCCGTTTGATTTTCCTTTTTTGTAAAACCCTAAAACAGGAGAAAAATAGAAACTGGCATTGGGCTTTGGGTTAATAGTTTAGTCCCAAAAATCATATAAAAGTGTATAAGAAATCCCATAAGACATCCTAGAAGGATAATATAATAGCATGTAACAACCAAAACTTATAGATATGTTGAAGACGTATCAGGGGCCACTGATGGAATACTAGCATCCTATACTAAGCATTTAGGATAGCATGTAAAGGTATTAACAGTAGTAGCAACAATGACAGGCTATGCAACAGAATAGGAGCTATCTGATCATGAACAGTAGCAAATCTAATGCAAGAATAAGAGAGAAGAGAATGGGTGGTATCTGGTGATCAAGGGCAGTTGGCTTGCCTGGTTGCTCTGGCAAGAAGAAGGGGCCGTCGTCGACGCAGTCGATCATCGTGGCACTGTCAGCGGTCTCAGTCCCGGTGTCTACCGGAGAGAAGAGGGGGAAGTAAATATAAAGCAAGCGTTGTAACACAAAGTATGACATGGCGATACGATGTGCCGGGTGTGCCCTAACGCAGTGTTACAAGTTACCGATAAAGGAGGATCCCATCCGGGGAAGTTTTCCTGGTTCCGGACATTTGTCAGACAGATGACCGGAGGGGGAAAGTTCCATGTTCAGGTATTTAGAGGCACCACACGAATATGCGGGTAACGTATCCGGGCTCGCCTCGTCGTTCTAAGCCACTTTCATATATATAACTTTTTCATCCGAGTTACGGATTATTTTATATGAATTTTTAAAGATTTAAACAATTTCCGAAATTTCTGGATTTATGTTAATTCGGAAACAAATAGTGCAATACTTTTATACCCAGCAGTAGCCAGCCACTGAGTATGACGTGTGGGCCTGGGGTGAGTCAACCCAGTCAACCTTTGACCAATTGACTGGTCAACAAAATCAAAGTGGACCTAGAGGGTCCCACCTGTCACTGACTGGGAGTGCCCAGTTAGCAGAGTTGACTGGTCAACTTGACCCGTGGGTCCCCCCGTCATTGTTTGTCCACTATTTAGCTGAGTTCATTAGTCTTACTAAATAGGTTAACTAAGTTAAGTTAATTAATTAAGTTAATTAATTCATTAGTTAACTAATTAATTAATTTGTATATATTTAATTCTTTCTTTAATTAATTTTCTTTTCAAAAAAAACATTTAGGGGCGAGGGCCCCGGCTGTCTGCGGCCTAGTGCTAAATGCAGCGGGTTCACGGGCACACGGGTGCGGGCAAGACAACCGGGCCAGCGGCGGGACACTAACGCGGCGCGATCGGAGCAGAGGCGATGGGACGGCGACGATGCATGGTTGTGGTGCAGCAGCAGTAGCTGCGGGCAGCGGCGGCGAACTAGGCTGTGGGCAACGCCGCACACAAGATGGAGGCATGGCGGGGTGAGTGAGCAGGGCACCGGCCGCGAGCGAGGCGGCGGTAGCAGAGAGCGAGGACAACGGCAGCGTGTAGGGCGGTGCGCCGGCGTGGCCGTGGGGCGGGGAGTCGGCATGCACGGGCGTGCTGGACCACGTGCGATCCACCGGGGGTGGGGCACGCCGAGCGTGGCGAGGCCGTGGCTAGAGGCGGCGGTGACCGGGGCAAGGGGATGTGAGCGGGCGGCGGAGGAGCTCACCGAGGGGGCGGGGTAGGGGTGCCGGCGGGGAAGGAAGCCGGAGAGGCGGCCGACGGGGACGACCGGGGCCGGTAGGCGATGGGGAAGGCGGTGCGTTGGAGGGAGAGGAAGGAGACCAGGAGGGGCGGCGCCGGCGAGGTGGCGTCGCGACGGAGGACTGAGGCGTGGCAGGGTCCGGCCAGTCAGAGGGACGAGCGACGGCGGAGCGGCGGCATCGGGGGGGGAGGGAGTACCTCGCGCAGCGGCCCGTCCAGATCGAGGGAGAGGGAGAAGTGGATCGAGGGGGAGGAGTGGGGATCGTGTGGGAGTGGGGTGCTGGAGTTAGGGTTACGGGGGTTATGGAGGAGTGAGGGGCGGCCTGGGCCGGTTTGGGCCGGCCTGGCTAGTAGCTGGGCCAACTGGCTCAGCTGGGGGGTTCCCTTTTCTTTTTATTTATGTTAGTTTTGTTTTCCCCGTTTGTTTATTTTTCTTTTCTATTTTCTTTTAGTTCCTAATTATTTTAGCTTTAATAAAATACCAAAGTGGCACCTAAATAGTTGTTACAAATTATGTCACAAACACAAAAAGTTTCATTCCAAAATTATATAGTTTAGTATTTTACAAATTATAAAAGGCATTTAATTAATGGTTTTAGCTACTGATTTAATTAGTTTATTGCATTAAACCATTTTATAAAGACTTGGTTTCTCCACTAACATACCTTATGAATTATTTGTCACAGTGAGGACATTTTAGTTTTTGACTTTTGAAAACTTTAATTGTTTGAACTATTTTTGAATTTGGATTTTGCATAAGTTTTGAACTAACACGAGATTAGCAACAGTAATCGTGGTGACGTGACATCATTACTACAGGGTTACTGTAGCTAGATTACCCGGGCTTCACACTCATCCACCCTCCTTGGCTGAAGTCATGCTGGAGGCAAAAAGGAACAAAAGAGAGACCAACCGACTGCTGGAACGCTTAGAACAAAATACCGCTTTCTGCTAGAGGAATGACGTGGTGTCTATTAATAACTTTATCAAGATGTGCCCACCAAAATTCCATCATTCCGCTGAGCCTCTTGATGCGGATGACTGGCTTCGCAGTATCACCCACAAGCTACATTATGCCCGCGTGGCCGAAGCTGATAAGGTTACCTACACTGCCTACCATCTTGAGGGCCCTGCTAGCCTTTGGTGGGAAAACTATGAGGCTATGCGTCCCGCTGGCCAAATTACCACTTGGGCAGAGTTCAGCGAGGCTTTCCGTGAACATCACATTCCGGAAGGTCTTATTGATCGCAAGCGGGAGGAATTTTGCAATTTCACGCAAGGCGGGCTAACCGTGGATGTCTATAGCCGTGAGTTTGGTAACTTGGCACGCTATGCTCCCGAAGAAGTGTCCACCGACGCCAAGAAGCAGGCGAGGTTCCGCAAGGGACTCACCCTGAACTTCACCGTGATCTCCATCTGCACGAGTGCACTTCCTTCTAGAAGCTAGTGAACAAAGCCATCAGTGCTGAGACAGGTCAGACTGATTATGAAGCCACACGCAAGCATCCCCATGACTTTGGTTCCTCGTCCGGTTCTGTCTCTCACAAGCGTCGTGTGTGGGTTCCAAACACAGCCCTGCCACCAAGGTTCACTTCGAGGCCATCCTATGAGATGCCTCGCCCAACCCAGCAGTACGCACCATCCAAGACTTATGGTGGACAATCTTCCAGTACTTCCCCATGCATTAGCACTGTGACATGCTTCAAGTGCGGAGAACCAGGCCACTACATGCGAGAGTGTCCTCAGAACCAGCCAGGAAGGTCCGTTGGCCGTGGTAAGCCAACAGGAAAGGTGAACTATGTCAAGCCAATCACCAGTGCACGTGGCCTTGTCAACTATGTCTCTGCTGAGGAGGCTTACGAGGATCCTAACGTCGTCCTTGGTACGCTCCTTGTTAACTTCCATCCGGCATATGTACCTTTTGATATTATAGCATCTCATTCGTTCATATCTGAGAGCTATGCTCAAATGCACCACATGACATTTTGTGACATGCCCACCACCATGGAAATTCAAACTCCTAGCTCTAGATGGCAAACCACTAGAGTAAGCCATGGGAATGAAATTCTTGTTGATAGACTTGTTTTTCTTGCATCGCTAATAGCTCTCAAGTCCTCGGACATAAACATCATCTTGGCTATGGACTGGATGACATCTCATTACGCCAAGATTGATTGCTACACTAGAACTGTCCAACTTACACACCCATCCAGCAAGACAGTCAATGTTTTGGCCCGAATGTCTGAGCGTCAACTCTACTCTCTTAATGCCAGCCCTCTTCCAGAACTCGAAGATATCCCTGTAGTCCGTGACTTTCCGGATGTCTTTCCAGAAGAACTGCCAGGTGTTCCATGATAACCCACAAGTGTAGGGGATCGCAACAGTTTCGAGGGTAAAGTATTCAACCCAAATTTATTGCTTCGACACAAAGGGAGCCAAAGAATACTCTTAAGTATTAGCAGCTGAGTTCTCAATTCAGCCACACCTGGAAACTTAGTATCTGCAGTAAGATAGTTTAGTAGCAAAGTAATATGATAGTGGCGGTAGTGGCAATAAAAGTAACGATAGTGTTTTTGTAGTTTTTGTAATAGTAGCAACGGAAAAGTAAATAAGAAACAAGCAATATAGGAAAAGCTCGTAGGCATTGGATCGGTGATGGGAAATTATGTCGGATGCAATTCCTCATCTAGAAGTTATAACCTAGGGTGACACAGAACTAGCTCCAGTTCATCAATGCAATGTAGGCATGTATTCCGAATATATTCATACGTGCATATGGAAAAGAACTTGCATGACATCTTTTGTCCTACCATCCCGTGGCAGCAGGGTCCTATTGGAAACTAAGGGATATTAAGGCCTCCTTTTAATAGAGTACCGGACCAAAGAATTAACACGTAGTGAATAAATGAACTCCTCAAACTATAGTCATCACCGGGAGTGGTCCCGATTATTGTCACTTCGGGGTTGCCGATCATAACTCATAGTAGGTGACTATTGACTTGCAAGATAGGATCAAGAACACACATATATTCATGAAAACATAATAGGTTCAGATCTGAAAACATGGCACTCGGGCCCAAGTGACAAGCATTAAGCATAGCAAAGTCATAGCAACATCAATCTTAGAACATATTGGATACTAGAGATCAAACCCTAACAAAACTAACTCGATTGCATGATAGATCTCATCCAACCCATCACCGTCCAGCAAGCCTATGATGGAATTACTCACGGACGGCGGTGAGAATCATGGAATTGGTGATGGAGGAAGGTTGATGATGACGATGGCGACGATCTCCTCTCTCCGGACCCCCGAACGGACTCCAGATCAGCCCTCCCGAGAGAGATTAGGGCTTGGCGGCGGCTCCGTCTCGTGAAACGCGATAATTCTTTCTCCTTGATTTTTTTCTCCCCGAAAGTGAAGATATATGATCTAGGGATACGTCAGTGGAGCGCCAGGGGGCCCACGAGGCAGGGGGCGCGCCCTGGGCAGGGGGGCGTGCCCCCCACCCTCGTGGACGGGGTGTGGGCCCCCTGGTACGGTTCTTCTTGCAGATATTTTTTGTATTTTCCAAAATAAATATCAGTGGAGTTTCAGGTTATTCCGAGAACTATTTATTTCTGCACAAAAAACAACACCATGGCAATTCTGCTGCAAACAGCATCAGTCCGGGTTAGTTCCATTTAAATCATGCAAGTTAGAGTCCATAACAAGGGCAAAAGGGTTTGGAAAAGTAGATATGATGGAGACGTATCATTCCACCTGACAGATATGTAGAGTTCTTGATAGATCTTGTTCCAGGAACTATCCCAATCTCTAGAAGACCCGATAAGATGGCACCTTTAGAACTAGCTGAACTTAAGAAACAACTCGATGAGTCCTTGAAAAAGGGTTTCATCCGTCATAGTTCCTCTCCTTGGGCTTGTCCCGTCCTCTTCGTCAAGAAGAAGGATGGAACGGATCGGATGGTTGTAGATTATCGACCTGTCAATCTAGTCACCATAAAGAACAAATATCCGCTCCCCAGGATCAACGACCTGTATGATCAGCTCGCTGGATCCTCGGTCTTTTCCAAAATGGATTTGAGGTTGGGCTACCATCAAATCAAAATCAAGAACGGGGACATTCCCAAAACGGCCTTTGTTACTCGGTATGCCCAATAGGAGTACACCGTCATGTCCTTCAGGTTAACCAATGCCCCAGCCACTTTCTCACGACTAATGAATTCTATATTCATGGATTACTTGGATAAATTCGTCGTAGTATACCTCGATGATATAGTCATTTACTCCAAGAACAACGAAGAACATGCCGAGCATCTAAGGCTGGTATTGACGAAACTTCGAGAGCACCGCCTTTATGCCAAATTCTCCAAGTGTGAATTCTGGTTCCCAGAAGTGACCTATCTGGGTCAAGTAATCTCTAGTAAGGATATTGCTGTCAATCCCGAGCGAGTTCAGGCCGTCCTTGATTAGACTCCACCTGAATCGGTCAAGCAAGTTAGGAGTTTCCTTGGCTTACCGAGCTATTGCCGACGCTTCATCGAGAATTTCTCCAAGGTTGCTAAACCTCTAACTGAACTCCTCAAGAAAGATAAAAAGTTCGAGTGGACCCCACAGTGCGAGTTCAGCTTTCAGGAACTGAAAAGACACCTGACATCTGCTTCCGTATTGGTACCACCAGACTTTTCCATGGACTTTATTATCTATTGCGACGTCTCGCGACAAGGACTAGGTTGCATACTCATGCAAGATCGTCAGGTGATTGCCTACGCATCACGATAGTTGCACCCACATGAGGATAACTATCCTACACATGATCTAGAGCTTGCAGCTATAGTCCACGCTCTCAAAACATGGCAACATTACCTTCTTGAGAATCGCAGTGAAATCTTCACTGATCACCAGAGTCTGAAATACATCTTCACCCAACCGGATTTGAATCGCAGGCAAAGACGTTGGGTTGAGTTGCTCACAGATTACGACTTAGGGATAACTTTTACCCCTAGAAAGGCCAATGCCATGGCTGATGCTCTAAGGCGTAAGTCTTATTGTAACAACCTGATGTTACAACAAGGACAACCACTTCTCCACGAGGAAGTTCGTAAGCTTAACCTTCACATTGTTCCTCGAGGATTCCTTTCCACCTTGGTGGCAAAACCTACCCTTACGGATCAGATCATCAAAGCACGAAAGGTTGATCTGGGAATCTCGCGTATCAGGAGGAACATCAAGAAAGGAGTCACGGGATGTTTCTCAATTGATGATCAAGGTGTCGTGTTCTTTGGAAACCTCTTAGTGGTTCCTAAGGTACGAAACCTGAGATGAGTGATCCTTAAGGAGGCTCATGAATCTCCTCTCACGATTCATCCCGGTAGTAGCAAAATGTATCAGGACCTACGCCAGAGGTTCTGCTGGACTAGGATGAAGAGAGAAATCGCTCAGTTCATTGCTAACTGCGACATTTGCCGTCGAGTTAAGGCAAAGCATCAACGGCCTGCTGGCACCCTTCAACCTTTAGCTATTCCTGAATGCAAATGGGATAAGATCAGTATGGACTTCATTACCTTATTTCCCAGGACCAGGAAAGGGAATAATGCTATCTTCGTCGTTATCGACCGCCTCTCCAAAGTATCCCATTTCCTGCCTGTTCGAGAGAGTATAACCGCTAGTCAGCTAGCAGAATTGTATATTTCTCGGATAGTATCTCTTCATGGTGTTCCATTGGAGATTAACTCAGATCGTGGAAGTCTTTTCACCTCTTGATTTTGGGAAAGTTTCCAAAATGCAATGAGAACTCATCTTTCCTTTAGCACCGCCTTTCTCCCTCAGTCAAGTGGTCAAGTAGAACGAGTCAATCAAATTTGGAAGATATGCTCTGAGCCTCTGTCATCTCATTCGGTATGGATTGGGAGAAGTTTCTTCCATTCGCCGAATTCGCTTATAACAATAGTGTAATGCCCATTATACCTCCTACGTGTCGAGGCACGACTTAAAGGTATAAGTTCATACTTGTCGGTGTACTAGAGTAGGGGTACCCTAGTATCCCGAACTTGTGCACGGGAAGTCGCAGCGTCCCGCGGCAAGGCTTGCCGGTTGGCCGCCAAGGTCCTCTATGGTTCCTTTGGAGCCATTCAAGAACAAAGTATTCAAGCCAAGGAGACAAGGCCCCGGCAAGAGGAGCTTGTCGGGAAGGCCACTCAAGGCACAAGACCAAGACGAGAGGAGCTTGTCGGGAAGGCCAACCAAGGCACCGCAATGCGCCACACGTCCCGGCAAGGCCCGGTGAGCGGCAAGCTCCCGGACGCGGCAAGGCGCTTGCCGCGGCAAGCTACCACTCGGTACCCGCGCTCCAGCGCATCCACCAACGTGTCGTACATGGCAGGAGGCTGTGCAGCCAGCGGTGCGTAGTGGCAAGCGGCGCTGACAAGATCGCCATCGTGGCGAGCGGTGGCGCCCCTGACGGTCCCTTTTTGCACTGTTTGGGCGACGGAGACGGGCATTTAATGCCCTTGTCCCCTGCCGTCAGGGCCACAACATCTTTCCATTTTTACCCTTATCTACGTTGCCACCTGTCGGTGACCCCTTGAGCATATAAAAGGAGGCCCATGCGCAACGTAGGGGGGGGGGGTTCGAAGGAGAAGAACTCTCACGCTCGGTCTCGTTAGCTGCTAGAGTGTATTGTAGCACTCAGCGCTCCCGAGCAAGACCTCAATAACAAACCACAAAGCAGGAGTAGGGTTTTACGCATCCGTGCGGCCCGAACCTGGGTAAACTGCTCGTGTGCTTCGCCTCGATCTGCTCTTCGTGCGATCTCCGCCCCCGCCGAATCGAAAGGGACTCGGTCCGCCGGTCCCATAGGTGTTCGTGGATCAGTTTCCCCGACATCTTTGGCGCGCCAGGTAGGGGTGCGTCGAGATTGTGTGAAGCTGATCCGGCGTCCACATGAGCTAGATCTTCATCATCTTCATCGATATGCCGCCGAAGAAGAAGGCTTCGGAGGCGGCTGCTCCGTCCGCGTCGATCCCACCACCGCCGGAGCCAACGGCTGGTGGGGTAGACGCCGGCGGAAGAATGGGCGTCGACGAGGGAGCTCACGGTGCCACCAATTCCAAGGACAAGGCTGCGCTGCCCGTCGGCGGCGTAGTCGACTCCCACAACGACCGGGCGCACTCCAAGACCTCGGCGTCTGTGCACGCACCGCGCCCATCTCAGGAGGCGCGGGACTGGCAGCGTCATGGTACTCACGGTACCATACGTTTGCTGGACCAAGATCGAGCTGGTGGATCTCGGAATGATCAAGACCAGCATGCGCGCCAACATGCTGGCACGAGCAAGGCACGGTCGCCTGGACGGGATACTGCTCCTTCTAACATAGTTAGAAGTCCGAGCATATCCCGCTCCTCGCACCATTCGCCACCGCTACCCGCCACTCCAGCAGAAGCTCTGGCGCGAGCTCCACTGCTCCTATACTTCCCTCCAACGGTGGATAAGATCGACGACTGGAGGGCCACCATTCAGAGTCTCATCGGCTTCGCCAACGGCGACACTCCGCGGCAGCCGAATACGTCGCAGCCGCGGCAAGTCAACCAGGCACGAGCCGATGGCGACAAGACTGGTGGGGGTGCAACCACAGTGCACTCTCCGCCCCGAAGGCCAAGATCGCCGACTCGCCGGATCCACCTCGACAGCGACTCCACCGCGTCATCGGATCCACGAGCTCATCGCGATCAACGCCAAGTTCTTCACGAACGACAGCAAGAGGACGCTCGAACTCGCATCGAGCGCCGAAGAGAAGCGCGGCGTCAATCAGACCAGCGCGCCGGGCCCACTGTCGACATGCATGCGCCAGGGGGACCAGGCGACTTGCCGTACGCGGTAGGTTGTCCTGCGTTTACTCGTGAGCTGCGGCAAGTCCAGTGGCCCAGCATGAAGAATTTCAAGCCAGACGTACCAGAGAAGTACGACGGCAAGACGAATCCGTTGGAGTTCCTCAGCATCTACACCATCGCGGTGCAAGCTGCCGGGGGGCGAGACGACAAGATCCTTGCCAACTACTTCCCGCTGGTACTCAAACCCAACGCCAGATCCTGGCTCATGCACTTGCCGGACAACTCCATATCTTCTTGGGCAGACTTATGCCATCAGTTTGACGGCGCCTTTACAGTCGGCTACAAACCCCATGGCCAAGAGAGTGACCTTCATCTGCTCGCCCAGAAGGAAGAAGAGCCCTTGCGCAAGTATATCTAGAGATTCAGCCGTGTACAGCACAACATCCCAGATGTCCACCCTGCCGCGGTCATCAGCGTGTTCCATTAGAACGTGCGTAAACGCAGGATGCGGGAGGAGATGACGATGTGCAAGATCAGAGACGTAAGTGAGCTATATGCCATGGCCGACAAGTGTGCACGTGCTGAGGAAGGGAGGAAACTCCCCGGAGAGGATACAGGAGCAGGAGGATCTGACAGCGAGGATGCTGCCCCGGCGAAGAAAAACCGGCGGCGGAACAATAGGAAGAAGAAAGGCAAAGATGTGCTTGTCGTTGAGCAGTCCGGCAACGAGGGTGGCGCCAAGAAAGCCAAAGCTGGTAGCTCCGGCATGGAGATTGCCGCTTGCACCAACTGCCAGGCTGTGGCGGCCGCCGATAAGCAGGACGGCATCGACAAGCAGTACTGCAAGATCCACCGCACCAAGGGTCATGACCTCCAGAACTGCAAGAGGGTCGAGCAGCTCGTTGAGCAGCAAAAGGCTGAATACGAGCGACGCGACAAGGAGAAGGCCCAAGGAGGTGTTGGAGGATCCGGCACGAAGCGCCCCGGCCGGGGAGGACGCCGCGGCAAGGCCAAGCAGCGGCAAGGAGACAGACCTCCCCGCGGCCGCGACAAGGATGAAGACGACGACGACGACGAAGACATGGATGATGTCGAGACCAGTGAGCAGGAGTTCCAGAAAGCCACAGAGGTCTTGTGCGTTGACGGCGGTGCTTCTCTGCATACTTATCACCGCCAACTCAAGCAGTGGGTGCGGGAAGTCAATGCGGCAGAACCACCTGTCGAATCGCGCAAGCTTCTGAAATGGTCCAGCACGCCTATCATATTTGATATTAAGGACCACCCTGATCGCACAACTGCGGTCGGGTGCTTGCCGATGTTGGTTTCACCAACTATCCGCAACCTCAAGGTCACTAAGATGCTAGTTGACGGCGGGGCCGGCTTGAACCTGATCTCCTCCGCTGTACTCCAGAAACTCCAAGTCCCTGACAGCGAGCACGAAGAGACCGGCACATTCCAAGGAATCAATCCGGGAAGGAGCAAGCCGAAGGGGAAGATCACGTTGCTGGTGACATTTGGCAGCGAGTTGAACTTCAGGACTGAGAAGGTCACTTTTGACGTTGCCGATTTTCCATTGCCTTAGAATGGGATACTCGGTCGTCCAGCACTCGCCAAGTTCATGGCAGCCTCTCATTACGCATATAACATGCTGAAGATGCCAGGCCCGATAAGTGTCATCTCTATCCCTGGCGACAAGAAGGATGCTCTTATCTGCGCCGACAAGATCTACCGGGAAGCAGCAGCCGCAATAGATCGCAAGTCACTTGCCGCTGAAGCTCCCGGGGGGAAGAAGACCAAGTCCAGTAAGAGTTCTGATGCCCACTCTGGCAAGCGCACCTCTTCGGAGTGCTGCGCTACCGTCGAGGACGCACCATCGAGCTCCACCGGCAAGTGTAAGAAGACAATGGCAGGTCCGCCAGAGACCAAGAAAGTGTCCGCCAAGGAGGATGGCACTGGTGGTACCTTCACCATCAGTGCCACTCTTGACCCTAAATAGGAAAGCGCGCTCATTGCATTCCTGTGGGTGAACGTCGACGTGTTTGTGTGGCAACCGTCTGACATCCCCGGTGTTCCCAGGAAAGTAATTGAATACCATCTTACCGTTTGTCCTCATGCGCGGCCCGTCAAGCAGAAAGTCAGGAAACAAGCAGTGGAGCGCCAAGAATTCATCGCAGAAGAAATCAAGAAGTTGGAAGTAGCAGGCCTTGTCAGAGGAGTGCTCCATCCCACGTGGTTGGCCAATCCTGTAGTCGTGCGCAAGACAAACGGGAAATGGAGGCTTTGTATTGACTTTACCGATGTCAATAAAGCTTGTCCCAAAGACCCATTTCCCTTGCCGCGCATTGATCAGATTGTTGACTCCACGGCCGGATGTGATTTGCTTTCATTTCTTGACGCATACTCAGGATACCATCAGATCTTCATGGCAGAAGAGGATGAGGAAAAGACCGCATTCATCACTCCATGTGGCACGTACTGTTTCAAACGGATGCCTTTCGGACTGAAGAATGCTGGTTCAACATTCGCAAGAGTAGTCCATACCGCTTTTGAGCCACAAATACACAGAAATGTGGAAGCCTACATGGATGACATAGTGGTCAAGAGCAAGGATAGGGCAACTCTGATTCAAGATTTAGACGAGACCTTTGCAAATCTGCGCAAGATCAGCCTCAAGCTCAACCCCGAGAAGTGTGTGTTTGGAGTTCCTTCCGGCAAGCTTCTCGGGTTCTTCGTGTCTCAGCGGGGAATTGAAGCCAATCCCGACAAGATCAAGGCCATTGAGCAGATTGAAGCACCAAAGTGCGTCAAGGATGTACGAAGACTTGCCGGTTGTGTGGCTGCTCTCAGCAGGTTTATCTCTAAGTCTGCTGAGCGCGCCCTGCCGTTTTTCAAAATATTGAAAAAGGCAGGTCCAATGAAATGGACTCCGGAAGCGGAGGCTGCGCTGCAAGACTTGAAGAGATACCTGTCCTCCACTCCAATACTTGTCGCACCTAAGCCACAAGAGAAGTTGCTGCTGTATATAGCGGCAACCAATCAAGTGGTTAGTGCTTCGTTAGTAGCGGAGAGGGAGGCGGACGATGAGCCAGCAACCACGGCAAGCGCATCCAGCGACAAGCAGGGGGCTTCCCCGATAAGCTCTGGTCCTGACAAAGATGGATCTACACAGGCGCAAGAGGAGATACAGAAGAGAATGGTGCAGCGCTCAGTTTACTTTGTCAGTTCCCTTCTGCAGGGGGCTAGGTCAAGGTACTTTGGTGTGCAGAAATTGCTTTTCAGCCTTCTCATGGCCTCGAGAAAGCTGCACCATTACTTCCAAGCACATGAGTTCACAGTTGTCACTCTCTTTCCGCTGAAGAGGATACTGCAGAATCCAGAAGAAACAAGCAGGATTGTTGAGTGGGCACTGGAACTGTCAAGCTTTGGCCTCAAGTTTGAGAGCACTTCAACTATCCAAAGCAGAGCATTGGCAGAATTCATAGCAGAGTGGAAGCCAACACCAGATGAAGAAATTCCAGAAACGAGCATCCCCGTCAAGGAAGCAAGCAAAGAGTGGCTGATGTACTTTGATGGTGCCTTCTCGCTGCAAGGCGCCGGTTCTGGCGTGCTGCTTGTCACACCCACCGGAGAGCAACTCAAGTACGTAGTCCAAATGCACTTTCCCAAGGAGCAAGCAACAAACAATACTGCAGAGTATGAAGGTTTGCTTGCCGGTCTCAGGATTGCAGCAGACCTTGGGATCAAGGATCTCATTGTCAGGGGTGACTCGCAGCTTGGCGTCCGCCAAGTGAACAAGAGTTATCAGAGTCCGTTGATGGAAGCCTACATTGACGAAGTGAGAAAACTTGAAGAGCACTTTGACGGCCTACAGATGGAGCATGTCCCAAGAGCTGAGAACGACATTGCCGATGGCCTGTCAAAGTGCGCCGCACTCAAGTTACCTGTGGAACCAGGGATCTTTGTGCTCAGGCTGACTCAACCGTCCGTAACGCCATCAACTGGACAGAGCAAGAAGAGGAAGTTGATTTCGAGTGACTATTTTCCAGCAGAGCTTCCCGAAGCCGCCGCCAAGAAGGTCCCCAAGATCAACACCAAGAGTGATGAGGAGCCGTCTGCTCCGGCAAGCCCTAGGGTCTGTTCCATTGATGCAGACGCTCCCGACAAGTTTTGCTCCGGCAAGCTTGCCGGGGAACGTCAAGCTCCGGCTGAGCCATAGGTTCTCGCCGTAGAAGCGGATGTTCCCACAGCAGCAGATTTGCCTTAAGTCCTTGTTGTCGAGCCACATGCTCCAGCATGGGCACAGCAGATTGTCCGTTTCCTTCAGACAGGAGAACTTCCCGAAGAGCAAGAAGAAGCGGAAAGAGTAGCCCGGCAGTCAAGTATGTACCAGTTTGTCGACAACACACTGTACAGAAGAAGACTCAACGATGTGAAATTGAAGTGTATTCGCCGGGAAGACGGACAAAAGCTGTTGGCAGAGATACATGGAGGCATATGTGGTCACCACATTGGCACGAGACCACTTGCCAGCAAAGCATTCCGGCAAAGTTTCTTTTGGCCGATAGCCCTCCAGGATGCAACTGCACAAGTAACCAAGTGTGAAGCGTGCCAGTTCCATTCCAAGCAGATACACCAGCCAGCTCAAGCTCTCCAGACGATCCCTTTATCCTAGCCATTTTCGGTCTGGGGCTTGACATCCTCGGCCCATTTCCCCGCACAGCCGGGGGCTTTGAGTACTTGTACGTTGCAATCGACAAGTTCACAAAGTGGCCGAAAGTGGAACCAGTGAGGAAGGTGACGGCACAGTCAGCAGTCAAGTTATTCAGGTCGATTGTTTGCTGCTTCGGGATCCCTAACAGGATCATCACCAACAACGGTACACAATTCACGAGCCGCACCTTCATGTAGTACGTCCAAGATCTTGGCGCCAAGGTCTGCTTCGCTTTTGTTGCTCACCCGAGAAGCAACGGTCAAGCGGAGAGGGCGAATGCTGAAGTGCTGCATGGACTCAAGACCAGAACTTTCGACAGGCTGCACCAGTGCGGAAGAAACTGGATCGAGGAGCTGCCGGTGATTCTTTGGTCGATCAGGACGACGCCAAATCGAGCCACTGGCCAGACGCCTTTCGCTCTAGTCTATGGAGCAGAGGCAGTTCTCCCCACGGAACTCGTATACGGGTCACCTCGAGTACTCGCTTATGATGAGCTTGAGCAAGAGCAGCTGCGATAAGATGACGCGCTGCTCCTTGAGGAAGACCGTCTTCAGGCTGCTGTACGAGCTGCTCGCTACCAGCAAGCTTTGCGCCGCTACCATAGCCGCAAAGTTAACGCCAGAAGTCTCGAGGAAGGCGACCTTGTTCTTCGGCGCGTTCAGTCCGCCAAGAATTCCATCAAGTTGACGCCGAAGTGGGAAGGCCCTTACCGGGTGAAACGAGTCACTAGGCCTGGCGCTGTCCGCCTTGAGACCGAAGATGGCTTTCCGGTGAGCAACTCCTGGAACATCAGCATCTTCGTAAGTTTTACTCGTAAGGCGCTGTTGCCGGAACCCGTTCCGGCAACCACCTTTTGTACAAGACTTGCCGCTGTTGCATGTAATCTTTTGTACAAAGCCGGGCGTAGACCCCGTGCATAAGTAAAGCTCATGTGCTCCGCACATCTTGTCAATTTCATGCTTTCTATTTTTTGCATGTCTTATCTGACACTTTGTGCAGCACCTACCCCCGGTAAGCAATAACGAGCCGTAAGGCTCCATATCTTTATTTTCTCTTCTTTCTTTTTCTCAAATAAAGGAAGGTTCCCTCGCCCACAAGTTTGTCGGGGGGGAAGGAGAAGATAATGGTGTGGACCAGGCGTCGTTCAAGAAAGTTTCGCCTTACCGGGAAACAAACAACAGAAAAGCTAAGTTGCCAAAGTTTGAGCAATCAGATTTTTAAATTTTTAAGTTATCTTCCTTGAACGACCGTGCTTTGTATGGAAAACCTGTGCGCGGAGGAACCAACTCGTAGCTAGCTGCGCCCTTACCTTGTTTCGAGTCCGCTCAACAACTTAAGTGAGCTGCAACTAGTTGCGACAAGGTTTCTTGTCGGGAGCTGCACCGCCAGCAGGTTGCTGACGTCCCGCACTCAGCGCTCGCGGCTAAGGTGCTTGCGCCGGCAAGTTCCCTAAAAGCGTAGGGCAATAACATACAAAGGAAGGAGTCAAGTAAAGGAAATAACATTTCAATCACTACCCAAAATAGAGTTATATTACAAAGTAGCTTGTCGCGGCTCTAACAGACTGTTCTCGTAACATGACCAGCAGCGACAAGAAAAGAAGAAAATAGGTGGCCTAGTCTACATGATCGCCCTCAACCCTCTTGATCCCGCTCACCTTGTCCACAATGGGTGCTACAAGGGCCTTGAGCGCCTCCAGATCAGCATCCGGCGGCAGGGACTTGAGGACGTTGGTGAGGTTGAGGCCTGGATTGCGGAAGGCCACCTTCACCAGCACCTTTTGAAGAGCTCCCGCGCAGATCTTGCGCGACTCGTCGGCCAGCCGCTTTGGGGTCGTCTCCCAAAGTCGCTGGAGGGCCGTCGCCACGCCTTTGAAGAACAGGGTGAGCTTGGCGCTGGGGTGTAGGTTCTCATCGGAGGAATACCCGAGATACTCTACCCCCAGCTGCGCCAGCTCCCTGTCGATATTTGCGGCAGCATTGACGAGACCCTCCGTCCAGTGCTCCACAGTCTCCCTAAAGGTGTTCTGGGCGACGGCAGCACTCGCCAGCAGCGCCTTCTCGGCCTTGATCTCCTCCTTCAAGGCCGCCTCCCGCTCCCTGGCACCGTCCAGCGTCTTGGTCAAAGTGGTCAGCTTCAACTCAAGATCTGCATTGGAGTCCTTGGCGGCGGCAAGCTCCTTACCCTTCTCGGCGAGGCGAACCTGCAGCTCTGAGTTGCTGTGGGCATCCTTCTCCCGCTCATGCTTGAGCGCGGCAACCTCTTCACCTCTCGCCTTGAGATCGGCCTCCAGCTGTGCCACCTTCGTCTCCAGCTACTTCTTGGCGGCCTCGGCAGCTGCGGTAGTGTCCTTTGCTTGCTTGAGGGCTCCGCCAAGTGATTGCTCGCGCGCGGCAAGCTCCTCCTCGTGGCTGTCGAGGTTGACCTTCCGCTGTGCCAGCTCACCCTCCCGCGCGGACAGCTTCTCAGTGGCAAGCCTCTGCTGTTCTTTGACTTCAGCGTTCTCGAGGAAGAAGGCCTGCTGCTCCTCGGCAAGTTGCTCCCGCTCCTCTGCCAGGGACCGGAGAGCTGCCTGGTTGAGACCCCGAAGCTCCTCCGCGCGCTTCTCAATGTCAGCTCCCGCCTTCGCAGCAAGCGCCTCTCGGGGCTCCAGCTTGGCCTGCCGAGCGCGGCAGAGCGACAGCAGCTTCCGCAGCAGCCGCTCCTCCTCAGGCTCGGCGCGTCAACCATCGTCAGCCCAGCGGAGGCGAGCACCTCTCCGTCAAAGCTTTCTCCTTCAACCGGCGCCCTGGAGCTTGACGCCCAGGGAAGTTTGATGAAGACGCCATCGCCGGCCTTCCAGTAGGCGCCTGGCTGGGGCTCTTCGGAGCCTGGCGCAGCGGCAGCGGCGGAGGGCTCGGTGTTCAGTGTAGCGCCTGGCGCTCCTGCGGCCTCAGGGCCATCAGTGCGATCTCCAGACCCCTCGCCAGCTGCTGCGGTGGCAGCCTTGGCGGCCTCTGCGCCGGCGGGATCATCACTGCCGGCTGCTTCTTTGGTGGCAGCGCCGTCGTCAGCAGCAGCCTCGGTCTCCATCGGCTCCGCAGCAGATGGGTCTGACAGCCGGAAAAAGGAAAATAAGTCAAGCAAATTTCTAAAAAGAAGAAGAACCCAAGGGAAGTCTCAAAGCAAGAGGATTACCTCTACCGGGTTCTGCAGTCGTGGTCTCCGCTGCCGGGGGGCCGCTAGTGCTGTCCCTTGCCGGAGACTTCTCCATCGCCGAAGACTTCTCCCTTGCCGGAGAGTTCTCCCTTGCCGGAGAACTCCCCCTTGCCGGAGAACTCCCCCTAGCCAGAGAAGTCCCCCTTGCCGGAGATTTCTCCCTTGGAGGCGTAGTTGAAGCAGATGGCATGTCGGGGGCGGTCTCCGGGCGCTCCTGCTGGGGCTGCTCTGCTCCTACACAAACCAACAATCAAGATATCAGCAAAGATAGAGCACCCATGCGCACCTAACAGCAGAAGATAAACCAAATACTTACGCTGGGGGCTGCGCTGGGGGCTGCTCTGGAGAACAGACGCCGGGTCCGGCAAGGTGGTCTCGGTGGGTTCGTCCTCAACGATGATCACGTCCTCTCTCCTCGCCGGGACCTTGGCTCTCTTTGCCGCTCTCTGGGCCAGAGTCCTGAAAAGGAACAAGTTCAGAGTGAGGCAAATGAGATACAAGACAAAACAACAAAAATTGAAGAGATACAAGAACAACAAGAATCTTAGTCTTCTTCTTCCTCGTCGGAGCTGAGCGCGGAGAAGTCGAAGTCCGGCTCACGTCCGGCGCGAGGAGGCGGAGGACTAGGCTCCCTTGGCCGCTTGGCGGGAGCAGTGGCGGCGGTCTGAGACGACCCCGCTCCGGCTGCCCCCGCGGCGTGAGAAGCGGCAGGAGCAGAAGCGATGGTCCGGGAAGACCCCGCTCCAGTTGCGGCAGAAGCGCGAGGTGCTCCCGCGGCAACCGTTCTTGCCGCGGAGGAGCGTGTCGCACGACACGGCGGCTGTTGACTCATCCGCCGCTGCGCTACGTCCCCGGCCTTGCGGAGACGCCTTCTTGGTGGAGCTGGGGGCTCTGCTAGCGGCGAGCTGCCTGAAGATGAGGAGGAAGAGGAGTCGATCTCCAGCGAGCCGCTCGTATCCTTGGCGGGCTCGCTCGACTCGACGCCCTGCTCGGCGGGCTCGCTCGACTCGACGCCCTGCCCGGCGGGCTCTCCCTCGCCGGCAAACTCATCTCGCCCGGCAAGGCTTGCCGCCTTTGCTGCCTCTGCCTCCTCCACGGTGAATCCGAACTCGCCCGCGGCTGCGGCTGCCGCTGTCTCTTCCAGCCTAGTGGCGATGCGCGCCAGCTCCGTGTCAGTGGTGTCGCGGGTGAGGCCTTTCTTCTCGTCGGAGCGAATCGGCACTTCTTCCAAGTTGTCAAAGAACTCCTGCACGGCGTCGTCTGCAGGCTCTTGCCAAGTTGGGTCAATCCCATCTGAGTCGCACAGAGGCATCATTGCGCGGATGCGGCTGAGCACGGAGTTGTTGCACAGTGGAACGACACCATTCGGCAACCTAAACACTTCGGGATGCTGAGGGTCATACTTGAACAGCTCCTGGAGCATCGCGTTGTGCTCCAGGATAGTGAAATTGAAGTTGAGGCCAGGGCGCAGCCTCATGATGTCCGCCGCATTCTCGAATTCCCAGGCGGGTCTCTTCCTCTCCTGCAGGGGGGCGATGCGGCGGTGAAGGAAATCTGCGCCAACTGCGCCTACAGTGAGCCCGGCAAGCCTGAGGCATTGGATCCGGGTGACGGCAATCTTCAGCCTGTCGTCTTCCGGGGCCACGTTGCTCCAGTCGCTGCCGCGCACTACTGGGGCTTGGCGCCAGGCGGTAAATGGCTGCGGGTTCTCCTCGACGATCCAGCACCAGTTTGCTCTCCACTCCTCCCACTTGCTGCGGAGCTCTTCCTCCAGATAAGCCGTCCTTCTTGGCAGCCCTCGAGATCCAGGCGATTCCGCCAGATAAAGGCTCTCCCCTCTCAACCCGAGGCATAAAGAAGTGGCGGAAAAGGGCTACATTTGGATGGACTCCGACAAAGTATTCGCAGAGATGTGCGAAAACAGCCATGGTCAGGACAGCATTGGGGGTGATGTCAAGGAGGCGGAACCCGTAGATGTTCATAATGTCGCAGAAAAATTCAGAGAAAGGCGGGCAGAGCCCGCAGTAGAAGAACAAGGCGAAGAAAGGGTATCAAGTTGGAGCCATTTTCCAAGCAACGGCTGGAAGTACCTTCGTGCGCGGGTGCGCCCGCGTCTCCCCAGACCAGAAGAGGTAGTAGCACTCCCTCAGCTCCCTCACGGCAAGCTTGGGGGGGAAGACAGCCCGCTCCTTTCGCAGCGCCGCGAGCCGCTACGCCTCGGCCGACTTCACGCCCTTCCCCTTGTCGGTTTTCGGAGCCATGGCGGAAGTGGTGAGGGAGGTCGACGGCGTTGGTGGTGCTGCTGGCGATGTGGGGGGCGGAGCGCTGCTCTCTTTCAGCTTTGGGAGAAAGGTGAGCGGCGGAGGTTTTCAAGGATTGGAGTAGAAACTGGCGGATGGGCGAACTGCCCTGTTTCCCCTGCTTATAAGGATGGATGGGGCGGACGTTCCGCCTTTCCGAATAAAGAAACCGCCCATGATCTCTCCCACGACGCCGCATTCAACGCGTGCCGTTAGGGAAGGGCGCTGTGGATACGGAGAAAGATACGGCGTGAACCAGGCCGCGCGTGCCCGTGCCCTGTTTTGGGCCTGGCCCAACAACGCTCGGCACCGTGTATGGCCCAGCCTCGGAGGCTCCTGTCGGTGTACTAGAGTAGGGGTACCCTAGTATCCCGTACTTTTGCACGGGCAGTCGCAGCGTCCCGCGGCAAGGCTTGTCGGGTGGCCGCCAAGGTCCTCTATGGTTCCTTTGGAGCCATTCAAGAACAAAGTATTCAAGCCAAGGAAACAAGGCCCCGGCAAGAGGAGCTTGTCGGGAAGGCCACTCAAGGCACAAGACCCCGACGAGAGGAGCTTGTCGGTAAGGCCAACCAAGGCATCTCAAGGAACTTGCCGCGACGCGCCACGCGTCCCGGCAAGGCCCGGTGAGCGGCAAGCTCCCGGATGCGGCAAGGCGCTTGCCGCGGCAAGCTACCACTCGGTACCCGCTCTCCAGCGCATCCACCAACGTGTCGCTCTGGGACCCTTCCAGGCGTACGTGGCGGGAGGCTGTGCAGCCAGCGGTGCGCAGTGGCAAGCGGCGCTGACAAGATCGCCATCGTGGCGAGCGGTGGTGCCCCTGACGGTCCCTTTTTGCACTATTTGGGCGACGCAGACGGGCATTTAATGCCCTTGTCCCCTGCCGTCAGGGTTAGGTATGATATACTGTACAAGTAGTTGTACCAACCACAACATCTTTCCATTTTTACCCTTATCTACGTTGCTACCTGTCGGTGACCCCTTGAGCATATAAAAGGAGGCCCATGCACAACGTAGGGGGGGATTCGAAGGAGAAGAACTCTCACGCTTGGTCTCGTTAGCTGCTAGAGTGTACTGTAGCACTCAGCGCTCCCGAGCAAGAACTCAATAACAAACCACAAAGCAGAAGTAGGGTTTTACGCATCTGTGCGGCCCGGAACTGGGTAAACTGCTCGTGTGCTTCGCCTCGATCTGCTCTTCGTGCGATCTCCGCCCCCGACGAATCGAAAGGGACTCGGTCCGCCGGTCCCATAGGTGTTCGTGGATCAGTTTCCCCGACAATACTAGAATGATCTCAAGTATGGTATCTTTGCACGACTCATGTAGAAGAGGGATGAAATTGCAAAAGAGTAGTTGGCTTACACTCGTAACATCACACAATACATTACATAAGCAATCATCATCCAAATAACATCACAGTCCGACTACGGACGAAGATCCAAATGAAAGATACCATAAATAAAGCCACAAGGTCCGAATCGCCTCTAGTAGAAGCCACTACTGATCCTCTGGGTAAGACATGTATTATCGCCCACGTTCTTCGTTGAACTCCCAGTAGAACTCTGTGCCATCGCCTGTGTAGTTCACCATGGTACGTGCATCTGGTGTTGTGTAGAAACTGTGAGCCACGGAGGACTCAGCAATCCTGTTCTCGGGTAGCAAAACTATCTAAGCCTTGGGTGTGGAACAAGGCTGAAGAACAAGGTTGCAGCTGCAGTAGCACTAGCTTATGTGTTTAGAGCGAGAAGAGAAGTGCCACGAGCGTCAAAGTGATCATGAAGTGATCCTATCTAAGCACGTCATACATAACCCCACCGTGTTCACTTCCCGAACCCCTTTGGAAAATGACCGTCACGGTTACTCGCGCTGGTAGTGTATTATGAACATGGTGTCAAGTTTTCTACAACCGGATATTAAAAAATTCCCATCTTCCACATAACCGCGGGCACGGCTATCGAAAGATCAAACCCTGCACGGGTGTCCCAACTTAGCCCATCACAAGCTCACAATCTGCGGAGTCACAACTCCAAAGTGGGAAGACTCCATGATATTCCGACTAAGGTAAAACTAATCCAGCAAGACCTCCCGGTGTGCCGACACCCTGATAGTAGCCGCGCGTATCTCGTCTCAGGCCATGACCGGATGAGACATCCTACAGGTTTTTACCAGCCCTTGAGTTTCCTCGAGGTGGCCCCGCAGCCTGCCCAGTTTGGACCAACATTCATGTGGAGCACTGGCCCGGGTTGTTGATTAAGAAAAGGGTTTATAACTCCCTGTGCAAGTTTTAGTTGTTAAGCAAATGTAGAACCAAAGTTGGGCCTTGCTGGAAAAGCTTTAGCGCTAAGCGGGTTATCGAGGGGGGCCCATAAACCCCAACCGTGTGAGGGACGCATAATCAAGGAACATAACACCGGTTTAAATGGTTCCTAGGGCGGCATGAGTGGAACAAATCACCAAGCAAGAGGCTTAGCCTTCCACCCATTGCCAAGTATATAGATAATTTAGTTTAACAGAATATATAGTGTGATATCCCAACAATAACTTCGACATGAAGCAAGAATCCTCAAATCTTCACCTGCAACTAACAATACTATAAGAGGGGCTGAGCGAAGCTTACGTAACCAATCAAAGGTTTGCTAGGTTGGGTGGTTAGCGAGATTCACGGCTACAATAGGAGGCTGACAAACAAACATGGGCATCGAGGCAATAAGCTAAAGAGCGAGACATCTAGCAATAGGCAAAGATAGTAATGATATCTGGGTCAGGTCATCTTGCCTGTTGAGTCGTCGACGGAAATCGTAAGACAGCTCCTCGTACTCAACCTCGGTAGGAACCTCATACTCGGCCTCGGCTCCCGGCTCTACTCAACACAAGAACACAACATGGCACAATATCAAACACGGTGCAATGCACAATCAACATGATGCAAGTATGATGATGCGTGTGCCTGTTGTTGGAAATATGCCCTAGAGGCAATAATAAAAGTATTATTATTATATTTCCTTGTTCATGATAATTGTCTGTTATTCATGCTTGAATTGTATTGTATGGAAACAGCGATACATGTGTGAATACATAGACCACAATGAATCCCTGGAAAACCTCTAGTTACTAGCTCGTTGATTAACAGATGGTCACGGTTTCCTGACCATGGACATAGGATGTCGGTGGTAACGGGATCACATCATTAGGAGAATGATGTGATGTACAAGACCCAGTCCTGAGCACAGCACGAGATCGTATAGTTCGTAATGCATAAGCTTTTCGGTGTCAAGTATTTATTCCTTAGACCATGAGGTTGTACAAATCCCGGATGAAGGAGAGGTACCTCTTGGCCCACTCGGTAAGACATCATCATAATGAGCTCAACGTGACTAAGTAGTTAGTCACGGGATGATGGATTACGGATCGAGTAAAGAGACTTTCCATGACGAGAATGAACAAGGTATCGGGAATACCGACGATCGAATCTCGGGCAAGTACCGTACCGATGGACAAAGGGAATAACATACGGGATTGAGTGAATCCTTGACACGGTGGTTCATCCGATGAAGATCATCGACGAACACGTGGGAACCAACATGGGTATCCAGATCCCGCTGTTGGTTATTGACCGGAGAGTGGTCTCGGTCATGTCTACGTGTTTCCCGAACCCGTAGGGTCTACACACTTAAGGTTCGGTAACACTAGGGTCGTAGAGATACATGCACGTGGAAACCCGAAAGTTGTTCGGAGTCCCGGATGAGATCCCGGACGTCACGAGGAGTTCCGGAATGGTCCGGACGTAAAGAATGATATATAGGAAGTCCAGTTTCGGCCATCGGGTGATCTCCGGGGGTCACCGGGAGTGTCCTAGGACCACCGGAGGGGCCCCGGGGGTCCACCGGGTGGGGCCACCCATCCCGGTGGGGCCCCTAGGCCGCAAGGGGGAAGTGACCAGCCCTAATGGGGTGGCGCACCACATGGGCCCTCCTCCCCATGCGCCTAGGGTTGAAACCCTAGGGGGGAGGGGGCGCCACCTTGCCTTGGGGGGCAAGAATCCCCCCCTGGCCGCCGCCCCACCCTGCAGATGCCATCTGCAGGGCATGGCGCACCCCCCTGGCCCCCTATATATATGTGGGGGGGGGAGAGGGCAGCCGCACCCTTGCCCTGGTGCCTCTCCCCCTCCCGTCACACCTCCGTCTCCTTAACGCAGGGCGCCCGGCGAAGCCCTGCAGGATTCTCCATTGCATCCACCACCACGCCGTTGTGCTGCTGGATCTCCGACGACCTCTCCTCCCCCCTTGCTGGATCAAGTAGGAGGTGACGTTGCTGTACCGGACGTGTGTTGAACGCGGAGGTGCCGTCCGTTCGGCGCTAGATCATCGGTGACGAAGAACGCGAAGAGTACGACTACTTCATCCACGCTTCTTCGAAAGCTTCCGCTCGCAATCTCCATAACGGTATATAGATGCACTCTTATTTTGCTCTTTGGTAGATGTCTCCTTAGTTGGATCTTGGTGAAAGCGTAGAAATTTTTTGAATTCTGCTACGTTCCCCAACAGTGGCATCTGAGCTAGGTCTTATGCGTAGCATCTTGCATGAGTAGAACACAAAACAGTTGTGGGCGTTTGAGTTTGCTCAAATTTCTTGCCATTACTAGTCAATCTTGATTCGGCGGTATTGTGGGATGAAGTGGCCCGGACCGACTTTATACGTACGCTTACGTGAGACTGGTTCCACCGACTGACATGCACTAGATGCATAAGGTGGCTGGCGGGTGTCTGTCTCTCCTACTTTAGTCGGATCGGATTCGATGAAAAGGGTCCTTATGAAGGGTAAATAGAAATTTACAAATCACGTTGTGGTTTTGGCGTAGGTAAGAAACGTTCTTGCTAGAAATCCTATAGAAGCCACGTAAAAACTTGCAACAACAATAAGAGGACATCTAACTTGTTTTTGCAGCATGTGCTATGTGACGTGGTATGGCCAAAACGAAGATGTGATGAATGATATATGTGATGTATGAGATTGATCATGTTCTTGTAATATGGAATCACGACTTGCATGTCGATGAACTTGACAACCGGCAGGAGCCATAGGAGTTGTCTTAATTATTGTATGACCTGCGTGTCACTGAATAACACCATGTAATTACTTTACTTCATTGCTAAACGTTAGCTATAGTAGTAGAAGTAATAGTTGGCGTGACGACTTCTTCAAGACACGATGATGGAGATCATGATGATGAAGATCATGGTGTCGAGCCGGTGACAAGATGATCATGGTGCCCCGAAGATGGAGATCCAAGGAGCAAGATGATATTGGCCATATCATGTCACTTTAATTGTTTGCATGTGATGTTTATCATGTTTATGCATCTTGTTTACTTAGAATGACGGTAGTAAATAAGATGATCTCTCACTAAAAATTTCAAGAATTGTGTTCCCCCTAACTGTGCACCGTTGCTAAAGTTCGTTGCTCCGAAGCACCACGTGATGATCGGGTGTGATAGGTTCTAACGTTCGCATACAACGGGTGTAAGCCAGATTTACACACGCGATACACTTAGGGTTCACTTGACGAGCCTAGCATGTACAGACATGGCCTCGGAACACGGAAGACCGAAAGGTCGATCACGAGTCGTGTAGAAGATACGATCAACATGAAGATGTTCACCGTTGATGACTAGTCCGTCTCACGTGATGATCGGACACGGGCTAGTCGATTCGGATCGTGTATCACTTAGATGACTAGAGAGATGTCATTCTGAGTGGGAGTTCATTAAAATTTGATTAAGATGAACTTAATTATCATGAACTTAGTCTAAATTCTTTACAATATCTCTTGTAGATCAAATGGCCCATGCTCCAGATTCCCTCAACTTCAACGCGTTCCTAGAGAAAATATAGCTGAAAGACGATGGTAGCAACTATACGGATTGGGTCCGTAACCTGAGGATTATCCTCATAGCTGCCAAGAGAACTTATGTCCTAGAAGCACCGCTAGGTGACGCTCCCGCCCTGGCAAACCAAGACGTTATGAACGCTTGGCAGTCGCGTTGTGATGATTACTCCCTGGTTCAGTGCGGTATGCTTTACAGCTTAGGGTCGGGGCTCCAAAAACGTTTTGATCACCACGGAGCATATGAGATGTTCGAAGAGCTGAAAATGGTTTTCCATGCTCATGCCCGAGTCAAGAGATATGATGTCTCCGACGCATTCTACAGCTATAAGATGGAGGAAAACAGTTCTGTCAGTGAGCACATCCTCAAGATTTCTGGATTGCACAACCGCTTGTCTCAGCTGGGAATGAATCTCCCAGTTGAAGAGGTCGTTGACAGAATCCTCCAGTCGCTCCCACCAAGCTTCAAGAGCTTCGTGTTGAACTTCAATATGCAGGGGATGGAGAAGTCCATTCCCGAGGTGTATTCGATGCTGAAATCAGCGGAGGTGGACATCAAGAAAGAACATCAAGTGTTGATGGTCAATAAAACCACTAAGTTTAAGAAAGGCAAGGGTAAGAAGAAGCCAAAGCATGGACCCAAGCCTGAGACGGAGTGCTTTTATTGCAAGGGAACGGGTCACTGGAAGCGGAACTGCCCCAAATACTTAGCAGACAAGAAGGCCGGCAACGTCAAAGGTATATGTGATATACTTTTTATTGCTGTGTACCTTACCAGCACTCGTAGTAGCTCCTAGGTATTTGATACCGGTGCAGTTGCTCACATTTGTAACTCAAAACAGGAGCTGTGGAGTAAGCGGAGACTGGCGAAGGATGAGGTGACGATGCGCGTCGGGAATGGTTCCAAGGTCGATGTGATCGCCGTCGGCACGCTGCCTCTACATCTACCCTCGGGATTATTTTTAAACCTTAATAATTGTTATTTAGTACCAGCTTTGAGCATGAACATTTTATCTGGATCTCGTCTTATGCGAGATGGCTACTCTTTCAAATCGGAGAATAATGGTTGTTCTATTTATTTGAGAGATATGTTTTATGGTCATGCCCCCTTGGTCAATGGTTTATTTTTGATGAATCTCAAACGTGATGATACACATAATCATAGTGTAGATGCCAAAAGATGTAAAGTTGATAATGATAGTCCCACATACTTGTGGCATTGCCGCCTTGGCCATATTGGTGTCAAACATATGAAGAAGCTCCATTCAGATGGACTTCTAGACTCTCTTGATTATGAATCATTTGACACGTGCGAACCATGCCTCTTGGGCAAGATGACCAAGACTCCGTTCTACGGAACAATGGAGCGAGAAACCAACTTGTTGGAAATCATACATACTGATGTGTGCGGTCCAATGAGTGTTGAGGCTCGCGGAGGCTATCGTTATGTTCTCACCCTCACAGATGACTTGAGTAGATACGGGTATATCTATTGGATGAAACACAAGTCTGAGTCCTTTGAAAGGTTCAAGGAATTTCAGAATGAGGTTGAGAATCAACGTGACAGAAAAATAAAGTTCTTACGATCAGATCATGGGGGTGAATATTTAAGTCAAGAATTTGGCACACACTTTAGGAACTGTGGAATTGTTTCACAATTGACACCGCCCGGAACACCTCAACATAACGGTGTGTCCGAACGTCGAAATCGTACTCTGTTGGACATGGTGTGATCTATGATGTCCCTCACCGATTTACCACTATCTTTTTGGGGTTATGCTTTAGAGACTGCCGCATTCACTTTAAATAGGGCTCCGTCGAAATCCGTTGAGACGACTCCGTATGAACTTTGGTTTGGCAAGAAACCGAAGCTGTCGTTTCTAAAAGTTTGGGGTTGTGATGCTTATGTCAAGAAACTTCAACCTGAAAAGCTCGAACCCAAATCGGAAAAATGCGTCTTCATAGGATACCCAAAGGAAATGATTGGGTACACCTTCTACCACAGATCCGAAGGCAAAGTCTTTGTTGCCAAGAATGGATGCTTTCTGGAGAAAGAGTTTCTCTCGAAAGAAGTGAGTGGGAGGAAAGTAGAACTTGATGAGGTGACAGTCGCCCCTCCTGGACCGGAAAGTAGCGCAGCGCAGGAAATTGTTCCTGAGGTGCCTGCACCGACAAGGGAGGAAGCTAATGATGATGATCATGAAGAAACAGATCAAGTTACTACTGAACTTCGAAGGTCCACTAGGGCATGTTCCGCACCAGAGTGGTACGGCAACCCTGTCCTGGAAATCATGTTGTTAGACAACGGTGAACCTTCGAACTATGAAGAAGCAATGGCGGGCCCAGATTCTAATAAATGGCTTGGAGCCATGAAATCCGAGATAGAATCCATGTATGAAAACAAAGTATGGACTTTGGTGGACTTGCCTGATGATAGGCACGCCATAGAAAACAAATGGATATTTAAGAAGAAAACAGACGCGGATGGTAATGTGACCATCTATAAGGCTCGGCTTGTCGCTAAGGGTTATCGACAAGTTCAAGGGATTGACTACGACGAGACTTTCTCTCCCGTAGCGATGATGAAGTCAGTCAGAATCATGTTAGCTATTGCCGCATTCTATGATTATGAGATATGGCAAATGGACGTCAAAACAGCTTTCCTTAATGGCTTCCTCAAGGAAGAGTTGTATATGATGCAGCCGGAAGGTTTTGTCGATCCAGAAAACGCTAACAAGGTATGCAAGCTCCAGCGCTCGATTTACGGGCTGGTGCAAGCATCTCGGAGTTGGAATATTCGCTTTGATGATGTGATCAAAGCGTTTGGCTTTATACAGACTTATGGAGAAGCATGTATCTACAAAAAAGTTAGTGGGAGCTCTGTAGCATTTCTCATATTATATGTGGTTGACATATTGCTGATGGGAAATGATATAGAATTCTTGGAAAATGTAAAGGCCTACTTGAATAAAAGTTTTTCAATGAAGGACCTTGGAGAAGCTGCTTACATATTAGGCATCAAAATCTATAGAGATAGATCAAGACGCCTCATTGGTCTTTCACAAAGTACATACCTTGACAAAATATTGAAAAGGTTCAATATGGATCAGTCAAAGAAAGGATTCTTGCCTGTTTTGCAAGGTATGAGATTGAGCAAGGCTCAGTCACCGACCACGGTAGAAGATAGAGAAAAGATGAGTGTCATTCCCTATGCCTCGGCCATAGGTTCTATCATGTATGCCATGCTGTGTAGCAGACCTGATGTGAACCTTGCCATAAGTTTGGTAGGGAGGTACCAAAGTGTTCCCAGTACGGAACACTGGACAAAGGTCAAGAACATCCTGAAGTACCTGAAAAAGACTAAGGATATGTTTCTCGTTTATGGAGGTGACGAAGAGCTCGTCGTAAAAGGTTATGTCAATGCTAGCTTCAACACAGATCTGGATGACTCAAAGTCTCAAACCGGATACGTGTACATTTTGAATGGTGGGGCAGTCAGCTAGTGCAGTTGCAAGCAGAGCATCGTGGCGCATTCTACATGTGAAGCGGAGTACATACTTGCTTGCGAAGCAGCACAGGAAGGAGTCTGGATGAAGGAGTTCATCACCGACTTAGGAGTCATTCCAAGCGCGTCAAGCCCGATGACTCTCTTCTGTGACAACACTGGTGATATTGCTATAACCAAGGAGCCCAGGTTTCACAAGAAGACCAAGCACATCAAGCGCCGTTTCAACTCCATCCGGAATTATGTTCAAGATGGAGATATAGATATTTGTAAAGTACATACGGATCTGAATGTTGCAGACCTGTTGACTAAACCTCTTCCACGGGCAAAACATGATCAACACCAGAACTCTATGGGTGTTCGATTCATCACAATGTAACTAGATTATTGACTCTAGTGCAAGTGGGAGACTGTTGGAAATATGCCCTAGAGGCAATAATAAAAGTATTATTATTATATTTCCTTGTTCATGATAATTGTCTGTTATTCATGCTTGAATTGTATTGTACGGAAACAGCGATACATGTGTGAATACATAGACCACAATGAGTCCCTGGTAAACCTCTAGCTACTAGCTCGTTGATCAACAGATGGTCACGATTTCCTGACCATGGACACAGGATGTCGGTGGTAACGAGATCACATCATTAGGAGAATGATGTGATGGACAAGACCCAGTCCTGAGCATAGCACGAGATCGTATAGTTCGTAATGCATAAGCTTTTCGGTGTCAAGTATTTATTCCTTAGACCATGAGGTTGTACAACTCCCAGATGCCGTAGGAATACTTTGGGTGTGCCAAACGTCACAACGTAACTGGGTGGCTATAAAGGTACGCATCGGGTATCTCCGAAAGTGTCTGTTGAGTTGGTACGAACCGAGACTGGGATATTGTCACTCCGTATGACGGAGAGGTACCTCTTGGCCCACTCGGTAAGACATCATCATAATGAGCTCAATGTGACTAAGTAGTTAGTCACGGGATGATGGATTACGGATCGAGTAAAGAGACTTGCCATGACGAGATTAAACAAGGTATCGGGAATACCGACGATCGAATCTCGGGCAAGTACCGTACCGATGGACAAAGGGAATAACATTCGGATCGAGTAAAGAGACTTGCCATGACGAGATTAAACAAGGTATCAGGAATACCGACGATCGAATCTCGGGCAAGTACCGTACCGATGGACAAAGGGAATAACATACGGGATTGAGTGAATCCTTGACACGGTGGTTCATCCGATGAAGATCATCGAGGAACACGTGGGAACCAACATGGGTATCCAAATCCCGCTATCGGTTATTGACCGGAGAGTGGTCTCGGTCATGTCTACGTGCCTCCCGAACCCGTAGGGTCTACACACTTAAGGTTCGGTAACGCTAGGGTCGTAGAGATACATGCATGTGGACACCCGAAAGTTGTTCGGAGTCCCGGATGAGATCCCGGACGTCACGAGGAGTTCCGGAATGGTCCGGAGGTAAAGAATGATATATAGGAAGTCCAGTTTCGGCCATCGGGTGATCTCCGGGGGTCACCGGGAGTGTCCCGGGACCACCGGAGGGGCCCCGGGGGTCCACCGGGTGGAGCCACCCATCCCGGTGGGGCCCCTAGGCCGCAAGGGGGAAGTGGCCAGCCCTAATGGGCTGGCGCACCACATGGGCCCTCCTCCCCATGCGCCTAGGGTTGAAACCCTAGGGGGGAGGGGGCGCCACCTTGCCTTGGGGGGCAAGAATCCCCCCTGGCCGCCGCCCCACCCTGCAGATGCCATCTGCAGGGCATGGCGCACCCCCCTGGCCCCCTATATATATGTGGGGGGGAGAGGGCAGCCGCACCCTTGCCCTGGCGCCTCTCCCCCTCCCGTCACACCTCCGTCTCCTTAACGCAGGGCGCCCGGCGAAGCCCTGCAGGATTCTCCACTGCATCCACCACCACGCCGTTGTGCTTCTGGATCTCCGACGACCTCTCCTCCCCCCTTGCTGTATCAAGTAGGAGGTGACGTTGCTGTACCGGACGTGTGTTGAACGCGGAGGTGCCGTCCGTTCGGCGCTAGATCATCGGTGACGATGAACGCGAAGAGTACGACTACTTCATCCACGCTTCTTCGAAAGCTTCCGCTCGCAATCTCCATAACGGTATGTAGATGCACTCTTATTTTGCTCGTTGCTAGATGTCTCCTTAGTTGGATCTTGGTGAAAGCGTAGAAACTTTTTGAATTCTGCTACGTTCCCCAACACATGTGTGTATAGGCCAACGGCCAGACTCGGATCAAATACTAATATCTCGTTAAGCGTGTTATTATGAAATAACCGCGAACAACGACCAGGGCCAGGCCACCTCTCGACTGGGTTTCTCAACCTGCCCTGTCGCTCCGCCACAAAGATCCAATCGGGGGTCGTCAGGAACTCAGGCCCACCACTACCTGGATGGAGCCACTTGTCCTTTGAGCCCCCACATCAGAATCACTTGCGGGTACTCATCGAGCCGACCCGACTTTAGTCACATCATGTATCATGTAAAATGTGTATAGTATATTCCCGTGATCAACACCCGAGGTGATCACGGCCCGATAGTATAGCATGGCAGACGGACAAGGATGTGGGGCTGATGTCTACTATGCACCCTTCTTCTTCTAGACGTTGTTGGGCCTCCAAATGCAGAGGTTTGTAGGACAGTAGCAAATTTCCCTCAAGTGGATGACCTAAGGTTTATAAATCCGTGGGAGGCGTAGGATGAAGATGGTCTCTCTCAAACAACCCTGCAACCAAATAACAAAGAGTCTCTTGTCTCCCCAACACACCCAATACAATGGTAAATTGTATAGGTGCACTAGTTCGGCGAAGAGATGGTGATACAAGTGCAATATGGATGGTATATATAGCTTTTTGTAATATGTAAATATAAAAACAGCAAGGTAGCAAGTGGTAAACGTGAGCATAAACGGTATTGCAATGATAGTAGAGAAGGCCTAGGGTTCATACTTTCACTAGTGCAAGTTCTCTCAACAAGGATAACATAATTGGATCATATTACTAGCCCTCAACATGCAACAAGGATTCACTCCAAAGTAACTAATAGCGGAGAACAAACGAAGAGATTATGGTAGGGTACGAAACCACCTCAAAGCTATTTTTTCTAATCGATCTATTCAAGAGTCCGTAGTAACGTTCAATCTATCATAGAGTTCGTACTAGAATAACACCTTAAGACACAAATCAATCAAAACCCTAATGTCACCTAGATACTCCATTGTCACCTCAAGTATCCGTGGGCATGATTATACGATATGCATCACACAATCTCAGCAACATCTATTCAACCAACACATAGAACTTCAAAGAGTGGCCCAAAGTTTCTACCGGAGAGTCAAGACGAAAACGTGTGCCAACCCCTATGCATAGATTCCCAAGGTCACGGAACCCGCAAGTTGATCACCAAAACATACATCAAGTGGATCACATGATATCCCATTGTCACCACAGATAAACAGGCGCAAGACATACATCAAGTGTTCTCAAATCCTTAAAGACTCAATCCGATAAGATAACTTCAAAGGTAAAACTCAATTCATTACAACAGAGTAGAGGGGGAGAAGCATCATAAGATCCAACTAGAATAGCAAAGCTCGCGATACATCAAGATCATTCCATCTCAAGAACACGAGAGAGAGAGATAGAGATCAAACACATAGCTACTAGTACATACCCTCAGCCCCGAGGGTGGACTACTCCCTCCTCATCATGGAAAGCGCCGGGATGATGAAGATAGCCATCGAAGAGGGATTCCCCCCTCCGGCAGGGTGCTAGAACGGCTGTAGATTGGTTTTCGGTGGCTACAGAGGCTTTTGGCGGCGGAACTCCCGATCTAGGTTAATATTCGAAGGTTTCAGTATTTATATGAATTTTTGGAGTCGGGGCCAAGTTAAGGGGAGCTACGGGCCGTCCTTGAGATAGGGGGGCGCGCCCCCTGCCCAGGGCGTGGCCCCCACCCTCGAGGGCAGCCCGTGGCTCTCCTGGCCCAACTCTTTTGCTTCGGGGGCTTCTTTTGGTCCAGAAAAAACGTCAAAAATTGGCTCGTCAATTGGACTCCGTTTGATTTACCTTTTTTGTAAAACCCTAAAATACGAGAAAAATAGAAACTGGCACTGGGCTCTGGGTTAATAGGTTAGTCCCAAAAATCATATAAAAGTGTATAATAAAGCCCATATGACATCCTAGAAGGATAATATAGTAGCATGTAACAATCAAAACTTATAGATACGTTGGAGACGTATCAGGGGCCACTGATGGAATACTAGCATCCTATACTAAGCATTTAGGATAGCATGTAAAGGTATCAACAGTAGTAGCAACAATGACAGGCTATGCAACAGAATAGGAGCTATCGGATCATCAACAGTAGCAAATCTAATGCAAGAATAAGAGAGAAGAGAATGGGTGGTATCTAGTGATCAAGGGGGGTTGGCTTGCCTGGTTGCTCTGGCAAGAAGAAGGGGTCGTCGTCGACGCAGTCGATCATCGTGGCACTGTCAGCGGTCTCAGTCCCGGTGTCTACCGGAGAGAAGAGGGGGAAGAAACAATAAATATAAAGCAAGCGGTTGAAACACAAAGTATGACATGGCGATACGATGTGTCGGGTGTGCCCTAACGCAGTGTTACAAGTTACCGATAAAGGAGGATCCAATCCGCGAAAGTTTTCCTGGTTCCGGGCATTTGTCAGACAGATGACCGGAGGGGGAAAGTTTCATGTTCAGGTATTTAGAGGCACCACATGAATATGTGGGTAACATATCCGGGCTCGCCTCGTCGTTCTGAGCCAATTTCATATATAAAACTTCTTCATCCGAGTTACGAATTATTTTATATGAATTTTTAAAGATTTAAAACATTTCCGAAATTTTTGGATTTATTTTAATTCGGATACAGATAGTGCAATACTTTTATACCCAGCAATAGCTAGCCATTGAGTATGACGTGTGGGCCTGGGGTGAGTCAACCCAGTCAACCTTTGACCAGTTGACTGGTCAACGAAATCAAAGTGGACCTAGAGGGTCCCACCTGTCACTGACTGGGAGTGCCCAGTTAGTAGAGTTGACTGGTGAACTTAACCAGTGGGTCCCCCTGTCAGTGTCTGTCCACTATTTAGCTGAGTTTATTAGTCTTACTAAATAGGTTAACTAAGTTAAGTTAATTAATCAAAATTAATTAATTTAATTAATTCATTAGTTAACTAATTAATTAATTTGTATATATTTAATTCTTTATTTAATTAATTTTCTTTTCAAAAAAACATTTAGGGGCGAGGGCCCCGGCTGTCTGTGGCCTAGTGCTAAACGGAGCGGGTTCACGGGCACACGGGTGCGGGCGAGACAACCGGGCCAGCGGCGGGGCACTGACGCGGCGAGATCGGAGCAGAGGCGACGGGACGGCGACGGGGCACGGTCGAGGTGCAGCAGCAGTAGATGCGGGCAGCAGTGGCGAACTAGGCCGTGGGCAAGGCCGCACACAAGACGGAGGCATGGCACATTTCGGGGGTGAGGGAGCAGGACACCGACCGCGAGCGAGGCGGCGGTAGCAGAGAGCGAGGTCGACGGCAGCGCGTAGGGCGGTGCGCCGGCGTGGCCGTGGGGCGGGGAGTCGGCGCGCACGGGCGTGCTGGACCACGTGCGATCCACCGGGGGTGGGGCGCGCCGAGCGTGGCGAGGCCGTGGCTAGAGGCGGCGGTGACCGGGAAAAGGGGATGTGAGCGGGCGG
This sequence comes from Secale cereale, assembly GCA_902687465.1. Classification (NCBI taxonomy): domain Eukaryota; kingdom Viridiplantae; phylum Streptophyta; class Magnoliopsida; order Poales; family Poaceae; genus Secale; species Secale cereale. The sequence continues at coordinate 728,452,419 of LR738714.1, forward strand.
CGGAGGAGCTCACCGAGGGGGCAGGGTAGGGGTGCCGGCGGGGAAGGAAGCCGGAGAGGCGGCCGCCGGGGACGATCGGGGCCGGCAGGCAGTGGGGAAGGCGGTGCGGTGGAGGGAGAGGAAGGAGACCAGGAGGGGCGGCGCCGGCGAGGTGGCGTCGCGGGGGAGGACTGAGGCGTGGCAGGGTCCGGCCAGTCAGAGGGACGCGCGACGGCGGAGCGCGG
>LR738714.1:728452673-728527370 GCA_902687465.1 Secale cereale
TGCCTCGCGCGGCGACGCGTCCAGATCGAGGGAGAGGGAGAAGTGGATCGAGGGGGAGGAGTGGGGATCGTGTGGGAGTGGGGTGCTGGCGTTAGGGTTACGGGGGTTATGGAGGAGTGAGGGGCGGCCTGGGCCGGTTTGGGCCGGCCTGGCTAGTAGCTGGGCCAACTGGCCCAGTGGGGGGGTTCCTTTTTCTTTTTATTTATGTTAGTTTTGTTTTTCCCCTTTGTTTATTTTTCTTTTCTGTTTTCTTTTAGTTCCTAATTATTTTAGCCTTAATAAAATACCAAAGTGGCACCTAAATAGTTGTTACAAATTATGTCACAAACACAAAAAGTTTCATTCAAAAATTATATAGTTTAGTATTTTACAAATTATAAAAGGCATTTAATTAATGGTTTTAGCTACTGATTTAATTAGTTTATTGCATTTAACCATTTTATAAAGACTTGGTTTCTCCACCAACATACCTTATGAATTATTTGTCACAATGAGGACATTCTAGTTTTTGACTTTTGAAAACTTTAATTGTTTGAATTGTTTTTGAATTTGGATTTTGCATAAGTTTTGAACTAACGCGAGATTAGCAACAGTAATCATGGTGACGTGACAATATTACCAGAGGGTTACTGTAGCTTGATTACCCGGCCGTCACACTCATCCACCCTCCTTTGCTGAAGTCATGTTGGAGGCAGAAAGGAACAAAAGAGAGACCAACCGAATGCTGGAACGCATAGAACAGAATACTGCTTTCCGCCAGAGGAAAGACGTGGTGTCTATTAATGACTTTATCAAGATGTGCCCACCAAAATTCCATCATTCCACTGAGCCTCTTGATGAGGATGACTGGCTTCGCAGTATCACCCACAAGCTACATTCTGCCCGCGTGGCCGAAGCTGATAAGGTTACCTACACTGCCTACCATCTTGAGGGCCCTGCTAGCCTTTGGTGGGAAAACTATGAGGCTATGCGTCCCGCTGGCCAGATTACCACTTGGGCAGAGTTTAGCGAGGCTTTCCGTGAACATCACATTTCGGAAGGTCTTATTGATCGCAAGCGGGAGGAATTTTGCAATTTCACGCAAGGCAGGCTAACCGTGGATGTCTATAGCCGTCAGTTTGGTAACTTGGCACGCTATGCTCCCGAAGAAGTGTCCACCGACGCCAAGAAGCAGGCGAGGTTCCGCAAGGTGCTCACCCCTAAACTTCGCCGTGATCTCCATCTGCATGATTGCACTTCCTTCCAGAAGCTAGTGAACAAAACCATCAGTGCTGAGACAGGTCAGACTGATTATGAAGCCACACGCAAGCATCCCCATGACTTTGGTTCCTGATGGGCCTCGAACCCCTCATTGGTTACCCCAAGTGGAAGGTGTAAGATGCAGTAAGTAGAAGTGTTTTCCCTTAGCAAAGATGCCAAGGATCGAATCCCCAGAGACTCCTAGGTTCAACAAGTAGGTGTCAATTGCTACGGCGCAAGATTAGTAGCAATCAACGTGGACATGCACACAGATACAAATAACTTTGCTCCCAACGAGTACAGAGAGGTTCTCAATCCCTCCGGCCTTGTAGTTCACAAAGGGTTAAAAGCAATGATTGTAGTGATAGATAGTGTTTTGCAATAGTAAATAATACGGAAAGTAAATAGCGGGTGTGATCAATGATGGTAATATGGACCGGAGTCTCATGATGTTCACTAGTGATGTCTCTCTCCCAAAAGACGATAAAACAGCTATGTGAGGTAAACAAATTACAGCTGGGCAATTGACAGGACCACGAACGCAAACCAATGCTGACTACATTGCAAGAAAGGTTGAGGTTCGAAGCATGGGAGGTACGCCAAAGTAAGTAAACTGAAATCCATCAATGCCTACTACTAATCATCCACCTTGAGATATCTATCGAGAACATCTCGCTGGTATTAAGTTGCGAGTCCCACCCATAGTGTAAACTCAATGCAACAGACAACTGCATTAAAAGAACTTTGCGTAAAGTAAACAATCCTTGCACCCGCGGGCACAAGCACCGTTGTTTTCCCTCTTGTGGCAACAGCACATCCCCTAGACTCATGTTTCTGTCACTCAAGCTAGTCATCGAGGGGCATGAACCCACAATCGAGCATAACGTTCCCTCTTGGAATCACTACCTATTACTCGGCCAAAGCAATAAATAACAACGGAGAACAAGCAAGAATTACTTATGAACAAAAATATAAAAGATGTAGATCAAATATATTACTCAAGATCAATCTGAACATAATCTCATAATCCATCGGATCCCAGCAAACTCAACATAGCAACAGCATAAGGATTACATAGGTGCCTCGATCATGTAGGGCAGCTCACGAGGACTAACTAGTGAAGCACAAGAACGGGAGGAGAACATCACATAGCTACTGGTCATGGACTCATGGTCCAAGGGAGACTACTCACGAGTCATCCGGGAGGCGTCCATGGTGGTGGAGAAGCTCCCGGTGGTGATCCTCCCCTCCGGCAGGGTGCCGGGAAGAGTTCTCCTAGTGCTCCCGATCTTGGAAGCGGCGGCGGCGGCGGAACAAAGATGGGATCGCGAAAAGAGTTCCTGTTCTGAGGGTTACGGAGGGTCCTTTAAATATATGCCAAAGTAGGGCACCGGGGGAGTTTCGGGGGGCCCAGGCGCCCCCCGGCGCGGCCCGGGGGGGGGGGGCGCCGCCAGGGCACCTGGAGCCCTGGTGCCCCCCCCAGGCTGCCCTTCGGACACAGTGTTGTTTCCGGATCGCTGATTTTTTATATAATTTTTTTGGATTTTTCTGGGCAGTTCTCGAAACGTGAAAACCTGAAATACAAAAATAGCCGAAAACAGAAACTGGCACTGGGGTGCACTGGATTAGTAAGTTAGTCCAAATATGATCAAAAGTGTATGGAAGTGTATGAATATCATAGCAATATCACCCAAAAGTGGCATGGAGCAAGCATAAATTATAGATACGTTTTGGACGTATCAACATCCCCAAGCTTAATTCCTGCTCGTCCTCGAGTAGGTAAATGATAAGAAGAATAATTTCTGTGGTGACATGCTATTAACCATATAGGACTTTTTATAGTCATATGACAAAAGCTTATTGAGACAATGATTCTATAGTAATTTAGTTGCCTCATGAGAAAATCACAAATGACTGAAAGTTTTACAATATGAAACTAAAACATCAAAAAGATTTGCAATGAACATGATGTGCAAATATGACAAAGTGATATCTAGCTTGCCCCCTTTAGTGATGCAAAACATAAATGCAGGGGCACCATCAAGGTTTAAGTGATGACTAGATACAATGATTTCAGAAAAAACGATATCACAATCATGCAAAAGACAATGCTACTTTGGGACAATGCACATTACACTCAGAATGACAATCATGCTCTCAGTAGTTGGTGCTTGAAGTGCTAGCGCTTTTTATTTTGAAAACATGGAAGCAATTGTGTCAACGGTAGTAGTACTTCATATGTGTCATGCATAGAACAACCTATAAGTTCCAACCCTCATGCATCGAATACTAATAGTGCTCGCACCTTGTCCTAATTAGCTCGGATTTCCATGGGTTATCATTGGATTGCATATGTTTCAACCAAGTGTCACAAAGGGGTACCTCTATGCCACCTGTACAAAGGTCCAAGGAGATAAATCGCATTTGATTTCTCGTTTTTGATAGATCTTAACTTGAGGACATCCATACCGGGAGAACATAGAAAATAGATGATGGACTCCTCTTTAATGCAAAAGCATATTCTCATATGAGATTGAGGATTAAGGTCCAAGCTAAAACTTCCACCATGATACATGGCTTTGGTTGGCGGCCCAATGTTCTTCTCTAACAATATGCATATTAATTGTTTTGCTTTTGTTCCTTCGCGCGGTGATTCAGGTGGCATCATCACCATCTGGAAGAGCTCGATGTTCACGGGCTCTGTTCTCATTTCTGAACCTTTTGCGCTAGTTATCAATTTTGTTAGCACGCAATCCCAACAAGCCTGGACGTTAGCTAATATCTATGGGCCCTGCTCGGGAGAGGAACGTACTACTTACACCAACTGGCTATATGATCTGGATTTACCAATAGCACAAGATTGGCTTTTTGTTGGTGATTTCAATTACATTCGTGCTCCGGACAACCGCAACAAACCGGGAGGTAATGCACAGGATATGTTCATATTTAACGATATCATTCGCACGCAAAACCTTTTGGAGCTACCAGTAAAAGGTCGAACCTACACCTGGAGTAACATGCAAGTCGACCCGCTGCTAGTACAATTAGACTGGTTCTTCACGTCACTACACTGGACCCAATCTTATCCCAACACAATGGTAAAACCCCTAGGTAAATCTAACTCTGACCATATCCCTTGCGTTGTTTCTATTGAAACCAATATACCCCGCAGCAAAGTCTTCAGGTTTGAATCGTTCTGGATTTTACATCCTGGCTTCCTGGATGTGGTACGAACCTCTTGGAACAAGCCGGTCCACCTGACAAATGCAGCTTCCATCTTGTGTCTTAAACTCAGAAGGCTCAGGCACGCTCTCAAATCTTGGAGTAAAAACATTTCACGACTGAAGATTGCAATTGACAACTGCAACAACTTTTTAGCTCGTTTGGACGATCTTGAAAACAAGAGACCACTCTCTACACCTGAATTCAACTTCCGGGCCATACTCAAAAGGCACACTCTACGTTTACTTCAGTACCAGAAACTTTACTGGAAAAAAAGATGCACCATCAGCTGGGTAAAATTTGGCGACGAAAACATTAAATTTTTTCAAGCCGTGGCAACTGAACGGTATCGGCATAATAACATTGCCTGCTTAACTGATGCGGATGGCAATCAAGTTGATGACCATGTCAGCAAAGAGGCTCTGCTCTTCAATGCCTATAAAAATCGTCTTGGTACTATCTCCCCTGCTGATATGAAATTCGATTTGCCCGCTCTTATACAACGCTCCAACAACTTGGACCATCTCACAGAACCCTTCTCACACAAAGAAATTGATGATGTGATTAAAGCTATGCCGGCCGATAGGGCTCCTGGACCTGATGGATTCAGTGGAACTTTCCTCAAAAGTTGCTGGCCCGTGATCAAGCATGATTTTTACGCTCTCTGCTCCCAATTGCATGCAGGAAATCTTGATCTCACAAGCATTAACGATGGCCTTATTACCTTGATCCCTAAAGTTCAGTCACCTACAACCGTCAATGATTTCAGACCGATAACTCTACTCAACTGCTGCCTGAAACTGCTCACCAAACTGTTGGCTGATCGATTACAAAAGGTAATTCTCAGCCTTGTTCATCGTAACCAATATGGTTTTCTCAAAGGAAGAACCATCCAAGACTGCCTAGCTTGGGCCTTTCAGTATATTCACCAATGCCAAGCCTCCAAGGAAAAAATCATTCTTCTGAAGCTAGACTTTGCTAAAGCTTTTGATACAATTGGGCACGATCCGATGATCAACATCATGCGTCACATGGGCTTTAACGAGCGATGGCTTAACTAGATACAATGCATTTTCTCAACTGGACGATCCTCGGTCCTTCTTAATGGCGTGCAAGGCAGACAATTTCACTGTAAAAGTGGGGTACGCCAAGGTGATCCACTCTCCCCCCTTCTTTTCGTCATCACGGCCGACCTCCTGCAAGCTGCCATTAATCAAGCCTTCAGACAAGGTCGCATTCGCCTCCCCTTTCCTTGCCCTGGCCAAACAGATTACCCAGTTATTCAATACGCTGATGACACACTATTTGCCCTACCCGCATGCCCCACACAAGCAACAACGATCAAAAACATCCTATCTGACTACGCAACTTCCATTGGTCTCAAGATCAACTTTAACAAGTCCACCCTCATCCCTATAAATCTTGATGGCAACTCCACTGCGGAACTTGCGGGCATCTTCGGCTGTTCAATTGGCACCATGCCTTTTACGTACCTTGGGCTACCCATGGGCACGACAAAACCCACGGTGCATGACCTAATGCCCCTTGTATGTAAAACGGAACGAAGACTCACTGCCACTATCTCCATGATGTCGTATGGTGGAAGGCTATCTTGGTTATATGCAACTGTCACCTCCGTCCTGATATATGCCATGTGCACAATCAAAATCAACTCCCAAATCCTGGAAATGCTGGATAAAATCAGACGCAAGTGTCTTTGGAACAAGATGACAGAACATGGTGAGAAATGCAATTCCTTGGCTGCATGGGACTTAGTTTGCAAGCCAAAGAAGCATGGTGGTTTGGGAGTCCTCAATATCAAACTCCAAAATGAAGCATTACTCCTGAAGTTTCTCCATAAGTTTTATAACAAGCTTGATGTACCATGGGTACACCTTATTTGGGACTCCTACTACCAAGACAAAATCCCTCATGCTCTTGACTTAATGGGATCCTTCTGGTGGCGTGATATACTTAAACTTACACCTCTCTATCGTGGGATCTCCTGCGTTCAAGTGGTTGATGGTACGTCTGCCCTCTTGTGGAAAGACCTTTGGCTACCAGACACACTAGAAATTCACACCCTCGAGCCTTCTCCTTTGCCAGAGATGAAGACATATCTATCAGCAAATTCTTGGAGAGCACGACACTGCATGATACCTTCCACTTACCCCTCTCACCAGAAGCTTTCGATGAAGTTCAAGACCTGAAATGCTTGTCCACCCATATGAGCCCCTCCACCTCTTCCACGGATGTTTGGTACTACACCTGGGGAGCAGCTGACTTTAAAGCTGCTGATTATTACAAATTCTGCTTCAGACACACCCCAAAGCACCCAACCTTCCAACTACTGTGGCGATCCAAATGCACAATGAGAATAAAGGTTTTTGGCTGGCTCTTGTTAATCGATCGGCTTAATACAAGAAACATGCTCAAGAGAAGACACTATGACATTGGAGATGTCCTTGATTGCCTCCTTTACGGTCATAACACCGAAGAAACGGTTAACCACATGATCTTCACGTGCCCATTCAGTAGAGCGTGCTGGGAAAAAGTTGATATCCATTGGCCCACGTCACAATCCAGACTTGACTTGCTTGATCAGACCAATAGGGGAGACTCTAGACCCCTCTTCATGGAAATCTTCCTTATAGCAGCGTGGAGCCTATGGAAAGAACGCAACAACAAACACTTCAGAAGAATCAACCCCAGTACCACGTCCTGGTTGACACGTTTCAAGGAGGACTTTAGCCTACTCCAGCACAGGGTAAAAGACTCTCAAAAGGCCTCTGTAATTGCCTATTGTAACTCTCTAAACTAGCTCTCTATACACCTACTTGTCTGACCCCTTAGCAAGCACCTCATTCAACTTGCCTGACACCTCATCCCCCCCTCTTTGAGGTAAAGGGACAGGGGCTGAAGTGCACATGCAGTTGCAATACCATATGTAACACAATTGTAACACCCCTGTATTTTTATATATACATACAGTAGGAGCCTCTCCTACTGTCATTTCCTCAAAAAAAATGCATATTAATTCAACCCACGGTAAATCACCCTTACTTCGGACAAGACGAACATGCATAGCAACTCACATGATATTCAACAAAAGTGTGACAGTTGATGGCGTCCCCAGAAACATGGTTACTGCTCAGCAAGCAACTCATAAGAAATAAGATACATAGGCAACATATTCTTTACCACAATAGTTTTTAGGCTACTTTCCCATGAGCTATGTATTGCATTGTTAGTTCTTAGTACAGGTGGAGGTTAGCAAAAGACTGGTAGCGACCAACTAAGAGATCAATGACGGTCATAATCATGCAGAGCGACAAAGCAATATTGAATCAGGCATGGTAGTTATATCGCTACTCAGAACAAAAGATCATCAAGGCTTGACAGACTTTCTTTACAGTCTTAAATATGTGTGAGCATACGCCAAGTCAATCAAAATAAATTCTCGAAGGAAGATATTACTAAACCATACTATATCATAGGCAAAAAAATCAAGTTGGTACTCCAATAACACATTGGGAACCCCCCAGCTATTTGAGATTAACCATAAGAAAACCTGAACTACTAAGCACCATCATGCAAGTAGCATCTTTATCATAGACAGATTAACCAATGCAACGGAAGCAAACTCTCTTAATAAGGTGAGCATGATAATTAAAGAGAGTTCAAGCAACCAACTAAACAAAAGCTCTTTGAAAAGATAAGCATGAATACTAAGAGTAGAGCACGATAGTAGCTATTAAAAGACAAAGAACACACACAGCAAAGATAGACATGAAAATTCTATGTTATGTTCTAGGTAGAGGTGGAGCGTGTTTCTCTCCCACATAAAGGAATGCTGAGTTCCGACTCGTTATGAAAAACTAAAAAGAAAACTAAAAGCAAGACGCTCCAAGCATAGCACATAACACATGAAGTGATAAAAATATAGCGGAACGAAAGACGAACTGATAATGTTGATGGAGAAGGGGATGCACGGGGGCATCCCCAAGCTTGGACGCTTGAGTCTCCTTGAATATTTCTTGGGAGTGCACGGGGCCGGGCATCCCCAAGCTTGAGCGCTTGACACTCCTGAATCTTTTTATCATCTTTCCTCGCACACTTGAAAACTCCCTTCATACATAACTCATCATAATCTGATTAGCGAGGTTAGTACCCTTAATAAAATAATTATACCTTGCTGGAAATAATGATATTCTTGAAGTTCTACTGTTTCTCAAGATTGCCAAAAGGTTTTTGCAAAGAAAAAGCAAGTTCTTGATTTGAAAAGTGAGGGAAAGGCAAAACAGGACAGAATCTGTGAAAAACAGAACAGCAGGCAGTAATTTATCTGTTCGGGATACTTCTGCAACTCAAATCAAAAAACTCAGAACTGACGCACAAAAGACAATTATATAGAGAACGCTTTCGAAAAAATTCAGACCAAAAAGATGATCTGGTGATTTTATACGAATTTTTCTGTCCAAGGACAGAATCTGTTTCCTGGACAGCACCTCACAACTTTTGAACCTTCTAGCAATCAGAGGCTATACTTGGCACAAATATGAAAAGCAAAGATACAATGATGATGCTACAGCAGTAAAAAACATCAAGACACAACAAAAGCAAAAAATTTATTCATGTGGGCTGCCTCCCAAAAGCGCTTTCTTTTATGCCTTTAAGCTAGGCATAATGCATAGATCAAGTTTTATCAAGAGTAAAAGAATAACTAGCCCGTACAACGGACTCAAAAGGTAACTTGATCTTCTTTCGAGGGAAGTGTTCCATCCCTTTCTTGAGAGGAAACTGAAATTTTATATTACCCTCTTTCATGTCAATGACAGCACCAACGGTGCGTAAAAAGGGACGTCCCAAAATAATTGGACAAGAAGGATCACATTCAATATCCATAATAGTAAAATCAACGGGCACATAATTATCATTGACAACAATAAGAACATCGTCGATCCTCCCCAAAGGCTTCTTTATGGAAGAATAAACGAGACGAACACCAAAAGAACAAGAATCATAAGGTTTCAATTTAAGCATATTATATATCCTTTTGGGCATAACAGAGGTACTAGCACCAACATCACATAATGCATAACAAGAGAAGTCATTCAAATTAATTTTTATCATAGGATCCCAACCATCTTCTAGCTTTCTAGGTATGGAGGCTTCTACTCTAAGTTTCTCCTCCCTAGCTTTGATGAGAGCATTAGTGATATGCTCTGTGAAGGCAAGGTTAAGCGTGCTAGTGCGGGGATCTCTAGACATCTTGTGAAGGAAATCAATAACTTCGGTAAGGGTGCAATTATCAAAATCAAGGTCACGAGCATCAAGTAAAGTGGTAGTGGTGTCCTTTAGGTTCACTTGTTTGGTAGCTTCTATAGTCATAGCATCACCATTAATAGGTCCATTGGGACCAGGAGTACATTGGGTGCTAAGAGTGTGAACATCCTCAATAACTTGGATAGTAGCAACAGTGTGGTGGGTAGGAAGGCTCTTAATTCTTTCCTCTTCCTCCCTTTCTCTAGCCCATCTTTCTTTAAGCTTAGCCATCATCCTAATATTTTCATTAATTTGCACTTGAGTAGCATTAATAGGGATGACTTCCCTCTCCTTAAGTGGAGAAGTTTCAGTTTTTAGCAATTTTACCTCATTGGCTAAGTGGTGTACCTTGAAAGAAATATCATCTAATTTATGTAGTTTCTCTTCTACATTCTTATTAAAGGCTTTTTGGGTAGTGATGAAATCTCTAAGCATAGTCTCTAGTTCAGTATTGGAGTTCTTGGTACTAGGATATGCATTGTTGTTCCCATAAGAGTTAGAGGGGAACGGCCTAGGATTGTTACCAAAATTACTCCTATAAGCATTGTTGTTAAAATTGTTTCTAGATAAAAAGTTCACATCTACTTGTTCTTGAGCAATCATAGAATTTAAAGGAACATCACGAGGATCAACAGTAGATTGCTTCGAAAGTAGAGACATAATCAAGTCAACTTTTTCATTTAGGGAGGAAATCTCCTCGACAGAGTTTACCTTCCTACCTGTTGGAGCGCGTTCGGTGTGCCATTGGGAATAGTTGGTCATCATCTCATCGAGAAGTTTCGTGGCAGCACCAAGTGTAGTTGACATAAAAGTTCCTCCCACGGCCGAATCTAACAAGTTCCGCGAGGTAAAGTTCAAGCCTGCATAAAAAGTTTGGATAACCATCCAAGTAGTCAAACCGTGAGTAGGGCAGTTCTTGATAAGAGATTTCATACGTTCCCAAGCTTGGGAAACGTGTTCATTATCCAATTGTTTAAAATTCATTATGTTACTTCTAAGTTGGATAATGTTAGCAGGTGGATAGTATTTTCCGATAAAAGCATCTTTGCACTTGTCCGATGAATCTATGCTATTTCTAGGCAAAGACTGAAACCAAATTTTAGCTCCTCCTCTCAAGGAGAAAGGAAAAAGCTTAAGCTTAACAATATTACCATATATTTCTTGGTACTTTTGCATATCACAAAGTTCAACAAAATTGTTCAAGTGTAAAGCAGCATCATCTCCAGCACCGGAGAATTGTTCTCTCATGACTAAGTTTAGTAAAGCAGGTTTAATTTCATATGAAGGTGCTGAAGTGGCAGGTGTAGTGATAGGTGTGCTGATAAAGTCATCGTTGTTGTGACTAGTGAAGTCACACAACTTGGTGTTCTCGGTAGAACCCATAGTAGCAAGCAAGCAAGATAACTATTTTTGTGATTTTCGATAAAAGGAACTAAAGCAAAAATGAAAGGTAAACTAACAAGACTAAAAAGCAAAGGTAAAAGATAGCATGCAACTCCCCTATCCTGAAGAGTGGAGTCCCCGGCAACGGCGCCAGAAAATACTCCTTCATGAGCCTCGAACCCCTCGTTGGTTACCCCAAGTGGAAGGTGTAAGATGCAGTAAGTAGATGTGTTTTCCCTTAGCAAAGATGCCAAGGATCGAATCCCAGAGACTCCTAGGTTCAACAAGTAGGTGTCAATTTCTACGGCGCCAGATTAGTAGCAATCAACGTGGACCTGCACACAGATACAAATAACTTTGCTCCCAACGAGTACAGAGAGGTTGTCAACCCCTCCGGCCTTGTAGTTCACAAAGGGTTAAAAGCAATGATAGTAGTGATAGATAGTGTTTTGCAATAGTAAATAATACGGAAAGTAAATAGCGGGTGTGATCAATGATGGTAATATGGACCGGAGTCTCATGATGTTCACTAGTGATGTCTCTCTCCCAAAAGACAATAAAACAGCTATGTGAGGTAAACAAATTACAGCTGGGCAATTGACAGGACCACGAACGCAAACCAATGCTGACTACATTGCAAGAAAGGTTGAGGTTCAAAGCATGGGAGGTACACCAGAGTAAGTAGACTGAAATCCATCAATGCCTACTACTAATCATCTACCTTGAGATATCTATCCAGAACATCTTGCTGGTATTAAGTTGCGAGTCCCACCCATAGTGTAAACTCAATGCAACAGACAACTGCATTAAAAGAACTTTGCGTAAAGTAAACAATCCTTGCACCCGCGGGCACAAGCACCATTGTTTTCCCCCTTGTGGCAACAACACATCCCCTAGACTCATGTTTCTGTCACTCAAGCTAGTCATCGAGGGGCATGAACCCACAATCGAGCATAACGTTCCCTCTTGGAGTCACTACCTATTACTCGGCCAAAGCAATAAATAACAACGGAGAACATGCAAGAATTACTTATGAACAAAAATATAAAAGAGGCAGATCAAATATATTACTCAAGATCAATCTGAACATAATCTCATAATCCATCGGATCCCAGCAAACTCAACATAGCAACAGCATAAGGATTACATAGGTGCCTCGATCATGTAGGGCAGCTCACGAGGACTAATTAGTGAAGCACAAGAACTGGAGGAGAACATCACATAGCTACTGGTCATGGACTCATGGTCCAAGGGAGACTACTCACGAGTCATCCGGGAGGCGTCCATGGTGGTGGAGAAGCTCCCGGTGGTGATCCTCCCCTCCGGCAGGGTGCCGGGAAGAGTTCTCCTGGTGCTCCCGATCTTGGAAGCGGCGGCGGGGGCGGAACAGAGATGGGATCGCGAAAAGAGTTCCTGTTCTGAGGGTTACGGAGGGTCCTTTAAATATATGCCAAAGTAGGGCACCGGGGGAGTTTAGGGTGGCCCAGGCGCCCCCCCGGCGCGGCCCAGGGGGGGTGCGCCGCCAGGGTGCCTGGAGCCCTGGTGGCCCCCCCAGGCTGCCCTTCGGACGCAGAGTTGTTTCCGGATCGCTGATTTTTTATATAATTTTTCTGGATTTTTCTGGGCAGTTCTCGAAACATGAAAACCAGAAATACAAAAACAGCCGAAAACAGAAACTGGCACTAGGGTGCACTGGATTAGTAAGTTAGTCCAAATATGATCAAAAGTGTATGGAAGTGTATGAATATCATAGCAATATCACCCAAAAGTGGCATGGAGCAAGCAGAAATTATAGATACATTTTGAACGTATCAGTTCCTCGTCCGGTTCTGTCTCTCACAAGCGCCGTGTGTGGGTTCCAAACACAGCCCTGCCACCCAGGTTCACTCCGAGGCCATCCTATGAGATGCCTCGCCCAACCCATTAGTACGCACCACCCAAGACTTATGGTGGACCATCTTCCAGTACTTCCCCACGCATTAGCACTGTGACATGCTTCAAGTGCGGAGAACTAGGCCACTACATACTAGAGTGTCCTCAGAACCAACCTGGAAGGTCCGTTGGCCGTGGTAAGCCAACAGGAAAGGTGAACTATGTCAAGCCAATCACCAGTGCACGTGGCTGTGTCAACTATGTCTCTGCTGAGGAGGCTTACGAGGATCCTAACGTCGTCCTTGGTACGCTCCTTGTTAACTTCCATCCGGCATATGTTCTTTTCGATATTGTAGCATCTCATTCGTTCATATCTGAGAGCCATGCTCAAATGCACCACATGACAATTTGTGACATGCCCACCACCATGGAAATTCAAACTCCTAGCTCTAGATGGCAAACCACTAGAGTAAGCCATGGGAATGAAATTCTTGTTGATAGACTTGTTTTTCTTGCATCCCTAATAGCTCTCAAGTCCTCGGACATAAACACCATCTTGGGTATGGACTGGATGACAGCTCATTACGCCAAGATTAATTGCTACACTAGAACTGTCCAACTTACACAACCATTCGGCAGGACAGTCAATGTTTTGGCCCAAATGGCTGAGCGTCAGCTCTACTCTCTTAATGGCAGCCCTCTTCCAGAACTCGAAGATATCCCAGTAGTCCGTGACTTTCCGGATGTCTTTCCAGAAGAACTGCCAGGTGTTCCATGATAACCCACAAGTGTAGGGGATCGCAACAGTTTTCGAGGGTAAAGTATTCAACCCAAATTTATTGATTCGACACAAGTGGAGCCAAAGAATACTCTTAAGTATTAGCAGCTGAGTTGTCAATTCAACCACACCTGGAAACTTAGTATCTGCAGTAAGATAGTTTAGTAGCAAAGTAATATGATAGTGGCGGTAGCGGCAATAAAAGTAACGATAGTATTTTTGTAGTTTTTGCAATAGTAGCAACGGAAAAGTAAAGAACAAACAAGCAATATAGGAAAAGCTCGTAGGCATTGGATCGGTGATGGGAAATTATGTCAGACGCAATTCATCATGTAGAAGTTATAACCTAGGGTGACACAGAACTAACTCCAGTTCATCAATGCAATGTAGGCATGTATTCCGAATATAGTCATATGTGCATATGGAAAAGAACTTGCATGACATCTTTTGTCCTACCCTCCCATGGCAGCGGGGTCCTATTGGAAACTAAGGGATATTAAGGCCTCCTTTTGATAGAGTACCGGACCAAAGAATTAACACATAGTGAATACATGAACTCCTCAAACTATAGTCATCACCGGGAGTGGTCCCGATTATTGTCACTTCAGGGTTGCCGAATCATAACACATAGTAGGTGACTATAGATTTGCAAGATAGGATCAAGAACACACATATATTCATGAAAACATAATAGGTTCATATCTGAAATCATGGCACTCGGGCCCTAGTGACAAGCATTAAGCATAGAAAAGTCATAGCAACATCAATCTCAGAACATAGTGGATACTAGAGATCAAACCCTAACAAAACTAACTCGATTACATGATAGATCTCATCCAACCCATCACCGTCCAGCAAGCCTATGATGGAATTACTCACGCACGGCGGTGAGAATCATGGAATTGGTGATGGAGGAAGGTTGATGATGACAATGGCGACGATCTGCACTCTCCGAAGCCCCGAATGGACTCTAGATCAGCCCTCCAGAGAGAGATTCGGGCTTGGCGGCGGCTTTGTCTCGTGAAACGCGATAATTTTTCTCCTTGATTTTTTTCTCCCCGAAAGTGAAGATATATGATCTGGGGATACGACGGTGGAGCACCAGGGGGCCCACGAGGCAGGGGGCGTGCCCTGGGCAGGGGGGCGTGCCCCCCACCCTCATGGACGGGGTGTGGGCCCCCTGGTATGGTTCTTCTTGCAGATATTTTTTGTATTTTCCAAAATAAATATCCGTGGAGTTTCAGGTCATTCCGAGAACTTTTTATTTCTACACAAAATCAACACCATGGCAATTCTGCTACAAACAGTGTCAGTCCGGGTTAGTTCCATTTAAATCGTGCAAGTTAGAGTCCATAACAAGGGCAAAAGGGTTTGGAAAAGTAGATACGATGGAGACGTATCATTCCACCTGACAGATATGTAGAGTTCGTGATAGATCTTGTTCCAGGAACTATCCCAATCTCTAGAAGACCCTATAAGATGGCACCTTTAGAACTAGCTAAACTTAAGAAACAACTCGATGAGTCCTTGAAAAAGGGTTTCATCCATCCTAGTTCCTCTCCTTGGGCTTGTCCCGTCCTCTTCGTCAAGAAGAAGGATGGAACGGATCGGATGGTTGTAGATTATCGACCTGTCAATCTGGTCACCATAAAGAACAAATATCCGCTCCCTAGGATCAACGACCTGTATGGTCAGCTCGCTGGATCCTCGGTCTTTTCCAAAATGGATTTGAGGTTGGGCTACCATCAAATCAAAATCAAGAACGGGGACATTCCCAAAACGGCCTTTGTTACTCGTTATGCCCAATACGAGTACACCGTCATGTCCTTCAGGTTAACCAATGCCCCAGCCACTTTCTCACGGCTAATGAATTCTATATTCATGGATTACTTGGATAAATTCGTCGTAGTGTACCTCGATGATATAGTCATTTACTCCAAGAACAAGGAAGATCATGCCGAGCATCTAAGGCTGGTATTGACGAAACTTCGAGAGCACCGCCTTTATGCCAAATTCTCCAAGTGTGAATTCTGGTTGCCAGAAGTGACCTATCTGGGTCAAGTAATCTCTGGTAAGGATATTGCAGTCAATCCCGAGCGAGTTCAGGCCGTCCTTGATTGGACTCCACCTGAATCGGTCAAGAAAGTTAGGAGTTTCCATGGCTTACCGAGCTATTGCCGACGCTTCGTCGAGAATTTCTCGAAGGTTGCTAAACCTCTAACTGAACTCCTCAAGAAAGATAAAAAGTTCGAGTGGACCCCACAGTGCGAGTTCAGCTTTCAGGAACTGAAAAGACGCCTGACATCTCCTCCCGTACTGGTACCACCAGACTTTTCCATGGACTTTATTATCTATTGCGATGCCTCGCGACAAGGACTAGGTTGCATACTCATGCAAGATCGTCAGGTGATTGCCTACGCATCTCGACAGTTGCACCCGCATGAGGATAACTATCCTCCACATGATCTAGAGCTTGCAGCTATAGTCCACGCACTCAAAACATGGCGACATTACCTTCTTGGTAATCGCTGTGAAATCTTCACTGATCACCAGAGTCTGAAATACATCTTCACCCAATCGGATTTGAATCGCAGGCAAAGACGTTGGGTTGAGTTGCTCACAGATTACGACTTAGGGATAACTTCTACCCCTGGAAAGGCCAATGCCATGGCTGATGCACTAAGGCGTAAGTCTTATTGTAACAACCTGATGTTACAACAAGGACAACCACTTCTCCACGAGGAATTTCGTAAGCTTAACCTTCACATTGTTCCTCGAGGATTCCTTTCCACCTTGGTGGCAAAACCTACCCTTACGGATCAGATCATCAAAGCACGAAAGGTTGATCTGGGAATCTCGCATATCAGGAGGAACATCAAGAAAGGAGTCGCGGGATGTTTCTCAATTGATGATCAAGGTGTCGTGTTCTTTGGAAACCTCTTAGTGGTTCCTAAGGTACGAAACCTGAGATGAGTGATCCTTAAGGAGGCTCATGAATCTCCTCTCACGATTCATCCCGATAGTAGCAAAATGTATCAGGACTTACGCCAGAGGTTCTGGTGGACTAGGATGAAGAGAGAAATCGCTCAGTTCATTGCTAACTGCGACGTTTGCCATCGAGTTAAGGCAAAGCATCAACGACCTGCTAACACCCTTCAACCTTTAGCTATTCCTGAATGCAAATGGGATAAGATCAGTATGGACTTCATTACCGTATTTCCCAGGACCAGGAAAGGGAATAATGCTATCTTCGTCTTTATCGACCGCCTCTCCTAAGTAGCCCATTTCCTGCCTGTTCGAGAGAGTATAACCGCTAGTCAGCTAGCAGAATTGTATATCTCTCGGATAGTATCTCTTCATGGTGTTCCATTGGAGATTAACTCAGATCGTGGAAGTCTTTTCACCTCTCGATTTTGGGAAAGTTTCCAAAATGCTATGAGAACTCGTCTTTCCTTTAGCACCGCCTTTCACCCTCAGTCAAGTGGTCAAGTAGAACGAGTCAATCAAATTCTGGAAGATATGCTCCGAGTCTCTGTCATCTCATTCTGTATGGATTGGGAGAAGTGTCTTCCATTCGCTGAATTCTCTTATAAAAATAGTGTAATGCCCAGTATGAGATTATACCTCCTACGTGTCGAGGCACGACTTAAAGGTATAAGCTCATACTAGAATGATCTCAAGCATGGTATCTTTGCACGACTCATGTAGAAGAGGGATGAAATTGCAAAAGAGTAGTTGGCTTACACTCGTCACGTCACACATTAGATTACATAAGCAATCATCATCCAAATAACATCACAGTCCGACTACGGACGAAGATCCAAATGAAAGATACCATAAATAAAGCCACAAGGTCCGAATCACCCCTAGTAGAAGCCACTACTGATCCTCTGGGTAAGACATGTAGTATCGCCCACGTTCTTCATCGAACTCCCAGTACAACTCTGTGCCATCACCTGTGTAGTTCACCATGGTACCTGCATCTGGTGTTGTGTAGAAACTGTGAGCCACGGAGGACTCAGCAATCTCGTTCCTAGGTAGCAAAACTATCTAAGCCTTGGGTGTGGAACAAGGCTGAAGAACAAGGTTGCAGTTGCACTAGCTGTCGTGGAATTAGCACGGCAGATGTCCGGTTTAATGGACTTGATGATGGAACCATCGCACGGGTTAGCTTGAAGGGGTTAAAAGAAAGCAAAGGACACAGAGGGTTTATACTAGTTCGGCCCCTTCGAGGAAGGTAAAAGCCTACGTCTAGTTTGGTTTGGTATTGCTTGGGCGTCGATGAAAAGGGAGCTGATTGCTTGCCTGCGTCTCGACGGGTTGTTTCTTGTCCTTGAACCGTTGCCGGGTCGTCCCTTTATATAGAGGTGACGCCCGGTCCGGTTTACAGAGTCCAGAGGCCGGCTCATATTTGTGTCCGCCTCGGTCAAAAAGATAAGAGAAGTGCCACGAGCGTCAAAGTGATCATGAAGTGATCCTATCTAAGCACGTCATACATAACCCCACCGTGTTCACTGCCCGAACCCCTTTGGAAAATGAATGTCACGGTTACTCACGCTGGTAGTGTATTATGAACATGGTGTCAAGTTTTCAACAACCGGATATTAACAAATTCCCATCTTCCACATAACCGCGGGCACGGCTTTCGAAAGATCAAACCCTGCAGGGGTGTCCCAACTTACCCCATCACAAGCTCACGATCTGCGGAGTCGCAACTCCAAGGTGGGAAGACCCGAGTATTCTCCAAATCCCATGCTCAAGATATTCCGACTAAGGTAAACTAATCTAGCAAGACCTCCCGGCGTGCCGACACCCTGATAGTAGCCGCGCATATCTCGTCTCAGGCCACGACCGGATGGGACATCCTACAGGTTTTTACCAGCCCTTGAATTTCCTCGAGGTGGCCCCGCAGCCTGCCCAGTTTGGACCAACACTCATGTGGAGCACTAGCCCGGGTTGTTTATTAAGAAAAGGGTTTATAACTCCCTATGCAAGTTTTAGTTGTTAGGCAAATGTAGAACCAAAGTTGGGCCTTGCTGGAAAAGCTTTAGCGCTAAGCGGGTTATCGAGGGGGGCCCATAAACCCCAACCGTGTTAGGGACGTATAATCAAGGAACATAACACCGGTTTAAACGGTTCCTAGGGCGGCATGAGTGGAGCAAAACGCCAAGCAATAGGCTTAGCCTTCCACCCATTGCCAAGTATATAGATGATTTAGTTTAACAGAATATATAGTATGATATCCCAACAATAACTTCGACATGAAGCAAGAATCCTCAAATCTTTGCCTGCAACTAACAATGCTATAAGAGGGGCTGAGCGAAGCTTACGTAGCCAATCAAAGGTTTGCTAGGTTGGGTGGTTAGAGAGATTCATGGCTACAATAGGAGGCTAAGAAACAAACATGGGCATCGAGGCAATAAGCTAAGGAGTGAGACATCTAGCAATAAGCAAAGATAGTAATGATATCTTGGTCAGGTCATCTGGCCTGTTGAGTCGTCGATGGGATCATAAGACGGCTCCTCATACTCAACCTCGGTAGGAACCTCGTACTCGGCCTCGGCTCCCGGCTCTACTCAACACAAGAACACAACATGGCACAATATCAAACACGGTGCAATGCACAATCAACATGATGCAAGTATGATGATGCGTATGCATGTGGAAAACTTGAACCTAAGGAGAAGATGATGAAGAATGCCTCATCTTGGAAAACCAAGCGTGCCA
The DNA here is from genome assembly GCA_902687465.1 of Secale cereale. Taxonomy (NCBI): domain Eukaryota; kingdom Viridiplantae; phylum Streptophyta; class Magnoliopsida; order Poales; family Poaceae; genus Secale; species Secale cereale. The sequence goes on from LR738714.1 coordinate 728,472,220, forward strand.
TTGGATAGAGGGGAAGATTTTTGTTGAAATCGATATAAAGATCGCCGGAAACTGTCACACGGTTTGCAAATGGCAAGCAAAACAATAATCACACAAAGCTGCAGTTTACAGCCACATAGCATGTTTGGAGCAAGAGATAACTATGCTACAGCACTCAAACATGGAGACAAAGGGCATGGACATGAAGTAGACATGTTACTTAGCAAGCATGAACTTAGAACACACCCAAAAACCTATTCGAAGATAATTAACCAAGCATGGAAATTTGCAATAAAATTATCCAGACTTAGTCAAAATCAGGGAAGGCAAAAACATCATCACGATGCTGCCTTCGAAGGCACAAAACTACATGCATATCAACTCCACTAAGTATATAAAGATCATGTACATGTAGTAGACATCTCCTACAACAAACAACTCCATTGGAGCAATTCCATAGGAGGCATGGATCAATAACAACAAGCTTCACCAAATTGATCATGCCGATAAAAACCTGACAGGTATAATTTATAGCAACTTGAGAGCAAGAAATAAATAAGCTACAGCGGGCCATATGTGCAAGTAAAGGCATGGATGGATAGAGCATAACATGGACAACAAGGAATGACCCTTGTCCACTCCAAAACAAGCATGGATTGGAGTGGGGCATCAAGCAAACATAGCATTAGGTTAAAACAGATTCCAGACTTAACAGTTTTTCACTAAGTATAAAACAGTAACATTGGCATGGCATGTTTACAAGCTTGTTTAAGTCACCTCAAGACATATCATGGAAAATGGTTTGCACCACAGCAAAGACCATATGATGGTGCTTCTAAAACATATTGGCATGTGACATGAGGACAAACACATCAATAGCAATGAGCTCTTCAAATCAGCATCTCATAACAAGTTTCAGCACTTAACAGCCACATGCACTTTTGCAACAGAGATTAACATGGCAATATGACACGTAAATGAATTCTACAGCAACCATCATGTAGAGCACTTCACAATGAACATTTTGACATATCATATGCTCCATTTGGATAAACATGCACAAAGTTATAATATCTCAAACATGGCAACAAAATTACATGTAACAGCAGTTTTAAACATATAGCACTCTTGCCACGATGATTAGGTCATGAAGATGAACTCAAACAAGCATGCCACAATGGAAAAAAATGAAGAGCATATCACCACGATCATTTTGCTATATTACACGTCCAAAACGGATCTACGAGCACGAAGTTACAGCCATGCAAAGGAGGCAACAAAATATAGCAGATCTGGGGACTTAGTCGTTTTTATACCCTCTGAAAAGTCAACGTGGACGAGGAGATCCCGGGACAGAGTGGATCCGGGACGGAGGCGGCCGTTTGGTTGGATGAGGCGGTGGATCTGATCCACCCTCGGGTGGATCCGGATCTGGCCGGGGCGGCTCGCCGGAGCACGGCCGGAGGCGGCGGCCGGAGCCGGGGACGGCGGCCGGGGACGGCGGCCGGAGGCGGCCCGCGACGGCGGAGGCCGGCGGTGAAGAGGCCGGGGCGGCCCGCGGCGGCGGTGGAGGCGGCCCGCGGCGGTGGAGGCCGGTGGTGTTGCACGAGGGGCGGCAGCGGATCACAGCCGAGCTCCGCGGCTAGCGGCGGGAGAAGAAGGCGCGGGGGCGCGCGGTGGCTTCGGCCCGGGAGGCGGTGGAGGTGGACGGCGATGCGACACGTGACAGTGCGAGACTGGCCGGGCATGTCCGGGCGGACGTGATCGGTCCGTACCGGACGTGTCTGGCGGCGCGAGGGAGGAGACTAGGGTTTGCCCGAAAAATGGACGTGGGGGACGTTTTTATAGGCATAGGGAGCTAGGAGACTCCAAATGGGGTGCGGTTTTCGGCCACACGTTCGTGATCCGACGACCGAGATGATGGGAGGCGTTGTGCTGGTTAGTGGGCTATTGTGGAGGGCGTCTTGGGCCAAAAGGAAGAGGTGCTTTTAGCCCATTAGGTTAACCGTTGGAGTACCAAACGAACTCCAAACGCGATGAAACTTGACAGGTGGCCTACACGTACCAAAACAACAACGCACGACAAGTCTCACCTCATTCCGGGAATGTTACATGGCCACACACGAATGAAGGACTCGGGGGTGCCACGGGCACGTGTGTCAGTGTCAGAACTCGGAACGGACAACGGGAAGAGGCGAGTGGGACCGGGTGCAAGTGACAACACGAATGCAATGCAATGCACATGATAACATGACATGGATGAAATGCACACACGCACGTGACAAAACGAAGAAACCCGAAATGAAAGAAGAGCCCAGAATGGAATTGCTGAAGTCAACGTTTCATATATTGCCATAATTGGAAGGTGTTACATCTGGGGCATTACAAACTCTCCTCTACTACGAAAAGATCTCGTCCCAAGATCTAGGACTCGAAGAAGGAAGGATACTCGGAACAAAGGTGATCTTCTCGTTCCCACGTAGCTTCTCGGTCGGTATGGTGTGACCACTTAACTTTCAAGAACATAATTGACTTGTTGCGGGTTTTGTGCTCAGTTTCTTCAAGAATAGCAACAGGGTGCTCACGGTAAGACAAGTCGTGTTGAAGATCAATCTCCTCGAACGAAATGGTGCGTTCAGGTGTCTTGAAGCACTTGCGGAGTTGAGACATGTGAAACACATCATGAACATTTGCAAAGTTGGAGGAGAGCTCAAGTTGATAGGCTAGATCGCCTCTTTTGCCATTAATCTTGAAAGGGCCCACATATCTAGGAGCAAGCTTTCCTTTGATACCGAATCTTTGGGTTCCTTTCATAGGAGAAACACGGAGATAGACATGATCACCGATGTCGAAAGCCAAATCACGATGCTTGCCGTCATAGTAACTCTTTTGACGCGATTGAGCGGCTTTGAGATTCTCACGTATGACTTTGCACATTTCTTCGGCTTCTGAGATCAAGTCATTGCCACGAAGTTGATGTTCACCAGTCTCGGACCAGTCGAGCGGGGTACGACACTTTCTGCCATAGAGGATTTCAAACGGAGCTTTGCCGGCACTTGCTTGGAAACTGTTGTTGTAAGAGAACTCGGCAAACGGGAGACAATCTTCCCACTTCATGCCAAAAGAGATGACACAAGCTCTGAGCATGTCTTCGACGATCAGGTTCACTCTTTCAACTTGACCACTAGTCTGAGAGTGAAACGCAGTGCTGAAATGAATCTTAGTGCCCATGGCTGACTGAAAGGAGTCCTAGAACTTGGATGTGAACAAACTTACACGGTCTAAGGATATGACTGGAGGAATGCCATGTAACGGCACAATTCTGGAAGTGTACAACTCTGCCAACTAAGCTGCATTGATGGATTCTTTGACGGGAAGGAAGTGAGCTACTTTGGTTAGCTTGTCAATCACAACAAAGATATCATCATTCCCCTTCTTGGACTTGGGAAACCCAGTGACGAAATCCATTTCAATGTGGTTGAATTTCCACTCGGGAATAGGAAGAGGTTGGAGGAGACCGGCTGGACGTTGATGCTCTGCCTTCACTCTTCTGCAGACATCACATTCATTCACGAATTGGGCAATCTCCCTTTTCATGCGAGTCGATTGCTTGAGGTCTTGGTACATCTTGGAACTTCCAGGATGAATTGAGAGGAGGGAGTCATGTGCTTCTTTCATTATGAGCTTCCTGAGATCACCCTTGGGAACCACAATTCTGTCCTCAAAGAACAAGGTGTCTTTCTCATCAACACGATAGCACTTATATTTGGGAGTACCCTTAGCAATACCACCTTTCACTTTCTGCACCATAGCATCACTGAGTTGGGCCTCACGGATCTGATCTTCCAAGGTAGGAGCAACTTGAAGATTTGTAAGAAAGCCTTGCGGAACAACTTGGAGGTTGAGCTTCCTGAATGATTCACAAAGCTCGGGCTGAAACGGCTTGAGAAGGAGACTGTTGCAATATGCCTTTCTGTTCAAGGCATCTGCAATGACATTGGCCTTGCCAGGTGTGTATTCAATGCTTGGATCATACTCTTGGATCATCTCAACCCAACGAGTCTGGCGAAGGTTCAGGTTAGGCTGTGTGAGGATGTACTTCAAGCTCTTGTGATCGGTGAAGATGTCCACTTTTCTACCCAACAGAAGGTGTCTCCACGTGATCAAGGCATGTACCACTGCTGCTAGCTCGAGATCATGTGTGGGGTAGTTCTTCTCATTTGGCTTCAATTGACGAGAAGTGTATGCCACAATCTTCTTGTCTTGCATGAGAACACCACCAAGTCCTTGTAATGAAGCATCACAGAAGACTTCATAGGACTTGGACTCATCCGGAGGAGTAAGAACCGGAGCAGAAATGAGCTTCTCTTTGAGTTTTTTGAATGCCACATCACAATCAGGAGTCCAGTTGTACTTGACATTCTTCTACAGCAAGTTGGAAAGAGGCTTGGCAATCTTGGAGAAGTTCTCAACGAACCTTCTGCAATAGCTAGCGAGACCAAGGAAGCTTCGGAGTTGCTTGACGTTCTGCGGGGGTTCCCAGTTGATAATAGCTTCAACCTTCTCGAGGTTGACAGAAATACCCTCAGCAGAGATGATATGGCCAAGATATAAGACCTTATCTAGCCAGAACTCACATTTGGAGGACTTCACATAGAACTTGTGTTCACGGAGCCTGTCCAGAACCAAACGGAGGTGCTTGGCATGGTCTTCTACATTCTTGGAGAATACCAAGATGTCATCCAGATAGACGAGAACAAATTCATTGGTGTAGGGGTTGAATATGATGTGAATCATCCTCGAGAAGGTGCGTGGAGCATTTGCGAGGCCAAAAGACATGACCGTGTATTCATAGGACCCGTAGCTAGTTTTGAATGCAGTCTTGTGAATATCTTATTCATGGATACGGATCTGATGGTAACCCATCCGGAGATCGAGCTTTGAGAACACTTTTGCTCTTTTGAGCTGCTCGAACAATTCATTGATATTGGGGAGCTGATACTTGTTCTTTATTGTCTTCTTGTTCAATGGCCGGTAATCAACGCAAAGGCGCTCTGTGCCATCCTTCTTCTTGACAAATAGAAAACCACAACCCCAAGGAGAAGTACTAGGCCTGATTAGACCCATACGCTCTTGCTCATCGAGTTGTTTCTTCAGGTCCTTCAACTCATCAGGGGAGAGCTTGTACGGACGCCGGCATGCTGGCTCGGTACCGGGCTCCAGTTCAATGACGAATTCAACTTGACGATGCGGAGGCATGCCTGGAAGCTCTTCAGGGAAAACATCTTCATATTCATTGACCACCGGAATTTGAGAGATGGCATTAATATCGCCCTTGTCATTGAGAGAGAATAGCCTGATTGTGTTATCTCGAGAGGCGAAGATAATCACGTCTTCGTCAGGATGAGTAAGCTTGACTTCCTTATTTGCACAATCAATGTTTGCATCATGCTTGGAGAGCCAATCCATCCCAAGAATAAGATCAATGTCGGAGTTGCCGAGAATAACCGGAGAAACCAGAAAGTGGTAATCACCCATAAAAATAGATATATCCGGAGCATACACACTAGAATTTTTGGCGACAACATTATGCTTGGATGCAAAAGGATATGACATGAAGGAACATGTTGCACCAGAATCAAATCAAACTTTAGCAGGTTTAAGATTGACTGGAAGGTTACCAAGTATCACATCTGAAGAATTCTCTGCTTGAGCTGCATTCATCAGATTCACTCTTGCTTGCTTTGGATTGTGCTTGACAATAGCAGTGCTGACAGGTGGAGGAGGCGGAAGGCGCCTTGGGTTGGGACACTTGTTAGCATAATGACCCTTCTAAGTGCACTTGTTGCAAACCACTTCTGAGAGAGGACGGTGATAAGGAGCACTTGACTTCGAAGCTTGAAAGTGATTCTTGGACTGATTGCTTGGGTTGGGTGGGTGGGAGAAACCACGGCCACCTGAGTGCTTGTTGTTGTTGTTGTTGGGAGGGCGGAGCACTGGAGGAGGTGGAAGCCAAAACTTCTGCTGCTTTGCGACCACTTGGGAAGAAGAGGAGGAGTTAACAACATCTCTGATCCTCTTTTTGGAAGCTTCAACCTTGATCTGGGCTGCCTCTTTTTGGAAGCTTCAACCTTCATCCAGCTCAAACAAGGTGAGAGCTAGTTGGAGTTCATCCTTCAGACCACCACAGAACTAATAAATCTTGTTCTTGGAATCTGGGATGTCTTGCTTGGCATAGTGGGCAAGGTTCTGGAACTTGACATTGTATTGATAAACGGACATGGTGCCTTGCTTCAGGTTGCGGAATTGCTCACGCATACCTTCGATGACACTAGTTGGAATGTGGTGAGAACGGAAATCCTTGCACAAGTCAGTCCACGAGATTTCACGTCCCTCTCTGGAATTTTTATACTGTTGCCACCAATCAGCGGCTTGGTCCTTGAGTTGGAAGGCGGCAAACTTGACATAATCCTCAGGTCTCACGTTACTGCACTCAAAATGCTTTTTGATGTCTGTTATCCAGTCTTCAGCATCTAGCGGATCCACACAGTAACTGAACGCCTTCGATTGGTTTGCCAGGAACTGGTTGAGTGTAGCAAAGTGAGGTTGGTTGAACAAATTGCCTTGGCCTTGGTTCCCATTACCACCTTGATTTTCTTGATTTGCTTGAATGTTCTGCATCATTTGCATAAGCATCTCGGTGTTCTGGTTCGTCGCTTGCATAATTGCTCTCCAGGCCTCAGACGGAGGAGGAGGGGAAGGAGGACGATCAAGAACTTCTTCAGCCTCTGGGTTAGCATTGGGAACCCTTTTAGGAGCCATCCTGAATGAGATGACAACTATTAGCCATTGATTGAAAATATATAAGCTGAATCAACGTCTAGAATTGCATCATAAGTCTTCACAAGAACATTCGAACAAAATGAATGAATGTAATCCATAGTTTAATGATACAACAATCTTCTCGAGAAGCCACTTGGGAGAACAAAAGGTAAATAAAACAACAAGGAGCAGATAGAACAAATACAAGATAGAAGCTTCATTCGACATATTCGTGCTGAAAGTTTATGGAACGTGTTACAAAAGGGTTTTGCAATCCCCGGATCAGCATAGCCAAGGACCCTTTAAGATGCAACTCCCGATCGAAACAAACAACCATAAAACTACTTCACTCAATGTAGAAACCCGAACTCCATATCATGCATTCGTTGGAAGAATGCCTACGAACTACTAGATGAACCCACCTATTAATTTCCGAAAGTTTCCAGTTATGCAATTAGGTGTTGGGGATACAGGGGAAGCACCGCGCACTCAACTCTAATCCTACATCCAGCTGTATCATCCTTCAACACATAACCAGTTATATCTGGAAACTGTTTACCTCGGACCTTCAAAACGCATCTGCTATACAAGCTATGGCAATACTCCCGAACTACCTCCCCAGTACTGGGTTATGTCGGGGTTATCTTGCCACTAACCGCATAGAAGAGTTTTCGATGTCGGCCGTCTTAAGTATTCCAGAACTGCTGCGATAGATTTGTGACGACAACACCTCGGAGCTTGATACGTCCAAAACGTATCTATAATTTCTGCTTGATCCATGCCTCTTTTGTGTGATATTGCTATGATATTTATGCACTTCCATACACTTTTTGATCATATTTGGACTAACCTACTAATGGTTGCAAAAGTGCACAATGTTCTTGTTTTACACTTTATTGTGTAGGAAATACTTGGAAATTGACAAAAACGCAAAAGGAGTCGTATTGAAGTAGGACTCTGACTTTCCTGAAATCTGTCTGAGAACGTTTTTTAAAGATGGTCACGTTCCGGCCCGAAGACGACGTCAAACGGAAAAAGTCTAGTTGCGAAAGTTGTGGTGAATTTCGAGGCGATGCTTCAGGATATAAAATTCGTCCAAATCGAAGTCCGGACGGCCGAGTAAAGCCCGTTTTACTGAGGCCCAAAATCTGATGAAGGGAATCCGAGAGTCTATATAAAGAGAGGAAACCTAGGTCACCAAGGAACACGAATTTTCCTCCTCCCAAGCCGCCGTCTTGGAGGGGAGGACCAGCACCATTGCAGCACCATCCACAAGGAAGAAGGGGGGCCAAGGAGCCGCTGCCCCTAGGGCCGCCGCCGCCCCCAAGGGCCGCCGCCGTCTCCTCCTCGCCGCCGCCGCCTCTGTGGCCGCCGGCCGCCGCCGCCTCCTCGCGGAGCTGCACCTCTCCATCAACACCACCATCAAGATCCTCCTTACCATGTCCATGTGTGAGTAGTCTTCTCCGGGGCCGACGGCTCGTACCAGTAGCTATGTGGTTATCTCTCTCTCCCATGATGTGATCTTCGTTGTGATCATAGGCTATGTTAATCTAGGGTGATCCCATGATATTTCCCCATCCTCTATGTATTGGATTAATGTACTCACTTGTCTTTATCTAGTATAATCCCCGAGACCAAGGTGAAAGCGGTCTATTGGACATGGATTAGAAAGATATTTTCATGAGTGATTTCCTCTCTTGTGTGTTGATTGAAGATTGAGAGTCTCTTGGTGCTTGTCTTTGACTATCCTTTAGATATGTTGTGGTGATTGTGGGACTCTCTTTGGATGGCCGCGGTGACATTGGGAAATCCTTAGATTGAGAACTACGAACTTTGAGGTGTGCTTTTGTAGCCCTACATAATTCTCGTCCTCTCTTGACCACGAAGGAATGACCTCTGGGTGCGTCTCCATGCATGTTTTATGGGAAATATCATGTGATTCGATTATGTTAATGTTGTTGGGAGTTGCCACTAGTGAAAGTATGATCCCTAGGCCTTGTTTCCACCATTGCAATACCATTTGTGCTCACGTTTACCACTTGTTTGCTTGCTGCACTTTTTATTAAAGATTTATATTACTTTGCTTTGCCACTCCTATCATCCATATTTTACCATCTCTTCGCCGAACTAGTGCACCTATACAACTCCTAGTTGTATTAGGTGTGTTGGGGACACAAGAGACTTCTTGTATCTTGGTTGCAGGGTTGCTTGAGAGAGACCATCTTCAACCTCTACTTCCTTGAGTTCGATAAACCTTAGGTCATCCACTTGAGGGAAATTGCTGCTGTCCTACAAACCTCTGCGCTTGGAGGACCAACATAGTCTACAAGAGTAGAAACGTGTGTAGACATCAGAGCTCAACTCCCGGGACACTGCCACAACCCCTAAATGACAGGAGGCACCGAGAACAATGTTCTCGTCACAAAGACATCGGAACTATTCAAACAATACTCGCGTGATCCTAAAAAACAATTTAGTGAATTTTTTAGAGTAGAAGAGATAGAGTAATCGTCAAGAGTCCTCACCAGAGTGAAAAGGGATGAGGAGTAAAAAGAAATCCTACTCTCCGATATATATATATATATATATATATATATATATATATATATATATATATATATATATATATATATATATATATATGACTCAAAACATTTTCAAGTGTGTGCCTAGACTCAACCGTCAATGATTCGATCAATCAGTGGGTGCTCCTAGGTCGGAGAATGCTCTGATTACCAACTTGTAATGCCCAGTATGAGATTATACCTCCTACGTGTCGAGGCACGACTTAAAGGTATAAGCTCATACTAGAATGATCTCAAGTATGGTATCTTTGCACGACTCATGTAAAAGAGGGATGAAATTGCAAAAGAGTAGTTGGCTTACAATCGTCACGTCACACAATACATTACATAAGCAATCATCATCCAAATAACATCACAGTCCGACTACGGACGAAGATCCAAATGAAAGATACCATAAATAAAGCCACAAGGTCCGAATCGCCCCTAGTAGAAGCCACTACTGATCCTCTGGGTAAGATGCGTAGTATCGCCCACGTTTTTCGTCGAACTCCCAGTACAACTCTATGACATCGCCTGTGTAGTTCACCATGGTACCTGCATCTGGTGTTGTGTAGAAACTGTGAGCCACGGAGGACTCACCAATCCCGTTCCCGGGTAGCAAAACTATCTAAGCCTTGGGTGTGGAGCAAGGCTGAAGAACAAGGTTGCAGCTGCACTAGCACTAGCTTACGTGTTTAGAGCGAGAAGAGAAGTGCCACGAGCGTCAAAGTGATCATGAAGTGATCCTATCTAAGCACGTCATACATAACCCCACCGTGTTCACTTCTCGAACCCCTTTGGAAAATGACCGTCACGGTTACTCACGCTGGTAGTGTATTATGAACATGGTGTCAAGTTTTCTACAACCGGATATTAACAAATTCCCATCATCCACATAACCGCGGGCACGACTTTCGAAAGATCAAACCCTGCAGGGGTGTCCCAACTTAGCCCATCACAAGCTCACGATCTGCGGAGTCGCAACTCCAAGGTGGGAAGACCCGAGTATTCACGAAATCGCGTGCTCAAGATATTCCGACTAAGGTAAAACTAATCCAGCAAGACCTCCCGGCGTGCCGACACCCTGATAGTAGCCGCGCGTATCTCGTCTCAGGCCACAACCGGATGGGACATCCTACAGGTTTTTACCATCCCTTGAGTTTCCTCGAGGTGGCCCCGCAGCCTGCCCAGTTTGGACCAACACTCATGTGGAGCACTAGCCCGGGTTGTTGATTAAGAAAAGCATTTATAACTCCCTATGCAAGTTTTAGTTGTTAGGCAAATGTAGAACCAAAGTTGGGCCTTGCTGGAAAAGCTTTAGCGTTAAGCGGGTTATCGAGGGGGGCCCATAAACCCCAACCGTGTTAGGGACGCATAATCAAGGAACATAACACCGGTTTAAACGGTTCCTAGGGCAGCATGAGTGGAAAAAAACACCAAGCAAGAGGCTTATCCTTCCACCCATTGCCAAGTATATAGATGATTTAGTTTAACAGAATATACAGTGTGATATCCCAATAATAACTTCGACATGAAGCAAGAATCCTCAAATCTTCGCCTGCAACTAACAATGCTATCAGAGGGGCTGAGCGAAGCTTACGTAGCCAATCAAAGGTTTGCTAGGATGGTTGGTTAGAGAGATTCATGGCTACAATAGGAGGCTGACAAACAAACATGGGCATCAAGGCAATAAGCTAAAGAGTGAGACATCTAGCAATAGGCAAAGATAGTAATGATATCTGGGTCAGGTCATCTTGCATGTTGAGTCGTCGATGGGATCGTAAGATGGCTCCTCGTACTCAACCTCGGTAGGAACCTCGTACTCGACCTCGGCTCCCGGCTCTACTCAACACAAGAACACAACATGGCACAATATCAAACACGGTGCAATGCACAATCAACATGATGCAAGTATGATGATGCGTATGCATGTGGAAAACTTGAACCTAAGGAGAAGATGATGAAGAATGCCTCATCTTGGAAAACCAAGCATGCCATTGGATAGAGTGGAAGATTTTGGTTGAAATTGATATAAATATCGCCGGAAATGGTCACACGGTTTGCAAATGGCAAGCAAAACAATATTCACACAAAGCTGCAGTTTACAGCCACATGGCATGTTTGGAGCAAGAGATAATTATGCTACAACACTCAAACATAGAGACAAAGGGCATGGACATGAAGTAGACATGTTACTTAACAAGCATGAACTTAGAACACACCCAAAAAACTACTGGAACATAATTAACCAATCATGGAAAGTTGCAATAAAATTATCCAGACTTAGTCAAAATCAGGGAAGGCAAAAACATCATCATGATGCTGCCTTCGGAGGCACAAAACTACATGCATATCAACTCCACTAAGTATATAAAGATCATGTACATGTAGTAGACATCTCCTACAACAAACAACTCCATTGGAGCAACTCCATAGGATGCATGGATCAATAACTACAAGCTTCACCAAATTGATCATGCCGATAAAAACCTGACAGGTATAATTTATAGCAACTTGAGAGCAAGAAATAAATAAGCTACAGGAGGCCATATGTGCAAGTAAAGGCATGGATGGATAGATCATAACATGGACAACAAGGAATGACCCTTGTCCACTCCAAAACAACCATGGATTGGAGTGGGGCATCAAGCAAACATAGCATTAGGTTAAAACAGATTCCAGACTTAGCAATGTTTTCACTAAGTATAAAACAGTAACATTGCCATGGCATGTTTACAAGCTTGTTTAAGTCACCTCAAGACATATCATGGAAAGTGGTTTGCACCACAGCAAAGACCATATGATGGTGCTTCTAAAATATATTGGCATGTGACATGAGGACAAACACATCAATAGCAATGAGCTCTTCAAATCAGCATCTCATAACAAGTTTCAGCACTTAACAGCCACATGCACTTTTGCAACAGAGATTAACATGGCAATATGACACCTAACAAGAATGCTACAGCAACCATCATGTAGAGCACTTCACAATGAACATTTTGACATATCATATGCTCCATTTGGATAAACATGCACAAAGTTATCATATCTCAAACATGGCAACAAAATTACAAGTAACATCAGTTTTAAACATATAGCATTCTTGCCACGATGATTAGGTCATCAAGATGAACTCAAAAAAGCATGCCACAATGAACAAAATGAAGAGCATATCACCACGATCATTACACGCCCAAAACGGATCTACGAGCATGAAGTTATAGCCATGCAAAGGAGGCAACAAAATATAGCAGATCTGGGAACTTAGTCGTTTTTATACCCTCTGAAAAGTCAACATGGACGAGGAGATCCCGGGACGGACGCAACTGTTTGGTTCGATGAAACGGTGGATCTGATCCACCCTCAGGTGGATTCGGATCTGGCCGGGGCGGCTCGCCGGAGCACGGCCGGAGGCGGCGGCCGGAGGCGGGGACGGCAGCCGGAGGCAACGCCGGCGGCGGTGGAGGCGGCCCGCGGCGGCGGAGGCCAGCGGTGGCAAGGCCGGGGCGGCCCGCGGCGGCGGAGGCCGGCGGCGGCGAGGCCGGGGCGGCCCGCGGCGGCGGTGGAGGCCGGCGGTGGTGCCCGAGGGGCGGCGACGGCGATACTCCACGGCGGCGGATCGGAGGCGAGCTCCGTGGCTGTCGGCGGGGGAAGAAGGCGCGGGGGCGCGCGGTGGCTTCGGCCCGGGAGGCGGTGGAGGCGGACGGCGGCGCGACACGTGGCAGCGCGGAACTGGGTGAGCGCGTCCGGGCGGACGTGTCTGGTCCGTTCCGGACGTGTCCGGCGGCGCGAGGAGGGAGGAGACTAGGGTTTGCCCGAAAAATGGACGTGGGGGACGTTTTTATAGGCATTGGGAGCTAGGAGACTCCAAATTGGGTGCGGTTTTCGGCCACACGTTCGTGATCCGACGACCGAGATGATGGGAGGGGTTGTGCTGGGTAAGTGGGCTGTGGTGGAGGGGGTCTTGGGCCAAAAGGAAGAGGTGCTTTTAGCCCACTAGGTTAACCGTTGGAGTACCAAACGAACTCCAAACGCGATGAAACTTGACAGGCGGCCTACACGTACGAAAACAACAACGCACGACAAGTCCCACCTCATTCTGGGAACGTTACACGGCCACACACGAAAGAAGGACTCGGGGGTGCCACGGGCACGTGTGTGAGTGTCCGAACTCGAAACGGACAACGGGAAGAGGCGAGTAAGACCGGGTGCAAGTGACAACATGAATGCAATGCGATGCACATGATAACATGACATGGATGAAATGCACACACGCACGCGACAAAACAAAGAAACCCGAAATGAAAGAAGAGCCCATAATGGAATTGCTGAAGTCAACGTTTCATATATTGCCATAATTGGAAGGTGTTACATCTGGGGCATTACAAATAGCTATCAAGCTAGCTTGGGCAAGGCTCCCTTCGAAGTTATGTATGGACGAAGGTATTCGAACGCCTTTTAACTGGTCAGAAACCGGGGAAAGACAATTCTTTGGACCGGATATGATCCAGGAAGCAGAAGAGCAAGTTCGCATCGTTCGTGAGAAATTGAAAACAGACCAATCTCGCCAGAAGAGCCAATATGATCGCCATCATAAGGCTATGACTTACGAAGTCGGCGATAAGGCTTACCTTTGGGTTACCCCTATTAAGGGAACCCATCGCTTCGGTATCAAAGGCAAATTGGATCCTCGTTACATCGGTCCTTTTCGTATTCTTGCCAAATGAGGAGAAGTTGCCTACCAACTAGAACTACCTCCGCATCTTTCCAGAGTTCATGATGTCTTCAATGTCTCTCAACTCAGGCGTTGCTTCTCGGATCCCATCCGCGGAGTGGACCGCGAAACGCTTTGATCTCCAGGATAATCTCACATATCGAGAATACCTTGTTCGTATTCTTGATCAAACCGAGCGTACTACTCGACATCAAAATATCAAGTTTCTCAAGGTTCAATGGTCACACCATTCCGAGAATGAAGTTACTTGGGAAAGGGAGGATCGTCTTCGACTTGAGTACCCCCACCCTTTTCCAGGAGGAACCTGAATCTCGGGGTGAGATTCTTTTGAGTGGGGGTAAGTTGTCACATCCCTAGTCAGTGCTTGCATTAGAACTAGCTTGAGTGAGCATCATGTTTAAACTTTTCCAGAAACTTGAAATGGGGATGACAGAAACCCCAGCACCCCTCTTAACTCAACTAGGGTTTAATAAAATCTTTTCCAATGTACCCAAAATACCCTCCAAAAATGTTCATCATCTTTGCCTTGGTCTTAAACCTCTGACAAAAATGGTGCACAATTTTCTAGGACATCCTAAGGTCACTGGATTAAATCATATTGCATTTGCATTTGGGCATTTAAATGCTATAAAATATTTTAAAGGCCCAAATAATCATAAACCAAAATGTTCCCTGTTGCTTATATAATATAAAGTGGACATGAGTAGTTTCATGATTTATAAAAATGTTCTAACATTTTTAATAAAGCAACTCAGTTGCAGAAAAAACAGAAACATAAATTAATTAGAGAGAGAGAAAGAAGCCCGGGAGCAACCTACCTGGCGGGCCAGCTGGCCGGCCCAGCCCCCCAGCCGCGACAGGCGGCTACTTCATCTCGCCAGGTAGGCAGAGAGGAGCGCGCCGGCGAGCCCGAGCGCGCCACGCAGCTCCTCGCCTCCCGGCTTCACCCCCCTCGCCACCGTGTGCCCTGGACAACCTCCAGGTTGTCGCCCCGAGCACCTGGACGCCTCACTTCCCCCTGCCTCTCTCCCTCTCCCTCTCCCACCATGGACGACGCGCTCGAGAGCCCACCGTCGTCGTAACCGCGGCCACCGCCCTCCACTCGCTTCCTCGACGTGTCAGCAAGCTCCGCCGCCATCTGCTACGACGTCCCGCCGAGCCACGTGACGCCGGGAGCCCTGCAACGGCGCCCACGCCGTATCCCCAACTCCGGCCACCCCAGATCGCAGGCTTCGCCCCGACGCTGTCCGGGCCTCCCCGAGCTCTCCGTTCGACTCGTCGCACTCGCTGTGAGCTGCTGTACCTCCCTCCCCTCTCCTTTTCCTCCCTCGTGCGTCGTAGCCACCGCACCTTGGTCGACCGCACGCCCCTCTCTGTTTCGCGTAGGTCACGTAGGTGCCCCGCACGAGCTGCCCCGACCGCCGTAGCGTCGACCCCGAGCTCACCCGAGCTCCGGCGACCGCCAAGGTCGACACTGGCGACATTCCGGCCACCCCCAGGCCACGCCACGGCCACCACTCAATGCGGACGAGCGTCCGCATCACGCAGCATGTCTCCACCGTCGAGTTGGTCGCCGGAGGACCAAATCCGAGGCACTCCGCCGCGTCTGGACTCGCCGGCGGGATTAGTCAGTTGACTAGGGGTTTGACCTCCCCCTATGCCACTGACAAGTGGGGCCAGCCGCTGACTAATTAGTCTTAGGATTAATTAGCGTTAAACTAACTCTGTTAGTTAGTGTTGACCCACTGACGTGTGGGCCCAACTCTGTTAATTCTTAGTTAGGTTAAATTAACCTTAATTAGTTAGCTCTGTTAGACTGACGTGTGGACCCCACACGTCAGGTTTGACCTAGACCAGCCCTGTTGACTTGCTGACGTCAGCATGAAGTCATGCTGACGCAGTAACTATTTTCTGGGATTTAAAATAAATTAGAAATGATTTATTTATTCAGAAAATGGTTTAACTTCTAAAAATCATATAAATTCAACCGTAGCTCCAAATGAAATAATTTATATATGAAAAATGATCAGATAAATCCAATCTATCCATTGGTACTGGTTTCATGCATGTTAAAGCAAGTTAACCTTGATGTTCACATCAAAACATGATAATGCACTTTGAATAATAATAACTTGGGCATGAATTTGAATCTTTGATTCAAATAAGCTCAAACCTTTCTGTTTATAGTTGCATTAGCTCAAAACACATTCATCTTGCCATGACATGAGCATGCATCATATTGTTGCATATTGTCGTGTATTGATTGTATTACCGGTGTTCTCTGTGGTAGGTTTTCCTCCTGAGGATACACCTGAGTATCCAACTGAAGAGCAGTACCCATCAACCCATCTGTCTGGCAAGCAACCCATTGATCATTCCGATACAAACCCATCTTCTCGCCTCTGCTCTCTTTTACTGCATTAAGGCAACAACATGTGAACTGTTGTTTGCTGCGGTAGTTGAACCCCATTCCTTTGCATGATGTGTCATTGCCACAGTAAATAGTTGAAACCCACTAGCATGTGTAGGAGTTGATTGAGCCATGATGATGTGTTTCCTACCATGCTATACATGTTATGCCTGCTATGCTTAGAGTTGTGTCAGGTCTGGTTCATCTGGGTGATGGATCAGAGTGAAATGATTATGTCTGGAAATGAGAATGAAGTGTGGAATATGTTTTGGTAAAGGTATCAATGAAAGGCCATGTAGGAGTACATGGTGGGTTGTTTCATTGGAACCATCCATAGGAACTGAGATCTGTATAAGTGATTTAAGATCAGCTACTACCATGCATTGGGCCCCAAACCAATGGACCGTCTTGACTTATTAACTGCCCTTGTCCTCTGTCTAGGAGTTGCAAATAGTTTCTGGTGTTTGTAGTATACCGGTGGTCGTGCACAGCGCTAACCCTCGAGGTGGGCTGTGATGCGGCAGGTACGTGGCCGGGTGTACCGAGTCGCCCATTTGGTGGCTCGGGAACCCTGTACACATCGTTTGGACCCGTGAGCGACACCCCGGCCGGATCTCCCCATGGATGGAACCCAAATAGGCGATAAACCTAGACTAGAGACTTGTGTGGTTAGTCAGGTCGTGGCCAACACCCTCGTTGGGCTTCCGCTTGAAGGTTGCTGAGTACACGTCGAGTAAACGGCGATAAGTGGTGGAAGCGTGTGTGAAGAAGTACACCCCTGCAGGGTTACCAATCTATTCGAATAGCCGCTGTTCGCAGTTAAGGAACACTTGGTTGCTTATACAGTTCATAGACAAGTTAATGGTTACTACTAAAAGTCTCAAGACAAGTGTGAGTGCCGTGGATGGCCTTTCCGTAGGATGACGGGAGAGGATCCACGGTAGTGTATTGTTGTGGTCAGTAGTGGACTCGTGTGAGTTGTCTCATCTTTCCAAACTACTGATAGTTGTAGTATAGGTTAGCCAGGGGTCAAAGCTGGCTTGCTGCAATAAACTCCACTACCCTTGTTGATAATGATGCATGTATGATAGGTTCTGATGTAAGTCTTGCTGAGTACCTTTGTACTCATGCTTGCTTAATAACTGTTGTAGAGGAGAACCCCGCCCCCTCTGATGGGTTCTACATAGACCTTGACGTCGACGAGTAGCTTGCTACCCAGGCGGCGATCTTGAACTTGTGAAGGGCCTTGTAGATAGTTAGGCTACACCAAGCCTTTTTTCTTTCCAAGTTGTATGTACTCAGACAAGTTTAGCTTCCGCATGTGCTTGTATGCTTGTATGACTTGAGTGTTGGGTCATGTGAACCCTACTTGTATGGATATGTTATGTATGGCTCTTCGGAGCCTCTTAAATAAAGTACTTTGAGTCATAGAGTTCTGTTGTGATGCAATGTTGTATTTGCACATATCGAGCATATTGCGTGTATGTTATTGAAATGCTTGGTATGTGTGGGATCCGACACCTAGTTGTTTACCCTTGTTAGCTTATCTTACATGGAAATGCCTCCTAGTGCTTCCATTGAGCCTTGGTAGCTTGCTACTTCTCCGGAACATGTACGCTGGCCGGCATGTGTCCTTCTTTGTTCATGTGTCTGTCCCTTAGGGGAAATGTCACGCGTTGTTCCTTTAAGTTCATGTAGCTTGCTACGACTTGGGTTCATACGTTGATGGCCGACACATTCGTTGATGGGTCATGTATGCCTGTCTCTGTAAATTAGTGCCACTTTTGGTTTATAACTAGCCATGTCGGCCCGGATTCTCTGTCATATGGATGCTAGCGACACTATCACATATGTGTGCCAAAATGCGCAAACTGTCCCGGGCCAGGTAAGGTGGCACCAGTGTGGATACCGTGCGTGAGGCCGCAAAGTGATATGGTGTGTTACATGCTAGATCGGTGTGACTTAGGATCGGGGTCCTGACACCCCCTCTCTCTCCTGACACGCGGGACCCACCCGTCGGTCTCACCACTCGCGCCCGAAGCGGTACGAGTGGAGGCGCCTTTCTCGTTCACGCCTTGGACGTCACTCACCCCTGGTTTTCTATTTAATTCAAATATTATTCGGAAATTTGGTTAAACTTTGACCAGCCACCATTTCTAAACGTTAAGTCCAAATGATTTGATTCTTTTCGCATTGTTTTTCGTTCAGAAAGCTCTAGCAGCACACCAAAGGGTGAGTTTTTCCTTGCTGTCTAGAATTTCTGGTGATTTTCGGAATGTGTTTTGATAATTGTTTCGTGGTTTTAAAATCAGAAGGGGAAACTAGTCTTGAAGCAAACCAAGGGGGTGTGATCCTCCTCTACACTAAGGCAAGCCACACCAGCATTTGGATAGTGTTATTTCAATATCTATGATTTTCTACATGAATATGGGTTCCTATTTGCATTTAAAATTTGATAAACAAATTTGGTTAATTGTTAGTGACTTTATTCTACTGGATATGCTTGTTTTAGTTACTGGTTGAATGCATGAACTTGATTGGCTAAGTAGAGTAAGATTTTTACATTAGATATGTGCTATGGAAATAGATGGTAGTTATTTTACTAAATGATATTTCAATTAGATGAGGAACTAATAAAAATATTGCTGGATAATAAAAATGAGTTGTAACGAGAGAAGTTTTGGACTTAAGTATGGCAAGATATTCATGTTGATAAGTTTGATCCATGACTATGAGTGTTTGTTTTGCATGACGAGTAGTCGCATGTTTATTTGCATTATGTCATGATATTGATAAAAAGTTTTTACCAAAGTTAAACTTGATTAAGTTCAACTTGAATATGATGTTGATCACATCATGGTGCCATTGAATCGGGTTTTTATTCAGTGCGACCACGGTTACCTTGTGGGAAGGTCTTGGCCCGGCCCTTTGTTGTGCCTCTCGCCAATGCCTCCTGTGAGGGAAGGTTATGGGCGTGCATGCCCTGGCCTAGTAAGCAGCCATAACCTTGTGTGCTCGTTTTTGTTTTATGGTACCTTGTCCCCGTTTGGGACCGTTTTGCCACGACGGTGGCCGTTGGTGTCTTTGGTAGACACGGGGTCACCCAAGACCTAGCCCTGAGAGGGAGATGGTCGGAGTGGCCGGGAGAGTGCCATGACAAAGGGAGGGTTTCGTCGGAATCTTTTGGACCGCACATATGGAAGTGCGAGGCCATGGTTCCGTAGTGTGGGTAAAGTGCACTACCTCTACAGAGTGTATTTAAATCTATCGATAGCCGCGCCCTCGGTATTGGGTATAGCTCGGAAGTAAGTCACACCATGGATCAACTTTTATATTTAATCTTGCCAATTAAATGATTGTTATGATACATGTGTTCCGAGGTGATTCATGAACTCTGTAGTTGTTCATGAGGAATTGATCTCAGTTGTGACCCAGGTATGGTCACCGTTTGGTTACGAGTTAACCGTCTAGTAAGCGAGTCTGTTAGACTTGGTGTAAGTAGTGGTTTCATTGCACCAGTAGTAGTTTCTACATTGCATTAATCTGATTAATTGTTTGGATATTGTTTGTCATCATGTTTATGTTTGTTGTGAGCTTGCAAGTACATTCAATGTACTGACCTGGCATGTTATGCCAGCTTTCAGGATAGTCGATTCGCATCAGAGCGCATCTCGCGTCAAGGTCGTGTCCATGTCGGTGTCCCTGTGCTATAGATTTCCACTTCGTCGTTCTTCCGCTGCCGTGTAGTTTGTGTAATCGAGGCCCAGTCATGTTCATCAAATAATGTACATACTGTCCAGCTGCACCGTGTGTGCCGCTTGGCCTCGAATCTCGATGTAATATTAGACCTATGTAATCCGTTAGCATCAATAAAGCGATTGTTTATGTACCATGTTGTTGTGTATTGCCAGAAGACTTGATCTCTGAGATGGCAATGCAAGGTAAACCGGTTGCTCTGAGCCGGCGTGCCACAGAACTCAAACCCTGGATATCAAAGAGATAGTCTTCATATTTGGAGTCAACCACAACATCATCACCGACAATGAGTCTAAGTTTGACTTGGACGAGTTTCGTGAGTTTTGCTACACCCAAGGCACTCGGGTCGATTACGCCTCCATGGCGTACCCGCAGTCAAATGGACAGGTAGAGCGGGCAATGGGCTAATACTCCATGGGTTGAAGCATTGCCTCATGCGCAACCTAATGCACGCGATAGGGGCCTGGGTAGCCAAGCTACCATCAGTCCTCTGGGGCCTACGGATGACCCCGAACCGGTCCACCAATCGCACTCCATTCTTCATGGTGTATGGGTCGGAAGCACTTTTACCGAGTGACCTGCTTAATAATCCTCCCCGAGTGGACCTTTACTCAGAAGATGAAGCCGAAGAGGCAAGGCAAGATGGCCTCCTCTTGGAGGAGGAGTGTGAGTTGGCGCTTATAAGATCGACGTTGTACCAACAAGACCTGCACCTCTACCACGACAAACACATCAGAGGGCGTGCTTTTCGGGAAGGAGATCTGGTCCTCCGAGTGGATCAGCGGAGGCCTCGCAAACTGGCACCCCCTTGGGAAGTGCCAGTCGACATTTCGAAGGTCCTGCATAATGGAGCCTACAGACTCTACAACTTTGCCAAAGAAATAGAAGAGCCCAGAGCTTGGAACGAGGACCTGCTCCGCATGTTTTATACTTAAAATAAAAATTCTCCTTTGTAATAGTATTTTCGAATGGACTTAGATGAATAAAAGTCTTGCTTTTCCCATATCTCATATAATTCGGCCTACAGTCGTGTTTTCACTCGGGTGACTAATCACATTCGGAAAATAACACACCCCAGTGAGTGTATGTTAGGATTGAGGCTTAGCCACGAACTAGCTTTCTCCTAAGTTAAAAAAAATGCGAGTGTAGCGACCAGACCTCAAACAGTCTGATCTCTGTGCATCCGCGTCATCCCTGGATCAGTAATGCTGACACGCACAATACTTGAAGTATTTATAACAGAGTAGCAATCACACACTTATTACATCGATAGTTCCAACGATGAACTTATTACAATAAAAATGGCTGAAGGCCATCTAACACGATAACAGTGGAAGGCTTGGAAGATAAGTGAGTCCATCAACTCCAGCGGCATCACTGAGTATAGAACCACGACCTAAAAGGCATCTTACTCGTCTTCTGAAAAGTCTGCAACATGAAACGTTGCAGCCCCAAAACGGGTCAGCACATGGAATATGCTGGCAAAGTAAAACAAGAGAGCAAAAGAAAGTAAAGCTATACTATATGCAATATGGCTAGTGGAAAGCTCTATGGTTACAGTTTTTGCGTAAAGCCAGTTTTTCCCTACTACAAAGGAATAAATTTTAGTTTAACTATCATGGTAGTTGAAACATCGTTGAGAAGATAGACATCCTCTCAACCCCAATTAAAGTTCATCATCAAACCCAACAAAATTAATTAAAGTAACATGATGAGATTCACATGATATCCAAGTACTAGATACTCAAGACGTCCGTAACCGGGGACACAGCTAATCATGATCAGTTTGTACACGCTGCAGAGGTTTGTGCACTTTTCCCCACAAGACCCGATCTCCTCCGTTTGATTTCTCGCACTTCATGATGTTTGAGAAACGGATGACCGAGACACAGTCTTTCAGAAGCACTAGCACCTACGACCGGGTGAACCGTACCAACCTACATCCCCTACATCTGTCAGTCCACCACTGTAGATGTTCGCAAGACTTACTCATACTATGCTAGAGCCCATAATAGCATTGTGGCTGCACACGGAAGTTTCTAGTATGAATAATCTCATGATCCCTTTGAGCCTGGGTGGCGGTCCAAAAGAAAAACAGGAAATCCCTGGAATACCCAGATGCCTCAATCCACCCAGATGTGTGTTAAAGTTGCCACCTAAAGTTGAACCATTAATTAACAAACTCACATCTGTCATGGATACACTCACCCAATCCACTTCTACGATCATAGCATGGCCTAACAGCAAACGTAGAAGTAACTCCCAAAGGTTTGAATGTAATGCAGGTAATAGGTACTACCTCAGCCTACTTCCCAGTCCCACAAATTAATTGATCCTACTCATGGAATGTGTGAGGGGTTCACTAATGCAATGAAAACTGGGTATTTGAAAAGTATGATCAAAGTGTTACTTGCCTTGCTGATGATCCGCAAAACCTAGAGATTCAAAGTAGCAAGCGGCGCACTCCGGGTACTCTATCGCAGATAAACAAGCACACAATAAGTACTTAACTAAAGCACGGGTAAAACTCAAATAAGAGATCTAACCAGAAAGTTCAACTTAAGAACTCCGGTTTGCAAAAGAACCAACAAAAGAAAGCAACAAAAGACGAACGGCGAAAGAGAAAACAACTACCGAATCAATATGGACCTAAGTCCAAATTTAACAGAGGCAAATGCTTGAGCGACTAGGTTAAACGGAAAGCTCTATGGTTACAGTTTTTGCGTAAAGCCAGTTTTTCCCTACTACAAAGGAATATATTTTAGTTTAACTATCATGGTAGTTGAAACATCGTTGAGAAGATAGACATCCTCTCAACCCCAATTAAAGTTCATCATCAAACCCAACAAAATTAATTAAAGTAACATGATGAGATTTACATGATATCCAAGTACTAGATACTCAAGACGTCCGTAACCGGGGACACGGCTAATCATGATCAGTTTGTACACGCTGCAGAGTTTTGTGCACTTTTCCCCACAAGACCCGATCTCCTCCATTTGATTTCTCACACTTCATGATGTTTGAGAAACGGATGACCGAGACATAGTCTTTCAGAAGCACTAGCACCTACGACCGGGTGAACCGTACCAACCTACATCCCCTACATCTGCTAGTCCACCACTGTAGATGTTCGCACGACTTACTCATACTATGCTAGAGCCCATAATAGCATTGTGGCTGCACACGGAAGTTTCTAGTATGAATAATCTCATGATCCCTTTGAGCCTGGGTGGCGGTCCAAAAGAAAAACAGGAAATCCCTGGAATACCCAGATGCCTCAATCCACCCAGATGTGTGTTAAAGTTGCCACCTTAAGTTGAACCATTAATTAACAAACTCACATCTGTCATGGATACACTCACCCAATCCACGTCTACGAACATAGCATGGCCAAACAGCAAACGTAGAAGTAACTCCCAAAGGTTTGAATGTAATGCAGGTAATAGGTACTACCTCAGTCTACTTCCCAGTCCCACAAATTAATTGATCCTACTCATGCAATGTGTGAGGGGTTCACTAATGCAATGAAAACTAGGTAATTGAAAAGTATGATCAAAGTGTTACTTGCCTTGCTGATGATCTACAAAACCTAGAGATTCAAAGTAGCAAGCGGCGCACTCCGAGAACTCTATCGCAGATAAACAAGCACACAATAAGTACTTAACTAAAGCACGGGTAAAACTCAAATAAGAGATCTAACCAGAAAGTTCAACTTAAGAACTCCGGTTTGCAAAAGAACCAACAAAAGAAAGCAACAAAAGACGAACGGCGAAAGAGAAAACAACTACCAAATCAATATGGACCTAAGTCCAAATTTAACAGAGGCAAGCGCTTGAGCGACTAGGTTAAACGGAAAGAGAATTTCGATACGAAAACTCCAGGCGTTTGAATCACCTGATTCCGATAAACGAGCGAAAAGTTAAACTAAAACGAAGATCGGATCAGAGATCGCGATCAGAAAATAACTGCGAAAAAGAAAACTAAAACAGCTTAACGAACGAACGTTCGTCAGCTGAGACTAAACGGCGAATTCGTTCGTTAGAACGAACGAACGGGTGAATGTTTACTACTTAACTAAACCAGAGAATAAAAACAGAAAACCGATCTAGTAAAACCGATTCTAAAAAACGACTAGGGGTTCTAAAAAAACAACAGTTTTCTTGAGAAAACCGACGGCGGCTACCTCGAGAACTACCGACGGCGGCGGCTGGCGGTGGCGGGCGAGGGCGGCGGCTGCGGGGTGGCGGCGGGCAGCGGCGGCAAGGGCAGCGGCTAGCGGCGGCGAGGGCGGCGGCTACCGGCGGCGAGGGCGGCGGCGGGCGGCTTGCGGCGAGGGGCGGGGTGCGGCGGCGGTGGTTGGAGGTTGGGTGGGTGGCTTTATATAGGAGGGGTAGCTGGCTTGGGGAGGGGGCAAACCAAGGCGGCGGCAGAGTCGAAGTCCGACAAGACCACGGCGGCGGCTGGCGCGGGGAAGGCGGCGGCGCGGGGCGATGGGCCTGCTCGGCTGGGCCTCGGCCCAGTCGGGTCGGTCTCCCTATTATTATTATTTTATATCTATACGCCGGCACTAAAAAAACTCTAGAAAATAAAATAAAATCTAGAAATTGCCAAAACAAATTTTCACCGTCTAAATAAAATATTTAGAACAAGATGAACATTTTCTTGGCACTAGAATGCATTTTTGAAAACATGTAATTTTTCCTAATTTAAATAAAACCAAAAAAACTCCAAAAAAACTTATTTGATCTTTTTATTAAATCTTCTGTATTTCTTTATTATTTGGGAGAGTCATCTTACTCCCTCTATCATATATTTATGATAGAAATACTTGAAGAAAATATAAACAAAATCAAACGATCCTATTTTCAAAATTTGAGAAACCTCAAATATGAAAATTTAGAAATCCCCAACTCTCTCCGAGGGTCCTTGAGTTGCTTAGGATTTTCTCGGATCACCAAAAGCAAGAAAATATGATATGCATAATGATCTAATGTATAACATTCCAAATTGTAAATTTGGGATGTTACAAACCTACCCCCCTTAAGATGAATCTCGCCCTCGAGATTCGGGTTGGCTAGAAAATAGGTGAGGGTGGTCCTTGCGTAGATCATCTTCTCGTTCCCAGGTGGCTTCTTCCTCGGTGTGGTGACTCCACTGAACTTTGCAAAACTTGATAACCTTCGCTTCCAGGTGTACTGTGTCTCTAAGCGGTATATCGGCCATATCTGCATGGCACTTCCTAAGCTGCGAAACGTGAAACACATCGTGTACTCCTGACAATCCTTCGGGCAATTCCAACTTGTAGGCAACCTCTCCCATGCGTTCCAATACTCGGTAAGGTCCCACAAATCTAGGGGCTAGCTTTCCTTTAACTCCGAAGCGTTTAACTCCTCGCAGAGGCGATACTCTCAAGTATGCTCTGTCTCCGATCTCATAGGTTATCTCCTTGCGCTTTGAGTCTGCATAACTTTTCTGCCTGGTCTGAGCTACCTTCAGTCTATCTCGAATCAACTTCACCTTCTCCTCAGACTCTTTGATCAAATCTGGTCCAAACAACTGTCGGTCTCCAACTTCGTCCCACGACAACGGAGTCCTACATCTCCTTCCGTATAACGCTTCAAAAGGGGCCATCTTCAAACTGGATTGATAACTGTTGTTGTAAAAAAATCGGCATACGGCAAATTATCGTCCCAACTAGATCCATAGTCTAGTGCACAGGCTCTCAGCATATCCTCCAAAATCTGATTGACTCTTTCAGTATGTCCATCTGTCTGCGGGTGAAAAGCTGTGCTAAACTCTAGCCTGGTACCCAAAGTTTCATGTAACTGATTCCAGAACTTTGAGGTAAACTAGGTTCCTCTATCTGATACGATGCTCCTCGGAACTCCATGCAGACATACAAGTCGGGTCATGTATATCTTTGCCAACTTTGCACTGGTATAGGTAGTCTTTACGGGGATGAAATGAGCTACCTTTGTTAAACGATAAACCACTACCCAAATCGAGTCATAGCCAGAATGAGTTCTGGGTAGTCCCGTCATTAAATCCATACCTAGCTTATCCCACTTCCATTCGGGTATTGGCAATGGTTGTAACAATCCTGCCGGCTTCTGATGTTCTTCCTTCACTCTCTGACATACATCACAAACTGCCACATACTCCGCAATATCTTTCTTCATACCGGTCCACCAGAAAAATATCCTTCAATTCCAAATACATCTTAGTATTTGCTGGGTGAATTGAGTATGGTGAATCATGGGCCTCTTGTAGAATCAACTTCCTGATCTTCGGGGTCATTAGGCACATAAATGCGGTCCTCAAACCATAAGGTGTCGTGTTCATCCTCACGAAATCCTTTAGCTTTTCCTTCGCTCATCCTCTCCTTTATAGAGGCAACCTCTGTCGGGGGAAACTGCCCGCCACGAACACCTATGGGACCGGAGCCCCTTGTCTGTGCGGTACGAGGGCGGAGGGAGCACAAAGAGCAGATCGTAGCGAGCACGCGGGCAGTTTTACCCAGGTTCGGGCCGCGGTAGACGCGTAAAACCCTACTCCTGCTTGGTGGTCTATTAAGTTCGAGCGCTCGGGAGCTTGAAGAAGCAGCTACACCCAGCGCGAGAGTGATCTAAGTTCCGAACCCCCTCCACGTTGTGCATGGGCCTCCTTTTATAGTGTAAGGGGTCACCGACAGGTGTCAACGTAGGAGAAAGGGGTAAAAATGTAAAAGAGGTGGTAGTTTTAACAGTGCGGGAACAGTGGAGCTACAGTACAGAACAGTGGTC
The DNA here is from genome assembly GCA_902687465.1 of Secale cereale. NCBI lineage: Eukaryota > Viridiplantae > Streptophyta > Magnoliopsida > Poales > Poaceae > Secale > Secale cereale. The sequence continues at coordinate 728,499,274 of LR738714.1, forward strand.
TATACCTACTTTAACAGTGGGGGACAAGGGCATTTAATGCCCGTCTCCGTCGACCCCAAAAGCTCCCGCCTTAGCGTCTCCGTCTGCCACGGCGATGGATCCACCACCGTGGAGTGCCACCGTGTATCCCAGGCTGCACAGCCATCCGCCACGCGTCCCTGGATAGGCCCCAGGGCGACGCGTGGGCCGATGAGCTGGAGCGTGGGCACACAGCGCAGCCTTCCCGGCAAGCACCTTGCCGGGGTCTTGATCTTGCCGGGCCCGGGAGCTTGCCGCTCCCCGGGCCCTTGTCGGGGCGCACATAGCGCCGAGGCGTTGTCTCCTAGTCTTCCTGGCAAGCTCCTCTTGCCAGGGTCTTGTGTTAGCGGGGCAGTCTTGAGCCTGGTACGGCCTTCCCGGCAAGCTCCTCTTGCCGGGGTCTTGGTCTTATGTCTTGTATACTTTGTTTTTGAATGGTTTAAATAGGGAGCAGGAAGGTCTCCGGCGAGCACGCAGTAAACCCTGCCGCGGGAAGCTGCAACTGCCCGTGCACAAGTTGGGGTACTGAGGCACCCCAACCTTAGTACACTGACAGGAGCCCCCGGGCCTGGGCCACACACGGTGCCGAGCGCTGTTGGGCCAGGCCCAAAACAGTGCACGGGCACCCGCGGCCCGCGGCGCGCTGAATCCACTTCCGTATCCGCCGCACCCCACGGTAACGGCACGCGTCGATCGCGGCGCCGTGGGATGGGACGTGCCCACGATCTCTTAATGGAAAGGGCGAAACGCCCCCCACTCCCCCATAAAAGCAGAGGAAGCGGGCGCGGTTCCCCTCCTTGCGCTTTCATTGCATCGTCTTCCTTCTCCAAAGATTCTCTCTTGCGCTCTGTCTCCACATCTCCGCCGCCGCCGAGCTCTTCGTTCCCCTCCTTCCGCCGCGTCCGCCATGGCCCCAAAGACCGACAAGGCGAAGGCGGAGAAGTCCAAGCGGGAGAAATCGGAGCAAGCGGCCAAGCTCATCGCGTACCGGAAGCGGCATGTCGTCTTCCCGCCGAAGCTCGGCGTGCGGGAGCTCTGGAACAAGTATTACTTGTTCTGGGCCAAGGAGACCGACGCGCATCCCCGCACGCGAGCGTATCCGGCCGCCGCCAAGGACAGCTATCCCGGCGGGTACTACTTTTTTGCTGCCTTCTTTCATTGTGGTCTCTGTCCTCCTTTCTCAAACTTCTTCTGCGACGTCATGAACACATACGGCCTCAATCTGCTTGACTTCACCCCCAACGCCATCCTCACCATGGCGGTTTTCGCACATATGTGCGAAAACTTCATAGGAGTCCATCCCAATGTAGCGCTCTTTAGGCACTTCTTCACTCCTAGAGCCGAGGCCGATGCCCCCCTCTCCGGAGGAATTTCTTGGGTCTTCCGTCTGAATAAAAAGGGTGCATACTTGCCGGGGGAGCTCCGCGGCAAGTGGGAGGAATGGCGAGCGGAGTGGTGCTGGATCGTCGAAGACCAGCCGCAAGCCTTCACCGCGCCGCGCACAACGCCCATCGTGCGCGGCAGGGACTGGAGTGAGCTGGACCCGGAGGATATCAAGCTCGATATCGCCCTTGTCCGGATTCTTCGTCTTCGGATGGCCAAGTTGTCAGTTGCTGAGGTGGGCGCAGATTTCCTCCGCCGGCGCATCGCCCCTCTCCAAGACCGGAAGAGGCCGGCCTGGGAGTACGGCGGCCCGGCAGACATCATGAGGCTGCGCCCCGGGCTCAACTTCAACTTCACCACGCTGGAGCTGAGGGGAATGGTCCGGGAACTCTTCAAGTACGACCCGACACACCCCGAGTGGTTCAGGACTCCCCGGGAAGTGGTGCCGCTCTGCAACAACATCGTCAGGGATCGGATCCTCGCCATGATGCCCATGTGTGACTCGCATGGCTTGGACCGCACGTGGATCGCCCCGAAGCCCATCGACGTCCTCAACTTCTACGACAACCTCGCAGAGGTGGCGAAGAACAAGGACGACCTCAAGCTGCACACGCGGGACACCACCGAGCAGGAGATCGCCTACATAGCTTCCCGGGCTGAAGAGGCCGCCGCAGCCGCGGCGGCAGGAATTTTCGGATACTCGCCGGAAGAGGCGGAGGCTGCGGACGCGTCCACCCAGGCGGAGGAGGCGGAGATCCGCAGGTTGCTGAAGCTTCCTCCCGACGCGCTCGCCGGGGTCCCCTCGCTGAGGCACTCCGGGATCCACGGGATCGCGGCCGAGGCCGCGGCAATGGAGGGGACCGCCGGAGGGAGCAGAGGCGCCGCGAGGGGCGGAGGCGCCAAGGGAAAGGGGGCCGCAGCGCAGGACGCTGGGCCCAGTGAGCCGCCCGGGGAAGAGGAGGAGGAGGAGGAGGAGGCCGAGGACTCCGGCGGATCCACGGAGTTGTACGCCGACGACCTCTCCTCGTCGGAGAGCTCCCCGCCCCCGGCAAGCCCGAGGCGGTCCCCGGCGAAACGTCTCCGCAAGGCGGCGACGGGGGAAAGGGCGCAGGCGCCCCGGCAACAGCCAGCCCGCCGGGCAGCTCCCCGGGGGAGCCAAGCCGCGCCAAGGCCGTCCGGCGCACCAGCCGCAGCGGAGGCGGCCCGTGCGCGGACCACGACGGAGGCGCCTCGCAGGCCGGCAGCGAGCCGGCAGGGGTCTTCTCGGAGCGGAGCAGCGGCTCCGCCCGCCCCTCGGGCGCCGGCTACCACAGGGGCTGGGTCTCCGCAGCCCCCAGCCCCGGGGAACACCAAGCGCGCGAGGGAGTCTTCGTCTTCCGCTCCTCGCGCCGACGCGCCCACGGTGGAGTATGATTTCTCCGCCCTGAGCGAGGACGGCGAGGAGGACCAGGAGTAAGGATCCGGGACCTTACACCTTCTCGATTTCTGTCTTGATTTTTTGTTAATGCTGACTCTGTTCATTGTTCTGATTTCAGGACCCTGGCCCATCGCGCGGCGAAGAAGGCCAAGGCGCCCGAGGTCGAGGTCGCGGAAGACTCAGCAGCTGCGGCAACAGGGGGGGTGCCGGAGCCGAGCCTGCCGGACCCGAGCGCTGCTCCGAGGAGCAGCCCCCAGCGCAGCCCGCAGCGCAGCCCCCAGCGTAAGTCTGGGGTTTTCTCTTTTCGCCTGTCGGGGTACGCCTGAGGATTTGATTTTGTCTTCATGTCTTGACGTTTCTTGTCTTGTTCCGTGCAGAGGTGGAGCCACAGCGGGAAGAGCGCCCGGAGACTGTCGTTGAGGAGCCGCAGGCCCCGCCGTCCCCGCCAAGGCAGAACTCTCCGGCAAGGGAGAGTGCTCCGCCAAGGGCGGGTACTCCGCCGAGGCAGAGTACCCCGCCAAGGGCGAGCAGCCCGGCGAGGGCGGCCACTCCGCCGAGGCCGAGCTCCCCGGCGAGGGAGCCCGCCGCTGAGGACGTCCGCCAAGGTAAGTTTTGTGACTTTGTCTTCTTGGCTTGTCTCTTTTTGGATATTTGCTTGAATCTTGAACTTCTTTTTCTTCTTCTTCTTTTTAGATCTTCCTCCTCCTGAGCCCATGGAGACGGAGGTTATCAACCTCGAGGAGGAGGGCGCGCAGGGCGGCGGCGGCGACGCTCCTGTCGTCGAGGAGATGGCCGAGGCCGCCGAACCGGCCGCGCAGGAGACTGCTCCAGCTGCGGACGCAGCGGCCGGGGAGGGGGACGGCGACCGCACCGCCGACCCGGAGGTGGCGGGAGCATCGGATGCTGCACCGGCCGCCGACCCCTCCGCCAGCAAGGAGCAGGGGTACTACCTTGAGGCCCCCAATGGCGTCTTCATCCAGATGCCTTGGGGGTCTTCATCGCGAGCTCCTGCGGAGGGCGAGGCATTCGACGGAGAAGTCCTCGCCTCCGCAGGTCTGAAGATCGTCGAGGCGCCCGGCGGGAGTGAGGGGCCCGAGGAGGAGAAGCTGCTCCACCAGCTCCTTGTTGGGGAACGTTGCATGGGAAACAAAAATTTTCCTACCGTTCACCAAGATCAATCTAGTAGAAGCATCTACGAGAGGGGAGTGTGATCTACGTACCCTTGTAGATCGCTAAGCGGAAGCGTTATGAACGCGGATGATGGAGTCGTACTCGTCGCGATTCAGATCGCCGAAGACCTAGCACCGAAGCAACGGTGCCTCCGCGTTCTTCACACGTACGGCTCGGGGACGTCTCCTCCTTCTTGATCCAGCAAGGGGTGGAGGAGAGGTTGATGGAGAACCGGCAGCACGACGGCGTGGTGGTGATGGTGGAGAAGAACTCCAGCAGGGCTTCGCCTAAGCACTGCGGGAGGAGAAGATATGACGGGAGAGGGAGGGCAGCACCGAGGCACAAAACTGTGTTGGCTGCCCTCCCTTTGCCCCACTATATATAGGGGGGGTGGAGAGGCTAGGGCGCCCTAGGGTTTCCCCCTAGGGGCCGGCGGCCAGGGCAGGGGAAGGGGGCGGCGGCCAGGGCAGGGGGAGGCGCCCAGGCCCTAGGGTTTCCCCCCTAGGTGCCTTGCCCCCCAAGACCAAGGGGTGCGGCCAGCCCTAGGGGGTCCCACCCCCTTAGCCGCATGGGGAGAGGGCCCAGGGGGGGCGCACAGCCCCCTGAGGGCTGTGGTGTCCCCCCTTGTGGCCCAATAGGCCCAGAACACCTTCCGGACCCCCCGAAAACCTTCCCGGTACTCCGCCGATTTCCCGATGCTCCCCGGAACACTTCCGGTACTCCGAAACCTTTCATCCTATATATCAATCTTCGTCTCCGGACCATTCCGGAGTCCCTCGTCATGTCCGGGATCTCATCCGGGACTCCGAACAACCTTCGGTAACCATGCACTCTTCTCACTAACAACCCTAGCGTCACCGAACGTTAAGTGTGTAGACCCTGCGGGTTCGGAAACCATGTAGACATGACCGAGACACTCCCAGGTCAATAACCAATAGCGGGATCTGGATACCCATATTGGCTCCTACATGTTTCTCGATGATCTCATCGGATGAACCACGATGTCAAGGATTCAGGCAATCCCGTATACAGTTCCCTTTGTCTCGTCGGTATGTTACTTGCCCGAGATTCGATCGTCGGTATCTCCATACCTAGTTCAATCTCGTTATCGGCAAGTCTCTTTACTCGTTACCGTAATACATAATCCCGTGACCAACTACTTAGTCACTTTGAGCTCATTGAGATGACGTATTACCGAGTGGGCCCGGAGATACCTCTCCGTCATACGGAGTGACAAATCCCAGTCTCGATCCATGTCAACTCAACAGACACCCTCGGAGATACCTGTAGAGTACCTTTATAGTCACCCAGTTACGTTGCGACGTTTGGCACACACAAAGCACTCCTACGGTGTCAGTGAGTTACATGATCTCATGGTCATAGGAACTTATACTTGACATGCAGAAAACTATAGCGATAACTGACACGATCAAAAGCTATGTTAACGTTTGGGTCTCGTCCATCACATCATTCTCCTAATGATGTGATCCCGTTATCAAATGACAACTCATGTCTATGACCTGGAAACCGCGGTCATCTTTGATCAACGAGCTAGTCCTGTAGAGGCACACTAGGGACACAAAGTCTATCTATTCATCCACACGTGTATCTGAGTTTCCAATCAATACAGTTATAGCATGGATAATAAACGATTATCATGAACAAGGAAATATAATAATAACTCTTTTATTATTGCCTCTAGGGCATATTTCCAACAGTCTCCCACTTGCACTAGAGTCAATAATCTAGCATTACAAGGTAATGAATCTAACACCCATAGAGTCTTGGTGTTGATCGTGCTTAGCCCGTGGAAGAGGCTTAGTCAACGGATCTGCAACATTCAAATCCGTGTGTACTTTGCAAATGTTTATGTCCTCCTCCTTGACCGAATCGCGGATGGAATTGAAGCGTCGCTTTATGTGTCTGGTCCTCTTGTGAAACCTTGGTTCCTTGGCTAGAGCAATGGCACCAGTGTTATCACAGAACAGAGTCATTGGGTTCAGTGCACTGGGCACAACTCCAAGATCTGTCATGAACTCCTTCATCCAGACACCTTCCTTTGCCGCCTCCGAGGCAGCTATATACTCCGCTTCACATGTAGAATCAGCTACCACGCTCTGCTTGGAACTGCACCAGCTTACCGCTCCCCCGTTGAGAATATATACGTATCCGGTTTGAGACTTAGAGTCATCCGGATCAGTGTCAAAGCTTGCATCGACGTAACCCTTTACGACGAGCTCTTGATCACCTCCATAAACGAGAAACATATCCTTAGTCCTTTTCAGGTACTTTAGGATATTCTTGACCGCTGTCCAGTGATCCATACCAGGATTACTTTGAAACCTTCCGGCCATACTTATGGCAAGGCTGACATCTGGTCTTGTGCACAGCATTGCATACATGATAGAGCCTATGGCTGAAGCATAGGGGACGACACTCATCTTTTCTCTATCATCCGCAGTCACTGGGCATTGAGTCTTACTCAACTTTGTACCTTGTAATACCGGCAAGAACCCCTTCTTGGATTGATCCATTTTGAACTTCTTCAAAACTTTATCAAGGTACGTGCTTTGTGAAAGTCCTATCAAACGTCTTGATCTATCTCTATAGATCTTGATGCCCAATATGAAAGCAGCTTCACCGAGATCTTTCATCGAAAAACTCTTGTTCAAATACCCCTTCACGCTATCCAAAAATTCTATATTGTTTCCAATCAGCAATATGTCATCCACATATAATATTAGAAACGCTATAGAGCTCCCACTCACTTTCTTGTAAATACAAGCTTCATTGTAAACTTGTATAAACCCAAATGCTTTGATCACCTCATCAAAGCGAAGATTCCAACTCCGAGATGCTTGCACCAGCCCATAAATGGAACGCTGGAGCTTGTATACTTTGTCAGCATTCTCTGGATCGACAAAACCTTCTGGTTGCATCATATACAACTCTTCCTTAAGAAAACCGTTAAGGAACGCTGTTTTGACATCCATCTGCCAAATTTCATAATCGAAAAATGCAGCTATTGCTAACATGATTCGGACGGATTTAAGCATCGCTACGGGTGAGAAAGTCTCATCGTAGTCAATCCCTTGAACTTGTGAAAAACCCTTTGCCACAAGTCGAGCTTTATACACGGTGACATTACCGTCAGCGTCCGTCTTCCTCTTAAAAATCCATTTATTCTGAATGGCCTTCCGCCCTTCAGGCAATACTTCCAAAGTCCATACTTTGTTTTCATACATGGATCCCATCTCGGATTTCATGGCCTCTAACCATTTGTCGGAATCTGGGCCCACCATCGCTTCTCCATAGCTCGTAGGTTCACCGTTGTCTAACAACATGACCTCCAAGACAAGGTTACCATACCACTCAGGTGCAGTGCGTACCCTTGTCGACCTACGAGGTTCGGTAGTAACTTGATCGGAAGCTTCTTGATCATCATCATTGGCTTCCTCTTCAACCTCTGCAGGCTCCACAAAAACATCTTTCTGTGCTGCGCTACTTTCTGGTTGAAGCAGAGGTTCAATAACCTCATCAAGTTCTATCTTCCTCCCACTCAATTCTTTCGAGAGAAACTCTTTCTCGAGAAAGGACCCGTTCTTAGCGACAAACACTTTGCCCTCGGATCTGAGATAGAAGGTGTACCCAACTGTTTCTTTTGGGTATCCTATGAAGACACATTTGTCCGCTTTGGGTTCGAGCTTTTCTGGCTGAAGCCTTTTGACATAAGCATCGCAACCCCAAACCTTGAGAAAAGACAACTTAGGTTTCTTACCAAACCACAGTTCATACGGTGTTGTCTCAACGGACTTAGATGGAGCCCTATTTAAAGTGAATGCAGCTGTCTCTAACGCATATCCCCAAAACGATAGTGGCAAGTCGGCAAGAGACATCATAGAACGTACCATATCTAATAGGGTTCGATTACGACGTTCGGACACACCATTACGCTGTGGTGTTCCAGGTGGTGTCAACTGTGAAACAATTCCACACTTTCTTAAGTGATCACCAAACTCATAACTCAGATATTCTCCCCCTCGATCAGATCGTAGGAACTTGATCTTCTTGTTACGATGATTTTCAACTTCACTCTGAAATTGCTTGAACTTTTCAAAAGTTTCAGACTTATGCTTCATCAAGTAAATATATCCATATCTACTTAAGTCGTCAGTGAAGGTGAGAAAATAACGATATCCACCGCGCGCCGTTACACTCATCGGACCGCACACATCAGTATGTATGATTTCCAATAAGTCACTTGCCCGTTCCATTGTCCCTGAAAACGGGGTCCTTGTCATCTTGCCCATGAGGCACGGCTCGCACGTGTCAAGTGATTCAAAATCAAGAGACTCCAAAAGTCCATCAGCATGGAGCTTCCTCATGCGTTTCACGCCGATATGACCGAGACGGCAGTGCCACAAGAAAGTGGTATTATCATTATCTACTCTACATCTTTTGGCATCAATGTTATGAACATGTGTATCATCACTATCGAGATTCAATAAGAATAAACCCCTAACTTCGGGTGCATGACCATAAAAGATATTACTCATATAAATAGAACAACCATTATTCTCTGACTTAAATGAGTAACCGTCTCGCAATAAACAAGATCCAGATATAATGTTCATGCTTAATGCAGGCACTAAATAACAATTATTCAGGTTCATAACTAATCCCGATGGTAATCGAAGAGCGAGCGTGCCGACGGCGATCACATCAACCTTGGAACCATTTCCTACGCGCATCGTCACTTCGTCCTTCGCCAGCCTCCGTTTATTCCGCAGTTCCTGTTTAGAGTTGCAAATGTGAGCAACCGAACCGGTATCAAATACCCAGGCACTACAACGAGAGTTGGTAAGGTACACATCAATAACATGTATATCATATATACCTTTGTTGTTGTTGGCCCCCTTCTTGTCCGCCAGATACTTGGGGCAGTTCCGCTTCCAGTGGCCATTCCCCTTGCAATAGAAACACTCAGTCTCCGGCTTGGGCCCAGCCTTGGGTTTCTTCACTGGATTAGCAACTGCTTTGCCACCCTTCTTAGAGTTACCCTTCTTGCCCTTGCCATTCTTCTTGAAACTGGTGGTCTTATTGACCATCAACACTTGATACTCCTTCTGGATGTCTGCCTCAGCGACTTTCAGCATCGAAAACAGCTCGGCGATGGTTTTATTCATCCCTTGCATGTTGTACTGCTGGACGAAGCTCTTGTAGCTTGGAGGGAGTGACTGGAGAATTCTGTCAATGATAGCCTCATCCGGGAACACAAGTCCCAGATCAGCTATGCGGGTATAGTACCCAGACATCTTCAGTAAGTGCTCACTGACAGACGAATTCTCCTCCATCTTGCAAGTGGTCTCATACCTCTCGATCTTAGCATTCTTCTCAAAGATGAATTTCAACTCCGTGTACATCTCATATGCACCATGACGTTCAAAACGCCTTTGGAGTCCTCCTTCCAAGCCGTACAACATGGCACATTGTACTATCGAATAGTCATCCGAACGCGTCTGCCAGACGTTCATATCGTCTGCAGAGGCTCCAGGAGCGGGGGGTTGACCTAGCGGTGCATTTAGGACATAAACCTTTTGGGCAGCTGTGAGGATGATCCTCAGATTGCGGAGCCAGTCCACAAAGTTGCTCCCATCATCTTTCAGTTTAGCTTTCTCTAGGAACGCATTAAAATTCAGGGGAACTCCTGCGCGAGCCATCTACAACATAAATTTGCAAAGACATTTTTAGACTATTGTTCATGATAAGTGAGTTATTACCTAATCAAATTAATTATAACTCCCACTCAAATTGACATCCCTCCGGTCATTCGAGCGTGACATGATCCAAATTCACCAACCCAAGTCCGATCATCACGTGAGATGAGGTGGTGTCAATGGTGAACATCAACATGTTGATCATATCTACTATATGACTCATGCTCGACCTTTCGGTCCTCCGTGTTCCGAGGCCATGTCTGTACATGCTAGGCTCGTCAAGTCTAACCCGAGTGTTCTGCACGTGCAAAACTGGCTTGCACCCGTTGTATGCGAACGTAGAGTCTATCACACTCGATCATCACGTGGTGCTTCGAAACGACGAACCTTCGCAACGGCGCACACTCGGGGGGAACACAATTTTATCTTGAAATTTTAGTGAAGGATCACCTTATAATGCTACCGTCGTCCTAAGCAAAATAAGATGCATAAAAGGATTAACATCACATGCAAATCATAAGTGACATGATATGGCCATCAACTCGTGCTTTTGATCTCCATCTCCAAAGCACCGGCATGATCTCCATCGTCACCGGCGCCACACCATGATCTCCATCATCATGATCTCCATCATCGTGTTGCCATCGGGGTTGTCGGCGCCCCACCATGCTCTTACTACTATTGCTACCGTTTAGCGATAAAGTAAAGCATTACAAAGCGCTTAATGATTGACACGCAGGTCATACAAAAAATAAAGACAACCCTATGGCTCCTGCCGGTTGCCGTATGCATTGACATGCAAGTCGATGTTAACTATTACAACATGATCATCTCATACATCAAAATATATTTCATCATGTCATTGGCCATATCATATCACATACATACCCTGCAAAAACAAGTTAGACGTCCTCTAATTTGTTGTTGCATGTTTTACGTGGCTGCTATGGGTATCTAGCAAGAACGCTTCTTACCTACGCAAAACCACAACGGTGATATTCAAGTTGCTATTTAACCTTCTACAAGGACCGCCTTGTTCTATTCCGATTCAACTAAGATAGGAGAGACAGACACCCGCCAGCCATCTTATGCAACAAAAGTCACATGTCTATCGATGGAACCGGTCTCATGTACGTGGACATGTAAAGTTGGTCCGGGCCGCTTCATCCTATAATACCGCTGAATCAAGAAAGACTAAGGAGGGCAGCAATTTAAACATCAACGCCACAAACTTCTTTGTGTTCTACTCGAGAAAGCATCTACGCAAGATCCTAGCTCATGATGCCACTGTTGGGGAACGTTGCATGGGAAACAAAAATTTTCCTACCGTTCACCAAGATCAATCTAGTAGAAGCAACTACGAGAGGGGAGTGTGATCTACGTACCCTTGTAGATCGCTAAGCGGAAGCGTTATGAACGCGGATGATGGAGTCGTACTCGTCGCGATTCAGATCGCCGAAGACCTAGCACCGAAGCAACGGTGCCTCCGCGTTCTTCACACGTACGGCTCGGGGACGTCTCCTCCTTCTTGATCCAGCAAGGGGTGGAGGAGAGGTTGATGGAGAACCGGCAGCACGACGGCGTGGTGGTGATGGTGGAGAAGAACTCCGGCAGGGCTTCGCCTAAGCACTGCGGGAGGAGAAGATATGACGGGAGAGGGAGGGCAGCACCGAGGCACGAACTGTGTTGGCTGCCCTCCCTTTGCCCCACTATATATAGGGGGGGTGGAGAGGCTAGGGCGCCCTAGGGTTTCCCCTTAGGGGCCGGCGGCCAGGGCAAGGGGAGGCGCCCAGGCCCTAGGGTTTCCCCCCTAGGTGCCTTGCCCCCCAAGTCCCAAGGGGTGCGGCCAGCCCTAGGGGGTCCCACCCCCTTAGCCGCATGGGGAGAGGGCCCAGGGGGGGCGCACAGCCCCCTGAGGGCTGTGGTGTCCCCCCTTGTGGCCCAATAGGCCCAGAACACCTTCCGGACCCCCCGAAAACCTTCCCGGTACTCCGCCGATTTCCCGATGCTCCCCGGAACACTTCCGGTACTCCGAAACCTTTCATCCTATATATCAATCTTCGTCTCCGGACCATTCCGGAGACCCTCGTCATGTCCGGGATCTCATCCGGGACTCCGAACAACCTTCGGTTAACCATGCACTCTTCTCACTAACAACCCTAGCGTCACCGAACGTTAAGTGTGTAGACCCTGCGGGTTCGGAAACCATGTAGACATGACCGAGACACTCCCAGGTCAATAACCAATAGCGGGATCTGGATACCCATATTGGCTCCTACATGTTTCTCGATGATCTCATCGGATGAACCACGATGTCAAGGATTCAGGCAATCCCGTATACAGTTCCCTTTGTCTCGTCGGTATGTTACTTGCCCGAGATTCGATCGTCGGTATCTCCATACCTAGTTCAATCTCGTTATCGGCAAGTCTCTTTACTCGTTACCGTAATACATAATCCCGTGACCAACTACTTAGTCACTTTGAGCTCATTGAGATGACGTATTACCGAGTGGGCCCGGAGATACCTCTCCGTCATACGGAGTGACAAATCCCAGTCTCGATCCATGTCAACTCAACAGACACCCTCGGAGATACCTGTAGAGTACCTTTATAGTCACCCAGTTACGTTGCGACGTTTGGCACACACAAAGCACTCCTACGGTGTCAGTGAGTTACATGATCTCATGGTCATAGGAACTTATACTTGACATGCAGAAAACTATAGCGATAACTGACACGATCAAAAGCTATGTTAACGTTTGGGTCTCGTCCATCACATCATTCTCCTAATGATGTGATCCCGTTATCAAATGACAACTCATGTCTATGACCTGGAAACCGCGGTCATCTTTGATCAACGAGCTAGTCCTGTAGAGGCTCACTAGGGACACAAAGTCTGTCTATTCATCCACACGTGTATTTGAGTTTCCAATCAATACAGTTATAGCATGGATAATAAACGATTATCATGAACAAGGAAATATAATAATAACTCTTTTATTATTGCCTCTAGGGCATATTTCCAACACTCCTGGCCCTTTACCGGGCCAGGCAGGCGAAGCTTGCCTCCCGGGAGGCCCTTGCCGCCAAGGCCGCCGCGGAAATGGAGAAGCGTGCGGCGGAGCTCAGCGCCGCCAACCAGGCGGCCCTCCGCGAGGTGGCGGAGGAGTGCGAGCGTCTCGCCGGTGAGTACCAGGAGTGGGTGCTCGAGAAGGCTGATACTGAGGAACAGCAGCGGCTCGCCGGGGTGGAGATGTCCCGGCGAGAGGGAGAGCTCGCGCAGCGGAAGGTCGAGCTCGACTCCCACGAGGAGGACCTTGCCGCTCGCGAGGCAGCCCTTGGCGGGGAGCTGAAGGAGGCGAAAGCCGCCGCGGTTGCCGCGGGAGACGCCAAGAAGGAGCTTGCCGCCAAGGTTGAGCAGTTGGAGAAGGCGCTGAAGGTGAGCGCAGAGAAGGTTGCCGCGCTCATCTTGGAGCGCGAGAAGGACGCTCACACAAACTCCGAGCTTCAGGTGAGTCTCTCCAAGAGGGGCGACGAGTTGAAGGCCGCCAAGGACTCCATCGAGGACTTGGAACTGAAGGTCACCACTCTGAAGGATTCGCTCGACGCTGCCCGGGCTCAGGAGAACAAGCTGAAGGAGGAGCTCCGCAAGGAGCGGACCTTGGTGGACAGCGTCAACAAGGCATCCGAGCTCTTCCGCCAGACCATCGAGGTATGGACCGAAGACTTGGTTTCTTCTGCGTCCAACATTGACCAGGAGCTGCTGGCACTGAAGGTCGAACACCTCATCTACTCGCCGGATCCGGATCTCCCGCATAGCGCCAGGCTCAGCCTCTTCTTCAGAGGGATCGCGCCGGCCCTCGCAGGTCTCCGGAACCGCATCCCCGTGCAGCTGGCCGAGGAGTCGCGCCTGCTCTGTGCGGGAACTCTGGAGCGGGTGCTGACGAAGATCGTGTACCGTAACCCGGGGATCAATCTCAACAACGTTCTTCGCAGCTTGCCGGCTGATGCAGACACGGAGGCCCTGAAGGAGCAGGTCGCCCACATCATCGCCAAGGTGGCAAAGCTTGGCAGGAAGGAGGGCGACCGCGTAGACTAGGGCTCCATTATCTTTATCTTTTTGTTGCTGCACATTATGTCATGAACTTATTAGTCCATTGCGACAAGTTATCCTTTGCGAGATATTCACTTTATTTTGATCAATCAGTGCAATGTTATCTTCCTTGTCTCAATCTTTGACTTTGTATGTCTTTCACCCTACGCTCCCGGGGAGCTTGCCGGCAAGGGGCCTTTGCCGCGAGCGCTGAGTGCTGGACTCTGAGCAGCCTGCTGGCCAAGGTCTTCGCCGGCAAGCAACCTTGCCGCGGCTAGTCGCAACGCACTTAACTTGCTGAGCGTACTCGGAAACGAAGCAAGGGCGCGACACTTGTCGCAGCTCACTTAAATCGTTGAGTGAACTCGAAAACAAGATAAGGGTGCGGCAAGCTACGGGTAGGTTCCTCCGCGCACAGGTTTTCCATACAAAATGTGATCGTTCAAGGAAGACAACTAAAATTTAAAATTTGAACTGGTCAAATTCTAACAACTTATCTTTCATATGCTGCTTGCTTGCCGGTAAGGCTTCTCTTTCTTGAATAGCACTTGGTTCCTCTTCCACCTCCTTCCCCCCCGGCAAACTTGTGCGCGAGGAACGTTCCTTCTGTTTAAGAGGAAAGAAAAGGGAGAGGGAAACAAGCATATGGCCTTTCGGCGTAATAGTGCTTACCGTATATCTGAGTGTTGCACCAAATGCCAAACGGAACATGCGAATAGCAAAGAAAAGCATGCAAAAGGCGATCGGTGCGAAAAACACAAAAACTTTACTGATGCACGGGGTCTGCGCCCGGCTTTGTACAAAGGGTTACATGCAACGGCGGCAAAGCTTGTACAAAAGGTGGTTGCCGGAATGGATCACGGCAACCGCGCCTTAGGGGTGAAACTTGCGAAGATGCTCTATGTTCCAGGAGTTGCTCACCGGTAAGCCTTCTTCGGTCTCGAGGCGGACAGCGCCGGGCCTCGTAACTTGTCTCACCCGATAAGGGCCTTCCCACTTCGGCGTCAACTTGTTGGAATTCTTGGCGGACTGAACACGCCGAAGAACAAGGTCGCCTTCCTCGAGACTCCTGGCCTTGACTTTGCGGCTATGGTAGCGGCGCAAAGCTTGCTGGTATCGAGCAGCTCGTACAGCAGCCTGGAGACGTCCCTCCTCGAGGAGCAATGCGTCATCTTGCCGCAGTTGCTCTTGCTCGAGCTCATCATAAGCGAGCACCCGAGGAGATCCGTATACGAGTTCCGTGGGGAGAACTGCCTCTGCTCCATAGACTAGAGCAAAAGGTGTCTGTCCGGTGGCTCGACTTGGTGTCGTTCTGATTGACCAAAGAGCCGCCGGTAGCTCCTCTATCCAATTTCTTCCGCACTTGCGCAGCCTGTCAAAGGTCCTTGTCTTGAGTCCGCGCAGCACTTCAGCATTTGCCCTCTCCGCTTGACCGTTGCTCCTCGGGTGAGCAACAGAAGCGAAACAGACGTTGGCGCCAAGGTCTTGGACGTACTGCATGAAGGTGCGACTAGTGAATTGCGTACCGTTGTCGGTGATGATCCTGTTGGGGATCCCGAAACGGCAAACAATCGACCTGAAGAACCTGACCGCTGACTGTGCTGTCACCTTCCTCACTGGCTCCACTTCTGGCCACTTTGTGAACTTGTCGATTGCAACGTACAAGTACTCAAAGCCCCCGACAGCACGAGGGAAAGGGCCGAGGATATCGAGCCCCCAGACCGAGAAGGGCCATGACAAAGGGATTGTTTGGAGAGCTTGAGCTGGCTGATGGATTTGCTTTGCATGGAACTGGCACGCTTCACACTTGGTTACTAGTGCAGTTGCATCTTGGAGGGCTTCTTGCCAAAAGAACCCTTGCCGGAAAGCTTTCCCGGCAAGCGCCCTTGCGCCAATGTGGTGGCCGCATATGCCTCCGTGTATTTCCGCCAACAGCTTCCGTCCATCTTCCTTGGAGATGCACTTCAGTCTGACACCATTGAGTCTTTTTCTGTACAGCTCGTTATCCACGAACTGGTACATACTTGACTGCCTGGTTATCTTCTCTATCTCTTGAGGGTCGTCGGGAAGTTCTCCAGTTTGAAGGAAGCGGACGATCTGCTGTGCCCATGCCGGAGCTTGAGGCTCGGCGGCAAGGACTAACGGCTCGAGGGCCGCTGCGGGAACCTCAGCTTCTACAGCAAGGACCTCAGGTTCCGCCGGAGCTGACGGTCCCCCGGCAAGCTCGCCGGGGCGAGGCTTGCCGGGAACGCTCGCTTCAACTGTACAAGCCCGAGGACTTGCAGGAGCAAACTGTTCCTCAGCGTTCTGGTTGTTGATCTTGGGGACCTTGGCGGCTGTTTCGGGAAGATCCGCCGGCAAGTAGTCTCCGGAGACCAACTTTCTCTTCTTGGACTGCCCAATTGATGGTGTAACGGATGGCTGAGTCAGCTTGAGTAAGAAGGTCCCTGGTTCCACAGGTAACTTCATCGAAGCGCACTTTGAAAGGCCGTCTGCAATTTCATTTTGAGCTCTCGGGACGTGCTCCATCTGCAAACCTTCAAAGTGCTCTTCAAGCTTTCTCACCTCATCGACATAGGCTTCCATCAAAGGGCTCTGATAGCTCTTGTTCACTTGCCGGACCACCAACTGAGAATCGCCCCGCACAATCAGCTTCCTGATCCCAAGTTCGGCCGCAACCCTGAGGCCGGCAAGCAAGCCTTCATATTCTGCAGTGTTGTTTGTCGCTTGCTCCCTGGGAAAGTGCATCTGGATAACATATTTGAGGTGCTCTCCGGTGGGCGCGATGAGTACCACGCCAGCACCGGCGCCTTGCAGCGAGAAGGCACCGTCAAAATACATTACCCATTCACTTCTCGCTTCTTGTACGGGTGTACTTGTTTCTTGGACTTCTTCATCTGGTGTTGGGGTCCACTCAGCTATGAATTCTGCCAAAGCTCGGCTCTGTATGGTTGAAGTACTTTCAAACTTGAGTCCAAAGCTCGACAGCTCTAGTGCCCACTCAACGATCCTGCCTGTTGCCTCTGGATTGTGCAATATCCTCTTCAGCGGAAAGCGAGTAACCACTGTTATCTCATGGGCTTGGAAGTAATGGCGCAGCTTTCTCGAGGCCATGAGGAGGCCGAAAAGCAATTTTTGCACACCAGAGTATCTTGATCTAGCCCCCTGGAGAAGGGAACTTACAAAATACACTGGGCGCTGCACCATCTTCTTCCGCACCTCTCCTTGCTCCTGCGCAGAGTCATCCTTGTCGGGACCAGAGCTTGTCGGGACAGCCCCCTGCTTGTCGCTGGATCCGCTTGCCGGTGGCGCTGGCCCCTCGTCGGACTCCCTCTCCGCTACTAACGCAGCACTAACCACCTGGTTGGTTGCTGCTAAGTATAGCAACAACTTTTCCTGTGGTCTAGGTGCGACAAGTATTGGAGTGGAGGACAGGTATCGTTTCAAATCCTGCAGCGCCGCCTCCGCTTCCGGAGTCCACTTCATTGGACCTGCCTTCTTCAAGATTTTGAAGAAGGGTAGGGCGCGTTCTGCAGACTTTGAAATGAACCTACTGAGGGCAGCCACACAGCCTGCAAGCCTCCTGACATCCTTGACGCGCTTTGGGGCCTCTATCTGCTCAATGGCCTTAATCTTGTCGGGGTTGGCTTCAATCCCCCTCTGCGATACAAAGAACCCGAGAAGCTTGCCGGAGGGAACTCCAAAGACGCACTTCTCGGGGTTCAACTTGAGCTGTATCCTGCGCAGGTTCTGAAACGTTTCTTCCAAGTCTTGAATCAGGGTTTCCTTGCTCTTGCTCTTCACCACGATGTCATCCATGTAAGCTTCTACATTTCTGTGGATCTGTGGCTCAAAAGCAGTGTACACTACCCTTGCAAAGGTTGAGCCTGCATTCTTCAATCCAAACGGCATGCGAATAAAGCAATAGGTGCCGCATGGAGTGATAAATGCAGTCTTCTCTTCATCCTCTTTGGCCATGAAGATCTGATGATAGCCTGAGTATGCATCAAGAAAACAGAGTAGCTCACATCCGGCAGTGGAGTCAACGATCTGGTCAATGCGCGGCAAAGGGAATGGATCCTTGGGACATGCTTTATTCACATCCGTGAAGTCTATACACAGTCTCCACTTTCCGTTGGCCTTGCGCACGACGACTGGGTTTGCCAACCACGTCGGATGGATCACACCTCTAACTAGGCCTGCTGCTTCTAGCTTCTTGATTTCTTCGTTGATGAACTCTTGGCGCTCCACGGCTTGCTTCCTCACTTTCTGCTTGATGGGCCGCGCATGAGGACAGACAGCAAGCTTGTGCTCAATCACCTTCCTGGGAACACCGGGGATGTCAGATGGTTGCCAGGCAAACACATCGACATTCGCCCGCAGGAAGGCAACGAGCGCGCTTTCCTATTTGCTGTCAAGGGTGGCACTGATGGTGAAGGTACCACCAGTGCCGTCCTCCTTTGCGGACACTTTCTTGGTTGCCGGAGGAGCAGCCATTCCTTTCTTACTCTTGCCGGTGGAGCTCGATGGAACGTCCTCGGCGGCAGCGTAGCACTCCGAGGAGGTGCGGTTGCCGGAGTGGGTCCCAGAGCACTTGCCGGACTTGGTCTTCGTCTTCTTCCCCCCGGGAGCTTCAGCGGCAAGAGTATCCTTCTCGGCCGCAGCTGCCGCATCCCGGTAGATCTTGTCGGCGCAAATAAGCGCATCCTTCTTGTCGCTATGGACCGTGATGACGCTTATCGGCCCCGGCATCTTCAGCACGTTGTAGGCATAATGGGAAGCTGCCATGAACTTGGCGAGGGCAGGACGGCCAAGTATTCCATTGTAGGGCAATGGAATATCGGCGACGTCGAAAGTGATGCGCTCAGTCCTGAAGTTGAGCTCCCCGCCAAAGGTCACCGGCAGAGTGATCTTTCCCTTGGGCTTCCTCCTTCCCGGGTTGATTCCTTGGAATGAACCGGTCTCTTCGAGCTCGCCATCTTGAATTTGGAGTTTCTTGATCACAGCAGAGGAGATCAAGTTCAGCCCGGCCCCGCCGTCAACCAACATTTTGGTGACCTTGAGGTTGCGGATGGTAGGAGAAACCAGCATCGGCAAGCACCCGACCGCTGTGGTGCGGTCAGGGTGATCCTCAAGGTCAAAAATGATGGGCGTGCTGGACCATTTGAGGAGCCTGCGCGACTCCACGGGCGGCTCCGCCGCGTTTACCTCACGCACCCACTGCTTGAGTTGGCGGTGGGAGGTGTGCAGGGAGGCGCCACCGTCGACGCACAGGACCTCCGTGGCCTTCTGGAACTCCTGCTCGCTGTTCTCCTCGTCCTCCATGTCTTCGTCGTCATCTTCTTCGTCGTTGTCGCGGCCCCGGGGAGGTCGATCTCCTTGCCGCTGCTAAGCCTTGCCGCGGCGCCCTCCCCGGCCGTTGAACGGCCGCTTCTTGCTGGGCTCTTCCCCGCCACCTTGGGCCTTCTCCTTGTCGCGCCTCTCGTACTCAGCTTTCTGCTGCTCGACGAGGTACTCGACACGTTTGCAGTTGGAGAGATCGTGACCCTTGGTGCGGTGGATCTTACAGTATTGCTTGTCGGAGCTACCTGGCTTGTCGGCCGCCGCTGCAGGGGCAGGCTCCTTGCCGGAGCCGCCAGCCTGCGCTTGCTTGGCGGGGGCCTCCTTGCCGGACTTCTCGACGGCAAGCACCTCCTTCTTGCCCTTCTTTCTATTGTTCCGCCGCCGGCTCTTCTTTGCCGGGGCGGCGTCGTCGCTGTCGCTTCCTCCCGCGCCAGTATCCTCCCCGGGGAGTCTCCTCCCCTCTTCCGCGCGTGCGCACTTGTCAGCAAGAGCGTATAGCTCGCTGACGTCCCGAATCTTCGTCATCGCCATCTCCTCACGCATGCGGCGGTTACGCACGTTCTGATGGAACGCGCTGATAACCGCGGCAGGGTGAACGTCAGGGATGTTGTGCTGCACCCGGCTGAAGCGTTGGATATACTTGCGCAGGGTCTCGCCTTCCTTCTGGGCCAAGATGTGGAGATCGCTCTCCTGGCCATGAGGTTTGTGGCCGCCGGTGAAGGCGCCGACAAACTGGTGGCAAAGGTCGGCCCAAGAAGATATAGAACCTTCCGGCAAGTGCATGAGCCATGAACGGACGTTCGGCTTTAGCACGAGCGGGAAGTAATTTGCTAAGATCTTCTCGTCGCGCCCCCCGGCAGCTTGCACCGCTATGGTATAGACGCTGAGGAATTCTGAGGGGTGCGTCTTGCCGTCGTACTTTTCCGGTACGTCGGGCTTGAAATTCTTCATGCTGGGCCACTGGACGCGCCGCAGCTCGCGGGTGAACGCAGGGCAGCCTGCCGCGTACGGCAAGTCGCCTGGTTCACCGGGCGCGTGCGCGTCGACAGTGTTCCCAGCCCTCTTGTCAGATTGTCGCCGAGCTTCTCGGCGGCGCTCGATTGTGGTCCGAGCGTCTTCTTCTCGCCGGTCGTCGAGGACCTGGCGCTGGTCCCGACGGGCCCGCGGGTCCGACGAGGCTGTGGAGCCGTCGTCGGGGTTGTTCCGGCGGGGCGGCGTCTTCTGCTTCTGCGGCGGAGAATGCACGCTTGTCGCGCCCCCGGCAGTCTTGTCGCCGACAGCCTTCGTCTTCTCAGCTTGCCGCGGCCGTGAGGTCGACGGCTGCTGTGGAGAATCATTGTTGGCGAAGTCTATCAGGCTCCGGATGGTGGCCCTCCATTCTTCGGCCTTTGTCGGCCGCTGGAGGAAAGTCGAGGAGCAGTTGCGCCCTTGCGAGCGCTTCTGCTGGAGTGGAGGGGAACGCGGGCGAGCGGTGCGAGGAGCGGGATACGCTCGGACTTCTAACAACGTTAGAAGGAGCGGGGTCCCGCGCCGGCGCCTTCGCTTTGCTTGTGCCCGGACGGGGGTCCGGGGCGTCCCGCGAGCCTCCGGTTTGGCCTTGCCCCAGCAAGCGGATACCACATCCCGTGGTATGGCGCTGCTGGGTCGTCGTGTGCTGAGATGGACGTGGCGCGTCCACGGAGACCGAGGTTCGATCGTCCGTTCTGTTCTTGGATCTGGTGGCGCCGTGAGTGTCCTCACCGGCGGCCACCCTTCCGACGGCATCTCCCCCGCCCACCGTTGGCTCTGGTGGCGGCGGGTGAGACGCAGACGGGCCTCCGACCTCCGAAGCCTTCTTCTTCGGGGCCATGGAGTTGTTGCTGATGAAGTTGCTGATGAAGCTGGAGAGGTTGATGAAGAATGCGCCCGCGCGAACGCCGGATCAGGTTCGCACAACCTCGACGCCCCCTACCTGGCGCGCCAAAGATGTCGGGGGAAACTGCCCGCCACGAACACCTATGGGACCGGAGCCCCTTGTCTGTGCGGTACGAGGGCGGAGGGAGCACAAAGAGCAGATCGTAGCGAGCACGCGGGCAGTTTTACCCAGGTTCGGGCCGCGGTAGACGCGTAAAACCCTACTCCTGCTTGGTGGTCTATTAAGTTCGAGCGCTCGGGAGCTTGAAGAAGCAGCTACACCCAGCGCGAGAGTGATCTAAGTTCCGAACCCCCTCCACGTTGTGCATGGGCCTCCTTTTATAGTGTAAGGGGTCACCGACAGGTGTCAACGTAGGAGAAAGGGGTAAAAATGTAAAAGAGGTGGTAGTTGTAACAGTGCGGGAACAGTGGAGCTACAGTACAGAACAGTGGTCTATACCTACTTTAACAGTGGGGGACAAGGGCATTTAATGCCCGTCGCCGTCGACCCCAAAAGCTCCCGCCTTAGCGTCTCCGTCTGCCACGGCGATGGATCCACCACCGTGGAGTGCCACCGTGTATCCCAGGCTGCACAGCCATCCGCCACGCGTCCCTGGATAGGCCCCAGGGCGACGCGTGGGCCGATGAGCTGGAGCATGGGCACACAGCGCAGCCTTCCCGGCAAGCACCTTGCCTGGGTCTTGATCTTGCCGGGCCCGGGAGCTTGCCGCTCCCCGGGCCCTTGCCGTGGCGCACATAGCGCCGAGGCGTTGTCTCCTAGTCTTCCTGGCAAGCTCCTCTTGCCAGGGTCTTGTGTTAGCGGGGCAGTCTTGAGCCTGGTACGGCCTTCCCGGCAAGCTCCTCTTGCCGGGGTCTCGGTCTTATGTCTTGTATACTTTGTTTTTGAATGGTTTAAATAGGGAGCAGGAAGGTCTCCGGCGAGCACGCAGTAAACCCTGCCGCGGGAAGCTGCAACTGCCCGTGCACAAGTTGGGGTACTGAGGCACCCCTACCTTAGTACACCGACAACCTCCTCGTCAGTTTTCTGAGCTTCTCTGATTTTATCCATCAGGGTAGACTGGATTTCTAGTGTTGCTATGTAGCCTCTCGGAACTATCTGCAAACGTAGTTCTCGCAAGTCCTCGGCTAACTCCTTTGGAAACTCTTCCGTCATTAGGGTATTGACATGGCTCTTGCGTCTTAGCGCATCGGCTACTACGTTAGCCTTTCCGGGATGATAATGCAATCTCATGTCATAATCCTTAATGAGTTCCAGCCATCTCCTTTGCCTGAGATTCAACTCCTTCTGAGTGAATATATACTTCAAACTCTTGTGATCCGTATATGCTTCTCAATGGTTTCCAATGAGAAAGTGTCTCCAAGTCTTCAAGGCATGCACTACGGCTGCTAACTCCAAATCATGAGTGGCATAGTTCAACTCATGAGGTTTCAGTTGTCATGAAGCATACGAAGCAACTCTTCCTTCCTGCATAAGAACTGCTCCAAGTCCTCGATGTGAAGCGTCACAGTACACCTCATAATCTTTATGTTGATCTGGCAGAATCAACACAGGTGATGAGACCAAACATTTCTTTAATTCCTGGAAACTGGCCTCACATTCTTCTGTCCATCTGAACTTGGTGTCCTTCTTTAACAACTCCGTCATTGGCTTTGCAATCTTTGAGAAATTCTCGATAAATCTCCGATAGTATCCTGCGAGTCCAAGAAAATTCCGGTTCTCTCCAACTGTTGTCGGTGCTTCCCAATGGGTCACAGTGTCCACCTTGGTGGTATCTACTGCTATTCCTTCTCCAGATATAACGTGTCCGAGGAATCCGACATCCTTCAAACAAAATTCACATTTGCTAAACTTGGCATATAACTGATGTTCTTTGAGCTTCTCCAATACCAAACGCAAATGCTCTGCATGCTCCTCTTCATCCTTCTAGAAGATCAATATATCATCTATGAACACTACGACAAACTTATCCAAATACTCCATAAACACTTTGTTCATCAGGTTCATAAAGTATGCCGGTGCGTTAGTCAGACCAAAAGACATAATGGTATACTCGTACAACCCGTACCTGGTAGTAAAGGCCGTCTTAGGTATATCCTGCTCTCGGATCTTCAATTGGTGGTACCCTGATCGCAGATCGATCTTGGAAAATACCTTAGCTCCTTGCAATCTATCGAACAGATCATTGATCATTGGTAGTGGGTACTTGTTCTTGATCGTTACTTCGTTCAGCCCTCGGTAATCAACGACCATTCTTAACGATCCATCCTTCTTCTCCACTAGAAGTACTGGCGAACCCCAAGGCGAAGAACTTGGGCGTATGAATCCTTTATCTAGTAACTCCTTAATCTGATTCTTAATTTCCTCCAAATCCTTTGCAGGCATCCTATATGGACTCTTAGAAATCGACCCGGTGCCTGGCAAAAGCTCAATCAAAAACTCTATATCTCTGTCAGGTGGCCTTCCTGGCAGTTCTTGTGGAAATACGTCAGGGAAATCCTTCACCACGGGTACTTCCTCCTGAACAACTCCTGATAAGGAATTTAATCTGTTCCTCTTCGGTTCATGCCGGGATACATACTTGATCCTTCTTCCTTCTGGCGTAGTAAGCAAAATGGACTTACTGGCACATTCAATATTCCCTTCATACTTAGATAACCAATCCATGCCTAATATCACATCCAATCCTTGAGATTCCTGTACTATTAGGTCCGAAGGGAAAATGTAGTTACCAATCCTTAATGGCAACTGATCACACCATAACATAGCCATATACTCCGCTCCAGGTGAGGTTACTAACATGGGCGACCGAAGGGCTTGGGTTGGCAGCTTATACTTATCCACAAATCCCCTTGAAATGTATGAATGCGATGCACCAGTATCGAAAAGAACGAGTGCACTAAAGGACTTAACTAAAAACTTACCTATTACTGCATCTGGCTGAGCTTCAACCTCCTCCACGCTAACATGATTCACTTGTCCTTTGTTCAAGGGGTTGCGCTTCTTTGCGACGCTTCCATTGTCGTTCCCATTCTTAGCTTCTGGGCAGTCAGTGGCATAATGTCCATTTTTTCCGCACTTGAAACAAGTGACATGGTTGAAATCCTTCTTGGTGGGTGTGGACGGTGTAGGGCGGCTTTGGTTACCATTTGCTCCATTCCCATTTCCATTCTTAGGGCCATTATGATTGTGAGAGCTACCTCCTCCATGGGTATGTTGAAACTGTCCTACCGTTTTAGGGGTAAAACGGGGCTTCTGCTATGCTCCAGAGGTATACCTTCCTTGCCCATACTTCCTCTTGTGACTTTCAATCTGTTGATGTTTCCTTTCAATCATTAGGGCCCGATCAACCAACTCCTGGTAGTTATTGAAAGTTGCCACCATCAACTGTAGACTCATCTCATCATTCAGCCTTTCCATGAATCTCTCCTGCTTAGCGGCATCTGTGGCCACATCATCTGGGGCATAACGAGATAGGGTGCTAAACTCATCCACGTACTGAGCCACAGTACGGTTGCCTTGGCGCAAATTTCGAAACTCCTTCTTCTTCATACTCATAGCTCCAGTTGAGACATGGGCGGTACGAAAAGCTTGCTGAAACTGATCCCAAGTCACATTGGCTATGGGGTAAGTGGCTGTGTAATTCTCCCACCATGCTGCGGCTGGTCCAGACATCTGGTGTGCTGCAAATCGCACCTTCTCAGCGTCAGAGCAATTGGCGGTGGTCAAATCCCTTCCAATCTTGCGTAGCCAGTCATCAGCCACTATTGGTTCGATGCTTCTAGCAAACACGGGTGGTTGCAACCTTAAGAAATGTGTCAGGTTGTCCACGGGTGGTGGTGGTGGAGGGTTGTTGTTGTTGTTCTGGTTGTTCTGAGTGTTCTGGACAAGAAGTTGCATCAGGGTGTTCTGCTGCTGGATCAACTTGGTGAGCTCAGGGGGAAACTCAAATTCACGTCTTGGAGGCATCTGATGGGTGTAGAGGGAAGAGATTAGAATAGAAAAGAGATCTAAGGAAAAAAATCACTACCCATATGCACATGAGGCAAAACACACAATTCATCACACCAAAATCAATTTCAAACAAGAGCTTACACGGATCTAATCATTACAAAAGTGATCTATGTCTACTAAATGGAAAAACTACTAGTCAAGGGAAGGTCTTCTAAAAATTTTGATCGACAGAGGATTCCATGATATCTGCTCCAGCTTTATCTCGTAGTCTTCATCTTTGCTGTCATCAGGTTCCGAATCTGTGTCGTCGATGATGATGTAGTCTTCCGATGGAATCTCCTTGGGTTCTTCTTCCTCGTCTTCTTCTCCCATGAGTATCCCTAGCTTCCGTGTCAAGTCATCATTCTTATCCACAAGTATTTGCATCTCCTCCTCATATCCGGCGCGTGTAGACTTGAGTTCTTCCTCTAGCTCCAAATTCCTATTTAGGGCTTTCTTCAAATCTATCATCCATGCACACATCTGGTGCTCCTCGCGACGAATGTGATGGTTCAACTCCTAGATGAAGGACGCAATGGATCTATCCTTCCGGGTGCTGATCATGTCCCAATTCCCATCTCGGCGTCCACAAATCTGGTAGATGGTGTCCTTTAGCTCCTGCTTGTAGACTTCTCCAATCCTTCCCATAGCGATGTGGGCTGCCATGCTCCTGCCTAGGTTCCATGTAGGCGCATTAAAAAGAAAATGCTATGAGTGCGGTGATGTGCTTGAACGTTCTTCCTAGAACTTGAGCTTGAATCAACCAACGCTCCTCTTTAGGTGGAGTGGCATTGTAGGTTCCGGTGAAACTTGGTAGTCCAATGTGATATCCAGTGACTTCCTTCAGGTGTCGTCCAAATGGTGTATCATCATCCGGCTGCATGAACTTGTTCTTTGCATCCACCATCCTAAAAGAGTAGAAAAGATAAGGAGTCAAAAAAGAGAAGATTGAATAGGGCTCTAGGGCTTTAGCTTAGTGGTCGTGTCCTACAGTCAGCGTGTGCTCTGATACCATCTTGTAGTGACCAGACCTCAAACAGTCTGATCTCTGTGCATCTGTGTCATCCCTGGATCAGTAATGCTGACACGCACAGTACTTGAAGGATTTATAACAGAGTAGCAATCACACACTTATTACATCGATAGTTCCAACGATGAACTTATTACAATAAAAATGGCTGAAGGCCATCTAATACGATAACAGCGGAAGGCTTGGAAGATAAGTGAGTCCATCAACTCCAGCGGCATCACTGAGTATAGAACCACGACCTAAAAGGCATCTTACTCGTCGTCTGAAAAGTCTGCAACATGAAACGTTGCAGCCCGAAAACAGGTCAGCACATGGAATATGCTGGCAAAGTAACACAAGAGAGAAAAAGAAAGTAAAGCTATACTATATGCAATATGGCTGGTGGAAAGCTCTATGGTTACAGTTTTTGCGCAAAGCCAGGTTTTCCCTACTACAAAAAAATAAATTTTAGTTTAACTATCATGGTAGTTGAAACATCATTGAGAAGATAGACATCCTCTCAACCCCAATTAAAGTTCATCATCAAACCCAACAAAATTAATTAAAGTAACATGATGAGGTTCACATGATATCCAAGTACTAGATACTCAAGACGTCCGTAACCGGGGACACGGCTAATCATGATCAGTTTGTACACTCTGCAGAGGTTTGTGCACTTTTCCCCCACAAGACCCGATCTCCTCTGTATGATTTCTCGCACTGCATGATGTTTGAGAAACGGATGACCGAGACACAGTCTTTCAGAAGCACTAGCACCTACGACCGGGTGAACCGTACCAACCTACATCCCCTACATCTGCTAGTCCACCACTGTAGATGTTCGCACGACTTACTCATACTATGCTAGAGCCCATAATAGCATTGTGGCTGCACACGGAAGTTTCTAGTATGAATAATATCATGATCCCTTTGAGCCTAGGTGGCGGTCCAAAAGAAAAACAGGCAATCCGTGGAATACCCAGATGCCTCAATCCACCCAGATGTGTGTTAAAGTTGCCTCCTTAAGTTGAACCATTAATTAACAAACTCACATCTGTCATGGATACACTCACCCAATCCATGTCTACGAGCATAGCATGGCCTAACAGCAAACGTAGAAGTAACTCCCAAAGGTTTGAATGTAATGCAGGTAATAGGTACTACCTCAGTCTACTTCCCAGTCCCACAAATTAATTGATCCTACTCATGCAATGTGTGAGGGGTTCACTAATGCAATGAAAACTGGGTAATTGGAAAGTATGATCAAAGTGTTACTTGCCCTGCTGATGATCCGCAAAACCTAGAGATTCAAAGTAGCAAGCGGCACACTCCGGGTACTCTATCGCAAACAAACAAGCACACAATAAGTACTTAACTAAAGCACGGGTAAAACTCAAATAAGAGATCTAACAAGAAAGTTCAACTTAAGAACTCCGGTTTGCAAAAGAACCAACAAAAGAAAGCAACAAAAGACGAACGGCAAAAGAGAAAACAACTACCGAATCAATCTAGACCTAAGTCCAAATTTAACAGAGGCAAACGCTTGAGCGACTAGGTTAAACGGAAAGAGAATTTCGATATGAAACTCCAAGCGCTTGAATCACCTGATTCCGATAAACGAGCGAAAAGTTAAACTAAAACGAAGATCGGATCAGAGATCGCGATCAGAAAATAACTGCGAAAAAGAAAACTAAAACAGCTTAACGAACGGACGTTTGTCAGCTGAGACTAAACGGAGAATTCGTTCGTTAGAACGAACGAACGGGTGAATGTTTACTACTTAACTAAACCAGAGAATAAAAACAGAAAACCGATTCTAAAAAAACGACTAGGGGTTCTAAAAAAACCAAGGGTTTTCTAGAGAAAACCGGCGGCGGCTACCTCGAAAACTGCTGGCGGCGGCGGCGGCTGGCGTCGCGGCAGCGGGCGAGGGCGGCAGCTGGGGGGTGGCGGCGGGCAGCGGCGGGCAGCGGCGGCAAGAGCGGCGGCTAGCGGCGGCGAGGGCGGCGGCTGGCGACGGCATGCTGGCGTTGCGGCGGCGG
>LR738714.1:728527479-728572369 GCA_902687465.1 Secale cereale
GGGGTGCGGCGGCGGTGGTTGGAGGGGGGTGGCTGGCTTTATATAGGAGGGGGTTGGCTGGCTTGGGGAGGGGGCAAACCAAGGCGGCGGCGGAGTCGGAGTCCGACAAGGCCACGGCAACGGCTGGCACGGGGAAGGCGGCGGCGCGTGGCGATGGGCCTGCTCGGCTGGGCCTCGGCCCAGTCGGGTCGGTCCCCCTATTTTATATATATATATATATATACGCCGGCGCTAAAAAAAACTCTAGAAAATAAAAAAAATCTAGAAATTGCCAAAACAAATTTTCACCATCTAAATAAAATATTTAGAACAAGATGAACATTTTCTTGGCACTAAAATGCATTTTTGAAAACATGCAATTTTTCCTAATTCAAATAAAACCAAATAAACTCCAAAAAAACTTATTTGATCTTTTTATTAAATCTTCCGTATTTCTGTATTTTGGGAGAGCCATTTTACTCCCTCTCTCATACATTTATGATAGAAATACTTGAAGAAAAAATAAACAAAATCAAACGATCCTATTTTCAAAATTTGAGAAACCTCAAATATGAAAATTTAGAAATCCCCAACTCTCTCCGAGGGTCCTTGAGTTGCTTAGGATTTTCTTGGATCACCAAAAGTATGAAAATATGATATGCATAATGATCTAATGTATAACATTCCAAATTGAAAATTTGGGATGTTACAGCGAGTGAGGACCTGCTCGACACACGGGGGCTTAGCTGTGAACCAGTTTTCGCCTAAGTAAAAAACTAATCTGAGTGAGGACGTGCTCCACACTCAGAAGCCTAGAAGTGAACCATCCTTAGCCTAAGTCAAAAGACAATCTGAGTGAGGACCAGCTCCACACTCGGGGGCTTAGCTGCGAACCATCCTTCGCCTAAGTCAAAAGACAATATGAGTGAGGACCTGCTCCACACTCGGGGGCTTAGCTGCGAACCAGCTTCGCCTAAGTACAAAAACATACCGAGGACACGATCTGCACTCGGGGGAGGGGGGGCTTGCCTCTTTTCGAGCTTGCATTGTATTCCCTCGAAGAGGAAAGGGTGATGCAGCACAATAGCGTAAGTATTTCCCTCAGTTTTTGAGAACCAAGGTATCGATCCAGTAGGAGACCACGCGCGAGTCCCTCGCACCTGCACAAACAAATAAGAACTTTGCAGCCAACGCGATAAGGAGTTGTCAATCCCTTTACGGTCACTTACGAAAGTGAGATCTGATAGAGATGATAGTTTGATATTTTTGGATATAAGAACGGAAAGTAAAAGCTGAAAAGTAAAGTAGATTGTAGATTGATATGTTGAGAATAGACCCGAAGGCCATAGTTTTCTCTAGTGGCGTCTCAGATGATAGCAGTATTCTACGGCGGGTAAACAAATTACTGTTGAGCAATTGATAGAAAAGCGAATAATTATGAGACTATCTAGGCATGATCATTATATATAGGCAGCACATCCAAAACAAGTAGACCAAAACAATTCTGCATCTACTACTATTACTCCACACATCGACCGCTATCCAGCATGCATCTAGAGTATTAAGTTCATAAGAACAGAGTAACGCCTTAAGCAAGATGACATGACGTAGAGGGGTAAACTCAAACATAGTGATATAAGCCCCATCTTTTTATCCTCGATGGCAACAATACATTACGTGTCTTGCTACCCCTACTGTCACTGGGAAAGGACACTGCAAGATTGAACCCAAAGCAAAGCACATCTCCCATTGCAAGGATATTATAATCATACATAAAGAGTTCAAAAAGAACCAAATATTTCCCATAGATAATCTTGATCATAAACAAATATTCATCGGATCTCGACAAACACACCGCAAAAAGAGATTACATCGAATAGATCTCCTCGAAGACTGAGGAGAACTTGGTATTGAGATCCAAAGAGAGAGAAGAAGCGATCTAGATACTAGCTATGGACCCGAAGGTCTGTGGTAAACTACTCACAACTCATGGTGAGGCGATGATGATGATGTAGAAGCACTCCGTGGTAGATCCCCCCTCCAGCGGAGCTCTGGAACAGGCCCCAAGATGGGATCTCACGGGAACAGAAGGTTGCGGTGGTGGAACTAGGTTTTTCTCTCTTGTTCTGATGGTTTCAGGGTACATAGGTATATATAGGAAGAAGGAGGGCACAGTGGGCCAGACATGGGGCCCACGAGGCAGGGGGCGCGCCCTATATGGGGGCGCCCCCCCACCCTCATGGACGCCACGTCTGCCCTACTCCATGGTTCTCAAGTGTCTCGTGTGTATTTTCCTCCAAAAATATCTCTCCCGAAGTTTCATTCCGTTTGAACTCCATTTGATATTCCTTTTCTGTAAAACCCTAAAATAGGCAAAAAAAAACAGCAATCTAGACTGTGCCTTTGGGTTAATAGGTTAGTCCCAAAAATAATATAAAGTGTATAACAAAGCCCATTAAACATCTAAAACATCATAAATAATAGCATGGAACAATAAAAAATTATATATACATTGGAGACGTATCAAGCATCCCCAAGCTTAATTCCTCCTCGTCCTCGAGTAGGTAAATGATAAAAACAGAATTTTTAATGTGGAATGCTAACCAACATAATTTTCAATGTAATTATCTTAATTGTGGCATGAATGTTCAGATCTGAAAGATTCAAGACAAAATTCTATATTGACATAAGAAATAATAATACTTCAAGCATACTAACAAAGAAATCATGTCTTCTCAAAATACTATGGCTAAAGAAAGTTATCCCAACAAAATCATATACTCTGGCTATGCTCCCTCTTCATCACACAAAATATTCGTATCATGCACAACCTTGGTTACAGCCAAGCACTTGTTTTCATACTCTATTCTTTCAAACCTTTAAACTTTCACGCAATACATGAGCGTGAGCCATGGACCTAGCACTATGGGTGGAATAAAGAGGTGGTTGTGGAGAAGACAAAAAAGGAGGGAGATAGTCTCACGTCGACTAGGCGTATCAACGGGCTATGGAGATGCCCATCATTAGATATCAATGTGAGTGAGTAGAGATTGCCATGCAACGGATGCACTAGAGCTAAAAATGTATGAAAGCTCAACGAAAGAAACTAAGTGGGTGTGCATCCAACTTGCTTGCTCATGAAGACCTAGGGCATTTGAGGAAGCCCATCGTTCGAATATACAAGCCAAGTTCTATAATGAAAATTCCCACTAGCATATGAAAGTGACTAAACATGAGACTCTTTATCATGAAGAACATGGTGATACTTTGATGCACAAGTGTGGAAAAAGATAGTAGCAATTGTCCCTTTTTGGTGGGGCTTTATTTATTTAGCCTTTCCTCACATGGGACAATGCTCTAATAATGATGATCATCACACTTTCATTGAATTACAACTCGATACTAGAACAAAGTATGACCCTATATGAATGCCTCCGGAGGTGTACAGGGATGTGTCATGAATCAAGAGTGACATGTATGAAAAATTATGCATGGTGGCTTTGCCACAATTACGATGTCAACTACATGATCATGCATGGCAATATGACAATATGAAGCGTGTCATATGAACGGAACGGTGGAAAGTTGCATGGCAATATATCTCGGAATGGCTATGGAAATGCCATGATAGGTAGGTATGGTGACTGTTTTGAGGAAGATATATGGTGGGTGTATGGTACCGGCGAAATTTGCACGGTACAATAGAGGCTAGCAACGGTGGAAGGGTGAGATTGTGTATAATCCATGGACTCAACATTAGTAATAAGAACTCATATACTTATTGCAAGAATTTACGAGTCATCAAAACAAAGCAATCAACGCATGCTCCTATGGAGGAGGTTGGTAGGAGTTAACCACCGCGCGCCCCCGACCTCCACACAAAGGATGACACTCTACAAATACCTCATGCTCTAACTTCGTCACATAGCGGTTCACCATACGTGCATGCTACGGGAATCACTAACCTTAACACAAGTATTTCTCAATTTCATAATAACTCCACTAGCATGACTCTAATATCACTATCCTCATATCTCAAAACAATTATCAAGCATGCAACTTATCATCATATTCAATGCACTTAGTATGAAAGTTTTTACTACATTGATCTTGGATGTCTATCATGTGATGGCTAGTTTTATAGCCAAAGCACATTACCATGCTGTTTTAATAGACTCTCAAAAGGATATATGTGAAGCATGAGAGATCAATAATTTCTACAAAATATAATTACCACCATGCTCTAATAGATGTAAGTGAAGCACTAGAGCAAAAACTATTCAACTCAAAAGATATAAGTGAAGCACATATAGTGTTCTATCAATTCCTAGGCCATATTTAACTCTTTCAAATAGGTGTGTCCAGCAAGGATAATTGTGGAAAACTAACAAGCAAAGACTCAAATTATACATGACGCTCCAAGTAAAACACATATCATGTGGTGAATAAAAATATAGCTCCGAGTATAGTTACCGATAGATTAAGATGAAAGAGGGGATGCCTTCCCAGGGCATCCCCAAGCTTAGGCTTTTGGTTGTCCTTGAATTTTACCTTGGGGTGCCTTGGGCATCCCCAAGCTTAGGCTCTTGCCACTCTTTGTTCCATAGTCCATCAAAGCAATATTCAAAACATGAAAACTTAACAACACAAAACTTAGACAAAATCTCGTGAGCTCCGTTAGTATAAGAAAACAAACCACTACTCAAAGGTACTGTAATGAATTGATTATTTGTTTATATTGGTTTTAAACCTACTTTATTCCAAATTCCCTATTATTCATACTTCCCAATACTACTCATAGATGCATCGAAATAAGCAAACAACGCAAGAAAAACATAATCTGCCAAAAACAGAACAGTCTGTAGTAATCTGTAACTTTCGCATACTTCTGTAACTCCAAAAAAATTGAAATAAATTGGTAAACGTGAGGAATTTGTCTATTAATCATCTGCAAAAAGAATCAACTAAATAGCAAACTCCAGTAAAATCTGGTGACCATTCTAGCAAGCGCTAACGATTCTGTTTTTCACAGCAAGATCATATAAACTTCACACAAGTCTTCCCAAAGGTTCTGTTTGGCACAAACACTGATTTAAACACAAAACCACATCTAAACAGAATCTAGATGCAATATTTATTCCTAAACATAAGAAAAAACAAAAAAAAATATAAAATTGGGTTGCCTCCCAACAAGCGCTATCGTTTTACGCCCCTAGCTAGGCACGATACATGGATAGATCTAGGGAATGCCATAAGGATAAGATATATCGCGAAAACTCATCTCATATTCCCTACGCTCAACAACAAGTTTCCTTTGTGGCAAGCAAAAGTAATCAAAAGGGCTAAATTTAATGGGACAAAAGTCCCCCATATCAAGCTCAGGAGGAATAAGTTCCTGTTTTGGCCCTTTATAGTGTACAACTAATTCATCGTTATAGGCATTCTTTTGGCAGAAGGTCATGAGGCTTCGCGTAAGGGAGAATCCCAACCCATTGTTTTGAATAGCAAAATCATCATTCAACTCAGAAATTCTATCAACCAAGACATCGGTAGGAACTTTGTTCCTAAGGTTTTCATTAAAAGCAACATGATCAGGAGATCGCAACCGCATTATGTCTTCTTGATTAAATAAGATAGCCTCTATGGGAGGTCGACCAGCATCTACCCCATAATGAGCAAAGATTTATTTGGCCTCTTTCATGATAAATCTAAATTCATGAGCCAAAAAGATAGTAGCTGCACGCTTAACAGAAGAATACTCAATACTGGAAAACTCCAGAAAAATTCTCTGAATACAGGGATGCATATGGATAAATTGCCTTTCAATTTCTACTATAAGCATAGATATGGCATCCGCAAGGCTACTAGTTCTGTGAAGAATAGAGCCACCCATAGTGCGCAAAGTACCAGCACAAGTAAGGAAGTCTTCAAGAACTCATTTCCCAATGATATTACCACTACCAACCCGGAATTTCTTAATATGTAAAGTGGTAGTTTCATCCGGAGGGTCAACATAGACGTTGCCCTCAACATTACTATTCTTCTCGATAAGATCTTTTCCCATCTCAGACATGAGGGCAAGTGAACGATAAACACACGACAAAAAGAAGGGCAAATAAAACGGCAAGGGTGAAGAGGGGGAGACGAAAACGAGAGGCAAAAATGTAATGCGAAGGATAAGGGTTTGTGATAGGTACTTGGCATATGACTTTTGCGTAAGCCTCCCCGGCAACGGCACCAGAAATTCTTCTTGCTACTTCTCGAGCTTGCGTTGTATTCCCACGAAGAGGAAAGGGTGATGCAGCATAGTAGCGTAAGTATTTCCCTCAGTTTTTGAGAAACAAGGTATCAATCTAGTAGGAGACCACGCGCGAGTCCCTCGCACCTCCACAAACAAATAAGAACTTCGCAGCCAACACGATAAGGGGTTGTCAATCCCTTTCAAGTCACTTACGAAAGTGAGATTTGATAGAGATGATAGTTTGATATTTTTGGATATAAGAACAGAAAGTAAAAGGGGAAAAGTAAAGTAGATTTTAGATTGATATGATGAGAATAGACCTTGGGGCCATAGTTTTCTCTAGTGGCTTCTCTCATGACAGCGGTATTCTACGGCGGGTAAACAAATTACTGTCGAGCAATTGATAGAAAAGCGAATAATTATGAGACTATCTTGGCATGATTATTATATATAGGCATCACGTCCAAAACAAGTAGACCGAGACGATTCTGCATCTACTACTATTACTCCACACATCGACCGCTATCCAGCATGCATCTAGAGTATTAAGTTCATAAGAACAGAGTAACGCCTTAAGCAAGATGACATGATGTAGAGGGATAAACTCAAACATAGTGATATAAACCCCATCTTTTTATCCTTGATGGAAACAATATAGTACGTGCCTTTCTGCCCCTACTATCACTGGGAAAGGACATCGCAAGATTGAACCCAAAGCCAAGAACTTCTCCCATTGCAAGAACAATAGATCTAGTAGGCCAAACCAAACCAATAATTCGAAGAGACTTGCAAGGATATTATAATCATACATAAAGAGTTCAGAAAAGAACCAAATATTTCTCATAGATAATCTTGATCATAAACCCACAATTCATCGGATCTCGACAAACACACCGCAAAAAGAGATTACATCGAATAGATCTCCTCGAAGACCGAGAAGAACTTGGTATTGAGATCCAAAGAGAGAGAAGAAGCCATCTAGATACTAGGTATGGACCCGAAGGTCTGTGGTAAAATACTCACAACTCATGGTGAGGCGATGATGATGATGTAGAAGCACTTCGTGGTAGATCCCCCCTCCGGCGGAGCTCGGGAACAGGCCCCAAGATGGGATCTCACGGGAACAGAATATTGCGGCGGTGGACACTACAAGAAATATGTCAACTTGTGGCCACCACTATTGGTCACTGAATGGTCACAAATTTCCATTTGTGACCTTTTTGTGACCAAAAACATAAGGTCAAAAGCTGGCCATCATAAACTGACATTAGCGACCTTCTCTGTGAGAAGGTCATAGACGTTTATGACCAAAATATGCCTACTGTCGTGTTTTGGTCACTAGCAGCCTCCCTAGACCATGTAGGCATCCAGCGTGGCAAGCTGATGTGGCACAAGAATCAGCCCGGTCCAATTCAGTTTTCTACAAGCCGAGCCCAACAATTCTGCCTTTTTAATATATATTTCTCCTGTGCTTTTATTAGCTACATGGGTCTGGCCCAATAATTCAGCCTTTGATTTCTTTGCATGGCCATCTTAACAGCAGGTTTTCTTTTTGATCATGTATTTTTCTAGGCCATTTCTTTGCTGGGCCTCTCATGTTTTCCCTAAAAAATAATTGTCCAATATAACTTGGGCCTAGCCCAGTTTCGAACAAATTGATCCAATCCAAATAAAATATTATGCCATTGACATTACACCACATCACATCACAAGCTATCTTGGGCCTAGCCGAGTTCAGATACATTTTCAAAGCAACGTGCAAATGTTATTATGTTACAACCATTCATTCCAGCAATACTATTTGAGGCTGGCTGGCTGGCTGAGCTACTACTGAGTTAACTAAGTTTTTACAAAAGGTGAATCAGAAACCTAACGCTACTGCATTTGTGTGGTGCTTGTACTTCACAGCAACCAAACATGTAATCTGCTTAATGGAAAGATTTCTTCTCCAAGTCCCGCTTCTCCCTTAGCAATGATCCAAAACAGCTGAGCATTCAAAAGAGAACAGAAGGTATGCCACTGATAGAAGAAATATTACAGAGTAATTTTAAAATATCTGAGCATTCAAAAGAGAACAGAAATATTACACCAGTATATTATCATTCTACTTATTATTATTTTTAACCAGATCATTCTACTAATCTAGAATATGGCTATTCATAAAAATTGGGAATTGAACTGGCACATATGAGAAACTTAGGAGCAAACAGCATGGAATGTTTCACATATACGACAAGGTTTAAAAACCATCATTCAAAGTTACAGCAGATCGATGTTCCCTTTGAGTATAAGAATAACATTCATATTCAATCAATAGTACCTATTAAACTACCATGTGCATGATTGAATTAAACGGACACTAGCTATTCATCTTGCCATCTACTGTATAGGTGTAACAGAGCAACTATGTCAAAGTTAATTCAGGTTTACTAATGTGTGTGTCACATGATACATGCATCAGGCATAAGGACATCAAGCATCAGGCCCATATGTGTGTGTCACAAAAAACCATGTATTCGTCAATTAGCAGAACATGAGTAGATCACATAATTAAGTGCAATTCAAAATCCTAGCTGCCATTTGAAAACAAAGAGCTGCATGCGCACGACCTTGGGCCACTTGAAGAACCGGTGGAGGTCCTTCTTTGGCAGCAGGGCGCCATCAATGCCGAACTGCTTCAGCCTCTTCTCAAACAGCGGGTTCACTACCTTGTCCTACAACCACACACCAACGCAACCCAGTTAGATCACACACACTAGGACCCAGTTAGCACAACTAAGAACATCACAGTCCATCACAATAATGTAACCAGTCAAGGGCTGCTCTAAGCAAGCATAATTGCACATGCAAAGTCAACTGTCTAGTTAAATGCTCTACATGACTTCTAAATTGCTCTACAGATACAAATAGCGCAAAATACTTCATGAAAGCACACAATCATTACATTCTACTAGTACTGAAACAGAAACAGAAACAGAAACAGGAACAAATCAAGCTTCGTCTCCCACGCAGATTGGGAATACAGCAATACACTATCAAAAATAAACTACCAGAATACATAGAAACTCCATGCAGAAGAGTAATTCCATAATACAGTTTCTTTTTTTGAAGAGTTGCATATCACAATAAAAACAGATACAATGTTTAATTGTCGTTGGACATAACAGTATAGCAAAGAACACAGAACATACAAGGCATGCATACATTATTAATTGAGACAGAGAGCAGAAGAAGAAAAGACGAGGGAAGGATAAAGGGATTAATACCTTTGAGCCCTGCGGTCGGAGCTACTCGTTTGCCATGGCCCATGGACAGGGGTAGGAATCCTGAGAAAAAGAACGCGGACGGACGGAGCTGCTCCATGGCGCTGAGGCAGAGGAGGAAGCGGCCATCGTCCATGGCGTCCCGGTGCTCGAGCAAGGACGACATCCTAGATCTGGGTGGCAGAGACGACGAACTGAGGAAGTGACAAGAATAGGCAGAGACGACGATCTGGGTGGCACATATATCAACATAAGAATAACAGTGTCAGAGACAAGCATTCTTTTACAACATAACTAATCAGATATACCACATATATGTTTTACAACAAACTAAAAAACAAAACAAGGCATGCATTAATCAGATAGATATTGATTCAAAAAGTCCAGACTCCAGAACATAACTAACAAGTTCAAATAAAAAGGGTTTAGGGGTTTAGGGTATGTTGCAAGAAAGAACATGCTTCCACCTTGTTTCAGCAGACCTTTTAAATTGTTCTCTTATCCATGGCATCATCAGTCTTAACCAAACCAGAGCAAGTAAAGGATCTTGTGTTCAGAGCATACAGTACACTGGCAGCAGCACAAGCTTATGTTCAGAGAATACACTACACCCGATCTTACTTAACAGGTGGGTGTTCTAATCACCTACAGCCTGCCTCAAGCCCTCAACTCGACACAGTCAATCTACACAGACAATCGACAGCTAAAGAACAATGCAGCATTCTGGTGAAGCAGCAAGCATGCCTAGATGGTGACTCCCATGAACAGAGAAACCTACCACTTGGGGACTTAAAGGAGGAGCAGTCGAGGTTCCTGCTTGTGTTGCCATTGCTGAAAGAAAAGTATACATTAATGCTTAAAGAAGATAAACAGTACATGATTACAAAAAGGGTAGCAGGATTAAAAGAATGATTTAGAGAATGGACGACTGGTCCACATAAAAGTCAGAACATCAATCAAACAATCGACAATTTTCTTTGACAACGCGAACTGCAAATCCAAATGCAGATTCTAGAAAGTATGCACCCCAAGCATCTGTCGAAAATAAGAACCGAAACAACAAGGAGGGCTAGCAAACTCAATCTACTCTAAACACTACATCAAAAGGTCTGTCAGCACGAACGGCAAGAATAACATGTAAACCAGAACTTGATGTCATTTTATAGCTAATTATTTTAGCCTGTCGACTGGCTAGTTAGATACATTAGGCTTTCATCGCACTATAAGTCTCCAAGGTCCAACAGTTAGTAGATAAGCCTCTATAGATGGATACCTTTGGCTGTCATTTAATACATTGAGGACCACAGACAGAAACCAACTAAATTCAGAAACAAATGTGAGTTATCGACCCTTCAGGCTAGCATACTTATGTCAGTTTATCCTTATGTAGCTTAATGTCCTAAGAAACAGCATGCAGGCTATCCACATCTACTGTCCAGCACACAATAGAAACAACTAGTGTTGCAGCAACTCCTCCAAGAAGAAACTAGAATTATTAG
Source organism: Secale cereale (assembly GCA_902687465.1). Taxonomy (NCBI): domain Eukaryota; kingdom Viridiplantae; phylum Streptophyta; class Magnoliopsida; order Poales; family Poaceae; genus Secale; species Secale cereale. Next base: position 728,538,462 of record LR738714.1, read on the forward strand.
CTGCAAAATTATTTCATTCTTCATGGCCATACAAGCAGTAATCCAAATGCTACAGAGTGTGGCTCAGTCATGAGATCTAGGCAGAGGAGGGAGGCAGAGGTAAAGTGCTCACTGAAGAGGTTACTGGTGATGCAGCAGTCGCATTGCAGGTTTGCCACCACCATCGCGCAGTAGATGTGGTCGCGGCAGGATGCATGGCCTCTTTGGAGACCCGGCGGAGGAGGTAAGTGTCACCGCCGTCCAGCCAACGCGTGCGAGCACGCCAATCTACGCCAGCACGAATGGCCTTGGAGTGGCATGAATCCATGCCTCCCGGCACCAGCGACAGGCCAATGCCATGGATCTCGGCTACGGGCGTGACGGTGGCGGTGGTGGCACCAGGGTCGTGCAGGCCTGATCCGAGGCCAGGGAGGCGCCCATCGGATCTAGTCCGAGCGATGCGAGCCCCTTGCTATGCGGTGCCGTGTGGGAGAGAGAGATGGGTTGTGAGAGAGAGGCCGGGGTGAGGGTTGTAGTGGATCTGGTCGGCAAAAGTGTTCAGAGGGCGGGGGAGGGAGGGGGTCGAGACCGACGGCGAGCGGTGGTGGATGGCGGCGAGCGGAGGGGAGGGATCTGGATCGGGGAGCGCTGGGGTTTGTTGGGGAACGTAGCAGAATTCAAAAAAATTCTACGCTTTCACTAAGATCCAACTAAGGAGACATCTAGCAACGACCAAATAAGAGTGCATCTACATACCGTTATGTAAATCGCGAGCGAAAGTTTTCGAAGAAGCGTGGATGAAGTAGTCGTACTCTTCGCGTTCTTCGTCACCGATGATCTAGCGCCGAACGGACGGCACCTCCGCGTTCAACACACGTTTGGTACAGCAACGTCACCTCCTTCTTGATCCAGCATGGGGGGAGGAGAGGTCGTCGGAGATCCAGCAGCACGACGGCGTGGTGGTGGATGCAGTGGAGAATCCTGCAGGGCTTCGCCGGCGCCCTACGGAGGGAGTACGAGGTGTGACGGGAGGGGGAGAGGCGCCAGGGGCAAGGGAGCGGCTGCCCTCTCCCCCCCCCCCCCCACATATATATAGGGGGCCAGGGGGGTGCGCCGGCCCTGCAGATGGGATCTGCAGGGTGGGGCGGCGGCCAAGGGGGGGTTCTTGCCCCCCAAGGCAAGGTGGCGCCCCCTCCCCCTAGGGTTTCAACCCTAGGCACATAGGGAGTGTTGGGGATCGTAGCAGAAAATAAAAAATTTTCCTACGCGTCACCAAGATCTATCTATGGAGTAATCTAGCAACGAGCATAAAGGAGAGTGAGTGCATCTACATACCCTTGTAGATTGCGAGCGGAAGCGTTCAAGAGAACGGGGATGATGGAGTCGTACTCGTCGTGATCCAAATCACCGATGATCCTAGCGCCGAACGGACGGCACCTCCGTGTTCAACACACGTACGGAGCGGGGACGTCTCCTCCTTCTTGATCCAGCAAGGGGGGAGGAGAGGTTGATGGAGATCCAGCAGCACGACGGCGTGGTGGTGGAAGTAGCGGGATTCCAACAGGGCTTCGCCAAGCGCTGCGGGAGGAGGGAGATGTGTCACGGGAGGGAGAGGGAGGCGCCAGGGCTTGGGGTGCTGCTCCCATGCGCCTCCCCACTATATATAGGGGTGGAGGGGGCTGGTTTCTTGCCCTCCAAGTCCATTGGGGCGTTGGCAAAGGTGGGGGAAAGAAATCCCATCATTTCCTTTCCCCACCGATTGTTATCCCCCCTTTTTAGGGATCTTGATCTTATCCCTTCGGGATATGATCTTATTCCTTCTAAGGGGGGATCTTGGTGCGCCTTGACCAGGGGTGTGGAGCCTTGCCCCCACTACCCACGTTCATGTGGGTCCCCCCATGCAGGTGGGCCCCACTTCGGAACCTTCTAGAACCTTCCCGGTACAATACCGAAAAATCCCGAACATTTTCCGGTGGCCAAAATAGGACTTCCTATATATAAATCTTTACCTCCGGACCATTCCGGAACTCCTCGTGACGTCCGGGATCTCATCCGGGACTCCGAACAACTTTCGGGTTTCCGCATACTTATATCTCTACAACCCTAGCGTCACCGAACCTTAAGTGTGTAGACCCTACGGGTTCGGGAGACACGCAGACATGACCGAGACGACTCTCCGGTCAATAACCAACAGCGGGATCTGGATACCCATGTTGGCTCCCACATGTTCCACGATGATCTCATCGGATGAACCACGATGTCAAGGATTCAATCAATCCCGTATACGATTCCCTTTGTCTATCAGTATAGCACTTGCCCGAGATTCGATCGTCGGTATACCGATACCTTGCTCAATCTCGTTACCGGCAAGTCTCTTTACTCGTTCCGTAACACATCATCCCGTGATCAACTCCTTGATCACATATTGTGCACATTATGATGATGTCCTACCGAGTGGGCCCAGAGATACCTCTCCGTCATACGGAGTGACAAATCCCAGTCGCGATTCGTGCCAACCCAAAAGACACTTTCGGAGATACCTGTAGTGCACCTTTATAGCCACCCAGTTACGTTGTGACGTTTGGTACACCCAAAGCATTCCTACGGTATCCGGGAGTTGCACAATCTCATGGTCTAAGGAAAAGATACTTGACATATAGAAAAGCTTTAGCATACGAACTACACGATCTGTGCTAGGCTTAGGATTGGGTCTTGTCCATCACATCATTCTCCTAATGATGTGATCCCGTTATCAACGACATCCAATGTCCATGGTCAGGAAACCGTAACCATCTATTGATCAACGAGCTAGTCATCTAGAGGCTTACTAGGGACATGGTGTTTGTCTATGTATCCACACATGTATCTGAGTTTCCTATCAATACAATTCTAGCATGGATAATAAACAATTATCATGAACAAGGAAATATAATAATAACCAATTTATTATTGCTTCTAGGGCATATTTCCAACAGTCTCCCACTTGCACTAGAGTCAATAATCTAGTTCACATCGCCATGTGATTAACACTCATAGGTCACATCGCCATGTGACTAACATCTAAAGAGTTCACTAGAGTCAGTAATCTAGTTCACATCAATATGTGATTAACACTCAATGAGTTCTGGGTTTGATCATGTTATGCTTGTGAGAGAGGTTGTAGTCAATGGGTCTGCAACATTCAGATCGCTATGTACTTTGCAAAACTTTATGTCATATCGTAGATGCTGCTACCACGTTCCACTTGGAGCTATTCCAAACTGTTGCTCCATTATACGTATCCGGTATCTCTACTCAAAGTTATCCGGATAGGTGTTAAGCTTGCATCGACGTAACTCTTTACGTCGAACTCTTTATCACCTCCATAACCGAGAAACATTTCCTTATTCCTCCAAGGATAATTTTTTTTACCACTATCTGGTGATCCACTCCTGGATCACCTTTGTACCCTCTTGCCAGACATGTGGCAAGGCACACATCAGGTGCGGTACTCATCATGGCATACCGTATAGAGCCTATGACAAAAGCATAGGGGACGACCTTCGTCCTTCCTCTTCCTTCTGCCGTGGTCAAGTTTTGAGTCTTACTCAACTTCACACCTTATAACTCAGGTAAGAATTCCTTCTTTAACTGACCTATTTTGAACTCCTTCAAAATCATGTCAAAGGTGTGTGTTCCTTTTGAAAGTATCATCAGACGTCTTGATCTATCTCTATAGATCTTGATGCCCAATATGTAAGCAGCTTTATCCAGGTCTTCCTTTGAAAAACTCCTTTCAAACAACCCTTTACGCTTTCCAGAAATTCAACATCATTTCGGATCAACCATATGTCATTCACATATACTTATCAGAAATGTTGTAGTGCTCCCACTCACTTTATTGCAAATACAAGTTTCTAACAAACTTTGTATACCCAAAAACTTTGATCACTCCATCAAAGTGTATATTCCAACTCCGAGATGCTTGCTCTAGTCCATGGAAGGATCGATGGAGCTAGCATACCTTTTAGCATCCTTAGGATCGACAAAACCTTTCTGATTGTATCACATACAACCTTTCTTTAAGAAAACTGGTAAGGAAACTTGTTTTGTCATCCATCTGCCAGATTTCATAAATGCAGCTAATGCTAACATGATTCCGACGGACTTAAGCACCGCTACGGGTGAGAAAATCTCATCGTAGTCAACTCCTTGAACTTGTGGAAAACTCTTCGCCACAAGTCGAGCTTCATAGACGGTGACATTACCGTCCACGTCCGTCTTAGTCTTAAAGATCCATTTGTCTCAATGGCTTGCCGATCATAGGGCAAGTCCACCAAAGTCCATACTTTGTTTTGATACATGGATCCTATCTCGAATTTATCGGTTTCTAACCATTTGTCGGAATATGGACCCACCATCGCTTCTCCATAGTTCGTAGGTTCATTGTTGTCCAACAACATGACATTTAAGACAGGATCACCGTACCACTCAGGAGTAGTACTTATCCTTGTCGACCTACGAGGTTTGATAGCAACTTGATCCGAAACTTCATGATCACTATCATTAGTTTCCTCTTCAACAGTCGTAGGTTCCACAGAAACATCTTTCTGTGTTGCACTACTCTCCGGTTGAAGTGAGGGTTCGAAAACCTTATCAAGTTCTATCTTCCTCCCACTCAATTCTTTCGAGAGAAACTCTTTCTCGAGAAAGGACCCGTTCTTAGTGACAAACATTTTTGTCCTTGGATCTGAGATAGAAGGTATACCCAACCGTTACCAATGGGTATCCCATGAAGATGTATTTGTCCGCTTTGGGTTCTGGCTTTTCCCGGCTGAAGCCATAAGCCTCGCAGCCCCAAACATTGAGAAACGACAACTACGGTTTCTTGCCAAACCATACGACGTCGTCTCAACGGACTTAGATGGTGCCCTATCTAAAGTGAATGCAGCTGTCTCTAATGCATAACCTCAAAATAATAGCGGTAGATCGGTAAGAGACATCATAGATCGTACCATATCTCATAAGGTTCGATTATGACGTCCAGACACACCATTACGCTGTGGTGTTCCAGGTGGCTTCAACAGCAAAACAATTCCACAATGTCTTAAGTGATTGCCAAACTCACAACTCAGAAAATCTTCCCTTGATCAGATCGTAGGAACATGATCTTCTTGTTATGATGATTCTTAACTTCACTCTGAAATTGCTTGAACTTTTCAAACGTTTCAGACTTTTGCTTCATTAAGTAAATATACCCATATCTACTCAAATCGTCAGTGAAGATGAGAAAATAATGATATCCACCACACGCCTTAATTCTCATTGGATCACACACATCAGCATGTATGATTTCCAACAAGTCACTTGCCCGTTTCATTGTACCTGAAAACGGGGTCTTAGTCATCCTGCCCATGAGGCATGGCTCACATGTGTCAAGCGATTCAAAATCAAGTGACTCCAAACGTCCATCAGCATGGAGTTTCTTCATGCATTTTATGCCAAAATGACCTAAGCGGCAGTGCCACAAGAAAGTGGTACTATCATTATTAACTCTACATCTTTTGGCATTAATATTATCATCATGTGTATTGCTATAATGGAGATTCAATAAACCATTGGGTGCATGACCATAAAGGTATTATTCATGTAAACAGAATAACCATTATTCTCTAACTTAAATGAATAACCGTATTGCAATGAACATGATCTAATCATATTCATGCTCAACGTAGACACCTGATAACATTTATCTAGGTTCAACACTAATCCCGAAAATAGAGGGAGCGTGCGATGGTGATCTTATCATCCTTGGAAACACTTCCAACACATCGTCACCTCGCCCTTAGCTAGTCTCCGTTCAGTCCGTAGCTTTTGCTTCAAGTCACTAATAATAGCAACTGAACCGGTATCCAATACCCAGGTGCTACAAGGAGTACTAGTGAGGTACACATCAATAATACGTATATCACATATACTTTGTTGAAGTTTCCAGCTATTCTTATCTACCATGTATTTGGGGTAGTTCCGCTACCATGTGACCGTTCCCCTTACAATAGAAGCACTTAGTCTCGAGGTTTGGGTTCAACCATTGGGTTCCTTCATTAGAGCGACAACTGGTTTGCCATTCATGAAGTTTCCCTTCTAGCCCTTGCCCCTTTTTGAAACCAGTGATCTTGTTAAACCATCAACACTTGATGCTCCTTCTTGATTTCTACTTTCGCGGTCTTAAGAACCGCTAATAGCTCCGGGATCATCTCCATCCTTTGCATGTCATAGTTCATCACGAAGTTCTAGTAGCTTGGTGATAGTGTCCAGAGAATTATGTCAACCACTATCTCACCTGGAAGATTAACTCCCACTTGGTTCAAGTGATTTTAGCACCCAGACATTCTGAGCACATGCTCACTAGTTGAGCCATTCTCCTCCATCTTTTTTGGCAAAAGAACTTGTCAGAGGTCTCATACCTCTCAACACGGGCATGAGCCTGAAATCCCAATTTCAGCTCTTAGAACATCTCATATGTTCTATGGCGTTCAAAACGTCATTGGAATCCCGATTCTAAGCCGTAAAGTATGGTGTACTAAACTATCAAGTAGTCATCAGGACGTGTCTCTCAGGTGTTCACAACATCCACAGACAACGTTGTAGGGGTTTGCACATCGAGCGGTGCATCAAAGACGTAAACTTTCTGTGCAGCAGTGAGGACACTCCTCAGACTACGGACCCAGTCCGCATCATTGCTTACAATATCTTTCAACTTAGTCTTTCTCTAGGATCGTATTAAACAGGGAGCTACAACGCAGTTATTGGTCTACAACATAATTTGCGAAGACAACTTAGACTATTGTTCATGACAATGAAGTTCATCTAATGAACTCCCACTCAGATAGACATCTCTCTAGTCATCTAAGTGATACATGATCCGAATCGACTAGGCCGTGTCCGATCATCACGTGAGACGGACTAGTCATCAACGGTGAACATCTTCATGTTGATCGTATCTTCTATACGACTCATGTTCGACCTTTCGGTCTTCCGTGTTCCGAGGCCATGTCTGTACATGCTAGACTCGTCAAGTCAACCCTAAGTGTATTGCGTGTGTAAATCTGGCTTACACCCGTTGTATGCGAACGTTAGAACCTATCACACCCGATCATCACGTGGTGCTTCGGAACAACGAACCTTAGCAACGGTGCACAGTTAGGGGAAACACAATTCTTGAAATTTTAGTGAGAGATCATCTTATTCACTACCGTCGTTCTAAGCAAATAAGATGAAAAACATGATAAACATCACATGCAATCAAATAGTGACATGATATGGCCAATATCATTTTGCTCCTTTTGATCTTCATCTTCGGGGCTCCATGATCATCATTGTCACCGGCATGACACCATGATCTCCATCATCATGATCTCCATCATCGTGTCTTCATGAAGTCGTCTCGCCAAACATTACTTCTACTACTATGGCTAACGTTTAGCAATAAAGTAAAGTAATTACATGGCGTTATTCAGTGACACGCAGGTCATACAATAAATAAGACAACTCCTGTGGCTCCTGCCGGTTGTCATTCTCATCGACATGCAAGTCGTGATTCCTATTACAAGAACATTATCAATCTCATACATCACACATATATCATTCATCACATCCTTTTGGCCATATCACATCACACGGCACATGCTGCAAGAACAAGTTAGACGTCCTCTAATTGTTGTTGCAAGTTTTTACGTGGCTGCTATAGGTTTCTAGCAAGAACGTTTCTTACCTACGCCAAAACCACAACGTGATATGCCAATTTCTATTTACCCTTCATAAGGACCCTTTTCATCGAATCCGATCTGACTAAAGTGGGAGAGACAGTCACCCGCTAGCCACCTTATGCAACTAGTGCATGTCAGTCGGTGGAACCTGTCTCACGTAAGAGTACGTGTAAGGTCGGTCCGGGCCGCTTCATCCCACGATGCCGCCGAATCAAGATAAGACTAGTAACGGCAAGAGAATTGACATGATCTACGCCCACAACTACTTTGTGTTCTACTCATGCAAGATACTACGCATAGACCTAGCTCATGATGCCACTGTTGGGGATCGTAGCAGAAAATAAAAAATTTTCCTACGCGTCACCAAGATCTATCTATGGAGTAATCTAGCAACGAGCATAAAGGAGAGTGAGTGCATCTACATACCCTTGTAGATTGCGAGCGGAAGCGTTCAAGAGAACGGGGATGATGGAGTCGTACTCGTCGTGATCCAAATCACCGATGATCCTAGCGCCGAACGGACGGCACCTCCGTGTTCAACACACGTACGGAGCGGGGACGTCTCCTCCTTCTTGATCCAGCAAGGGGGGAGGAGAGGTTGATGGAGATCCAGCAGCACGACGGCGTGGTGGTGGAAGTAGCGGGATTCCAACAGGGCTTCGCCAAGCGCTGCGGGAGGAGGGAGATGTGTCACGGGAGGGAGAGGGAGGCGCCAGGGCTTGGGGTGCTGCTCCCATGCGCCTCCCCACTATATATAGGGGTGGAGGGGGCTGGTTTCTTGCCCTCCAAGTCCATTGGGGCGTTGGCAAAGGTGGGGGAAAGAAATCCCATCATTTCCTTTCCCCACCGATTGTTATCCCCCCTTTTTAGGGATCTTGATCTTATCCCTTCGGGATATGATCTTATTCCTTCTAAGGGGGGATCTTGGTGCGCCTTGACCAGGGGTGTGGAGCCTTGCCCCCACTACCCACGTTCATGTGGGTCCCCCCATGCAGGTGGGCCCCACTTCGGAACCTTCTAGAACCTTCCCGGTACAATACCGAAAAATCCCGAACATTTTCCGGTGGCCAAAATAGGACTTCCTATATATAAATCTTTACCTCCGGACCATTCCGGAACTCCTCGTGACGTCCGGGATCTCATCCGGGACTCCGAACAACTTTCGGGTTTCCGCATACTTATATCTCTACAACCCTAGCGTCACCGAACCTTAAGTGTGTAGACCCTACGGGTTCGGGAGACACGCAGACATGACCGAGACGACTCTCCGGTCAATAATCAACAGCGGGATCTGGATACCCATGTTGGCTCCCACATGTTCCACGATGATCTCATCGGATGAACCACGATGTCAAGGATTCAATCAATCCCGTATACGATTCCCTTTGTCTATCGGTATAGCACTTGCCCGAGATTCGATCGTCGGTATACCGATACCTTGCTCAATCTCGTTACCGGCAAGTCTCTTTACTCGTTCCGTAACACATCATCCCGTGATCAACTCCTTGATCACATATTGTGCACATTATGATGATGTCCTACCGAGTGGGCCCAGAGATACCTCTCCGTCATACGGAGTGACAAATCCCAGTCTCGATTCGTGCCAACCCAAAAGACACTTTCGGAGATACCTGTAGTGCACCTTTATAGCCACCCAGTTACGTTGTGACGTTTGGTACACCCAAAGCATTCCTACGGTATCCGGGAGTTGCACAATCTCATGGTCTAAGGAAAAGATACTTGACATATAGAAAAGCTTTAGCATACGAACTGCACGATCTGTGCTAGGCTTAGGATTGGGTCTTGTCCATCACATCATTCTCCTAATGATGTGATCCCGTTATCAACGACATCCAATGTCCATGGTCAGGAAACCGTAACCATCTATTGATCAACGAGCTAGTCATCTAGAGGCTTACTAGGGACATGGTGTTTGTCTATGTATCCACACATGTATCTGAGTTTCCTATCAATACAATTCTAGCATGGATAATAAACGATTATCGTGAACAAGGAAATATAATAATAACCAATTTATTATTGTCTCTAGGGCATATTTCCAACAGTCTCCCACTTGCACTAGAGTCAATAATCTAGTTCACATCGCCATGTGATTAACACTCACAGGTCACATCGCCATGTGACCAACATCCAAAGAGTTCACTAGAGTCAGTAATCTAGTTCACATCAATATGTGATTAACACTCAATGAGTTCTGTGTTTGATCATGTTATGCTTGTGAGAAAGGTTGTAGTCAACGGGTCTGCAACATTCAGATCCCTATGTACTTCGCAAAACTTTATGTCATATCGTAGATGCTGCTACCACGTTCCACTTGGAGCTATTCCAGACTGTTGCTCCATTATACGTATCCGGTATCTCCACTTAGAGTTATCCGGATAGGTGTTAAGCTTGCATCGACGTAACTCTTTACGTCGAACTCTTTATCACCTCCATAACCGAGAAACATTTCCTTACTCCTCCACTATCTAGTAATCCACTCCTGGATCACCTTTGTACCCTCTTGCCAGACATGTGGCAAGGCACACATCAGGTGCGGTACTTAGCATGGCATACCGTACAGAGCCTATGACAAAAGCATAGGGGACGACCTTCGTCCTTCCTCTTCCTTCTGCCGTGGTCAAGTTTTGAGTCTTACTCAACTTCACACCTTACAACTCAGGTAAGAACTCCTTCTTTCACTGATCTATTTTGAACTCCTTCAAAATCATGTCGAGGAGGGAGAGAGGTAGGGCTGCGCCAATCGACCGAGGTCAAAACTTGTTCTGGGCAGCCCTAAACTTCACATATATATAGGGGGGAGGTAGGGGCTGCGCCCCCATCTAGGGTTTCCTCCCTAGGGGTGGCGGCAGCCCCCCAGAACCCATCTAGGGTGCGGCCAAGGGGGGGAGAGAGAGGGGGCGCCCTAGGGTGGGCCTTAAGGCCCATCTGGACCTAGGGTTTGCCCCCCTCCCCTCTCCATGCGCCTAGAGACTTGGTGGGGGGGCGCACCAGCCCCCTTGGGGCTGGTCCCCTCCCACACTTAGCCCACGCAGCCACCTGGGGTTGGTGGCCCCACCTGGTGGACCCCCGGGACCCTCCCGGTGGTCCCGGTACATTACCGATATCGCCCGAAACTTTTCCGGTGACCAAAACAGGACTTCCCATATATGAATCTTTACCTCCGGACCATTCCGGAACTCCTCGTGACGTCCAGGATCTCATCCGGGACTCCGAACAACATTCGGTAACCGCGTACATACTTTCCCTATAACCCTAGCGTCATCGAACCTTAAGTGTGTAGACCCTACGGGTTCGGGAACCATGTAGACATGACCGAGACAACTCTCCGGTCAATAACCAACAGCGGGATCTGGATACCCATGTTGGCTCCCACATGTTCCACGATGATCTCATCGGATGAACCACGATGTCAAGGATTCAATCAATCCCGTATACGATTCCCTTTGTCTATCGGTATAGCACTTGCCCGAGATTCGATCGTCGGTATACCGATACCTCGCTCAATCTCGTTACCGGCAAGTCTCTTTACTCGTTCCGTAACACATCATCCCGTGATCAACTCCTTGATCACATATTGTGCACATTATGATGATGTCCTACCGAGTGGGCCCAGAGATACCTCTCCGTCACACGGAGTGACAAATCCCAGTCTCGATTCGTGCCAACCCGACAGACACTTTCGGAGATACCTGTAGTGCACCTTTATAGCCACCCAGTTACGTTGTGACGTTTGGTACACCCAAAGCATTCCTACGGTATCCGGGAGTTGCACAATCTCATGGTCTAAGGAAAAGATACTTGACATATAGAAAAGCTTTAGCATACGAACTACACGATCTGTGCTAGGCTTAGGATTGGGTCTTGTCCATCACATCATTCTCCTAATGATGTGATCCCGTTATCAACGACATCCAATGTCCATGGTCAGGAAACCGTAACCATCTATTGATCAACGAGCTAGTCATCTAGAGGCTTACTAGGGACATGGTGTTTGTCTATGTATCCACACATGTATCTGAGTTTCCTATCAATACAATTCTAGCATGGATAATAAACAATTATCATGAACAAGGAAATATAATAATAACCAATTTATTATTGCTTCTAGGGCATATTTCCAACAGGGAGGGGGGCCCATGTGGTGCGCCAGCCCACCAGGGGCTGGCCACTTACCCCACGCAGCCTAGGGGCCCCACCGGGATGGGTGGCCCCATCCGGTGGACCCCCGAGACCCCTCCGGTGGTCCCGGGACACTCCCGGTGACCCCCGGAGATCACCCGATGGCCGAAACTGGACTTCCTATATATCATTCTTTACCTCCGGACCATTCCAGAACTCCTCGTGACGTCCGGGATCTCATCCGGGACTCCGAACAACTTTCGGGTTTCCACGTGCATGTATCTCTACGACCCTAGCGTTACCGAACCTTAAGTGTGTAGACCCTACGGGTTCGGGAGACACGTAGACATGACCGAGACCACTCTCCGGTCAATAACCAACAGCGGGATCTGGATACCCATGTTCGTTCCCACGTGTTCCTCAATGATCTTCATCGGATGAACCACCGTGCCAAGGATTCACTCAATCCTGTATGTTATTCCCTTTGTCCATCGGTACTGTACTTGCCCGAGATTCGATCGTCGGTATTCCCGATACCTTGTTCAATCTCGTCATGGCAAGTCTCTTTACTCGATCCGTAACCCATCATCCTGTGACTAACTACTTAGTCTCATTGATCTCATTATGATGATGTCTTACCGAGTGGGCCCAGAGGTACCTCTCCGTCATATGGAGTGACAACATCCCAGTCTCGGTTCGTACCAACTCAACAGACACTTTCGGAGATACCCGATGCGTACCTTTATAGCCACCCAGTTACGTTGTGACGTTTGGCACACCCAAAGTATTCCTACGGCATCCGGGAGTTGTACAACCTCATGGTCTAAGGAATAAATATTTGACACCGAAAAGCTTATGCATTACGAACTATACGATCTTGTGCTATGCTTAGGATTGGGTCTTGTCCATCACATCATTCTCCAAATGATGTGATCCCGTTATCACTGACATCCTATGTCCATGGTCAGGAAACCGTGACCATCTGTTGATCAACGAGCTGGTAACTAGAGGCCTACCAGGGACTCATTGTGGTCTATATATTCACACATGTATCGTTGTTTCCGTACAATACAATTCAAGCATGAATAACAGACAATTATCATGAACAAGGAAATATAATAATAATACTTTTAGTATTGCCTCTAGGGCATATTTCCAACAGTCTCCCACTTGCACTAGAGTCAATAATCTAGTTACATTGTGATGAATTAAACACCCATAGAGTTCTGGTGTTGATCATGTTTTGCCCGTGGAAGAGGTTTAGTCAACGGGTCTGCGACATTCAGATCCGTATGCACTTTACAAATATCTATATCTCCATCTTGAACATAATTCCGGATGGAGTTGAAACGGCGCTTGATGTGCTTGGTCTTCTTGTGAAACCTGGGCTCCTTGGTAATAGCAATAGCACCAGTGTTGTCACAGAAGAGAGTCATCGGGCTTGACGCGCTTGGAATGACTCCTAGGTCGGTGATGAACTCCTTCATCCAGACTCCTTCCTGCGCTGCTTCGGAAGCAGCTATGTACTCCGCTTCACATGTAGATGCCGCCACGACGCTCTGCTTGCAACTGCACCAGCTGACTGCTCCTCCGTTCAAAATAGACACGTATCCAGTTTGAGACTTAGAGTCATCCAGATCAGTGTCGAAGCTAGCATCGACGTAACCCTTTACGACGAGCTCTTCGTCACCTCCATAAACGAGAAACATATCCTTAGTCCTTTTCAGGTACTTCAGGATGTTCTTGACCGCTGTCCAGTGTTCCACACCGGGATCACTTTGGTAGCTCCCTACCAAACTTATGGCAAGGTTCACATCAGGTCTAGTACACAGCATGGCATACATGATAGAACCTATGGCCGAGGCATAGGGAATGACACTCATCTTTTCTCTATCTTCTGCCGTGGTCGGCAACTGAGCCTTGCTCAATCTCATACCTTGCAGAACAGGCAAGAATCCTTTCTTGGACTGATCCATATTGAACTTCTTCAATATTTTGTCAAGGTATGTACTTTGTGAAAGACCAATAAGGCGTCATGATCTATCTCTATAGATTTTGATGCCTAATATGTACGCAGCTTCTCCAAGGTCCTTCATTGAAAAACTTTTATTCAAGTAGGCCTTTACATTTTCCAAGAATTCTATATCATTTCCCATCAGCAATATGTCATCCACATATAATATGAGAAATGCCACAGAGCTCCCACTCACTTTCTTGTAAATACAGGCTTCTCCATAAGTCTTTATAAAGCCAAACGCTTTGATCACATCATTAAAGCGAATATTCCAACTCCGAGATGCTTGCACCAGCCCGTAAATCGAGCGCTGGAGCTTGCATACCTTGTTAGTGTTCTCTGGATCGACAAAACCTTCCGGCTGCATCATATACAACTCTTCCTTGAAGAAGCCATTAAGGAATGATGTTTTGACGTCCATTTGCCATATCTCATAATCATAGAATGCGGCAATAGCTAACATGATTCTGACTGACTTCAGCATCGCTACGGGAGAGGAAGTCTCGTCGTAGTCAATCCCTTGAACTTGTCGATAACCCTTAGCGACAAGCCAAGCCTTATAGATGGTCACATTACCATCCGCGTCTGTCTTCTTCTTAAATATCCATTTGTTTTCTATGGCGTGCCTATCATCAGGCAAGTCCACCAAAGTCCATACTTTGTTTTCATACATGGATTCTATCTCGGATTTCATGGCTCCAAGCCATTTATTGGAATCCGGGCCCGCCATCGCTTCTTCATAGTTCGAAGGTTCACCGTTGTCTAACAACATGATTTCCAGGACAGGGTTGCCGTAACACTCTGGTGCGGAACGTGCCCACGTGGACCTTCGAAGTTCAGTGGTAACTTGATCTGTTTCTTCATGATCATCATCAACTTCCTCCCTTGTCGGTGCAGGCACCTCAGGAACAATTTCCTGCGCTGCGCTACTTTCAGGAGGGGTGACTGTCACCTCATCAAGTTCTACTTTCCTCCCACTCACTTCTTTCGAGAGAAACTCTTTCTCCAGAAAGCATCCATTCTTGGCAACAAAGACTTTGCCTACGGATCTGTGGTAGAAGGTGTACCCAATCGTTTCCTTTGGGTACCCTATGAAGACGCATTTTTCCGATTTGGGTTCGAGCTTTTCAGGTTGAAGTTTCTTGACATAAGCATCGCAACCCCAAACTTTTAGAAACGACAGCTTCGGTTTCTTGCCAAACCAAAGTTCATACGGAGTCGTCTCAACGGATTTCGACGGAACCCTATTTAAAGTGAATGCGGCAGTCTCTAAAGCATAACCCTAAAAAGATAGCGGTAAATCGGTGAGGGACATCATAGATCGCACCATGTCCAACAGAGTTCGATTTTGACGTTCGGACACACCGTTACGTTGAGGTGTTCCGGGCGGTGTCAGTTGTGAAACAATTCCACAGTTCCTAAGGTGTGTGCCAAATTCATGACTTAAATATTCACCCCTACGATCTTATCGTAAGAACTTTATTTTTCTGTCACATTGATTCTCAACCTCATTCTGAAATTCCTTGAACTTTTCAAAGGTCCCAGACTTGTGTTCATCAAATAGATATACCCGTATCTACTCAAGTCATCCGTGAGGGTGAGAACATAACGATAGCCTCCGCGAGCCTCAACACTCATTGGACCGCACACATCGGTATGTATGATTTCCAACAAGTTGGTTGCTCGCTCCGTTGTTCCGGAGAACGGAGTCTTGGTCATCTTGCCCAAGAGGCATGGTTCGCACGTGTCAAATGATTCATAATCAAGAGACTCTAGAAGTCCATCTGAATGGAGCTTCTTCATACGTTTGACACCAATATGACCAAGGCGGCAATGCCACAAGTATGTGGGACTATCATTATCAACTTTACATCTTTTGGCATCTACACTATGAATATGTGTATCATCACATTCGAGATTAATCAAAAATAAACCATTGACCAGCGGGGCATGACCATAAAACATATCTCTCAAATAA
Organism: Secale cereale; assembly: GCA_902687465.1. Lineage (NCBI taxonomy): Eukaryota > Viridiplantae > Streptophyta > Magnoliopsida > Poales > Poaceae > Secale > Secale cereale. The sequence continues at coordinate 728,554,324 of LR738714.1, forward strand.
ATAGAACAACCATTATTCTCTGATTTGAAAGAGTAGCCATCTCGCATAAGACGAGATCCAGATACAATGTTCATGCTCAAAGCTGGTACTAAATAAAAATTATTAAGGTTTAAAACTAATCCCGAGGGTAGATGTAGAGGCAGCGTGCCGACGGCGATCACATCGACCATGGAACCATTCCCGACATGCATCGTCACCTCATCCTTCGCCAGTCTCCGCTTATTCCGCAGCTCCTGTTTTGAGTTACAAATGTGAGCAACTGCACCGGTATCAAATACCCAGGAGCTACTACGAGTGTTGGTAAGGTACACATCAATAACATGTATATCATATATACCTTTGACGTTGCTGGCCTTCTTGTCTGCTAAGTATTTGGGGCAGTTCCGCTTCCAGTGACCCGTTCCCTTGCAATAAAAGCACTCTGTCTCAGGCTTGGGTCCATACTTTGGCTTCTTCCCGGTAACAGGCTTACCGGGCGCGGCAACTCCCTTGCCGTCCTTCTTGAAGTTCTTCTTACCCTTGCCTTTCTTGAACTTAGTGGTTTTATTGACCATCAACACTTGATGTTCTTTCTTGATGTCCACCTCCGCTGATTTCAGCATCGAATACACCTCGTGTCAGGGATATGGTTAGTAGGTATAAACCGGATATTGTGAACCGGCTTAGTTATATTGTACTTGGTTTTAATATTTTAGTAGACTACGGCCCATGAGATTTCAAGGCCCATGTATAGAAGTATGGTTTGTAAACCGCCAAGAGATGTAACTTGAGAGATAAGAAAGAAAAGACAGAGACCGAGGCGGACACGATTATGAGCCGGCCTCGGGACTCTGTAAACCGGACCAGGCGTTGCCTCTATATAAAGGGACGGCCTGGACGGTTTAGGGACAAGCAACAAACAATCCGTCGAGACACAGGCAAAGCGAATCCGCTCCCTGTAAACCGACGCCCAAGCAATACCAAACCAACTAGACGTAGGCTTTTACCTTCTCCGAAGGGGCGAACTAGTATAAATCTTTTGTGTCCTTTGTGTGCCATGAATCCTTTCAAGCTAACCCGTGCGATGGTTCCATCATCAAGTCCGCTAAACCGGACATCTGCCGTGTTATTTCCACGACAGTTGGCGCCCACCGTGGGGCCTGCGCACGATGGTTTCGAGTTCTTGAAAGGCGGCTTCGAAGGGTTAAAGGGTTACGCAGTCGGCCGGATGACCAAGAGTCGTCGTGGCCGGATCTACATCGACGACGCGGGTTGGGGACCGGAGGCCGATTCGATCGAATACGAGTACCGGGTCCCCTTCGGCAGCATCCAAGTCTTCATCGGCAAAATTGGTGAACCGGGACCTGAGCCGGACACCCTCCCCAACATCGTCGAGCTGGCTCAGCGTGCGAGATCGGCCCGGATTCAGCCTGCCATGAAGCATGTGTTCGTTGGAGCAATTCACGGAGGCTGAGCCGAGGACGGATCGGAATCTGATGGTGCAACAGTCGTCTACTCAGATGACGAATCTTCATCCGGGGAAACTGAATCTTTGTATCAGTTGCGGGACGGCCGGTCTGAGGGCGAGTCCGATGGAAACAGTATTCCTGACCCCTTTGACCCGCCAAACCGGGTGGCGGTCTTCATGGCCGGTTCACAACCCCCGATGAACGGAACGACAGCAGAAGCTGGTGCAGGGGGAAGCGGTTCAAATCCCTCCCTTACTGAAGTTCTATCCACCTTGATCGAGGAGTTCACGGCTAAGGCGGTGGAGGTCGTAGCTCCGGCAGACAAGGCGCATCATGATGCAGAGCTTCTTCAGTTGAAAGGTCGAATCGATCAGTTAAAGGAGGATTTAAAGGCGGAAGGAGAGATGATAGCCATAAGGCAAGCAGAGTTGGATGATCAAGCCTTTCATTTGAGGATGGAACAGGCCTCTGTGGAGGGAGTAAGGGGGCGAAAGTATCGGTCCCGCCTACCGCCGGGTTACGAATCCGCGAAATTGTTCAGGACACCTGGGGCTGGGGCCAGTAATAATCCGGCCTTAAACCGGAGAACACCCCCGGCTCGGGATGAGCCGGTTCAGCAGCCCGCCGCAGAACAGGAGCGTCGGATTACATCGGCGCCTTATGTTCCTGTCCCTCCAGGACACTATTCAAACCCTTTGGATAATATTGCTGCAGCGGCGGCGCGGTTGGCCGCTTTACCCGTGGAAGAAACGTCTCCGGTGGCGATAGAGGCGCGCAGGGCCCAGAAGCTACTTAATACTGCGTTAATACAGCAGCAAGCGTACTCTCATAGCAGGGAAAGGTTACATTCAACACCACGTCCCAACCGAAGTTATTCTAGACATTGGGAGGAGCCAGAAGTGTCTAGCAGTGAGCGCAGGAGACATCAGCGCAGGCAGGATAATCCGGCGAGGGCGGAGATGCCAGCCCCAGACCTAAACCGGCCTAGATCGGAGGCCAGAGAGGAAATTCGTCAGTCGACGCCGGTTCACACAGCCACTACAGGGACAAGAGCTACAGTGAGCGGTTTCGGGATACAATGTCTTGTCCCCGCCCTACGGAGTGTTAAGTTGCCCAAGGATTTCAAAGGACCTCGCAAGGTACCTAATTACACAGCCGATTTACCGCCCGAAGCTTGGGTGGAAAGTTATGAGATGGCCATGGAGATGCTGGATGAATCGGCTTGTGCCAAATATTTCACTATGATGCTTGAGGGCACGGCCCGGACCTGGCTAAAGGCGCTACCCCCGAATTCTATCGGGTCATGGGGGGAACTGCGCAGTCAGTTCATCAAAAACTTCAAGGATACATGCAAGCAACCGATGTCAGTGATAGATTTAGCAGTCTGTGTGCAAGGAGAGCAGGAGTCTACAGCAGCTTGGGTACGCAGAGTGGCAGAGATCTTACACTCTTCGAATGGTATTAATCCTAGTACGGCGATAGTGATGTTGGAAAACAATTGCCGGTTTGAATCTTTAAAGTTAAAGCTCGGACGGCTTAAAAGGGACTGCAATGACATGGGGACTTTAATGAGTGCTCTGGTGAAATACGGAGACTCAGATAATACAAAGTATCCGGAAGCAGAAGGAGATAAAGCGGGGAAGGCGAGCAAGTCTGGTAAACCGGCGCCGGTTAATCCGGTTACTTCAAGCTTTTTGGGTAAACGGAAGGCAGAAGGTAGTTCCGATTTTGTGGCTAATACTCAGGTTCAAGGCGGCTTTCAGGTTAATCCGTGGGGTTCCGCTCTCCAAACCGGCGGAGGAGATCCGGGCTGGGAGCAGGATTTGGATCGACCTTGTCCAAAGCATAGCGGAAGGGGGAGGATTGCAAGGCATACTATAAGAGAATGCATACCCTTTATGAAGGCGGAGAATGGCCGTTTTAATCCTCCTAGCCGGCCCCCAAACGGCGGTTCAGGGCCCGGGTTTTATGGTTCGAGTTATCAGGGGAACAGTTCCGGATCAGGATATAGGGGCAATAACGGCGGTTATCAACCCCGGCCAGGCGGCCAAAATAGTCAAGGGAATTACAATGGTCAGGGAAATCAATCGCATCATCAAGGTGGTTACAATGGTCAGGGAAATCAATCGCATCATCAAGGTGGTTATCATGGTCAGGGAAATCAATCGCATCATCAAGGTGGTTACAACAGTTAGAATAATCAGCAGCAGGGCCAAGGGAGTTATAATAATCAAGGAAGCCAGCAGCAACAGCGTCCGCAACAACAGCAGCAATCCGGATACCAGAGTAATCCAAAGGAGTTGAGCAGCGGTCAATATCATGTTTTCACCACGAGTTTATGTAAGAGAGACCAGAAGGTTTTAAGGCGGACTGTTAATGCAGTAGAACTGGCGACGCCACAATTTCTCCGATGGTCGGAGCAGCCCATTGTATGGAGCAGAGAGGACCACCCGTTACGGGTAGATAATCCGGGACATTTAGCCTTGGTGGTAGCACCTCAGGTGGGAGGATACAAGTTTACTAAAGTCCTCATGGACGGGGGTAGCAGTATCAATATACTATATTACGAGACCTTCCGTCGTATGGGTCTGACAGATAAAAAGTTAAGAACATCAAACACAGTGTTTCACGGGGTGGTCCCAGGTAAGTCAGCTTATCCCGTTGGTAAGATTGACTTAGAAGTTACCTTTGGAGACGAGTATGATTCCAGATCGGAGATGGTCACTTTTGAAGTTGTCAAAATTAAAAGTCCGTATCATGCTCTGTTTGGAAGGACGGTTTATGCTAAATTTAAGGCTAGGCCATGTTATGTTTACTTGCAGCTTAAGATGTCGGGTCATAAGGGCACGATCACGGTTCATGGCAGTCGAAAGATAGCGGTGGAATGCGAGGAAGGTGATGCAGCTTATGCAGAAGCGGTGTGTGCCACGGAAGAGTTAAAATTTTATAAAGATAATGTCGATCCGGCAGATATTACTCCGCTGAAGAAACCAACGACCGAGCATGATCCGGCATTGAAATTCAAGTCGGCGGAGGAGACTAAGCAGATTGATTTTGTGCCTGGAGACTCGTCTAAACAGTTCACCATCAGTGCTAACCTTGATCCCAAATAGGAAAGCGCGCTCATCGAGTTCATCCGTGAGAACCGGGATATCTTTGCATGGAAACCTTCTGACATGCCAGGTATACCGAGGGAACTCGCTGAGCACAAGTTGAATATTGATCCGAAGTTTAAACCGGTAAAACAGTATCTGCGCCGCTTTAATGAAGAGAGGCGCAAGGCTATAGGAGAAGAAGTGGCCAAACTTTTGGCGGCAGGGTTCATAGTGGAAGTTTTTCATCCGGAATGGTTGGCTAATCCGGTGCTGGTTCTAAAGAAGAATGGGAAGTGGAGGATGTGTGTGGACTACACAGACCTCAATAAAGCTTGCCCAACTGATCCTTTTGCTCTACCTCGCATTGATCAGATTATCGATGCCACAGCAGGGTGTGAGCGGCTGAGTTTTCTGGATGCATATTAAGGTTATCACCAGATCAAGATGGCAGTTGAAGATCAAGAGAAGACAGCTTTCATAACTCCTTTTGGTGCTTTTTGCTATGTGTCTATGCCCTTTGGGATCAAGTGTGCACAGGCAACTTATCAGCGTTGCGTTCAGAATTGTTTGAAAGGGCAGATAGGAAGGAACGTGCATGCTTTTGTGGATGACATTGTGGTCAAATCAAAGGAGGAAAGAACAATGATATAGGACCTCCAAGAAACCTTTGATAATCTTCAAGCTTACAGGATGATGCTTAATCCGGAGAAATGTGCTTTTGGTGTTCCGGCTGGTAAGCTTCTGGGATTCCTGGTCTCGAACAGGGGATTAGAAGCCAACCCGGAGAAGATCAAGGCCATCACATCTTTGACAAAACCGGTTTGCGTCAATGATGTTCAGCGCATAGCAGGCCGGATCACGGCGCTAAGCCGGTTCATCAGTCGATTGGGGGAGAAGGCGATCCCGCTTTATCAAATGTTGAGGAAAACGGACCGGTTCATTTGGAGTGAGGAGGCAAATACAGCGTTTGAGAATTTGAAACAGCAACTAGCAAAACCACCGGTTTTAGCTGCTCCCATTGATAAGGAGCCTTTGCTGTTATATGTTGCTGCAAACACACGGGCAGTCAGTGTTGCAATTGTGGTTGAGCGCAAGGAAGCAGGGAAGGAACATCCGGTTCAGCGCCCGGTTTATTATGTGAGTGAAGTACTCATTGAGTCTAAACAAAGGTATCCGCATTGGCAGAAGTTGGTATATGGGGTGTTCATGGCAAACCGGAAGCTGAAGCATTACTTCCAAGGGCATCCAATAACTGTGGTTAGTTCAGCTCCGTTAGGAGACATAATCCAGAACAGGGAAGCTACAGGCAGGGTAGCCAAGTGGGCCATTGAGCTCAGCCCGCATGAGTTGAAGTATGTACCGCGTACTGCTATAAAATCTCAGGCATTGGTAGACTTCATCAATGACTGGACAGATTTGCAGACTCCTGAGGAGAAGCCGGATCTTACTTATTGGACGATTCACTTTGACGGTTCAAAACAGTTGGAGGGCTCGGGGGCTGGAGTTGTGTTAACTTCCCCCAGAGGTGATAAATTTTGCTATGTCCTCCGCTTATTATTTCCTTGTACTAATAATGCAGCAGAATATGAAGCACTACTTCATGGTTTGCGACTGGCAAAGGAGATGAATTTGAGCCGGGTTAAGTGCCTGGGTGATTCAGATCTAGTGGCACAGCAAGTTTCTGGCAAGTGGGATTCAAGAGACCCCCTCATGGCGGCTTATCGGCGAGAGGTTGAAGCGGTCGCAGGATACTTCAAGGGATATCAGGTGGATCATATAGACCGGCGGAGGAACGAAGCGGCCGACGCTTTAAGCCGGCTAGGGTCGCAACGTAAACCGGTACCACCAAACACCTTTTTGGATGAATTGCACAGTCCTTCGGTTCAAGTACCTTCGGAGAACGACCTAGCTATTCCGGACCCAGAGGCACAATTAGTTGCAGCACTCCATATTATTCCGGATTGGACGTTACCCTATTTGGCGTACTTAAGCCGAGGAGAGTTACCGGAGGACGAAGAGGAAGCACGGCAGATAATCCGGCGTTCCAAGTCTATGACAATTGCAAACGGAGAGCTGCACCATCGTAGCACTTCTGGAGTATTTCAACGATGTGTTTCAGCTGAGGAAGGTTGTGAGATTCTAAGGGAGATTCATGAAGGGGATTGTGGTCATCATGCCGGATCAAAGTCTTTAGTGGCTAAAGCATTCCGACATGGCTTCTATTGGTTAACCGCGCATTCAGATGCGGCGGATCTGGTCCGAAAGTGTGATGCTTGTCAGAAGTTCTCAAGACGTGCTCTTGTTCCGGCATAGGAACTCCGGATGATACCAATAACTTGGCCTTTTGCAACTTGGGGGCTTGACATGGTTGGTCCTTTCAAGAGATCCCAAGATCAGAAAACTCATCTACTGGTAGCAGTAGACAAGTTTACAAAGTGGGTTGAAGCGGAGCCTATAAGCAAGTGTGATGCGGCAACAGCGGTCAAATTCATCAAAAAAGTAATATTCCGGTTTGGCTTTCCACACAGTATCATCACAGATAATGGCACCAATTTATCTCAGGGTGAGATGGAAGAATTCTGTCAACGAGAGCATATTCGTTTGGACGTGTCTTCTGTGGCTCACCCTCAATCCAATGGTCAGGCAGAAAGGGCAAATCAGGAGATTTTGCGAGGAATCAAACCCCGGCTTATGACACCTTTGCAGAGAACCCCAGGTTGTTGGGTTGAAGAATTACCGTCTGTCCTTTGGAGTATTAACACTACACCAAACCGGTCTACAGGTTATACACCTTTCTTCATGGTTTACGGTGCAGAGGCAGTTCTTCCAAGTGACATACGCCATGATTCACCAAGGGTAGCGGCCTATGTCGAAGCTGTTAATGAGGAGTCAAGACAAGACGGTTTAGACCGGTTGGATGAAGAGCGTGATATAGCTGCAGCACGGTCGGCGATTTATCAGCAAGATCTGCGCAGATATCATAGCCGCCGGATTAGAACCAGGACATTCCAGGAGGGTGACTTGGTACTCCGGCTCATCCAAGATCAAACAGATATGCACAAGCTATCCCCGCCATGGGAAGGGCCCTTTGTGGTCAGCAAGAATTTACACAACGGTTCATATTACTTGGTGGACATTCGAGAACACAAGGATTCACGGACATCGGAAGAGGAGACGAAGAGGCCGTGGAACATCGCCCATTTACGGCCATACTATACTTGAGCTATGTGCTCCAATGTATCCTATGTATATATTATAAATAATGAATAAACCGGCACCCTCGGTAAACCGGGGGCTCAGCCCTTTCTCTACATACACAGATCTTGTGACAAGTAACCATATCAGTTTGTTGTCAAATATCATATTTCAATGTGGGCCGGTTTAGAAACTAATTTTTGCAGGGTATGTGAAGGAGCGATAGAACTCTCAGGAACAAGAGATCATATCCGGTTCGTGAAGAGAAAAAGCTCCATGAAAAGCAAAACCCACAGATTCAGGAAGAACCCTAAAGGCCCCTTGGGACAGTCGGTTTGCCCACGTCCCATTGATTGGCTTGGTTGGTGTTTACGGTTCCTTCGGCCCTCTGAACAGTTGATACGCTCACGTTCAGAGATTGGCTAGGCCCCTTGGGACAGTCGGTTTGCCCACGTCCCATTGATTGGCTTTGTTTGTTCTAGCGGCCCTCTGAACAGTTGATACGCTCACGTTCAGTGATTGGCTAGGCCCCTTGGGACAGTCGGTTTGCCCACGTCCCATTGATTGGCTCGGTTTTTGTTTGCGGTTCTATCGGCCCTCTGAACAGTTGATACGCTCACGTTCAGTGATTGGCTAGGCTCCTTGGGACAGTAGGTTTGCCCACGTCCCATTGATTGGCTGAACCTTGCTTTGAGCCTGGCAGCTCTTTGAAAAAGCCTCGACTATATGGTTTGATTTGCAAAAATTGTGTGTTTCTTGGTGTTTCTTGTGTTCTATAACCTTTTAAACCGAGTGGAACAGCTCCAGAAGTTGACCACCAATCTATAAAGTTATAAGTCTGGGTCATGAACACCAGCGAGAATTAAACCGGCGTTCATTATAACCCGGATCGACCTTCATGATGAGCCAACAAATTGGCAGTATATGATCAGTTATAATGACCGGTGTTTTTTAACCGGCCTGGTTTTGACTATAAGTCACCAGTATGAGACAAAACAATGACCGGAGTTTATTAACCCGGCCCAATTGTGATCAAGCCCGGTGTTCATTAAAACCCGGATGGCGTATCAGGCACAAGTTACAATTTTCTGAAACAAGATGAGCCAGATTTATCGACAAGATGGACCGAAGAGTTTCAAGTGTTTATTAGGATTGATGAAGACCGATTAAGGTGACTTTAACATCCTAACCGGTTTAAAGTATATTGGCTACATACATCTCAGCCACTAGGACATATTTTTCGATATTTTTATATGAACAGAAGAAAGCAGCCGCATCAGGCAACGGATCAACGGATGAATACTTCATAAAGACAAAATGTCGGATCACAGCACATTAAGTCTCAGCTAAACCTATTACAAGGCATAAAAAGCCCAATAGTTGGAAACATTGTTTGACGGAATAACAATCATGGTTACAGCAATAGCATTTAAGATTGTGCTTCTCCTTGCTGAGATGGCTGGCCACCGTCTTGATCCGGAACGACTTCATCCTCGTGAAGCGGTTGGAAGTCCGGTGCACGCCAATCAATCTTTGCCAAGGCACGGAAATATACTTCATCGTTGATAAGCTCAACAGGATCAATATCAGGAGCAAAGGTGTGAGGACGAACCGGCGGAATTAAGTTTACAATATCGTAAACCGGTCGCTCCACCCGCTCGTTCTGCAGGTTGTATGATGGATGATATCGCGACAAGTCAGATTCCACCGCAAGCTTGCTGGCGAGGGGACGCATCTCTTTTGTCAGGGCATAAAGATCTTTTTCATTGAAGGTTGAACCGTCCTCCTTGGTATCAGGAAATCCGGTTAACACCTCCTCCGGATCAAGGTCCGGGACCCAAGCTTTAGCCCTTGTAAGGGCCAGAAGAGCACCTCCTCGAGCGGCCGATTTCTTAACTTCCTCAAGACGAGCCGGTAGAATGGACAAACTATTCAAAGTATCCTGGATAGTTGAAGGAGCTGGTTTACCAAATGAAGTGGCACTGATAATCCTTTGCGTTCCGGAGTACAACTGTTCGACCAAGGTATAGCAGGCTTTGAGTTTTTTCCGTAAGTCGTCCCCAAGATGGGAGACACGGCGTCCTACATACAACTATGAAAGTTAAACCGGTGCAAGTCACAGGTTACAAAGATAAAGACAGGAGTTCAGAGTATACTTACCAAAAATAGCAGAGGTCATCAAGTCAATTTGGCACTTTAACCCGGTCGATTCTTCAGTAACCGGATTAAGTGCTCCTTCGGCATCCTGAACACGTTTCTCAAGATCTTTTTTCTGGACTTCAAAAGTAGTCCGCTCCTCTTCAAAGTATTTTTTCAAGTCTTCAGCAGTCTTTAAGCTCACTTGAAGTTCTGTCTTAGCCTTTGAAGCGGCTGACTCAGTCTCTGTAAGCCGGCTTCGAAGTTCGTTGATCTCCAGAGCATTCCGGTTCAGCTCAGCCTGCAGACAAAGTTCAAAAGCAAGATTAGAAATTACAAGTCTCAAGCACACAACCAAGTTGTCTACTTGACACTTGGGGGCTAATGGCAGTTGAAGTAATACAGCAAAGACAATTTGAAAGTACAAGTCTCAAGCACACAACCAAGTTGTCTACTTGACACTTGGGGGCTAATGGCAGTTGAAGCAATGCACCAAAGACAATTTGAAATTACAAGTATCAACTACATAACCAAGTTATTTACTTGATACTTGGGGGCTAATGTATGGATCAGCAGTTCAAACTACAAAGTTCCGGATCACCTTCAGTAAAGCAGCTAAACCGGAACTTGGAGGCTGCTATGAGATAAAGATGCATCAAAAAAGCAAAGTCAGAAGAGGAAACTTACTTCATATTTTTCTCTCATCAGGTTCACCAAGCTGGCTTCATAATCCCGACTGCTGTGGAGCCGGTTCAAATATCCGGAATAAATATCTTGAGCGCTCATACTGGAAAGACTGGATATATCAGTACTCCATTTCCCTTTTTCTTGAGTTATCTTTTCCGCTTTAGCTGTATGTTTTGCTAAAACGGTGGGCTCAGCTGGAGCAACACAAGCGGCACCAGTAACCACGACATCAGGAGAAGTGGGTACATTGGGGGGAATAACATCAACATGAGCCGGATCAAGAGACGCCGGGTTAACTTGAGGAGAATTAACCCGGGCCGGACTTGGTGGATCTTGGACGTTTTCTGTAAGAGGAGTTTCAAGAGCAGGTTCTTCAACCGGAGCTGCAGGAGTACCTTCTGGAGGGACAACTGTGGACGGATCAATCACCGGATCATCAGCAGAAGGGTCAGCAACAGGCTTATTCGCTTTGGGCTTTTTGCTGGGTTTCGGTTTGCTGGAAAACATGCAAAATAAGTTAGCATTATAAAAAAAAGGGGGGTGTCATAAACCGGAAAAGGTGAAGAGAGTTACCCCGGGACGGTCTTCAAAGGAGGAAGCTGCGTAGCGGTTGATTCACCGGAAGAAGACAGCGGAGTTCCCTGATAGTCAGGATCAGACGGTTTAAGGGGTTTTCGGATAAGTCTGGCCTTGGGATGAAGAAGAGTCGGAGAGAGTATCACCTCAGCACGGCGCTTTCGAACCAGAGTTAAGGAGATCCCAGATGACTCCACCGCCAGGCCACTGTGGCGAGTGGTCCGGCGAAAGGCTTCGTGTTGTTGCTTCTTCAAAGTAAAGTTAGGGTCTAACTTAGCATAAGGATGAGAAAATTGATATTTCCTGACGGTCCGACGGCTTTTTTGAGGAAGAGGTTCTGAATCAGAAGAAATAAGAGTTGCCTCAATCTCAGTCGGGTTATCACCTTCAGGCAGTTCCTGTGAAAAGGTATCATTAGGTATGATTACAAGTACATGAAAGCGAGAATTTAAACCGGAGTAAAGCATACCTCGGAGTCCGGATCATCATCCTCAGAAGGAGAACCGGCATCGACGGCTGCTTTCCTCTTTTTGTTTGCAGGGGTTTTCCGGCGAGCCTGCTTTACGGTTTTTTCCTGAGGCTTTCTCCTCCAGAAGGGGTCATCAGCCTAATTGAAAAAGCAAGGGCAATTGAAAGACGGTTCAAAGAGGACGGTTTACAAAGTACAGGGCAAAGAAAAACTTACTTCAGGCAGCTTATTCTTCTTGAAGTACGGGGCCAAGCCAACTTTAGCGCAATCTGTTAAGGAAGGATTGACAATCTTCTTGGCTGACTCCACTACCTCCGATTCAGAAAGCTTATCCTTGGTAAACCTCTGAGGATCATCCGGTTTACCAGAGTATTTGCACATTAGCTTAGGACGCCGGCTTAAGGGAAGGATGCTCCAAGATAGCCAGCAGCGAAGGAAATCAGTGCCGATCAGACCATTTGCCATAAAAGCTCTCAGTTTGGAGATCTGTGATGAGAACCGGGTCCGTTCAGCAGCACTAAGCCGTTGCGGCAAGGGGTGATTCGCCGGAATACGAGTTCCGCGATAACCCGGCAAAGGATTTTCACCTTCAGGAGAAGTGTCTACACAATAAAACCAGGACTTGTTCCAATCTTTTGGATGAGTATGTAAAGCGGCGTGAGGAAAGACTACGTCCCTCCTCTTCTGAATACTAATCCCGCCAAGTTCTTGGTGAGGTCCGCTGGTAAATTCAGTGCGCCGGTTTGCATGAAAGAAATCCCGGAATAAATCAACTGAAGGTTCCTCTTGCAGATACACTTCAGAAAATACTTGGAAATCACAAATGGTTGAAACAGAATTGGGTCCGATATCCTGTGGGTGCAGCTGGAAGGTGGCAAGAACATCCCGGAAAAATCTTGAACCGGGGGGAGAGAAGCCTCTAGAGATGTGGTCCAGAAACACGATGACTTCCCCGGATCTAGGAGTAGGGGGGCATTCATTACCCGGAGCACGCCATTTTAACTCAGACTGAGGGCCTAATGTGCCGATTTTAGACAGCTTGATTAGGTCATCCTCAGTAACGACGGAACGGACCCAATCGCAGGAGACATACTGTTTAGCCATTGAACAAAGTGCTGAAGAAGATAAAATACAGAAACGGATTATGAAAGTACAATGATCCGGGATCTATCTATGAAAATTACGCAACGGTTTAAACTGAGAACTAGTTGGCATGGTTAAACCGGCGATCATAAAACAAGTTATATCATTTCCGGTTTATGGCAGTTGAAGAGGAACAGTTCAACCATTGCGTCAGTTTACAGAGTTTTTTCAAGAGCAGGGCATATCAACTTAAACCGGAACATACTTAGCGAATCTACCAAGGAGAAAAACAGGTTTCCGAAAGATTGCTAAGGGGGAAAGATCTGAGCATGCTGAGGAAAAAGAAACTAATCTAAGAGTATGCAAGGAAAGCTACACAGACTTTATACTAAAAAGATGGATTTACATGCCAGACAGGAGTGATGAAGATTCGACGCATCTACAGCGGGGTAAAAATGGAGAAGATCGAAAAGCAAAATTATTACGAGTCACGGGCTCAAAGAACGAACAAGATGAAGCTTTGCTAAAAGTTCTAATGGCGGAACGGATAAATCTACAGCATTATGTATAGATGGCGAGATCTAAGCTAGTACTAAGCGGAAGATCTGTTGACTGGGCCTAAAGGTCACAAACTCTCTATGAGGAATGTATCTACGAAGAAAGAGGTGAAGCTTTCGTTGGAAGCCCTAATGGCGGAAGAACAAGGAGGAGCGTTGGCAGATGCAGATCAACAATAAGGAGGATGAACATACCTGAGACAGCAAGAATCGACGGCGGAGATTGATCTGGTCGAAGCTCAGGTTGATGCAGCGGCCGGGCGAGGACTAGAGATCCGGCGGTCGTCGGCGGCGGTTTGAGCTCGGGCGGCGACGGAGGAAGAAGACGCAGGAAGAGGACGAAGTGAGAAGGAGGTAATGAATGGGGGGTGGCAGTATTTATAACCAGGAGTCAGATCTGAAACGACAAGTGCGAGAATCGAGGAGACAGAAAATCGGATAAAGATCCCGTGACGCCTCGATCTTCGGGATAACCCTTAAAATACGCTACAGTACAGCTCACGGCGTTAAATGCGGAGATGATGTCATTGTCAGACTTTAATGATCTTGGAGGATGACGTCAGAGCCGGTTTACAAAAAGATGAAGATAAAGAAGAAAATTATACAAGACAAAGAAGACTGATGTGAACAAGTTCAAATCATTCTGGGGCCTAATGTCAGGGATATGGTTAGTAGGTATAAACCGGATATTGTGAACCGGCTTAGTTATATTGTACTTGGTTTTAATATTTTAGTAGACTACGGCCCATGAGATTTCAAGGCCCATGTATAGAAGTATGGTTTGTAAACCGCCAAGAGATGTAACTTGAGAGATAAGAAAGAAAAGACAGAGACCGAGGCGGACACGATTATGAGCCGGCCTCGGGACTCTGTAAACCGGACCAGGCGTTGCCTCTATATAAAGGGACGGCCTGGACGGTTCAGGGACAAGCAACAAACAATCCGTCGAGACACAGGCAAAGCGAATCAATACCAAACCGACGCCCAAGCAATACCAAACCAACTAGACGTAGGCTTTTACCTTCTCCGAAGGGGCCGAACTAGTATAAATCATTTGTGTCCTTTGTGTGCCATGAATCCTTTCAAGCTAACCCGTGCGATGGTTCCATCATCAAGTCCGCTAAACCGGACATCTGCCGTGTTATTTCCACGACACCTCGGGAATGGACTTCTCCATCCCCTGCATATTGAAGTTTCACACGAAGCTCTTGAAGCTTGGTGGGAGTGACTAGAGGATTCTGTCAACGACCGCTTCATCTGGGAGATTCATTCCCAGCTGAGACAAGCGGTTGTGCAATCCAGAAATCTTGAGGATGTGCTCACTGACAGAACTGTTTTCCTCCATCTTATAGCTGTAGAATGCGTCAGAGACATCATATCTCTCGACTCGGGCATGAGCTTGGAAAATCACTTTCAGCTCTTCGAACATCTCATATGCTCCCTGGTGCTCAAAACGTTTTTGGAGCCCCGACTCTAAGCTGTAAAGCATGTCGCACTGAACCAGGGAGTAATCATCACTACGCGACTGCCAGACGTTCAAAACATATTGGGCCGCAACGGGAGCAGGTGCATCACCTAGCGGTGCTTCAAGGACATATGATCTCTTGGCAGCTATGAGGATAATCCTCAGGTTACGGACCCAATCCGTATAGTTGCTACCATCGTCTTTCAGCTTGGTTTTCTCTAGGAACGCGTTGAAGTTGAGGGAAACTGGAGCGTGGGCCATTTGATCTACAAGAGATATTATACAGAATTTAGACTAAGTTCATGATAATTAAGTTCATCTTAATCAAATTTAATGAACTCCCACTCAGAATGACATCTCTCTAGTCATCTGAGTGATACACGATCCGAATCGACTAGCCCGTGTCCGATCATCATGTGAGACGGACTAGTCATCAACGGTGAATATCTTCTTGTTGATCGTGTCTTCTATACGACTCGTGTTCGACCTTTCGGTCTTCCGTGTTCCGAGGCCATGTCTGTACATGCTAGGCTCGTCAAGTGAACCCTAAGTGTATTGCGTGTGTAAATCTGGCTTACACCCGTTGTATGCGAACGTTAGAACCTATCACACCCGATCATCGCGTGGTGCTTCGGAACAACGAACTTTAGCAACGGTGCACAGTTAGGGGGAACACAATTCTTGAAATTTTAGTGAGGGATCATCTTATTTACTACCGTCGTTCTAAGTAAACAAGATGCATAAACATGATAAACATCACATGAAATCAATTAAAGTGACATGATATGGCCAATATCATCTTGCTCCTTGGATCTCCATCTTCGGGGCACCATGATCATCTTGTCACCGGCTCGACACCATGATCTTCATCATCATGATCTCCATCATCGTGTCTTGAAGAAGTCATCACGCCAACTATTACTTCTACTACTATGGCTAACGTTTAGCAATAAAGTAAAGTAATTACATAGCGTTTATTCAGTGACACGCAGGTCATACAATAATTAAGACAACTCATATGGCTCCTGCCGGTTGTCAAGTTCATCGACATGCAAGTCGTGATTCCCTATTACAAGAACATGATCAATCTCATACATCACATATATCATTCATCACATCTTCTTTTGGCCATACCACGTCACATAGCACATGCTGCAAAAACAAGTTAGACGTCCTCTAATTGTTGTTGCAAGTTTTTACGTGGCTTCTATAGGTTTTCTAGCAAGAACGTTTCTTACTTACGCCAAAACCACAACGTGATTTGTCAATTTCTATTTACCCTTCATAAGTACCATGTTCATCGAATCCGATCCGACTAAAGTAGGAGAGACAGACACCCGCCAGCCACCTTATGCAACTAGTGCAAGTTTGTCGGTGGAACCAGTCTCACGTAAGCATACGTGTAAAGTTGGTCCGGGACGCTTCATCCCACAATACCGCCGACTCAAAATTGACTAGTAACGGCAAGAAAGTTGAACAAACTCAAACGCCCACAACTGCTTTGTGTTCTACTCGTGCAAGATGCTACGCATTAAAACCTAGCTCAGATGCCACTGTTGGGGAACGTAGCAGAATTCAAAAAATTTCTACGCTTTCACCAAGATCCAACTAAGGAGACATCTAGAAATGAGCAAATAAGAGTGCATCTACATACCGTTATGTAGATCGCGAGCGGAAGCTTTCAAAGAAGCGTGGATGAAGTAGTCGTATTCTTCGCGTTCTTCGTCACCGATGACCTAGCGCCGAACGGACGGCACCTCCGCGTTCAACACACGTCCGGTACAGCAACGTCACCTCCTTCTTGATCCAGCAAGTGGGGAGCAGAGGTCGTCGGAGATCCAGCAGCACGACGGCGTGGTGGTGGATGCAGTGGAGAATCCTGCAGGGCTTCGCCGGCGCCCTGCGGAGGGAGTCTGAGGTGTGACGGGAGGGGGAGAGGCACCAGGGGCAAGGGTGCGGCTGCCCTCTCCCCCCCCCACATATATATAGGGGCCAGGGGGGTGCGCCGGCTCTGCAGATGGGATCTGCAGGGTGGGGCGGCGGCCAAGGGGGGGTTCTTGCCCCCCAAGGCAAGGTGGCGCCCCTCCCCCTAGGGTTTCAACCCTAGGCGCATAGCGAGGGGGGCCCATGTGGTGCGCCAGCCTAGCAGGGGCTGGCCACTTACCCCACGCGGCCTAGGGGCCCCACCGGGATGGGTGGCCCCACCCGGTGGACCCCCGGAGATCACCCGATGGCCGAAACTGGACTTCCTATATATCATTCTTTACCTCCGGACCATTCCGGAACTCCTCGTGACGTCCGGGATCTCATCCGGGACTCCGAACAACTTTCGGGTTTCCACGTGCATGTATCTCTATGACCCTAGCGTTACCGAACCTTAAGTGTGTAGATCCTACGGGTTCGGGAGACATGTAGACATGACCGAGACCACTCTCCGGTCAATAACCAACAGCGGGATCTGGATACCCATGTTGGTTCCCACGTGTTCCTCGATGATCTTCATCGGATGAACCACCGTGTCAAGGATTCACTCAATCCCGTATGTTATTCCCTTTGTCCATCGGTACGGTACTTGCCCAAGATTCGAACGTCGGTATTCCCGATACCTTGTTCAATCTCGTCATGGCAAGTCTCTTTACTCGATCCGTAACCCATCATCCCGTGACTAACTACTTAGTCACATTGAGCTCATTATGATGATGTCTTACCGAGTGGGCCCAAAGGTACCTCTCCGTCATATGGAGTGACAACATCCCAGTCTCGGTTCGTACCAACTCAACAGACACTTTCGGAGATACCCGATGCGTACCTTTATAGCCACCCAGTTACGTTGTGACGTTTGGCACACCCAAAGTATTCCTACGGTATCCGGGAGTTGTACAACCTCATGGTCTAAGGAATAAATACTTGACACCGAAAAGCTTATGCATTACGAACTATACGATCTCGTGCTATGCTTAGGATTGGGTCTTGTCCATCACATCATTCTCCTAATGATGTGATCCCGTTATCACTAACATCCTATGTCCATGGTCAGGAAACCGTGACCATCTGTTGATCAACGAGTTGGTAACTAGAGGCCTACCAGGGACTCATTGTGGTCTATATATTCACACATGTATCGCTGTTTCCGTACAATACAATTCAAGCATGAATAATAGACAATTATCATGAACAAGGAAATATAATAATAATACTTTTATTATTTCCTCTAGGGCATATTTCCAACAGGGTTCGCTGCGCGGGGGGGAGAGAGGAGTGGTGTACGATGGAGTGAGAGGAGGGCAAGTCGTGCGGTGGAGAGAGAGAGAGGAGAGAGAGGATGGCCACGACTG
>LR738714.1:728572476-728594835 GCA_902687465.1 Secale cereale
GGAGGGCAAGTCGTGCGGTAGTCCGAGTGGATCTAGGAGGAGAGGGGAGGGGCTGCCAGCGCTGAGGTTGGAGGTCGCCGGTGCGACTGGAGAAGAGGACGGCGGCGGATTGGTTTGGGCTAGGGTTGGGGCGGCGGCGGATTCAGATCGGATCAGAGTGAGGGAGAGAAGAGAGGGGCGTCAGTGCGTGGGAGAGAAGGGCGCGAGAGGAGGAGTGCGGGACGTGGGTGAGACCGGCGACGTGCGGGCCGTTGGATCCAGCAACATCCAACGGTGATTTATCCACGATCCGCATGAGAGGCCTGTGGACCAATCAGAACACATTATACAAGGTGTGATATTTTGACCATTTAAATTGGTCGTAATCGACTAAAAATAAGGTGCTAAATCATGTTAGCTATTTTATTATGACCTGAAAAAATGAAAAAAAAAACTTCTCATTGTGTCAGCAAATTTGACTTTAGTTTTCAGGAATAATCACAAATTGAAATAAGACAAATATTTTTTTAAAGAGTTATGAGAAATGAGTTCTTTTAAATCATTTTTCCTTTTGAGTGCCCAAAATAAGTTTTTTTGTGAAGGACTTACCATATATTTGTTGCCAAATTGTACCAAATCAATTTTCTAAAATACAAGGCCATATATAATGCTGAATTGACCAAATGGTTAGGTGTCAAAAGTTTCGATGCACCTCTCATGAAAAAGACAAATTTCCGTCGATTTAGTAGAAAGCGGATAAAATTTGTACTGCAGCTGCCTCATAGTTTGCTCTTTATTTTTTCCAAAAATCATTTCTAAGTACGTAAGTATCTATTTGATCATAGAAACACAAAAAAAATTCCAAGATTCAACCACTATCTAAGAACGGTCATGCCCGTCGTTTGACCCCATTTTGAAACGGGCATAAAAAATTCAAAAAAAATAAAATAAATTGGAAAACCTTCGCATTGTGTCATTATATATGACCAAGTTTCCAGGAAAAATAATAAACTTGTAATACGGCAATTATTTTAAAAAAGTGTTCTCAGAAATGAGCTATCATGCGTGAAGATTCATGGCTTTCAAGCCAAATGATCAATCATATGGACACATTCATGGCATAGTTTGTTCAAATGATCTCATATTGTGCACAAGGGTGCATCTTGGAATGACAAACAATGTTGCCTAAGGGAGTTTTCACTTTCTTTGGATGAAAAAATCATTTTCCATTTTTCGAGTGCCCAAAAGGAGGTTTTTTGTGAAGGACCTCCCAAATATTTATTGCAAAATTGGACCAAATCATTTTTCTAAAATACTAGGACATATTTAATGAACAATTTAGCAAATGGTTGGGTGTCAACAAATTTCATCCACCTCTCGTGAAAAATACAAATTTCCGTCTATTCAGCTCGAAGCGGGTCAAATTTGAACTGTAGTTGCCTTGTAGTTTGCTCTTTATTTTTTACAAAAATCATTTATAGGTACATAAGTATCTATTTAATCAGAGAAACACCAATAAATACCAAGATTCAACCACTAGCTAGGAACGGTCATTCCCGCCGTTTTGACCGCATTTTGAAACGGGCATAAAAAATTCAAAAAAAAATCAAAAAATTGGAAAACCTTCGCATTGTTTCATTATATATGACCAAGTTTCCAGGAAAAATAATAAACTTGTAATACGGCAATTCTTTTTAAAAAGTGTTATCAAAAATGAGCTATCATGCGCGAAGATTCATGGCTTTCAAGCCAAATGATCAATCCTATGGCCACATTTAGGGCATAGTTTGTTCAAATGATCTCATATTGTGCACAAGGGTGCATCTTGCAATGGCAAACAATGTTGACTAAGGGAGTTTTCACTTTCTTTGGACGAAAAAATCATTTTCCATTTTTCGAGTGCCCAAAAGGAGGTTTTTTTGTGAAGGACCTCC
This sequence comes from Secale cereale, assembly GCA_902687465.1. Taxonomy (NCBI): domain Eukaryota; kingdom Viridiplantae; phylum Streptophyta; class Magnoliopsida; order Poales; family Poaceae; genus Secale; species Secale cereale. Next base: position 728,574,390 of record LR738714.1, read on the forward strand.
CAAATAATTGTTGCAAAATTGGACCAAATCAATTTTCTAAAATACTAGAAAAAATTTAATGCACAATTGACAAAATGGTTGGGTGTAAAAAGTTTTGATCCACCTCTCGTGAAAAAAAAACAAATTTCCGCCGATTCAGTTGGAAGCGGGTCAAATTTGAACTGCGACTGCCTCATAGTTTGCTATTTATTTTTTCCAAAAATCATTTCTAGTTACATAAGTACCTATTTAATCATAAATACATGGTTTGGTGGCGATACGTCGAGGTTTGGGCGGTGGTCGAGGGCCCCAACTCTAGAGCGCGTAAACTCGCATGCCCGCCGCGTGGTCACCGCGTGACTGTGGCATTGCCATGTGTTCTGGGCAGCCTAGGCATGTCTAGTGGGTTGGGCACTCCCCAGGTAGGTGCTAGGAAGAAAATTACAACATAAGATTCTCACGAGGAGACCGATCGATGCTCAAACATGAATTAGCAGCCAAGTGTTTGATTAGCGGTACGGGAAATGCACATGGCTAATGGGCGTGAGTTTTGGTTCAGGATGATCAGTTACTAAGAAGACCGTCTTCACAAATTTTCAGCTCAAAAGGGGGAGTCTAGGTGGTACTTGCTTTGCAAAGTACCACACTGGACATAAATACGAATGTTGAAGCTGGGCTCAAAATAATGAATGGATTGAGCTGGCATTTGGTGGAGGATAGTTATTTGGGCATAGGAAAGCACTGTAGAAAATGGATACCATTTGGACATGCCAAAGTGGTACTTCCTTCACAAAGTGTTTTTTGAACAGAACAGGAAAATGAATATTTTTGAATTATTTTTGAACTAGGCAAGGAAGGTTTTTTGCATATTTGACGAAGATATGACCCAAAGAATTTATAAGATTTTTTGGGGATTTTTGGGAATGACAGAAATATAGGTTGCTTCACAACCTAGGGCAAAAACTGCCACATGGACATGACACATAGGCAAAACTGATGAGGTGGCGCCTAGTCGTAGCAACCCACCACAATTTACAAGGTCATGACTATCTATATTGGTCATCATCAGCTAGAAATAAGGCAGCGAATCAGTGCTATCTGCTTTATGACCATTTCGTATAAGGAAATTATGACCTTTCTGACCAAAATGGTCGTTATAGTTTAGGGTTTGGAACCCCCGAACAGCTTTTGACCAATTGGTCTGAAATGGTCATAGATCTATGACCAATTCTCCCAGGGTCACTGACATAAGTTGACATATTTCTTGTAGTGGGAACTAGGGTTTTCTCTCTTGTTCTGATGGTTTCGGGGTACGTAGGTATATATAGGAAGAAGGAGGGCACCGGGAGCCAGACGTGGGGCCCACGAGGCAGGGGGCGCACCCTATAGGGGGGCTCCCCCCCACGCTCGTGGATGCCACGTGTTCCCTACTCCGTGGTTCTCAAGTCTCCCGTGCGTATTTTCCTCCAAAATTATCTCTCCCAAAGTTTCATTCCATTTGGACTGCGTTTGATATTCCTTTTCTGTAAAACTCTAAAATAGGCAAAAAAAACAGCAATCTGGATTGGGCCTTTGGGTTAATATGTTAGTCCCAAAAATAATATAAAAGTGTGTAACAAAGCCATTAAACATCTAAAACATTATAAATAATAGCATGGAACAATCAAAAATGATAGATACGTTGCAGACGTATCAAGCATCCCCAAGCTTAATTCCTGCTCGTCCTCGAGTAGGTAAATGATAAAAACAGAATTTTTGATGTGGAATGCTAACCAACATAATTTTCAATGTAATTCTCTTAATTGTGGCATGAATGTTTAGATCTGAAAGATTCAAGACAAAAGTCTATATTGACTTAAGAAATAATAATACTTCAAGCATACTAACAAAGCAATCATGTCTTCTAAAAATAATATGGCTAAAGAAAGTTATCCCTACAAAATCATATAGTCTGGCTATGCTCCCTCTTCATCACACAAAATATTCATATCATGCACAACCCTGGTTTCAGCCAAGAACTTGTTTTCATACTCTATTATTTCAAACCTTTCAACTTTCATGCAATACATGAGCGTGAGCCATGGACATAGCACTGTGGGTGGAATAGAGAGGTGGTTGTGGAGAAGACAAAAAAGGAGGGAGATAGTCTCACGTCGACTAGGAGTATCAACGGGCTATGGATATGCCCATCAATAGATATCAATGTGAGTGAGTATGGATTGCCATGCAACGGATGCACTAGAGCTAAAAATGTATGAAAGCTCAACGAAAGAAACTAAGTGGGTGTGCATCCAACTTGCTTGCTCATGAGGACATAGGGCATTTGAGGAAGTCCATTGTACGAATATACAAGCCAAGTTATGTAATGAAAATTCCCACTAGTATATGAAAGTGACTAAACATGAGACTCTCTATCATGAAGAACATGGTGCTACTTTGAAGCACAAGTGTGGAAAAAGATAGTAGCAGTTGTCCCTTTTTTGGAGGGGCTTTATTTATTTAGCCTTTCCTCACATGGGACAATGCTCTAATAATGATGACCATCACACTTTCACTGAATTACAACTCGATACTAGAACAAAGTATGACCCTATATGAATGCATCTGGCGGTGTACCGGGATGTGTCATGAATCAAGAGTGACATGTATGAAAAATTATGCATGGTGGCTTTGCCACAATTACGATGTGAACTACATGATCATGCATGGCAATATGAGAATATGAAGCGTTTCATATGAACGAAACGGTGGAAAGTTGCATGGCAATACATCTCGGAATGGCTATGGAAATGCCATGATAGGTAGGTATGGTGGCTGTTTTGAGGAAGATATATGGTGGGTGTATGGTACCAGCGAAAGTTGTGCGGTACAAGAGAGGCTAGCAATGGTGGAAGGGTGAGAGTGCGTATAATCCATGGACTCAACATTAGTCATAAGAACTCATATACTTATTGCAAAAATTTACGAGTAATCGAAACAAAGCAATCAACGCATGCCCCTAGGGAGGGGGTTGGTAGGAGTTAACCATCGCGCGCCCCCGACCTCCACACAAAGGATGACACTCTACAAATACCTCATGCTCTAACTACGTCACATAGCGGTTCACCATACGTGCATGCTACGAGAATCACTAACCTTAACACAAGTATTTCTCAATTTCATAATAACTCCACTAGCATGACTCTAATATCACTATCCTCATATCTCAAAACAGTTATCAAGCATGCAACTTATCATCATATTCAATGCACTTAGTATGAAAGTTTTTACTACATTGATCTTGGATGTCTATCATGTGATGGCTAGTTTTATAGCCAAAGCACATTACCATGCTGTTTTAATATACTCTCAAAAGGATATAAGTGAAGCATGAGAGATCAACAATTTCTACAAAATATAATTACCACCATGCTCTAAAAGATGTAAGTGAAGCACTAGAGCAAAAACTATTCAACTCAAAAGATATAAGTGAAGCGCATAGAGTGTTCTATCAATTCCTAGGCCATATTTAACTTTCTCAAATAGGTGTATCTAGCAAGGATAATTGTGGCAAACTTACAAGCAAAGACTCAAATTATACATGACGCTCCAAGTAAAACACATATCATGTGGTGAATAAAAATATAGCTCCGAGTATAGTTACCGATAGATGAATACGAAAGAGGGGATGCCTTCCCGGGGCATCCCCAAGCTTAGGCTTTTGGTTGTCCTTGAATTTTACCTTGGGGTGCCTTGGGCATCCCCAATCTTAGGCTCTTGCCACTCTTTGTTCCATAGTCCATCAAAGCAATACTCAAAACTTGAAAATTTCACAACACAAGACTTAGACAAAATCTCGTGAGCTCCGTTAGTATAAGAAAACAAACCACTACTTAAAGGTACTGTAATGAATTCATTCTTTGTTTATATTGATTTTAAACCTACTGTATTCCAACTTCTCTACGATTCATACTTCCCAATACTACTCATAGATGCATCGAAATAAGCAAACAACACAGGAAAAACAGAATCTGTCAAAAACAGAACAGTATGTAGTAATCTGTAACTTTTGCATACTTCTGTAACTCCAAAAAAATTGAAATAAATTGGTAAACGTGATGAATTTGTCTATTAATCATCTGCAAAAATAATCAATTAAATAGCACACTCCAGTAAAATCTGGTGACCATTCTAGCGAGTGCTAACGATTCTGTTTTTCACAGCAAGATCATATAAACTTCACACAAGTCTTCCCAAAGGTTCTACTTGGCACAAACACTAATTAAAACACAAAACCACATCTAAACAGAAGCTAGATGCAATATTTATTCCTATACAGAAGCAAAAACAAAAAATATGAAATTGGGTTGCCTCCCAACAAGCGCTATCGTTTTACGCCACTAGCTAGGCACGATACATGGATAGATCTAGGGAATGCCATAATGATTAGATATATCGCGAAAACTCATCTCATATTCCCTATGCTCAGCAGCAAGTTTCCTTTGTGGCAAGCAAAAGTAATCAAAAGGGCTAAATTTAATGGGACAAAAGTCCCCCATATCAAGCTCAGGAGGAATAGGTTCCTCTTTTGGCCCTTTATAGTGTACAACTAATTCATCGTTATAGGCATTCTTTTGGCAGAAGGTCATGAGGCTTCGCGCAAGGGAGAAGCCCAACCCATTGTTTTGAATAGCAAAATCATCGTCCAACTCAGAAATTCTATCAACCAAGACATCGGTAGGAACCTTTTTCCCAAGGTTTTCATTAAAAGCAACATGATCAGGAGATCGCAACCGCATTATGTCTTCTTGATTAAATAAGATAGCCTCTATGGGAGGTCGACCAGCATCTACCCCGTAATGAGCAAAGATTTCTTTGGCCTCTTTCATGATAAATCTAAATTCATGAGCCAAAAATATAGTAGCCGCACTCTTAACAGAAGAATGCTCAATATTGGAAAACTCCAGAAAAATTCTCTGAATAAAGGGATGCATATGGATAAGTTGCCTTTCAATTTCTACTATAATCATAGATATGGCATCCGCAAGGCTACTAGTTCTGAAGAATAGAGCCACCCATAGTGGGCAAAGCACCGGCACAAGTAAAGAAGTCTTGAAGAACTCCTTTCCCAATGATATTACCACTACCAACCCGGAATTTCTTAATATGTAAAGTGGTAGTTTCATCCGGAGGGTCAACATAGACGTTGTCCTCAACATTACTACCCTTCTCGATAAGATCTTCCCCCATCTCAGACATGAGGGCAAGCGAACGATAAACACATGACAAATAGAAGGGCAAATAAAACGGCAAGGGTGAAGTGGGGGAGAGGAAAATGAGAGGCTAAAATGTAATGCGAAGGATAAGGGTTTGTGATAGGTACTTGGCATATGACTTTTGCGTAAGCCTCCCCAGCAACAGCGCCAGAAATTCTTCTTGCTACTTCTCGAGCTTGTGTTGTATTCCCTCGAAGAGGAAAGGGTGATGCAGCATAGTAGCGTAAGTATTTCCCTCAGTTTTTGAGAACCAAGGTATCAATCCAGTAGGAGACCACGCGCGAGTCCCTCGCACCTGCACAAACAAATAAGAACTTCGCAGCCAACGCGATAAGGGGTTGTCAATCCCTTTACGGTCACTTACGAAAGTGAGATCTGATAGAGAAGATAGTTTGATATTTTTGGTATTTTTGGATATAAGAGCAGAAAGTAAAAGCGGAAAAGTAAAGTAGATTGTAGATTGATATGTTGAGAATAGACCCGTGGGCCATAGTTTTCTCTAGTGGCTTCTCTCGTGATAGCGGTATTCTATGGTGGGTAAACAAATTACTGTCGAGCAATTGATAGAAAAGCAAATAATTATGAGACTATCTAGGCATGAACATTATATATAGGTATCACGTCCAAAAGTAGTAGACCGAAAAGATTCTGCATCTACTACTATTACTCCACACATCGACCGCTGTCCAGCATGCATCTAGAGTATTAAGTTCATAAGAACATAGTAACGCCTTAAGCAAGATGACATGATGTAGAGGGATAAACTCAAACATAGTGATATAAAACCCATCTTTTTATCCTCGATAGCAACAATACAGTACGTGCCTTGCTGCCCATACTGTCACTGGGAAAGGACACCGCAAGATTGAACCCAAAGCCAAGCACTTCTCCCATTGTGAGAACTATAGATCTAGTAGGCCAAACCAAACCAATAATTCGAAGAGACTTGCAAAGATATTATAATCATGCATAAAAAGTTCAGAAAAGAACCAAATATGTCTCATAGATAATCTTGATCATAAACCCACAATTCATCGGATCTCGACAAACACACCAAAAAATGAGATTACATCGAATAGATCTCCTCGAAGACCCAGGAGAACTTGGTATTGAGATCCAAAGAGAGAGAAGAAGGTATCTAGATACTAGCTATGGACCAGAAGGTCTGTGGTAAACTACTCACAACTCATGGTGAGGCGTTGATGATGATGTAGAAGCACTCCGTGGTAGATCCCCCCTCCGGCGGAGCTCGAATACAGGCCCCAAGATGGGATCTCACGGGAACAGAAGGTTGCGGCGGTGGAAATAGGGTTTTCTCTCTTATTCTGATGGTTTCGGGGTCCGTAGGTATATATAGGAAGAAGGAGGGCACCCTCGTGGGGCCCACGAGGCAGGGGGCGCTCCCCCACCCTCGTGGACGCCACGTATGCCCTACTCCATGGTTCTCATGTCTCCCGTGCGTGTTTTCCTCCAAAAATATCTCTCCTAAAGTTTCATTCCGTTTGGACTCCGTTTGATATTCCTTTTCTGTAAAACCCTGAAATAGGCGAAAACAGCAATCTGGACTGGGCCTTTGGGTTAATTGGTTAGTCCCAAAAATAATATAAAAGTGTATAAGAAAGCCCATTAAACATCTAAAACATCATAAATAATAGCATGGAACAATCAAAAATTATATATCAGGGCTCAGCCGCGAAACTGGTTTTTACCTGAGTCAAACAAAACAAAGAGACAGATGAAAGCTCAAAAGTTCCTAAAACAAAGGGTTCGGTCCATTCGAATGTTCCAAACAAAAGTAAAACAAGCACAAAGCCCGTCAGAGTATATGGTTACATCAACCACCCCGCATTCCGGGGCAAATTTAATCAAGCATCGGGCTAGGGGCTCGATGAAGGTCTCCAGGGCGATCCCGTCGGCAATGCGCATGGTATGCCTCGACGAATGTATCCACGAAGTCCGGAAACTTGAGCTTCTTGGTGTTGGCCACTCGGAGGTTCTTCAGCTTTTCCTCATCCACGTCCTTGCAGTGGACCCGGACGAGTGACAAGGCCACATCAGTGCAACTCCGAGCTGCCGACTTCTTCCACACTTGCATTCGAGCGGGAATCTCAATACGTCGAGTCATGATCGACTGCAGGTCTATCTGGGTCTTCTCACTAGGCGACAGCTCCTTGTCAATCCACTCTATGGCGCCCCTCACCCAAATGATATAGCCCAAGCAGTTCTCTAGATGGTCCTCCAGACGCAGGACGGGGAGGGCTGCCTTGTCATAAACCCTGGATCTTGCGGGGTTCAGATCCCTCTTGATCCTCTCCGTCTCTAGCTCCTAGTTATAGTAGTGTTCTGTTCGGAAGAAATGATTCGCAAATGAGTAATGGAAGAAAATCACTCATCCCAAGGAATTCCATTTGGACAAAGAAGGAGCTTACCGACAAGCTTCTCATACATCTCCGTGCAGAAATCTTTAATACGTCGCTCCATCACGTTCTTCTTCTCGGTGAGCTGCTCGACCATCTCCTCCGGAGTCTTTTCATCCTTCTCGAAGGTGTCGGCTTTGTCCTTAAACTTCTTCTCCCACTCGGAAGATTCGCCCTTCACAATAGTGATAGCACTCTTGAGGTTCTTGATTTCCTCCTCCAATTTGCCGACTGTCAGCAGCTTCTCGTCGGCGAGCTTGGTCTTGGTTTTGGCTTCCTTCTGGGCCAGCGCCAGCTCCTTGTCCTTGTTCTCTGGGGCCTACTTCATAGTTTCAAAAGAAATAGAAGTCTTGAGCTTCTTTACAGGTTGGGTGTTTTTGCTACGAACATATGTCAGAGCGGAATAACTCGGATCAAAGGGGAACAAACAACGTACAATAATGGGCCGGCGGAAATGTCTTACCACCCAACGCCTTCATCTCCTTCTCTGGTGGAGAATTTTGTGCTTCTCTGCATTCAAGTCCACTCTGAGGGATATCACCTCCTTCTCTAGGGTAGTGCAGTGAGACCCCAACTCACAGGCTCTCTACACCATACATAAGACAAATAGTCATAAACATGGAGATAAAATCGACACCTTGATCTACTTCATTTGGATGATTTCTAAGCCAGCGAGGAAGAAGATCGACGGCAACAACATCCTAATCTACCTTCATTCGACTAACTTCCAAGTCGGTGATGAAGAAGATCGAGGATAACAACACCCTGATCTACTTCATTCGGCTGATTTCCAAGTCAGCAAGGAAGAAAATTGAGGACAACAACACCCTGATCTACCTTCATTCGAATAACTTTCAAGTCAGCAACGAAGAAGATCATATCTATTGTCTCACCAGAAGATGAGCACCCCGAGTGCCACGCAACGGTTCTAAAGACTGTCATTGATTGCGTGCAATCAACAATAGTCTCGAGGACTACACCCTGTGGATGCACTAAGTGTGCCCCCACTGGAAAGTGACTCATGTTGAGATAAAAATGGCAAACAGCCCTAGCGCAAAACAGCCACAGTGCTAAGACTATCACCAAGTACCTCCAGTCAGCGGTAGCCTCGGGGACTACACCCGGTGCACTCAGCGTGCCCCCACTGGATCGCGATCACTCGAAAAAGTCTCGGCTAAACCTGAGTGAGAGCGACTACAAAAAAACACACACATAAGTTCTAAGATTCCTGACGACTGCTTCTAGTCAGCAGGCTCCTCGGGGACTACACCTAGTGCGTGCACTCACGTGCCCCCACTAGAACAAAAACACCCAGCGGGTGTGCCCTGCGCAAACCCACCTACCAGAATCTTACTCACAACGAAAACCAAAAAAGTAGGAACTTCGACTGCAAATCCCACTCACAATGGTACTTACTCGGACGTTGGTCTACGTTGCCTTGCTGGCATCATAAGCTTCCTACAATCGTCCGCACATCAACCCCACCTGGATCAAGGCCTCCTTGCTCGCTCCCACTTGGTCTTCTGGGACATGGTTTAGAGGGAAGGAGGTGGTGGGGACTGACAGAGATGCTGATGCAAGCCTCGGAGCCGGAACCATCGCGGCTGCAGGCATTGGCCTGCTCGGAGGAGCTGGTGTAGGCCTCGCAGCTGGGACCACTGCAGTCATGGACGCCAAGCTGCCCTGGGCCAGAGGACTCAGGCCCATGGCTTTTGCGGCGGCCTTCGTCGGGGGAGCACGATCCAGCCGACGAGAGGAGGCCCCCCTGCATGGGCACGTTCGCGCATGACGCTTTTTCCTTGCCAGCCTCTGGGTTGGGCGGGTCGGACCTCTCTTCGTCATCCAGCTGGATGATCTCTGGTGGAGCTGCACGAGTACACAAACCAGAAAAATCAGCGAAGAATGGTCGTAAGAAACATGGCCGCTGTAATTAGTCGGCACTAAAATACATTTGGAAGTGGTGGCGTCCGCCGCGTCAACATTACCCTGGTCCTCCTTGTGAGCGTGCGGGTCCACAGACGTTGTTGAGTTGTCGTTGCTACAAAGATCAAACAACACTCGATCGTTAGCCGAGTCAATGCAACAACATACAAAGAATTGACAAGAACACACGTTGAAGCCACGGGCACGTCCACTCAGATCTGATGCACAGCGGCCTTCTGAGGCTTGGATGTAGCATGCTTAAGCCACTTCTCAGCAGAACTCTCCGCCTCCGCGCGCGAGTGCTTCGAGCTGCGAGCCGCCCATCCTGGAGCAAGTCAGCTGATGGGATCCCCCTACCTTTCCACTTGGATCATGCAGCACCTTTGAGCGGGTTCGCTAGGGGCCTCATAGGACGGGAAGGACTCAGCCTCCTCACCTTCCTCAGAGCTCTCGTCCTCATAGTTGTCCTCTTCGTCATCATCGTCATTCACCTCCTAGTAGTGGCACGCAGTGTCACTCGGCACATCCTCAGGTGACCATTCAACTGCCGAAATGCTAGAGATCATGTTCTTGAAATCCTAAAGGACGAAGTCGTCACAACTTCAAAGTCGGGCATTGAAAGAATAATACATGTGCAGTCCAATTGAACACCAGATGCGTACCTCTAAGGGCTACATGTCCTTGGAGTATGGGGGCACCCTCCTGGCCCCCTTGGGTTGTCTCGAGCACAAGTGATTGCTCAGATCTTGGCCCCCACGTCTTTCTTAGCTTAGTCTTTCGGATGCACCCGGATGGGGTCACTCGCCCCTCGTACGTCCACATCGGGTGGGCCCTGGCCTGCAGCGGCTGGATCCTTCGAGTGAGGAACATCTCCAGTAGATCCATCCAACTGACACCAGCGTTCACGGCGCAGACGAGGGCAATGAACAAGATGCTGATGCATGCCTTCTCCTCCTTCGTCACCTAAACGGACTCGAGAGCCCACACCCTCTCTGCAGAGTACGGAGGAAGGTCCGACTGGTAGTTGGCCCAGGGGACGTCTCTGCAGTAGAAGCAGGTTCCTGGCCACCCCTTAACAGAGTAGGATAATCTCATTTTGGGGAAGGCGTTGCCGCCTCGAAGCTGGATGCTAGGGCACCGCAAATCTGGGTGACTTGGGTCTTCTCATTATTCAGCGAGTCCTTCTTGATGTCCATTGACCGGCAAGTGAAGCTGTGCTTCAACAGTCCCAAGTGGGGATAGCAACCGAGGATGTTTTCGCAAAGGGAAACGAAAGCCGAAAGGTAGACGATAGCATTGGGAGGAAGGTGGTGGAACTGCACACCGAAGTAGTCAAGAAATGCTCAGAAGAAAGGGTGGGGTGGCATCGAGAAACCTCTCTCCATGTGAGTGACCAGAAGGACGTGTTCGTCCTCCCGCGGCGCCAGCTCGACCTCCCCCGTCGCCGGGCCATCTGTCTTGCGAGATGAGTCCCTCCACGACGAGCTCCTCCAATCGACTGGCTGAAACATGCGAGTGGATCCAATCCCCGAACGCGCCCCATGACGCCGCACCAAAGCCCGGGGAGGAAGCCCTCCCTGCCTTCTTCGCCTTCTCCGCCTTGGTTGTGGAGTCCTTTGAAGGAAATATGCCCTAGAGGCAATAATAAAGTTGTTATTTATATTTCCTTATATCATGATAAATGTTTATTATTCATGCTAGAATTGTATTAACCGGAAACTTAGTACATGTGTGAATACATAGACAAAACAGAGTGTCCCTAGTATGCCTCTACTAGACTAGCTCATTGATCAAAGATGGTTATGTTTCCTAACCATAGACATGAGTTGTCATTTGATCAACGAGATCACATCATTAGGAGAATGATGTGATGGACTAGACCCATCCGTTAGCATAGCACTATGATCGTTTAGTTTTATTGCTATTGCTTTCTTCATGACTTATACATGTTCCTATGACTATGAGATTATGCAACTCCCGAATACCGGAGGAACACCTTGTGTGCTATCAAACGTCACAACGTAACTGGGTGATCATAAACATGCTCTACAGGTGTCTCCGAAAGTATTCGTGGTGTTGGCATAGATCAAGATTAGGATTTGTCACTCCGAGTGTCGGAGAGGTATCTCTGGGCCCTCTCGATGATGCACATCATAATAAGCCTTGCAAGCAAAAGACTAATGAGTTAGTCACGAGATGATGTGTTACGGAACGAGTAAAGAGACTTGCCGGTAACGAGATTGAACTAGGTATAGAGATACCGACGATCGAATCTCGGGCAAGTAACATAACGATGACAAAAGGAACAACGTATGTTGTTATGCGGTTTGACCGATAAAAGATCTTCGTAGAATATGTAGGAGCCAATATGAACATCCAGGTTCCGCTATTGGTTATTGACCGGAGATGAGTCTCGGTCAGGTCTACATAGTTCTCGAACCCTTAGGGTCCGCACGCTTAACGTTTGATGACGATCGGTATTATGAGTTTATGAGTTTTGATGTACCGAAGGTAGTTCGGAGTCCCGGATGAGATCACGGACATGACGAGGAGTCTCGGAATGTCCGAGACATAAAGATTGATATATTGGACGACTATATTCGGACACCGGAAGTGTTCCGGAAAAGTTTCGGATTTAACTGGATTGCCGGAGGGGGTTACCGGAACCCCCTACGAGGGGGGATGGTCCATAGTGGGCCTTGAGGAAAGGAGAGAGGCAGCCCATAGAGGCTGGCCGGCGCCCCACCTAGGGATCCTAGTTGGACTAGGATTGGGGGGGCGCCACCTCTCCCTCTTTTCCTTTCCCTCTCTTCCTTCTTGATGGACTCCTACTAGGAATAGGATTGCAATCCTATTTCTAGTAGGATTGCCCTAGCCTCACCATAGGAGGCCGGCCGGCCCTCCCCTCTTGCTCCTTTATATACGGGGGCAGGGGGGCACCCAAAGACACACAAGTTGAATTGTTCCAGCCGTGTGCGGTGCCCCCCTCCACAGAAACACACCTCGGTCATACCATCGCAGTACTTAGGAGAAGCCCTGCGCCGGTAGATACATCATATCCGCCACCACGCCGTCGTGCTGACGAAACTCTCCCGTGAAGCTCAACTGGATCAAGAGCTCGTGGGACGTCATCAAGCTGAACGTGTGCTGAACACGGAGGTGCCGTACGTTCGGTACTTGATCGGTTGAATCGCGAAGAAGTTCGACTACATCAACCGCGTCACTTGACGCTTCCGCTTCCGGTCTATGAGGGTACGTAGACACACTCTTCCCTCTCGTTGCTATTCATCTGGTAGATAGATCTTGCGTGATCGTAGGAAAATTTGAAAATACCTCGTTCCCCAACAGTGGTATCAGAACCCGGTCTATGCGTAGATGATATGCACGAGTAGAACACAATGAGTTGTGGGCGATAGTAGTCATACTGCTTACCAGCATGTCATATTTTGCTTCGGCGGTATTGTGAGATGAAGCGGCCCGGACCGACATTACGCGTACGCTTACGCGAGACTGGGTTCATCGTTAGGAGCACTCGTTGCTTAAAGGTGACTGGCGGGTGTCTGTCTCTCTCACTTTAGCTGAAACAAGTGTGGCTACGCCCGGTCCTTGTGAAGGTTAAAACAGCACATACTTGACGAAACATCATTGTGGTTTTGTATGCGTAGGTAAGAACGGTTCTTGCTAAGCCCATAGCAGCCACGTAAAACTTGCAACAACATAGTAGAGGACGCCTAACTTGTTTTTGCAGGGCATGTTGTGATGTGATATGGTCAAGACATGATGAGTTATACGGTTTTGTATGAGATGATCATGTTTTGTAATGTTATCGGCAACTGGCAGGAGCCATATGGTTGTCGCTTTATTGTATGAAATGCAATCGCCATGTAATTGCTTTACTTTATCACTAAGCAGTAGCGATAGTCGTAGAAGCAATAGTTGGCGAGATGACAACGATGCTACGATGGAGATCAAGGTGTCGCGCCGGTGACGAAGGTGATCATGACGGTGCTTTGGAGATGGAGATCAAAAGCACAAGATGATGATGGCCATATCATGTCACATATTTTGATTGCATGTGATGTTTATCTTATTATGCTTCTTATTTTGCTTAGAACGACGGTAGCATTATAAGATGATCCCTTACTAAATTTCAAGGTATAAGTGTTCTCCCTGAGTATGCACCGTTGCAAAAGTTCATCGTGCCGAGACACCACGTGATGATCGGGTGTGATAAGCTCTACGTTCAAATACAACGGGTGTAAGCCAGTTTTGCACACGCAGAATACTCGGGTTAAACTTGACGAGCCTAGCATATGCAGATATGGCCTCGGAACACTAGAGACCGAAAGGTCGAGCCTGAATCATATAGTAGATATGATCAACATAAGATGTTCACCATTGAAACTACTCCATCTCACGTGATGATCGGACATGGTTTAGTTGATTTGGATCACGTGATCATTTAGATGACCGGAGGGATGTCTATCTAAGTGGGAGTTCTTTAATTAAGATGATTAAATTGAACTTTAATTTATCATGAACTTAGTCCTCGTAGTATTAGCATATCGATGTTGTAGATCAATAGCTCACGATGTTGCTCCCCATTTATTTTATTTTATATGTTCCTAGAGAAAACTAAGTTGAAAGATGTTAGTAGCAATGATGCGGAATTGTTCCATGATCTGAGGATTATCCTCATTGCTGCATAGAGAATTATGTCCTTGATGCACCGCTAGGTGACAGACCTATTGCAGGAGCAGATGTAGACGTTACGAACGTTTTGACAAAAGCTCGGTATGATGACTACTTGATAGTTTAAGTGCACCATGCTTTACGGCTTAGAACCGGGACTTCAAAAACATTTTGAACGCCACGGAGCATATAAGATGTTCCAAGAGTTGAAAATAATATTTCATACTCATGCCCGTGTCGAGAGGTATGAGACCTCTGACAGTACTTTGCCTACAAGATGGAGGAGAATAGCTCAACCAGTGAGCATGTGCTCAGATTGTCTGGGTACTGCAATTGCTTGAATCAAGTGGGAGTTAATCTTCCAGATAAGATAGTAATTGACAAAGTTCTCTAGTCACTATCACCAAGTTAGTAGAACTTCGTGATGAACTATAATATGCAAGGGATGACGAAAGTAATTCCCAAGCTCTTCGCAATGCTGAAATCGGCGAAGGTAGAAATCAAGAAAGAGCATCAAGTGTTGATGGTTAACAAGACCACTTGTTTCAAGTAAAGGGCAAAGGGATTGAAGGGGAACTTCAAGAAGAATGACAAGCAAGTTGTCACTCCCATGAAGAAACCCAAAGCTAAACTCAAGTCTGAAACTAAGTGCTTCTACTGCAAAGGAAAAGGTCACTGGAAGTGGAACTACCCTAGATATTTGGTGGATAAGAAGGATGGCAAAGTGAACAAAGGTATATTTGATATACAGATTATTGATATGTATTTTACTAGTGTTCATAGCAACCCCTCGGTATTTGATACTGGTTCAGTTGCTAAAGAGTAGTAACTCGAAATGGGAGTTGCATAATGAACAGAAACTAGTTAAAAGTGACGATGTGTATTGGAAGTAGTTCCAAGATTGATATGATCATCATCGCACACTCCTTATACTTTCGGGATTAGTGTTGAACCTAAATAAGTGTTATTTGGTGTTTGTGTTGAACATGAATATGATTTGATCATGTTTATTGCAATACGGTTATTCATGTAAGTTAGAGAATAATTGTTGTTCTGTTTACATGAATAAAACCTTCTATGGTAATACACCCAATGAAAATGGTTTGTTTGATCTCGATCGTGTGATACACATATTCATAATATTGAAGCCAAAAGATGCAAGGTTAATAATGATAGTGCAACTTATTTGTGGCACTGCCGTTTAGGTCATAATGGTGTAAAGCGCATGAAGAAACTCCATAGTGATGGACTTTTGGAATCACTTGATTATGAATCACTTGGTGCTCGCGAACCATGCCTCATGGGCAAGATGACTAAAACTCCGTTCTTCGGAGCAATGGAGCGAGCAACAGATTTGTTGGAGATCATACATACATATGTATGTGGACCAATGAGTGTTGCAGCTCGCGGCGGGTATCGTTATTTTCTGACCTTCACTGATGATTTAAGCAGATATGGGTATATCTACTTAATGAAGCACAAGTCTGAAACATTTGAAAAGTTCAAAGAATTTCAGAGTGAAGTAGAGAATCATCGTAACAATAAAATAAAGTTTCTATGATCTGATCGTGGAGGAGAATATTTGATTTACGAGTTTGGTCTTCATTTGAAACCATGTGGAATAGTTTCACAACTCACGCCACCCGGAACACCACAGCGTAATGGTGTGTCCGAACGTCGTAACCGTACTTTATTGGATATGGTGCGATCTATGATGTCTCTTACCGATCTACCACTATTGCTTTTGGGGTTATGCATTAGAGACAGCTACATTCACGTTAAATAGGGCACCATCTAAATCCATGGAGATGACACCGTATGAACTGTGGTTTGAAGAGAAACCTAAGCTGTCATTTCTTTAAGTTTGAGACTGCGATGCTTATGTGAAAAAGTTTCAACACGATAAGCTCGAACCCAAATCGGAGAAGTAAATCTTCATAGGATACCCAAAAGAAACTGTTGGGTACACCTTCTATCACAAATCCGAAGACAAGGTCTTTGTTGCTAAGAGTGGATCCTTTCTAGAGAAGGAGTTTCTCTAGAAAGAAGTGAGTGGGAGGAAAGTAGAACTTGATGAGGTAATTGTACCTTCTCCCAAATTGGAAAGTGGAACATCACAAAAACTAGTTCCAGTGATTCCTACACCAATTAGTGAGGAAGCTAATGATGATGATCATGAAACTTCAGATCAAGTTTCTGCTGAACTTCGTAGATCAACCAGAGTTCGTTCCGCATCAGAGTGGTACGGCAACCTGGTTCTGGAAGTCATGTTACTGGACCATGATGAACCTATGAACTATGAGGAAGCGATGATGAGCCCAGATTCCGCAAAATGGCTTGAGGCCATAAAATCTGAGATGGGATCCATGTATGAGAACAAAGTGTGGACTTTGGTTGACTTGCCCGATGATCGGCAAGCCATCAAAAATAAATGGATCTTCAAGAGGAAGACTGATGCTGACGGTAATGTTACTGTTTACAAAGCTCGACTTGTTGCGAAAGTTTTTCAACAAGTTCAACGAGTTGACTACGATGAGACTTTCTCACCCGTAGCGACGCTTAAAGTCTGTCCGAATCATGTTAGCAATTGCCGCATTTTATGAAATCTGGCAAATGGATAACAAAACTGCATTCTTTAATGGATTTATTAAAGAAGACTTGTATATGATGCAACCAGAAGGTTTTGTCAATCCTAAAGGTGTTAACAAAATTTGCAAGCTCCAGCGATCCATCTATGGACTGGTGCAAACATCTCGGAGCTGGAATATACGCTTTGATAAGTTGATCAAAGCATATAGATTTATACAGACTTGCGGTGAAGCCTGTATTTACAAGAAGTGAGTGGGAGCACTACAACCATTCTGATAAGTATATGTGAATGACATATTGTCGATCGGAAATGATGTAGAATTTTCTGGAAAGCATAAAAGAGTATTTTGAAAGGAGTATTTCAAAGAAAGACCTTGGTGAAGCTGCTTACATATTGGGCATCAAGATCTATAGAGATAGATCAAGACGCTTGATAAGACTTTCGATGAGTACATACCTTGATAAGATTTTGAAGTAGTTCAAAATGGATCAGTCAAAGAAGGAGTTCTTGCCTGACTTGTAAGGTGTGAAGTTGAGTAAGACTCAAAGCCAGACCACGGCAGAAAAATATAGAGAGAATGAAAGTCATTCCCTATGCCTCAGCCATAGGTTCTATAAAGTATGCCATGCTGTGTACCAAACATGTTGTGTACCTTGCCATGAGTTTGTCAAGGGGGTACAATAGTGATCCAGGAGTAGATCACTGTACAGCGGTCAAAATTATCCTTAGTAACTGGATGACTAAGGAAATGTTTCTCGATTATGGAGGTGATAAAGAGTTCGTCGTAAAGGGTTACGCCGATGCAAGCTTTGACACTAAATCCAGATGACTCAAAGTATCAATCTGGATGCGTATTGAAAGTGGGAGCAATTAGCTAGAGTAGCTCTATGTAGAGCATTGTAGACATAGAAATTTGCAAAATACATATGGATCTGAATGTGACAGACCCGTTGACTAAACTTCTCTCACAAGCAAAACATGATCACGCCTTATTACTCTTGGGTATTAATCACATAGCGATGTGAACTAGATTATTGACTCTAGTAAACCCTTTGGATGTTGGTCACATGGCGATGTGAACTATGGGTGTTATTCACATAACGATGTGAACTATCGGTATTAAATCACATGGCGATGTGAGCTAGATTATTGACTCTAGTGCAAGTGCGAGACTGAAGGAAATATGCCCTAGAGGCAATAATAAAGTTGTTATTTAAATTTCCTTATATCATGATAAATGTTTATTATTCATGCTAGAATTGTATTAACCGGAAACTAAGTACATGTGTGAATACATAGACAAAACAGAGTGTCCCTAGTATGCCTCTACTAGACTAGCTCATTGATCAAAGATGGTTATGTTTCCTAACCATAGACATGAGTTGTCATTTGATCAACGAGATCACATCATTAGGAGAATGATGTGATGGACTAGACCCATCCGTTAGCATAGCACTATGATCGTTTAGTTTTATTGCTATTGCTTTCTTCATGACTTATACATGTTCCTATGACTATGAGATTATGCAACTCCCGAATACCGGAGGAACACCTTGTATGCTATCAAACGTCACAACGTAACTGGGTGATCATAAAGATGCTCTACAGGTGTCTCCGAAAGTATTCGTGGTGTTGGCATAGATCAAGATTAGGATTTGTCACTCCGAGTGTCGGAGAGGTATCTCTGGGCCCTCTCGGTAATGCACATCATAATAAGCCTTGCAAGCAAAAGACTAATGAGTTAGTCACGAGATGATGTATTACGGAACGAGTAAAGAGACTTGCCGGTAACGAGATTGAACTAGGTATAGAGATATCGACGATCGAATCTCGGGCAAGTAACATACCGATGACAAAAGGAACAACGTATGTTGTTATGCGGTTTGACCGATAAAAGATCTTCGTAGAATATGTAGGAGCCAATATGAACATCCAGGTTCCGCTATTGGTTATTGACCGGAGATGAGTCTCGGTCATGTCTACATAGTTCTCGAACCCGTAGGGTCCGCACGCTTAACGTTTGATGACGATCGGTATTATGAGTTTATGAGTTTTGATGTACCGAAGGTAGTTCGGAATCCCGGATGAGATCACGGACATGACGAGGAGTCTCGGTATGTCCGAGACATAAAGATTGATATATTGGACGACTATATTCGGACACCGGAAGTGTTCCGGAAAAGTTTCGGATTTAACTGGATTGCCGGAGGGGGTTACCGGAACCCCCTACGAGGGGGGATGGTCCATAGTGGGCCTTGAGGAAAGGAGAGAGGCAGCCCATAGAGGCTGGCCGGCGCCCCACCTAGGGATCCTAGTTGGACTAGGATTGGGGGGGCGCCACCTCTCCCTCTTTTCCTTTCCCTCTCTTCCTTCTTGATGGACTCCTACTAGGAATAGGATTGCAATCCTATTCCTAGTAGGATTGCCCTAGCCGCACCATAGGAGGCCGGCCGGCCCTCCCCTCTTGCTCCTTTATATACGGGGGCAGGGGGGCACCCAAAGACACACAAGTTGAATTGTTCCAGCCGTGTGCGGTGCCCCCCTCCACAGAAACACACCTCGGTCATACCATCGCAGTACTTAGGAGAAGCCCTGCGCCGGTAGATACATCATATCCGCCACCACGCCGTCGTGCTGACGAAACTCTCCTGTGAAGCTCAACTGGATCAAGAGCTCGTGGGACGTCATCAAGATGAACGTGTGCTGAACACGGAGGTGTCGTACGTTCGGTACTTGATCGGTTGAATCGCGAAGAAGTTCGACTACATCAACCGCGTCACCTGACGCTTCCGCTTCCGGTCTACGAGGGTACGTAGACACACTCTTCCCTCTCGTTGCTATGCATCTGGTAGATAGATCTTGCGTGATCGTAGGAAAATTTGAAAATACCTCGTTCCCCAACATCCTTCGCCATGGATTTAGTCGCCATGCGCGCTTGAGTGGGGAAGCGAAGCGGAGGCGTCGAGAGGGATCACTACAGGAATCATCTATTTTGCCGACAAGAAGCCTTTTTGCCGTCAGCTAATCGTCGTGGTAGACGGCAAAGATTATTTCGCCATCGTGAACCTGACGGCAAATGATGACTAACGGCACATACATATTTTGCCGTCTGTAAAAAAACTGATGACGGCAAAGACATATTTTGTCGTCTGTAAAAAAACTGATGACAGCAAAGACATATTTTGCCATCCGTAAAAAAACTGATGACGGCAAAGACATATTTTGTCGTCTGTAAAAAAAATGATGACGGCAAAGACATATTTTGCCGTCTGTAAAAAAACTGATGACGGCAAAGATATTTTGCCGTTTGTAAAAAAAATTCTAACGGCAAAACAAGAAACACACCTCGCAGATCGATCTCTCGGATCGATGAGGTGGCAGCATCTTGGACACACATCTAACGCACTCAAACACGCCCCCACCCACGCACTGACCAGCACGCGTCCCCAGGACTCCACCGCCCCACCCGTGACCGAACCATCCTGGCCGACCCCACCCACCCCGTCTCGATCTCCTCTCTCCTTATCCTCTCGCGCGACCTCCCCCTCTCTCTCGAACGCATCCAGCGCCTGCATCTCCCTCTCTCTGCC
>LR738714.1:728595093-728650047 GCA_902687465.1 Secale cereale
CCGCAGCTCCACCCACGGGCGGCCCCGCCCCCACCGCAGCTCCACCCACCGGCGGCCCCGCCCCCACCGCAGCTCCACCCACCGGCGGCCGCCCGCGTCCCTACCCCATGGCGCCGCTGGCCTGGGCCCTCCCCCAACGCCCCGACCAGCTGCATACCGGCGCTCCCCCGTCGCCCTGAGTTGCCGCACGTGGCTGGGCCTGCTCCCCAGCGCCATCGGCCCCGACCCCTTCCCCATCTTCACCCCTGCCCTCGTCGGCCCAAGAAGCCACCAGCGTCCGCACGCCCGGCTTCGCTCGCCGTCGACCACCAGCAGGCGCCCGCCTCTGCCTCCGTTGCTTATGCGCCGCGACCTCCCCGTGACGTGCGACAAGGTTGTATGGATATTGTGGTGTTCTTCAACAGTTCAGCAGTGTGTATGGATATAGTGTATGGATATAGTGTATGGATATTGTGTATGGATATAGTGTATGGATATTGATTCTTGAAACAGCAGTGTGTATGGATATTGTGGTGTTCTTCGTCAGTTCATTCCCCTCTGAAAAAATTAGATATATATTTTTTATTAAAAAAACTTTGCCGTCTATGATATATTCTGGCTGACGGCAAAGGCACTGACGCCGTCTGTCAGTCGGTCCGTTCTGTTAAAAGGTTTTTTTTTGCCGTCTGGTAATTTTTTATGACGGCAAAATCGGTTGACTGACAGCAAATTCTTTGCCGTCTGCCCGACAAATGCTGACAGCAAAATCCCCTTTGCCGACTTTGTCTTTGCCGACAAGGTTTGCCGTCATGGGCTGACGGCAAAATATTTGCCGTCTGTAATCCTGCCTTTGCCGTCTGTTGGAGCCTGATGGCAAAATGCCTGATTCCCGTAGTGGGAGAGAAAGGGATCTGGAGGCTTGACCCCAGCCCTCAAATCCTTTTATATCTCTAGCAGAATCACGCGTCGGATCTCACTCCGCTGATCTCTTGATCGAGGGTGCACGCAACGAAGCGGTACGTGGGGAAACTGCGCCACGTGGAGGATTTAGCGGGCAAAAATCGAGGAGCCGCACCCCCACTTTCCCCTCTAGCGCATGTCGTTACCGCTTCCGCGTGTGCACGTGCAAATTCAAATCCCGGGATTTCCGGGACGGGTCAACCCGATTAACCCCCCACGATTCCTTTCCACGTGCACTGACCACCCTCCACGGGAATCCGTGCGCTCGACCACACTAAACACCTGACTGAAGTCCTCTTCAGGATTGTTGTGAGGCGAGCTTGACGCCCCTCCGCGGGTTGACTTAGCCCTTTCATTAGGCTCTAAGGCGCATGACTCGTAAATCTGGACTCGTACGCGGCCCGCACTGGCGTTCCGCCGGGATAAGGAGTGGCACCTCTCCGGAGGGTCAGACCACCCGCTGGCGTCGCCACTCGGGTTATAATTGCATGCCCTCACTTGGGCCTCAAGTCCATCTCCTCCGAGAGACATGCGAATACCACCAGGTTTTTCTCGGCAATCAACGATACCCGGTCACCTGAGAAAACGTGTAGTCCAGAATCCGTTGTGTTTTTGTCCGAGGAACAGCGGGCCACGACTCGGATACATATTCCAAGTGCCCCCGCGGAGTTCAGACATAATAGAAGGATCGATCCACTTGTCCTATGAAACCTCAACCTATTCGGGGGCTAATGATGCGGTTACCTATTCAGAGTAGGGTCAACATGGGACCCACATGGGGGCCCACACCACTGATGATAGGTCCCTGGATCATACCAACATTTGGATGCTTAAACTAGGAAGTCCACCCGGATGCCTCGACATCACTCGGGCGACCACCTCCCACTTGGCTGACAAACCACCACTCGGACCAAGGAGGCGAAGGGGCTGCATGGGAGCTGCAACAGTCGAGGAATCATAAGCCGTCCATTAAACAAAATTGCAGTAGTAGAGGCTCATTACACCTGTAATTGACGCATTCAATGTCACTTAATACCCCGGTGACGTGAAGGACATGGATCATCAAACAAAACCAAGCCTCAGGGCATGAGACGTAGGGCTGTTACCTGCACCGAGAGGGGCTTGAACTCGTTAAACACCGAGTGTTACACCTGCGCTGTAGCTAGGCTCTGTCCCTCATTCATACCCCTAGTACACCGAGTGTTACACCTGCGCTGTAGCTAGGCTCTGCCCTGAAGGAAATATGCCCTAGAGGCAATAATAAAGTTGTTATTTATATTTCCTTATATCATGATAAATGTTTATTATTCATGCTAGAATTGTATTAACCGGAAACTTAGTACATGTGTGAATACATAGACAAAACAGAGTGTCCCTAGTATGCCTCTACTAGACTAGCTCATTGATCAAAGATGGTTATGTTTCCTAACCATAGACATGAGTTGTCATTTGATCAACGGGATCACATCATTAGGAGAATGATGTGATGGACAAGACCCATCCGTTAGCATAGCACTATGATCGTTTAGTTTTACTGCTATTGCTTTCTTCATGACTTATACATGTTCCTATGACTATGAGATTATGCAACTCCCGAATACCGTAGGAACACCTTGTGTGCTATCAAACGTCACAACGTAACTGGGTGATCATAAAGATGCTCTATAGGTGTCTCCGAAAGTATTCGTGGTGTTGGCATAGATCAAGATTAGTATTTGTCACTCCGAAGTGTCGGAGAGGTATCTCTGGGCCCTCTCGGTAACACACATCACAATAAGCCTTGCAAGCAAAAGACTAATGAGTTAGTCATGAGATGATGTGTTACGGAACGAGTAAAGAGACTTGCCGGTAACGAGATTGAACTAGGTATAGAGATACCGACGATCGAATCTCGGGCAAGTAACATACCGTTGACAAAAGGAACAACGTATGTTGTTATGCGGTTCTGACCGATAAAAGATCTTCGTAGAATATGTAGGAGCCAATATGAACATCCAGGTTCCGCTATTGGTTATTGACAGGAGATGAGTCTCGGTCATGTCTACATAGTTCTCGAACCCGTAGGGTCCGCACGCTTAACGTTTGATGACGATCGGTATTATGAGTTTATGAGTATTGATGTACCGAAGGTAGTTCGGAGTCCCGGATGAGATCACGGACATGACGAGGAGTCTCGGAATGTCCGAGACATAAAGATTGATATATTGGACGACTATATTCGGACACCGGAAGTGTTCCGGAAAAGTTTCGGATTTATCGGGATTGCCGGAGGGGGTTACCGGAACCCCCTACGAGAGGGGATGGTCCATAGTGGGCCTAAAGGGAAAGAGAGAGGCAGCCCATAGGGCTGTCCGGCGCCCCCACCTAGGGTTCCTAGTTGGACTAGGATTGGGGGGGGGGGGGCGCCACCTCTCCTATTCCTTTCCCTCTTCCTTCTTTTGGTGAATCCTACTAGGAATAGGATTGCAATCCTAGTCCTAGTAGGAGTCCACTCCCTAGCCGCACCAGGAAGGGCCGGCCGGCCTCCCTCCCTTGCTCCTTTATATACGGGGGCAGGGGGGCACCCAAAGACACACAAGTTGAATTGTTTAGCCGTGTGCGGTGCCCCCCTCCACAGAATCACACCTCGGTCGTACCGTCGCGGAGCCCTGCGCCGGTGAACACATCATATCCATCACCACGCCGACGTGCTGACGAAACTCTCCCGTGAAGCTCAACTGGATCAAGAGCTCGTGGGATGTCATCAAGCTGAACGTGTGCTGAACGCGGAGGTGCCGTACGTTCGGTGCTTGATCGGTTGGATCGCGAAGAAGTTCGACAACATCAACCGCGTCACTTGACGCTTCCGCTCCCGGTCTACGAGGGTACGTAGACACACTATCCCCTCTCGTTGCTATGCATCTGGTAGATAGATCTTGCGTGATCGTAGGAAAATTTTAAAATACTACGTTCCCCAACAGTGGTATCAGAGCCAGGTCTATGCGTAGATGATATGCACGAGTAGAACACAATGAGTTGTGGGCGATACTAGTCATACTGCTTACCAGCATGTCATATTTTTCTTCGGCGGTATTGTGAGATGAAGCGGCCCGGACCGACATTACGCGTACGCTTACGCGAGACTGGTTTCACCGTTACGAGCACTCGTTGCTTAAAGGTGACTGGCGGGTGTCTGTCTCTCTCACTTTAGCTGAATCAAGTGTGGCTACGCCCGGTCCTTGTGAAGGTTAAAACAGCACATACTTGACGAAACATCGTTGTGGTTTTGTATGCGTAGGTAAGAACGGTTCTTGCTAAGCCCGTAGCAGCCACGTAAAACTTGCAACAACAAAGTAGAGGACGTCTAACTTGTTTTTGCAGGGCATGTTGTGATGTGATATGGTCAAGACATGATGAGTTATACGGTTTTGTATGAGATGATCATGTTTTGTAATGTTATCGGCAACTGGCAGGAGCCATATGGTTGTCGCTTTATTGTATGAAATGCAATCGCCATGTAATTGCTTAACTTTATCACTAAGTGGTAGCGATAGTCGTAGAAGCAATAGTTGGCGAAACGACAACGATGCTACGATGGAGATCAAGGTGTCGCGCCGGTGACGAAGGTGATCATGACGGTGCTTTGGAGATGGAGATCAAAAGCACAAGATGATGATGGCCATATCATGTCACATATTTTGATTGCATGTGATGTTTATCTTATTATGCTTCTTATTTTGCTTAGAACGACGGTAGCATTATAAGATGATCCCTTACTAAATTTCAAGGTATAAGTGTTCTCCCTGAGTATGCACCGTTGCGAAAGTTCGTCGTGCCGAGACACCACGTGATGATCGGGTGTGATAAGCTCTACGTTCAAATACAACGGGTGTAAGCCAGTTTTGCACACGCAGAATACTCGGGTTAAACTTGACGAGCCTAGCATATGCAGATATGGCCTCGGAACACTGGAGACCGAAAGGTCGAGCGTGAATCATATAGTAGATATGATCAACATAAGATGTTCACCATTGAAACTACTCCATCTCACGTGGTGATCGGACATGGTTTAGTTGATTTGGATCACGTGATCATTTAGATGACCGGAGGGATGTCTATCTAAGTGGGAGTTCTTAAGTAATATGATTAAATTGAACTTTAATTTATCATGAAGTTAGTCCTGGTAGTATTAGCATATCTATGTTGTAGATCAATAGCTCGCGATGTTGCTCCCCGTTTATTTTTCATATGTTCCTAGAGAAAACCAAGTTGAAAGATGTTAGTAGCAATGATGCGGAATTGTTCCGTGATCTGAGGATTATCCTCATTGCTGCACAGAAGAATTATGTCCTTGATGCACCGCTAGGTGACAGACCTATTGCAGGAGCAGATGTAGACGTTATGAACGTTTTGACAAAAGCTCGATATGATGACTACTTGATAGTTTAGTGCACCATGCTTTACGGCTTATAACCGGGACTTCAAAAACATTTTGAACGCCACGGAGCATATAAGATGTTCCAAGAGTTGAAATTAGTATTTCATACTCATGCCCGTGTCGAGAGGTATAAGACCTCTGACAGTACTTTGCCTACAAGATGGAGGAGAATTGCTCAACCAGTGAGCATGTGCTCAGATTGTCTGGGTACTACAATTACTTTAATCAAGTGGGAGTTAATCTTCCAGATAATATAGTAATTGACAAAGTTCTCTAGTCACTATCACCAAGTTAGTAGAACTTCGTGATGAACTATAATATGCAAGGGATGACGAAAGGAATTCCCAGCTCTTCGCGATACTGAAGTCGGCGAAGGTAGAAATCATGAAAAAGCATCAAGTGTTGATGGTTAACAAGACCACTTGTTTCAAGTAAAGGGAAAAGGGATAGAATGGGAACTTCAAGAAGAATGACAAGCAAGTTGTCACTCCCGTGAAGAAACCCAAAGCTAAACTCAAGCCTGAAACAAGTGCTTATACTGCAAAGGAAATGGTCACTAGAAGTGGAACTGCCCTAGATACTTGGCGGATAAGAAGGATGGCAAAGTGAACAAAGGTATATTTGATATACAGATTATTGATGTGTATTTTACTAGTGTTCATAGCAACCCCTCGGTATTTGATATTGGTTCAGTTGCTAAAGAGTAGTAACTCGAAGTGGGAGTTGCAATATGAACATAAACTAGTTAAAGGATGAAGTGACGATGTGTATTGGAAGCAGTTCCAAGATTGATATGATCATCATCGCACACTCCCTATACTTTCGGGATTAGTGTTGAACGTAAATAAGTGTTATTTGGTGTTTGTGTTGAGCATGAATGTGATTTGATCATGTTTATTGCAATACGGTTATTCATGTAAGTTAGAGAATAATTGTTGTTCTGTTTACATGAATAAAACCTTCTATGGTCATACACCCAATGAAAATAGTTTATTGGATCTCGATCGTGTGATACACATATTCATAATATTGAAACCAAAAGATGCAAGGTTAATAATGATAGTGCAACTTATTTGTGGCAGTGTCGTTTAGGTCATATTGGTGTAAAACGCATGAAGAAACTCCATAATGATGGACTTTTGGAATCACTTGATTATGAATCACTTAGTGCTTGCGAACCATGCCTCATGGGCAAGATGACTAAAACTCCGTTCTCCGAAACTATGGAACGAGCAACAGATTTGTTGGAAATCATACATACTGATGTATGTGGACCAATGAGTGTTGATGCTCGCGGCGGGTATCGTTATTTTCTGACCTTCACTGATGATTTGAGCAGATATGGGTATATCTACTTAATGAAACACAAGTCTGAAACATTTGAAAAGTTCAAAGAATTTCAGAGTGAAGTAGAGAATCATCGTAACAAGAAAATAAAGTTCCTACAATCTGATCGTGGAGGAGAATATTTGAGTTACGAGTTTGGTCTTTATTTGAAACAATGTGGAATAGTTTCACAACTCACGCCACCTGGAACACCACAGCGTAATGGTGTGTCCGAACGTCGTAACCGTACTTTATTAGATATGGTACGATCTATGATGTCTCTTACCGATTTACCACTATCGTTTTGGGGATATGCTTTAGAGACTGCTGCATTCACGTTAAATAGGGCACCATCTAAATCCGTTGATACGACACCTTATGAACTTTGGTTTAGCAAGAAACCAAAGTTGTCGTTTCTTAAAGTTTGGGGCTGCGATGCTTATGTGAAAACACTTCAACCTGGTAAGCTCGAACCCAAGTCGGAAAAATGTGTCTTCATAGGATACCCAAAAGAGACTGTTGGGTACACCTTCTATCACAGATCCGAAGGCAAAATATTCGTTGCTAAGAACGGATCCTTTCTAGAAAAAGAGTTTCTCTCGAAAGAAGTGAGTAGGAGGAAAGTAGAACTTGATGAGGTAATTGTACCTTCTCCCGGATTGGAAAGTAGTACATCACAGGAAATTGTTCCAGTGATTCCTACACGAATTAGTGAGGAAGTTAATGATAATGATGATGAAACTTCGGATCAAGTTTCTGCTGAACGCCGTAGATCAACCAGAGTACGTTCCGCACCAGAGTGGTACGGCAACCCAGTTCTGGAAATCATGTTACTAGACCATGATGAACCTACGAACTATGAGGAAGCGATGATGAGCCCAGATTCCGCAAAATGGCTTGAAGCCATGAAATCTAAGATGGGATCCATGTATGAGAACAAAGTGTGGACTTTGGTTGACTTGCCCGATGATCGGTAAGCCATCGAAAATAAATGGATCTTCAAGAGGAAGACCGACGCAGATGGTAATATTACTGTTTACAAAGCTCGACTTGTTGCGAAAGGTTTTCGACAAGTTCAAGGAGTTGACTACGATGAGACTTTCTCACCTGTAGCGATGCTTAAGTCTGTCCGAATCATGTTAGCAATTGCCGCATTTTATGATTATGAAATCTGGCAAATGGATGTCAAAACTGCATTCCTAAATGGATATCTCAAAGAAGAGTTGTATATGATGCAACCAGAAGGTTTTGTCGATCCAAAAGGTGCTGACAAAGTATGCAAGCTCCAGCGATCCATCTATGGACTGGTGCAAGCATCTCGGAGTTGGAATATACGCTTTGATGAGGTGATCAAAGCATATGGTTTTATACAGACTTTTGGAGAAGCCTGTATTTACAAAAAGGTGAGTGGGAGCTCTGTAGCATTTCTAATATTATATGTAGATGACCTATTGTTGATTGGAAATGATATAGAATTTCTGAATAGCATAAAAGGATACTTGAATAAAAGTTTTTCGATGAAAGACCTCGGAGAAGCTGCTTACATATTAGGCATCAAAATCTATAGAGATAGATCAAGACGCTTAATTGGACTTCCACAAAGCACATACCTTGATAAGATTTTGAAGAAGTTCAAAATGGATCAGTCAAAGAAAGGGTTCTTGCCTGTTTTACAAGGTATGAAGTTGAGTAAGACTCAAAGCCAGACCACGGCAGAAAAATATAGAGAGAATGAAAGTCATTCCCTATGCCTCAACCATAGGTTCTATAAAGTATGCCATGCTGTGTAGAAAACACGTTGTGTACCTTGCCAAGAGTTTGACAGGGAGGTACAATAGTGATCCAGGAGTAGATCATTGTACAGCGGTCAAAATTATCCTTAGTAATTGGATGACTAAGGAAATATTTCTCGATTATGGAGGTGATAAAGAGTTCGTCGTAAAGGGTTACGCCGATGCAAGATTTGACACTAAATCCAGATGACTCTAAGTATCAATTTGGATGTGTATTGAAAGTGGGAGCAATTAGCTAGAGTAGCTCCATGCAGAGCATTGTAGACATAGAAATTTGCGAAATACATAGGGATCTGTATATGACAGACCCGTTGACTAAACTTCTCTCACAAGCAAAACATGATCACACCTTATTACTCTTGGGTATTAATCACATAGCAATGTGAACTAGATTATTGACTCTAGTAAACCCTTTGGGTGTTGGTCACATGGTGATGTGAACTATGGGTGTTATTCACATAACGATGTGAACTATCGGTATTAAATCACATGGCGATGTGAGCTAGATTATTGACTCTAGTGCAAGTGGGAGACTGAAGGAAATATGCCCTAGAGGCAATAATAAAGTTGTTATTTATATTTCCTTATATCATGATAAATGTTTATTATTCATGCTAGAATTGTATTAACCGGAAACTTAGTACATGTGTGAATACACAGACAAAACAGAGTGTCCCTAGTATGCCTCTACTAGACTAGCTCATTGATCAAAGATGGTTATGTTTCCTAACCATAGACATGAGTTGTCATTTGATCAACGGGATCACATCATTAGGAGAATGATGTGATGGACAAGACCCATCCGTTAGCATAGCACTATGATCGTTTAGTTTTACTGCTATTGCTTTCTTCATGACTTATACATGTTCCTATGACTATGAGATTATGCAACTCCCGAATACCGTAGGAACACCTTGTGTGCTATCAAACGTCACAACGTAACTGGGTGATCATAAAGATGCTCTACAGGTGTCTCCGAAAGTATTCGTGGTGTTGGCATAGATCAAGATTAGGATTTGTCACTCCGAAGTGTCGGAGAGGTATCTCTGGGCCCTCTCGGTAACACACATCACAATAAGCCTTGCAAGCAAAAGACTAATGAGTTAGTCATGAGATGATGTGTTACGGAATGAGTAAAGAGACTTGCCGGTAACGAGATTGAACTAGGTATAGAGATACCGACGATCGAATCTCGGGCAAGTAACATACCGTTGACAAAAGGAACAACGTATGTTGTTATGCGGTTCTGACCGATAAAAGATCTTCGTAGAATATGTAGGAGCCAATATGAACATCCAGGTTCCGCTATTGGTTATTGACAGGAGATGAGTCTCGGTCATGTCTACATAGTTCTCGAACCCGTAGGGTCCGCACGCTTAACGTTTGATGACGATCGGTATTATGAGTTTATAAGTATTGATGTACCGAAGGTAGTTCGGAGTCCCGGATGAGATCACGGACATGACGAGGAGTCTCGGAATGTCCGAGACATAAAGATTGATATATTGGACGACTATATTCGGACACCGGAAGTGTTCCGGAAAAGTTTCGGATTTATCGGGATTGCCGGAGGGGGTTACCGGAACCCCCTACGAGAGGGGATGGTCCATAGTGGGCCTAAAGGGAAAGAGAGAGGCAGCCCATAGGGCTGGCCGGCGCCCCCACCTAGGGTTCCTAGTTGGACTAGGATTGGGGGGGGGGCGCCACCTCTCCTATTCCTTTCCCTCTTCCTTCTTTTGGTGAATCCTACTAGGAATAGGATTGCAATCCTATTCCTAGTAGGAGTCCACTCCCTAGCCGCACCAGGAAGGGCCGGCCGGCCTCCCCCCTTGCTCCTTTATATACGGGGGCAGGGGGGCACCCAAAGACACACAAGTTGAATTGTTTTAGCCGTGTGCGGTGCCCCCCTCCACAGAATCACACCTCGGTCATACCGTCGCGGAGCTTAGGCGAAGCCCTGCGCCGGTGAACACATCATATCCGTCACCATGCCGTCGTGCTGACGAAACTCTCCCGTGAAGCTCAACTGGATCAAGAGCTCGTGGGACGTCATCAAGCTGAACGTGTGCTGAACGCGGAGGTGCCGTACGTTCGGTGCTTGATCGGTTGGATCGCGAAGAAGTTCGACAACATCAACCGCGTCACTTGACGCTTCCGCTCCCGGTCTACGAGGGTACGTAGACACACTCTTCCCTCTCGTTGCTATGCATCTGGTAGATAGATCTTGCGTGATCGTAGGAAAATTTTAAAATACTACGTTCCCCAACAATGGCATCATGAGCCAGGTCTATGCGTAGATGATATGCACGAGTAGAACACAATGAGATTGTGGACGATACTAGTCATACTGCTTACCAGCATGTCATACTTTGCTTCGGCGGTATTGTGAGATGAAGCGGCCCGGACCGACATTACGCGTACGCTTACGCGAGACTGGTTTCACCGTTACGAGCACTCGTTGCTTAAAGGTGACTGGCGGGTGTCTGTCTCTCTCACTTTAGCTGAATCAAGTGTGGCTACGCCCGGTCCTTGTGAAGGTTAAAACAGCACATACTTGACGAAACATCGTTGTGGTTTTGTATGCGTAGGTAAGAACGGTTCTTGCTAAGCCCGTAGCAGCCACGTAAAACTTGCAACAACAAAGTAGAGGACGTCTAACTTGTTTTTGCAGGGCATGTTGTGATGTGATATGGTCAAGACATGATGAGTTATACGGTTTTGTATGAGATGATCATGTTTTGTGAAGGTGATCATGACGGTGCTTTGGAGATGGAGATCAAAAGCACAAGATGATGATGGCCATATCATGTCACATATTTTGATTGCATGTGATGTTTATCTTATTTTGCTTCTTATTTTGCTTAGAACGACGGTAGCATTATAAGATGATCCCTTACTAAATTTCAAGGTATAAGTGTTCTCCCTGAGTATGCACCGTTGCGAAAGTTCGTCGTGCCGAGACACCACGTGATGATCGGGTGTGATAAGCTCTACGTTCAAATACAACGGGTGTAAGCCAGTTTTGCACACGCAGAATACTCGGGTTAAACTTGACGAGCCTAGCATATGCAGATATGGCCTCGGAACACTGGAGACCGAAAGGTCGAGCGTGAATCATATAGTAGATATGATCAACATAAGATGTTCACCATTGAAACTACTCCATCTCACGTGATGATCGGATATGGTTTAGTTGATTTGGATCACGTGATCATTTAGATGACCGGAGGGATGTCTATCTAAGTGGGAGTTCTTAAGTAATATGATTAAATTGAACTTTAATTTATCATGAAGTTAGTCCTGGTAGTATTAGCATATCTATGTTGTAGATCAATAGCTCGCGATGTTGCTCCCCGTTTATTTTTCATATGTTCCTAGAGAAAACCAAGTTGAAAGATGTTAGTAGCAATGATGCGGAATTGTTCCGTGATCTGAGGATTATCCTCATTGCTGCACAGAAGAATTATGTCCTTGATGCACCGCTAGGTGACAGACCTATTGCAGGAGCAGATGTAGACGTTATGAACGTTTTGACAAAAGCTCGATATGATGACTACTTGATAGTTTAGTGCACCATGCTTTATGGCTTATAACCGGGACTTCAAAAACGTTTTGAACGCCACGGAGCATATAAGATGTTCCAAGAGTTGAAATTAGTATTTCATACTCATGCCCGTGTCGAGAGGTATAAGACCTCTGACAGTACTTTGCCTACAAGATGGAGGAGAATAGCTCAACCAGTGAGCATGTGCTCAGATTGTCTGGGTACTACAATTACTTTAATCAAGTGGGAGTTAATCTTCCAGATAATATAGTAATTGACAAAGTTCTCTAGTCACCATCACCAAGTTAGTAGAACTTCGTGATGAACTATAATATGCAAGGGATGACGAAAGGAATTCCCAGCTCTTCGCGATACTGAAGTCGGCGAAGGTAGAAATCATGAAAAAGCATCAAGTGTTGATGGTTAACAAGACCACTTGTTTCAAGTAAAGGGAAAAGGGATAGAAGGGGAACTTCAAGAAGAATGACAAGCAAGTTGTCACTCCCGTGAAGAAACCCAAAGCTAAACTCAAGCCTGAAACAAGTGCTTATACTGCAAAGGAAATGGTCACTAGAAGTGGAACTGCCCTAGATACTTGGCGGATAAGAAGGATGGCAAAGTGAACAAAGGTATATTTGATATACAGATTATTGATGTGTATTTTACTAGTGTTCATAGCAACCCCTCGGTATTTGATATTGGTTCAGTTGCTAAAGAGTAGTAACTCGAAGTGGGAGTTGCAATATGAACATAAACTAGTTAAAGGATGAAGTGACGATGTGTATTGGAAGCAGTTCCAAGATTGATATGATCATCATCGCACACTCCCTATACTTTCGGGATTAGTGTTGAACGTAAATAAGTGTTATTTGGTGTTTGTGTTGAGCATGAATGTGATTTGATCATGTTTATTGCAATACGGTTATTCATGTAAGTTAGAGAATAATTGTTGTTCTGTTTACATGAATAAAACCTTCTATGGTCATACACCCAATGAAAATAGTTTGTTGGATCTCGATCGTGTGATACACATATTCATAATATTGAAACCAAAAGATGCAAGGTTAATAATGATAGTGCAACTTATTTGTGGCAGTGTCGTTTAGGTCATATTGGTGTAAAACGCATGAAGAAACTCCATAATGATGGACTTTTGGAATCACTTGATTATGAATCACTTGGTGCTTGCGAACCATGCCTCATGGGCAAGATGACTAAAACTCCGTTCTCCGAAACTATGGAACGAGCAACAGATTTGTTGGAAATCATACATACTGATGTATGTGGACCAATGAGTGTTGATGCTCGCGGCGGGTATCGTTATTTTCTGACCTTCACTGATGATTTGAGCAGATATGGGTATATCTACTTAATGAAACACAAGTCTGAAACATTTGAAAAGTTCAAAGAATTTCAGAGTGAAGTAGAGAATCATCGTAACAAGAAAATAAAGTTCCTACAATCTGATCGTGGAGGAGAATATTTGAGTTACGAGTTTGGTCTTCATTTGAAACAATGTGGAATAGTTTCACAA
Organism: Secale cereale; assembly: GCA_902687465.1. Classification (NCBI taxonomy): domain Eukaryota; kingdom Viridiplantae; phylum Streptophyta; class Magnoliopsida; order Poales; family Poaceae; genus Secale; species Secale cereale. Next base: position 728,608,647 of record LR738714.1, read on the forward strand.
CTCACGCCACCTGGAACACCACAGCGTAATGGTGTGTCCGAACGTCGTAACCGTACTTTATTAGATATGGTACGATCTATGATGTCTCTTACCGATTTACCACTATCGTTTTGGGGATATGCTTTAGAGACTGCTGCATTCACGTTAAATGGGGCACCATCTAAATCCGTTGATACGACACCTTATGAACTTTGGTTTAGCAAGAAACCAAAGTTGTCGTTTCTTAAAGTTTGGGGCTGCGATGCTTATGTGAAAACACTTCAACCTGGTAAGCTCGAACCCAAGTCGGAAAAATGTGTCTTCATAGGATACCCAAAAGAGACTGTTGGGTACACCTTCTATCACAGATCCGAAGGCAAAATATTCGTTGCTAAGAACGGATCCTTTCTAGAAAAAGAGTTTCTCTCGAAAGAAGTGAGTAGGAGGAAAGTAGAACTTGATGAGGTAATTGTACCTTCTCCCGGATTGGAAAGTAGTACATCACAGGAAATTGTTCCAGTGATTCCTACACGAATTAGTGAGGAAGTTAATGATAATTATGATGAAACTTCGGATCAAGTTTCTGCTGAACGTCGTAGATCAACCAGAGTACGTTCGGCACCAGAGTGGTACGGCAACCCAGTTCTGGAAATCATGTTACTAGACCATGATGAACCTACGAACTATGAGGAAGCGATGATGAGCCCAGATTCCGCAAAATGGCTTGAAGCCATGAAATCTAAGATGGGATCCATGTATGAGAACAAAGTGTGGACTTTGGTTGACTTGCCCGATGATCGGCAAGCCATCGAAAATAAATGGATCTTCAAGAGGAAGACCGACGCAGATGGTAATATTACTGTTTACAAAGCTCGACTTGTTGCGAAAGGTTTTCGACAAGTTCAAGGAGTTGACTACGATGAGACTTTCTCACCTGTAGCGATGCTTAAGTCTGTCCGAATCATGTTAGCAATTGCCGCATTTTATGATTATGAAATCTGGCAAATGGATGTCAAAACTGCATTCCTAAATGGATATCTCAAAGAAGAGTTGTATATGATGCAACCAGAAGGTTTTGTCGATCCAAAAGGTGCTGACAAAGTATGCAAGCTCCAGCGATCCATCTATGGACTGGTGCAAGCATCTCGGAGTTGGAATATACGCTTTGATGAGGTGATCAAAGCATATGGTTTTATACAGACTTTTGGAGAAGCCTGTATTTACAAAAAGGTGAGTGGGAGCTCTGTAGCATTTCTAATATTATATGTAGATGACCTATTGTTGATTGGAAATGATATAGAATTTCTGAATAGCATAAAAGGATACTTGAATAAAAGTTTTTCGATGAAAGACCTCGGAGAAGCTGCTTACATATTAGGCATCAAAATCTATAGAGATAGATCAAGACGCTTAATTGGACTTTCACAAAGCACATACCTTGATAAGATTTTGAAGAAGTTCAAAATGGATCAGTCAAAGAAAGGGTTCTTGCCTGTTTTAGAAGGTATGAAGTTGAGTAAGACTCAAAGCCAGACCACGGCAGAATAATATAGAGAGAATGAAAGTCATTCCCTATGCCTCAGCCATAGGTTCTATAAAGTATGCCATGCTGTGTACAAAACACGTTGTGTACCTTGCCAAGAGTTTGACAGGGAGGTACAATAGTGATCCAGGAGTATATCATTGTACAGCGGTCAAAATTATCCTTAGTAATTGGATGACTAAGGAAATATTTCTCGATTATGGAGGTGATAAAGAGTTCGTCGTAAAGGGTTACGCCGATGCAAGAATTGACACTAAATCCAGATGACTCTAAGTATCAATCTGGATGCGTATTGAAAGTGGGAGCAATTAGCTAGAGTAGCTCCATGCAGAGCATTGTAGACATAGAAATTTGCGAAATACATAGGGATCTGTATATGACAGACCCGTTGACTAAACTTCTCTCACAAGCAAAACATGATCACACCTTATTACTCTTGGGTATTAATCACATAGCAATGTGAACTAGATTATTGACTCTAGTAAACCCTTTGGGTGTTGGTCACATGGTGATGTGAACTATGGGTGTTATTCACATAACGATGTGAACTATCGGTATTAAATCACATGGCGATGTGAGCTAGATTATTGACTCTAGTGCAAGTGGGAGACTGAAGGAAATATGCCCTAGAGGCAATAATAAAGTTGTTATTTATATTTCCTTATATCATGATAAATGTTTATTATTCATGCTAGAATTGTATTAACCGGAAACTTAGTACATGTGTGAATACACAGACAAAACAGAGTGTCCCTAGTATGCCTCTACTAGACTAGCTCATTGATCAAAGATGGTTATGTTTCCTAACCATAGACATGAGTTGTCATTTGATCAACGGGATCACATCATTAGGAGAATGATGTGATGGACAAGACCCATCCGTTAGCATAGCACTATGATCGTTTAGTTTTACTGCTATTGCTTTCTTCATGACTTATACATGTTCCTATGACTATGAGATTATGCAACTCCCGAATACCGTAGGAACACCTTGTGTGCTATCAAACGTCACAACGTAACTGGGTGATCATAAAGATGCTCTACAGGTGTCTCCGAAAGTATTCGTGGTGTTGGCATAGATCAAGATTAGGATTTGTCACTCCGAAGTGTCGGAGAGGTATCTCTGGGCCCTCTCGGTAACACACATCACAATAAGCCTTGCAAGCAAAAGACTAATGAGTTAGTCATGAGATGATGTGTTACGGAATGAGTAAAGAGACTTGCCGGTAACGAGATTGAACTAGGTATAGAGATACCGACGATCGAATCTCGGGCAAGTAACATACCGTTGACAAAAGGAACAACGTATGTTGTTATGCGGTTCTGACCGATAAAAGATCTTCGTAGAATATGTAGGAGCCAATATGAACATCCAGGTTCCGCTATTGGTTATTGACAGGAGATGAGTCTCGGTCATGTCTACATAGTTCTCGAACCCGTAGGGTCCGCACGCTTAACGTTTGATGACGATCGGTATTATGAGTTTATAAGTATTGATGTACCGAAGGTAGTTCGGAGTCCCGGATGAGATCACGGACATGACGAGGAGTCTCGGAATGTCCGAGACATAAAGATTGATATATTGGACGACTATATTCGGACACCGGAAGTGTTCCGGAAAAGTTTCGGATTTATCGGGATTGCCGGAGGGGGTTACCGGAACCCCCTACGAGAGGGGATGGTCCATAGTGGGCCTAAAGGGAAAGAGAGAGGCAGCCCATAGGGCTGGCCGGCGCCCCCACCTAGGGTTCCTAGTTGGACTAGGATTGGGGGGGGGGCGCCACCTCTCCTATTCCTTTCCCTCTTCCTTCTTTTGGTGAATCCTACTAGGAATAGGATTGCAATCCTATTCCTAGTAGGAGTCCACTCCCTAGCCGCACCAGGAAGGGCCGGCCGGCCTCCCTCCCTTGCTCCTTTATATACGGGGGCAGGGGGGCACCCAAAGACACACAAGTTGAATTGTTTAGCCGTGTGCGGTGCCCCCCTCCACAGAATCACACCTCGGTCGTACCGTCGCGGAGCTTAGGCGAAGCCCTGCGCCGGTGAACACATCATATCCGTCACCACGCCGTCGTGCTGACGAAACTCTCCCGTGAAGCTCAACTGGATCAAGAGCTCGTGGGACGTCATCAAGCTGAACGTGTGCTGAACGCGGAAGTGCCGTACGTTCGGTGCTTGATCGGTTGGATCGCGAAGAAGTTCGACAACATCAACCGCGTCACTTGACGCTTCCGCTCCCGGTCTACGAGGGTACGTAGACACACTATCCCCTCTCGTTGCTATGCATCTGGTAGATAGATCTTGCGTGATCATAGGAAAATTTTAAAATACTACGTTCCCCAACATGCCCCTCATTCATACCCCTAGTACTCATTGGCAGGATCGTAACCCCGACAGCCGCGACACGCCAACACCAACCAGCTGCACCGCCCTATCTGCCTCCAGCCAGTGTGCGTCATCGAGCCGCAACGCGTCGAACTAAGGCACAACACCATCATCACTAGAGCGCCGACGCAAGTAGCGCCCCCGCCACCATCCCGGGGCGCTTGCGGCTTCGCCGGCATCCTCTCATGCGGCGGCAAACCAGAGAGGGGTGTGTGAGGTGGTCCGGCAGTGGAGCTACTAGGGTTGCCCCTGAGTCGCCGGGGGTGGGGGGTTTACTTGAGAGGAAATTGTGGTGCTTCCCTCGTTGAGATTGATTTTGAGGCTAGACAGACACTCGGACCCAATCTTCAAATATCTTGAGAATTCTTTTTTTTAGAATGAAGTATCTTGAGAATTCTCAGGCTTACGGACGGGGAGGGAACTCTTTTCCATTTTTTTTAAATGCCTAAAGAAGAAATATTCTGGCCCATTAAACAAACTACACCCCGATCCATTCTCAGGCTTTCGGATGGGGAGAGTACTAAAATTAACCAAAGCTATTTTTATCAAATATATGGGCCGATCCATTATGTGTGCGATGTGAACCGGCGTGGATTGTGGCATGCATGAAAGCAACGGAGTACCATCGAAATAGGACTCTAAGTCTCAAACGTTCCGTCGCTTCCTAGGTAGTCTGGGAGATAGAGAAGAAGTAGAGAGAGACAGGCTGCAAGAGAATTAATCATCAATCAATCAATTAGAATTCTCATCGTCAGTCATGTCTTACATACGGCAAAAGTCGATTGATTTTCTTAAAACCTTTGAGGTGCCGGCGAAGAATCCGTCGGAGGATGCCCAGCGCAGATGGCGCGAGGCCGTCGGCACGCTCGTCAAGAACCGGCGGCGCCGCTTCCGCATGATCCCCGACCTCGACAAGCGATCACAGGCCGAGACGCAGCGCCGCAACATCCAGGTTCGTCGATATTTCCATCCCTCGATCTCACCCGTGTTCTTCTCGGCCGGGTTAGCTAGTTTGATCTACTCCCTTGCAACGCGGATGCATGCATCATGGCATGGCTCAACCTGATCTAGAAACTGATTAATCCGATTAATTTGTTGCAATCAATCTTCGATCTGCATGGACTACGGTTACGTGGATCACATGAGTCAACATGTTTTAAAGGGATCGAAATTTGTTAGCGATGGCCAATAGATGAAGATTGACTGTCTTCATGTGTAACCTACGTGGTAGAATTAAGTTGGCTTAAATTTGTCTTGACCAGGCTTAAATTTTCACCTCTGATGATGTTTGATTGCATCTACACAGGAAAAGCTGCGTGTTGCGCTGTACGTGCAGAAGGCCGCTCTGCAGTTTATCGATGGTATGTACGTCTGGATCAATCACCGGCAACCTGCCAAAAACATTCTTTTCCGTTTAATTTCTGTCCAAATATGTTGGTCTGATCGATCGTGACAATGGCGATGCTCGTCCGGTGCCCCGCCGCAGCCGCCCGCAGGGTGGAGCACCCTCTGCCGGAGCTTGCACGGCAGTCCGGCTTCTCCATCAGCGCCGAGGAGCTGGCCTCGTTGGTGCGCGGCCACGACACCAAGAGCCTGCGCCTCCACAAGGGTGTCGAGGGCCTGGCGCGCAAGGTGAACGTCTCCCTCGCCGACGGTGTCCGGTCCGACGACGTGGGCGTCCGCGGCGAGGTCTACGGCGCCAACCACTACCCCGAGAAGCCGGCCCGCACGTTCTGGATGTACCTCTGGGACGCCAGCCAGGACACGACGCTCATGCTGCTCGCGTTCTGCGCGGTCATCTCCGTCGTCATCGGCATCGCCACCGAGGGGTGGCCGGGCGGCATGTACGACGGCCTCGGCATCATGCTCACCATCTCCCTCGTCGTCACCATCACCGCAGCCAGCGACTACAAGCAGTCCCTGCAGTTCCGCGACCTCGACAGGGAGAAGAAGAAGATCGAGATCCAGGTCACGCGCGACGGCTTCCGGCAGAAGGTCTCCATCTACGACATCGTCGTCGGCGACATCGTGCATCTGTCCATCGGCGACCAGGTGCCGGCGGACGGTCTGTTCGTTGATGGGTACTCGTTCATCGTCGACGAGTCGAGCCTGTCCGGCGAGAGCGAGCCGGTGCACGTGTCGGCCACGAACCGGTTCCTGCTGGGCGGCACCAAGGTGCAGGACGGGTCGGCGAGGATGCTGGTGACGGCGGTGGGGATGCGGACGGAGTGGGGCAACCTGATGGAGACGCTGAGCCAGGGCGGCGAGGACGAGACGCCTCTGCAGGTGAAGCTCAACGGCGTCGCCACCATCATCGGCAAGATCGGGCTCGCCTTCGCGGTGCTCACCTTCACCGTGCTGATGGCGAGGTTCCTGATCGGCAAGGCTGGTTCCCCAGGCGGCCTGGTGATGTGGGGGATGGAGGACGCGCTGGCGGTGCTCAACTTCTTCGCCGTCGCGGTCACCATCATCGTGGTCGCGGTACCAGAGGGCCTGCCGCTCGCCGTCACGCTCAGCCTGGCGTTCGCGATGAAGAAACTCATGCAGGAGCGCGCTCTCGTGCGTCACCTCTCGGCGTGCGAGACCATGGGGTCCGCCAGCTGCATCTGCACCGACAAGACGGGCACGCTCACCACGAACCACATGGTCGTCGAGAAAGTCTGGGCTGCCGGCGGGGCGACCACGGTGAGCACCGCCAAGGGCTTCGAGGAGTTCACCTCGTCGGCGCTGTCGGAGGGGTTCGCCAAGCTTCTTCTGGAGGGCGTTTTCCAGTGCTCCGGCTCCGAGGTCGTCCACGGCAAGGACGGCAAGACCAGCGTCATGGGCACGCCCACCGAGTCAGCCATCCTCGAGTTCGGGCTCGGTGTGGAGAAGAACACATGCATCGAGCACGCGGCCGCCGCGAAACTCAAGGTGGAGCCGTTCAACTCGGTGAAGAAGACTATGGCCGTGGTGGTCGCGTCCCCGAACGCCGGCGGCCGGCCACGCGCGTTCCTCAAGGGCGCGTCGGAGGTCGTGCTTCGACAGTGCAGCAACGTGGTCGTCGACCGCCACGGCAGCATCGTGGCCCTCACGGAGAAGAACTACATGAAGCAGGTGGCCGGCTCCATCGACGCGTTCGCGTGCGAGGCGCTGCGCACGCTCTGCCTGGCGTACCAGGACGTCGGCGGCGAGAACGAGGTCCCCAACGACGGGTACACGCTGATCGCCGTGTTCGGCATCAAGGACCCGCTTCGGCCGGGCGTGAGGGAGGCCGTGGAGACCTGCCACATCGCGGGGATCAACGTCCGCATGGTCACCGGCGACAACATCAGCACGGCCAAGGCCATCGCGAGGGAGTGCGGCATCCTCACTGCGGACGGCGTCGCCATCGAGGGGCCCGAGTTCCGGCAGATGAGCCCCGACCAGATGAGGGCGATCATACCAAAGATCCAGGCACGTATCTCCCATTATCCTCCATGCCCTGCTTCTCCGAACAACTTGATGGCGATGGTGACACTGTTTGGTGTTCTCGCGTGCAGGTGATGGCGCGGTCGCTGCCGCTGGACAAGCACACGCTGGTGACGAACCTGAGGGGCATGTTCAACGAGGTGGTGGCCGTGACCGGCGACGGCACCAACGACGCGCCGGCGCTGCACGAGGCTGACATTGGCCTCGCCATGGGCATTGCCGGAACAGAGGTTTGTACCATGTACCCTACTGCACTGTTATCTTCCGTTCTTCCTGATGGCGTGTGATGTTACACTCGTCGCTTGCCAATTCTCAGGTTGCCAAGGAGAACGCCGACGTGATCATCATGGACGACAACTTCTCCACCATCATCAACGTCGCCAAATGGGGCCGTTCCGTGTACATCAACATCCAGAAGTTTGTGCAGTTCCAGCTCACCGTCAACGTGGTGGCCCTCATGGTCAACTTCGTCTCTGCATCTTTCACAGGTACTACACACAACTGAAACTCCATTGATTCTTGACACATGCCGTCTCCTGGCATTCTCTTAAGCACATTGAAAATTTGAAATGTGTTTCAGGGAGCGCGCCGCTGACGATCGTGCAGCTGCTGTGGGTGAACCTGATCATGGACACCCTGGGCGCGCTGGCGCTGGCGACGGAGCCGCCGAGCGACGACATGATGCGGAGGCCGCCGGTGGGCCGGGGCGACAACTTCATCACCAAGGTCATGTGGAGGAACATCGCCGGCCAGAGCATCTTCCAGCTCGTCGTGCTCGGCTTGCTCCTCTCCAGAGGGGACAGCCTCCTGCAGATGAACGGCGACGGCGAGCTGCTCAACACCTTCGTCTTCAACACCTTTGTCTTCTGCCAGGTACCACACTCTCCAACGCACAAGATCGTAACAAAACTCTCTGAACTTGTGTTGACACGTCCACCTTTGTGACGACCCAGGTCTTCAACGAGGTGAACAGCAGGGAGATGGAGAAGATCAACGTCTTCAGCGGCATGTTCAGCAGCTGGGTCTTCTCGGCGGTGGTCGGCGCCACCGTCGGCTTCCAGGTGATCCTCGTGGAGCTCCTGGGGACGTTCGCCGGCACGGTGCACCTCAACGGGAGGCTGTGGTTCATGAGCGTGCTCATCGGCTCGGTCGGTCTGGTCATCGGCGCCGTCCTCAAGTGCATCCCTGTCGGCTCCGGCGACGCCTCGTCGGATCGCCACGACGGATACCAGCCCATCCCCACCGGCCCGAGCGCCGTGTGATTTTTGAAGACTTTTTGCTCTTGTTTTTCTCTAGGAAGAGGAAAATGTGTTAATCCTTTTGAAAACGATCTTTGCATCCAGCTTCAGTTCAGTGTAGGACGTGCCCAAACATACTTGCGGCAGATTTGAGTTTCTTTTTTGTCATTGTTTATTTTTTGTGCTTTCTAGCCAAACATTATTATGAATTTTCATATTAGGATTAGTTTTGACAAATGCAGTTGCTTATCATGTATACACAATCTTCTCACTAATAGAGAGATGAGTTTTAGCTACATCAAGGTGGATTATTGCTCTCTTTTTGGAGCAAGTGGCCATACAGGTTTTTACCCAACATTGATGGCAGCCTAATCTCCGGATCGGTTCATCACCTCCTTCGACATAGGCATAGTGTTGGTCATATATGACTCACTTTTATCGATATATCGGTTTCTTATTGTATTTTTGTCAGACTTATGCTTTTGATTGTGTGCATCTTAGGTATGCAGAGGTCGGGTGTGGCTCATTATGCTTTGTATCCGCTTGATGCTACATTTTGAGTTAATAAAAATGCCATTTATCGATAACTAAGAGCATCGATAGATGGACTTGACAAATTTGACCTCTCAAACAGCCGCAGACGCGTCTGAGCACGTGCGCGAACAGTGACCAGTCAAGCCTTAAATAATCGATTCCATAACCGGATACATCAGATTATAAACCTCAAATCCATATTGTTACATGCAACGTAGCGATCTTTAAACGGAGCTCGTCCAGCTCCGCCGTGACCATGTCCGGCGGTTGACTGCGCCATTCAGAGTATTAGTCTACTCACCGGCGAGGTAAAGTAGGGCATGGGACATGGACCGGCTCACGGGACTCGAGGCATCACCCGTCTCCCATGGCCTACTCTTCCTTGTCAGAGCCCGGAACCCTGACGGTACCGATGGACGTCGGATCGATGATGGATCTGTCCTGGAAGGTCCAGGAGCCGGCGACATTTACCACGATGCGGCTGTGGCGCCCGAACTGGTGCACCATACGGGGCACCGGCGAATGCGACTCCACATCTCCAACATACACTGCCGCGAGGACTGTCATAGTCTCTCGCGCCCGCTGCCTCGTAAGACTGGCACGCCTTGCCATGTTTGCGTCGATGACGCCCACGCGTTCACCTCCTGCTCGGCATGCCAACAGATGGATTGCGCGTCCGCCATAGCGTTCAGACACAAGATGGACCGCAACGCCTTCAATGAGGCAGCAAGGACACACCTCGTGGTGGATCCATGCGCCATTTGGGAAGACGCAATGAATCACCAACGGAAGGACTCCAAGTGCTGTCGTCGACGGCCTCCTCCGGTGGAGCGCAAGCCGGATGGTCATCTCCTCCTCGGAGCCGCGTGTGATGAGCTCGGGGTCAACGGATCTAGAGGTGTAGCACTCGGATCCGCTACCCGCCATGACGGAGAAGCTCGGAGATCATCGAACGGGAGTTTGGTGGCGGAGGGGAGTGGAGTAAAGTGGCTAGGATTTGGTCCAAGGAGCGGACAGGGAGGAATATCTGTGGGGTCGAGTCGGGTCCGACGTTGACCTACACCCCCTTGGTTGTCTTTTTTGGGTAATTATGGTCGGGGAAAGAGAGAAGTGAGGAAAGAAAAGGAAATGAGCTAGCGGCCCAAGCGGAAGTTCAAAATAGAGCAGAGAGAGTTCTAGCCATGGTACATGTGGCACCGTCCATTGTGGTTGAAAATCCGAAATAAAAATTAATAAAAATGGCCTTGAAAACGTGATTGAATTAAACTAAACATGAGGATTCCAATAAAATAGAACTAAGTCAACGATCAACTTAGGATGTTTAGGGAATTTATTTCCTCCTCGCGTATACTAAAATTAATTCCAGAATATTTTCTGGTTTAATTTGAGCGGCTCCAAATAATAAACATTTTTTTTAGAATGTCGCAACATGCTTTGCAATTTTTTGAATCACTAAAAAAAGTAATCGTTCCATTTCACAATATAAGGTGCATCAGTTTTCATGTAAGTCAAATTTATGTATGTTTAATCAAGGTTATAGATAAAAATATTAACATCTACAATAATAAATAAATAAATAATAAAAAAACTATTTGTAATGGATCTAGTGATACAGATTTTGTATGATAGATATTGATACTTTTATTCTAACACATGCTTGACTTTTTAAAAATAACTGATACACCTTATGTTTTGGAACAGGGGTGGTATATATTACAACTCTCAGTTGCCATTCTACTATATTCCTTGCACATTTGGTTTTATCAGTCCTTTGTTACAATCAAAGTCAGTCATCTGCAACAACATTGCTCTATGTGTATGTGATTTTGGATGCTCGCATTTCCAATATGTTGCACATATCAGATTTCTCTTAATTATAATTGCCGTTACCAAGGTTCAACTAAATTTGGCAATTTATGTAAGTTTGAGAATAAGAGCAAATATAGTCAGGAGGCGATGATGTAGGCAATGTAGAGTATGGATCTTTGTCGAGCTACGTTGGTCTTTAACCTCGAATCAATATCATACTCCCTCCGTCCGGAAATACTTGTCATCAAAATGAATAAAAGGGGATGTATCTAGATGTATTTTAGTTCTACATACACCCTTTTTTGTCCATTTTGATGACGAGTATTTTGGGACGGAGGGAGTATCTCTTAGTAATATCTCAAGCCTTCCCCTTCCCCTTCCCCCTCCCCTGCCGGCGTCGCTCCCATGAGCGACCCGGGGGGGGGATGGGGTGGAAACACTAGCTACCAGCCGCAGCCCTCCCTCCACCCATCGTCGCCGCCACCGGCGCGTGCTGACGGGCAAAGCCCACCGGCGTCGGCGGCTGCTGGGCCCTTCCTTCTTTCGCCCGATGACGGCTGGCGCAGGCTAGCGGCGGCGGGCATTGCGTCGGGCTGGCGAGGGACATGGCGGCGCGGCCACTAGTAGAAAAAGGGTCAAACGTGAAGCACATTAGTGCCGGTTTGAATTTGAGCCGGCACTAATGTGTACATTAGTGCCGGTTCCAACGGCTAGCCAGGCCGCTCTCATTAGTACCTGTTCGTGGCGAACCTTTAGCACTGGTTCGTGCCACGAACCGGTACTAATGAGAGTGGTGGCAGGATGTTGTCAGTCTGGGGGCCCTCCAGCACCTTTAGTACCGGTTCTTGGCACGAACCGGTGCTAAAGGTGGTCGTACATAAACCCTTCGTCCACCCGAGCTCGCTCTGTTCTTCCCCTTTCCCCTCTCCTCTTTGTTCTTCCCCTCTTCCTCTCGAGCTCATCACACATTTTGCCCAAAATTTGTCAAGATTTGAAGGCCCCCATTCATTCAAATGATCACAAAGGTTAGCAACTTTGTCCTTTCATCTCTCATTGCTAGATTAGCTCTTGCAATGCTTTATATAGTGATTAATTTATGAGTTTAGTAATTTGGGAGGAAATATATGTGCTAGTATTTGATTTATATGCAATTTGAGGTCCAAAATAACACTTCGTTTGCATATGTAGGTATGTGAACCGGAAATTCCAACCGACCCTATTGTCGACAGGTAAAATTTAGTTGAAATAGAAAACGAGTACTTGGAAGAAAAATTGAAAAGAATTGAGGGGGAGAAGGTGGAATTGGAGTTGCATGTTGCCGATGTCGTCGATGATCACAAGATCAAGATGGAGAAAATGCGGTTGAAGATTAGAAAGATTAGAAAATATGCCATCGATAGTGAGGCTTGGTATCATTATGCTGTTGGATCAATTGTTACCTTAGTTGCGATCTTGATCGCATTTGTTGTTGCATTTAAATGCTTTAGCTAGAGAGTTATTTGTTTGTTGCATTTAAGTGTTGTATGAACTTTATGTATGAACTTGTATTAAGTTGGTGTTTTTGGTGTTGTGTATTGAAGATGAGCCGACAATGGATGTACGATGCCCGATGCTCTCCCGAGTTCATTAATGGCCTGCAAACTTTTCTGCTTGCGGCTGAGGAAAACAAGCGGGCGGATGGTTTTATGCCTTGTCCATGTGCTGTCTGTAAGAATGGTGTAAATTACTCTAAGTCAAGAACCATTCACGTCCACCTGTTTAAGTCCGGTTTCGTGCCCCACTATAATGTTTGAACCAAGCACGGAGAAAGAGGGGTTATGATGGAAGACAATGAAGAAGAAGAGGACGACGACAGCTATCCTGGCCATGGGTTCCCTGCATACGATGATACAACAATGGGGGAAGAAGCTGAGCCGGTAATGTGGGAAGAAGCTGAGCCGGCAATGCGGGAAGGAGCTGAAGAAGAGGCATCCGATGAGCCCGTTGATGATCTAGGTCGGGCCATTGCCGATGCAAAGAGAAACTGCGCAAGTGATTTGGAGAAGAAGAAGTTGCAGCGCATGTTAGAGAATCACAAAAAATTGTTGTACCCGAATTGCGTAGGTGACAAGAAAAAGCTGGGCACCACACTGGAATTGCTGCAATGGAAGGCAGAGAATGGTGTATCTGACAAGGGATTTGGAAAGTTGCTGGTAATGATAAAGGATATGCTTCCAAAGGACAACGAATTGCCCGAGAGTACGTACGAAGCAAAGAAGGTTGCCTGCCCTCTAGGGTTAGAGGTGCAGAAGATACATGCATGCCCTAATGATTGCATCCTCTACCGCGGTGAGTACGAGGATTTGAATTCTTGCCCGGTATGCGGTGCACTGCGCTATAAGATCAGCCGCGATGACCCTGGTGATGTCGAGGGCGAGCACCCCAGGAAGAAGATTCCTGCCAAGGTGATGTGGTATGCTACTATAATACCACGGTTGAAACGTTTGTTCCAAAACAAAGAGCATGCCAAGGCGATGCGATGGTACAGAGAAGACCGTAAGAAAGACGGAAAGTTTAGAGTACCCGTTGACGGGTCGTAGTGGAGAAAAATCGAAAGAAAGTACGGGAAGGAGTTTGCAGATGACGCAAGGAGCGTATGGTTTGGTCTAAGCACAGATGGCATTAATCCTTTTGGGGAGCAGAGCAGCAACCATAGCACCTGGCCTGTGACTCTATGTTTGTATAACCTTCCTCCTTGGTTGTGCATGAAGCGGAAGTTCATTATGATGCCAGTGCTCATCCAAGGCCCTAAGCAACCCAGCAACGACATTGATGTGTACCTAAGGCCATTAGTTGAAGAACTCTTACAACTGTGGAATGGAACAGGTGTACGTGCGTGGGATGAGCACATGGGGGAATAATTTTTTCTAAAGGCATTGCTGTTCGTGACCATCAATGATTGGCCTGCTCTCAGTAACCTTTCAGGACTGACAAACAAGGGATACCGCGTATGCACGCACTGTTTGAACGATACCGACAGTATATATTTGGCTAATTGTAAGAAGAATGTGTACCTGGGACATCGTCGATTTCTTCCGAGCAGGCATCCCGTAAGAAAGAAAGGCAAGCATTTCAAAGGTGAGGCCGATCACCGAACGAAGCCTCCCGACCGTACTGGTGCTGATGTACATGATATGGTCAAGGATTTGAAGGTGGTCTTTGGAAAGGGTCCTGGTGGACAACCTGTTCTGAATGACGCTGACGGACGCGCACCCATGTGGAAGAAGAAATCTATATTTTGGGACCTGCCCTATTGGAAAGACCTAGAGATCCGCTCCGCAATCGACGTGATGCACGTGACGAAGAATCTTTGTGTGACCCTGCTTGGCTTCTTGGGCGTGTATGGGAAGACAAAAGATACACCTGAGGCACGGGAGGACCAGCAACGTATGCACGGAAAAGACGGCATACTTCAGGGTCATGCAAGCTACGCTCTTACCAAAGAAGAGAAGGAAATCTTGTTTGAATGCCTACTCAGTATTAAGGTACCATCTGGCTTCTCGTCGAATATAAAGGGAGTAATAAACATGGCAGAGAAAAAGTTCCAGAACCTAAAGTCTCATGACTGCCACGTGATTATGACGCAACTGCTTCCGGTTGCATTAAGGGGGCTTCTACCGGAAAACGCTCGATTAGCCATTGTGAAGCTATGTGCATTTCTCAATGCAATCTCCAAGAAGGTAATCGATCCAGAAATCATAGCAAGGTTATAGAATGATTTGGTGTAATGTCTTGTCAGTTTCGAGTTGGTGTTCCCACCTTCCTTCTTCAACATCATGACGCACGTCCTAGTTCACCTATGCGAAGAGATTAACGTTTTGGGTCTTGTATTTCTACACAATATGTTCCCCTTTGAGAGGTTCATGGGAGTCTTAAAGAAATATGTTCATAACCGTGCTAGGCCAGAAGGAAGCATCTCCAAGGGCCATCACAATGAGGAGGTCATTGAGTTTTGTATTGACTTTATTCCTGACCTTAAGCCGATTGGTGTTCCTAAATCGCGGCATAAGGGCAGACTGGATGAAAAAGGCACGCTAGGAGGGGAACAAATAATATGTATGGACGGACATTCTCTCACTGAAGCACACTACACAGTTCTACAGAATTCCGCCTTGGTGGCTCCGTATATGGATGAACAGAAGAATTTGCTACGCTACAAACACCCGGAGCGGTCTGATGGCTGGATTACACATGAACAAACCAGGAGTATCGCCAGCTGGTAGCAGACACGTACCATGCATGACACCTCTATTGAAGATGACCTGTACTTGCTGTCCCAGTTACCATCTTCGAATATAATGGCTTTCAAAGGGTACGAGATAAATGGTAATACATTTTACACGATCGCCCAAGATAAGAAGAGCACCAACCAAAACAGTGGTGTCCGCTTCGATGCAGAAACCAAGACGGGAAAGGAAACATAGTATGGTTATATACAGGACATATGGGAACTTGACTATTGACGTGGTTTGAAGGTCCCTTTGTTTCGGTGCAAATGGGTCAATATGACACGAGGCGGGGTAACGGAAGACCCGCAGTACGGAATGACAACAGTGGATCTCAACAATCTTGCATATGCAGACGAACCATTCGTCCTAGCCAATGATGTGGCACAGGTTTTCTATGTGAAGGACATGTCTACCAAGTCAAGAAAAAGAAAAGATAAGGAAGCGAATGCATCGTACGATGAGCCAAAGTGGCACATAGTTCTTTCTAGGAAGAGAAACATCGTGGGAGTGGATGAAAAGACAGACAAGTCAGAAGATTATGAAAAGTTTGATGAAATTGCTCCATTCACAGTGAATATTGACCCGAGCATCCCGTTAAATGATGAAGATTTTCCATGGTTACGGCGCAAAGGGACACACACGAAGAAAAAGTTTCACACCCAAAGATCTGGGATGTGATCGGCTTCACTATCATCACTTTCTTCTGTGTTTCACACCCAGAAGGGAATCTCTGTAATAGTTAGGGTAGTTATGTGTTTTGGCATTTGAAACGCGAAGAAATTTTATGTGCAAACAAATTCTTTCATGCCTTTACTGATTTTTAAAGTTAAGTTATTCACAAACTAGTGATTCGCACTAATTTCAAATAATTCAAAATGTAAACTATTCAAATTTGAAAACTACGGGCACTAACAGAAAGTTTGTAATTTTTTGTACCTAAAGCAAAAATATTCACAAAGAAACTCTAAATACACAAAAAAATAACTCAAAAATAGATATATTTGCGGCAATGTTAGATAGATAAATTTTAGATATAGAAATGTTAATTAGATATAAAATGAAATACCATATAAAAAAATTGTTTGCGCGCTACCCAGCGGGCCTGCAAGGCCCTGGGCCTGTATTTGCAGGTCCATAAAGGCCCAGCAGACTCATAGGGCAGCGCGGCAAAGTTAGGCCCACAAGCCTGCAGTAGAGAGGAGCTAGAAGGAGTTGTTGGGGAACGTAGCATAATTCAAAAAAATTCTACGTCTTCACCAAGATCCAACTATGGAGACATCTAGCAACGAGCAACTAAGAGTACATCTACATACCGTTATGAAGATTGCGTGCGGAAGCTTTCAACGAAGCAAGGATGAAGTAGTCGTACTCTTCACGTTCTTCGTCACCGATGATCTAGCGCCGAACGGACGGCACCTCCGTGTTCAACACACGTACAGTGCAGCAACGTCACCTCCTTCTTGATCCAGCAAGGGGGGAGGAGAAGTCGTCAGAGATCCGGCAGCACGACGGCGTGATGACGGATGCAGTGGAGATCGCAGCAGGGCTTCGCCGGGCGCCCTGCGTGGGAGTTGGGAGTGTTGGGTAACGTAGTATTTTAAAATTTTCCTACGATCACGCAAGATCTATCTACCAGATGCATAGCAACGAGAGGGGAGAGTGTGTCTACGTACCCTCGTAGACCGGGAGCGGAAGCGTCAAGTGACGCAGTTGATGTTGTCGAACTTCTTCGCGATCCAACCGATCAAGCACCGAACGTACGGTACCTCCGCGTTCAGCACACGTTCAGCTTGATGACGTCCCACGAGCTCTTGATCCAGTTGAGCTTCACAGGAGAGTTTCGTCAGCACGACGGCGTGGTGACAGATATGATGTGTTCACCGGCGCAGGGCTTCTCCTAAGCTCCGCGATGGTACGACCGAGGTGTGATTCTGTGGAGGGGGGCACCGCACACGGCAAAACAATTCAACTTGTGTGTCTTTGGGTGCCCCCCTGCCCCCGTATATAAAGGAGCAAGGGAGGAGGGGCCGGCCAACTCTCCTGGTGCGGCTAGGGAAGGGATTCCTACTAGGAATAGGATTGCAATCCTATTCCTAGTAGGATTCACCGAAAGGAATAGGAGAGGTGGCGCCCCCCCCCCCAATCCTAGTCCAACTAGGATTCCTAGGTGGGGGCGCCGGCCAGCCCTATGGGCTGCCTCTCTCTCACCCTTTAGGCCCACTATGGACCATCCCCTCTCGTAGGGGGTTCCGGTAACCCCCTCCGGCATTCCCGATAAATCCGAAACTTTTCCGGTATACTTCCGGTGTCCGAATATAGCCGTCCAATATATTAATCTTTATGTCTCGGACATTCCGAGACTCCTCGTCATGTCCGTGATCTCATCCGGGACTCCGAACTACCTTCGGTACATCAATACTCAAAAACTCATAATACCGATCATCATCAAACGTTAAGCGTGCGGACCCTACGGGTTCGAGAACTATGTAGACATGACCGAGACTCATCTCTGGTCAATAACCAATAGCGGAACCTGGATGTTCATATTGGCTCCTACATATTCTACGAAGATCTTTTATCGGTCAGGACCGCATAACAACATACGTTGTTCCTTTTGTCAAACGGTATGTTACTTGCCCGAGATTCGATCGTCGGTATCTTTATACCTAGTTCAATCTCGTTTACTGGCAAGTCTCTTTACTCGTTCCATAACACATCATCTCGTGACTAACTCATTAGTCCTTTTTGCTTGCAAGGCTTATTATGATGTGTGTTACCGAGAGGGCCCAGAGATACCTCTCCGACACTCGGAGTGACAAATCCTAATCTTGATCTATGCCAACACCACGAATACTTTCGGAGACACCTGTAGAGCATCTTTATGATCACCCAGTTACGTTGTGACGTTTGATAGCACACAAGGTGTTCCTACGGTATTTGGGAGTTGCATAATCTCATAGTCATAGGAACATGTATAAGTCATGAAGAAAGCAATAGCAGTTAAACTAAACGATCATAGTGCTATGCTAACGGATGGGTCTTGTCCATCACATCATTCTCCTAATGATGTGATCCCATTGATTAAATGACAACTCATGTCTATGGTTAGGAAACATAACCATCTTTGATCAATGAGCTAGTCTAGTAGAGGCATACTAGGGACATACTGTTTTGTCTATGTATCCACACATGTACTAAGTTTCCGGTTAATACAATTCTAGCATGAATAAAAGAAATTTATCATGATATAAGGAAATACAAATAACATCTTTATTATTGCCTCTAGGGCATATTTCCTTCAGTCTCCCACTTGAACTAGAGTCAATAATCTAGATTACAAAGTGATGATTCTCACACCCATGGAGTCTTGGTGCTGATCATGTTTTGCCCGTGGAAGAGGCTTAGTCAACGGGTCTGCAACATTCAGATCCGTATGTATTTTGCAAATCTCTATGTCTTCCTCCTTGACTAGATCGCGGATGGAATTGAAGCGTCTTTTGATGTGCTTTGTTCTCTTGTGAAACCTGGATTCCTTCGCCAAGGCTATGGCTCCAGTGTTGTCACAAAAGATTTTCATTGGACCCGATGCACTAGGTACTATACCTAGACCGGATATGAACTCCTTCATCCAGACTCCTTCATTTGCTGCTTCCAAAGCAGCTATGTATTCCGCTTCACACGTAGATCCCGCCACGACGCTCTGCTTGGAACTGCACCAGCTGACAGCTCCACCGTTCAATAAAAATACATATCCGGTTTGTGACTTAG
The DNA here is from genome assembly GCA_902687465.1 of Secale cereale. NCBI lineage: Eukaryota > Viridiplantae > Streptophyta > Magnoliopsida > Poales > Poaceae > Secale > Secale cereale. Next base: position 728,627,621 of record LR738714.1, read on the forward strand.
AGTCATCCGGATCAGTGTCAAAGCTAGAATCGACGTAACCGTTTACGACGAGCTCTTTGTCACCTCCATATACAAGAAACATATCCTTTGTTCTTTTCAGATACTTTAGGATGTTTTTGACCGCTGTCCAGTGATCCACTCCTGGATTACTTTGGTACCTCCCTGCTAGACTTATAGCAAGGCACACATCAGGTCTGGTACACAGCATTGCATACATGATAGATCCTATGGCTGAGGCATAGGGAATGACTTTCATTTTCTCTCTATCTTCTGCAGTGGTCGGGCATTGAGTCTTACTCAACTTTATACCTTGTAAAACAGGCAAGAATCCTTTCTTTGACTGATCCATTTTGAACCTTTTCAAAATCTTATCAAGGTATGTGCTTTGTGAAATTCCAGTTAAGCGTCTTGATCTATCTCTATAGATCTTGATGCCTAATATGTAAGCAGCTTCTCTGAGGTCTTTCATTGAAAAACTTTTATTCAAGTATCCTTTTATGCTATTCAGAAATTCTATATCATTTCCAATTAACAATATGTCATCTACATATAATATTAGAAATGCTACAGAGCTCCCACTCACTTTCTTGTAAATACAGGCTTCTCCAAAAGTCTGTATAAAACCATATGCTTTGATCACCTCATCAAAGCGTATATTCCAACTCCGAGATGCTTGCACCAGTCCATAGATGGATCGCTGGAGTTTGCATACTTTGTTAGCACCTTTTGGATCGACAAAACCTTCTGGTTGCATCATATACAACTCTTCTTTGAGATATCCATTTAGGAATGCAGTTTTGACATCCATTTGCCAGATTTCATAATCATAAAATGCGGCAATTGCTAACATGATTCGGACAGACTTAAGCATCGCTACAAGTGAGAAAGTCTCATCGTAGTCAACTCCTTGAACTTGTCGAAAACCTTTCGCAACAAGTCGAGCTTTGTAAACAGTAATATTACCGTCTGCGTCGGTCTTCCTCTTGAAGATCCATTTATTTTCGATGGCCTGCCGATCATCGGGCAAGTCAACCAAAGTCCATACTTTGTTCTCATACATGGATCCCATCTCAGATTTCATGGCTTCAAGCCATTTTGCGGAATCTGGGCTCATCATCGCTTCCTCATAGTTCGTAGGTTCATCATGGTCTAGTAACATGATTTCCAGAACTGGGTTGCCGTACCACTCTGGTGCGGAACGTACTCTGGTTGATCTACGACGTTTAGTAGAAACTTGATCCGAAGTTTCATGATCATTATCATCAACTTCCTCATTAATTGGTGTAGGAATCACTGGAACAATTTCCTGTGATGTACTACTTTCCAATATGGGAGAAGGTACAATTACCTCATCAAGTTCTACTTTCCTCCCACTCACTTCTTTCGAGAGAAACTCTTTTTCCAGAAAGGATCCGTTCTTAGCAACGAATATTTTGCCTTCGGATCTGTGATAGAAGGTGCACCCAACAGTCTCTTTTGGGTATCCTATGAAGACACATTTTTCCGACTTGGGATCGAGCTTATCAGGTTGAAGTGTTTTCACATAAGCATCGCAGCCCCAAATTTTAAGAAACGACAACTTTGGTTTCTTGCCAAACCATAGTTCATAAGGCGTCGTATCAATGGATTTAGATGGTGCCCTATTTAACGTGAATGCAGCTGTCTCTAAAGCATAACCCCAAAACGATAGTGGTAAATCGGTAAGAGACATCATAGATCGCACCATATCCAATAAAGTACGGTTACGACGTTCGGACACACCATTACGTTGTGGTGTTCCAGATGGCGTGAGTTGTGAAACTATTCCACATTGTTTCAAATGAAGACCAAACTCGTAACTCAAATATTCTCCTCCACGATCAGATCGTAGGAACTTTATTTTCTTGTTACGATGATTCTCTACTTCACTCTGAAATTCTTTGAACTTTTCAAATGTTTCAGACTTGTGTTTCATTAAGTAGATATACCCATATCTGCTCAAATCATCAGTGAAGGTCAGAAAATAACGATACCCGCCGCGAGCATCAACACTCATTGGTCCACATACATCAGTATGTATGATTTCCAACAAATCTGTTGCTCGCTCCATAGTTCCGGAGAACGGAGTTTTAGTCATCTTGCCCATGAGGCATGGTTCGCAAGCACCAAGTGATTCATAATCAAGTGATTCCAAAAGTCCATCATTATGGAGTTTCTTCATGCGTTTTACACCAATATGACCTAAACGGCAGTGCCAAAAATAAGTTGCACTATCATTATTAACCTTGCATCTTTTGGTTTCAATATTATGAATATGTGTATCACTACAATCGAGATCCAATAAGAATAGACCACTCTTTAAGGGTGCATGACCATAAAAGATATTATTCATTAAAATAGAACAACCATTATTCTCTGATTTAAATGAATAACCGTCTCGCAATAAACAAGATCCAGATATAATGTTCATGCTCAACGCTGGCACCAAATAACAATTATTTAGGTCTAAAACTAATCCCGAAGGTAGATGTAGAGGTAGCGTGCCGACGGCGATCACATCGACTTTGGAACCGTTTCCCACGCGCATCGTCACCTCGTCCTTAGCTAATCTTCGTTTAATCCGTAGTCCCTATTTCGAGTTACAAATATTAGCAACCGAACCGGTATCAAATACCCAGGTACTACTACGAGCATTAGTAAGGTACACATCAATAACATGTATATCACATATACCTTTGTTCATCTTGCCATCCTTCTTATCCGCCAAATACTTGGGGCAGTTCCGCTTCCAGTGTCCAGTCCCCTTGCAGTAGAAGCACTTAGTTTCAGGCTTGGCTCCAGATTTGGGTTTCTTCGTGGAAGTAGCAACTGACTTGCTATTCTTTTTGAAGTTCCCTTTCTTTCCCTTGCCCTTTTTCTTGAAACTAGTGGTCTTGCTAACCATCAACACTTGATGCTCCTTTTTGATTTCTACCTCCGCAGCTTTGAGCATAGCGAAGAGCTCGGGAATTGTCTTTTGCATCCCTTGCATGTTATAGTTCATCACGAAGCCTTTATAGCTTGGTGGCAGTGATTGAAGAACTCTATCAATAACACTATCCTCGTCAACTTTGCAACCAAGTTGAGTCATATGATTGTAGTACCCAGACATTCTGAGCAAGTGTTCACTGATAGAACTATTCTCCTCCATTTTGCAGCTGTAGAACTTATTGGAAATCTCATATTTCTCAATTCGGGCATTTGCTTGAAATATTAACTTCAACTCCTGGAACATTTCATATGCTCCATGACGTTCAAAACGTCGTTGAAGTCCCGGTTCTAAGCCGTAAAGCATGGCACACTGAACTATCGTGTAGTCATCAGACCGCGACTGCCAGACGTTCAAAGCGTTTGCATCAGCGGTAGGGGGCTTGTCACCTAGCGGTGCTTCAAGGACATAATTCTTCTGTGCAGCAATGAGGATAATCCTCAGGTTACGGACCCAGTCCGTGTAATTGCTACCATCATCTTTCAACTTAGCTTTCTCTAGGAATGCATTAAAATTCAAAGGAACGGTAGCACGGGCCATTGATCTACAACGACATAGATATGCAAAACTATCAGGACTAAGTTCATGATAAATTAAAGTTCAATTTAATCATATTAATTTAAAGAACTCCCACTTAGATAGACATCCCTCTGGTCATCTAAATGATCACGTGATCCAAATCAACTAAACCATGTCCGATCATCACGTGAGATGGAGTAGTTTTCAATGGTGAACATCTTATGTTGATCATATCTACTATATGATTCACGCTCGACCTTTCGGTCTCCAGTGTTCCGAGGCCATATCTGTATATGCTAGGCTCGTCAAGTTTAACCCGAGTATTCTGCGTGTGCAAAACTGGCTTACACCCGTTGTATTTGAACGTAGAGCTTATCACACCCGATCATCACGTGGTGTCTCGGCACGACGAACTTTCGCAACGGTGCATACTCAGGGAGAACACTTATACCTTGAAATTTAGTAAGGGATCATCTTATAATGCTACCGTCGTTCTAAGCAAAATAAGATGCATAATAAGATAAACATCACATGCAATCAAAATATGTGACATGATATGGCCATCATCATCTTGTGCTTTTGATCTCCATCTTCAAAGCACCGTCATGATCACCTTCGTCACCGGCTTGATACCATGATCTTCATCGTAGCATCGTTGTCGTCTCGCCAACTATTGCTTCCACGACTATCGCTACCGCTTAGTGATAAAGTAAAGCAATTACATGGCGATTGCATTTCATACAATAAAGCGACAACCATATGGCTACTGCCAGTTGCCGATAACTTTACAAAACATGATCATCTCATACAAAACCGTATAACTCATCATGTCTTGACCATATCACATCACAACATGCCCTACAAAAACAAGTTAGACGTCCTCTACTTTGTTTGTTGCAAGTTTTACGTGGCTGCTACGGGCTTAGCAAGAACCGTTCTTACCTACGCATACAAAAACCACAACGATGTTTCGTCAAGTATGTGCTGTTTTAACCTTCACAAGGACCGGGCGTAGCCACACTTGATTCGGCTAAAGTGAGAGAGACAGACACCCGCCAGTCACCTTTAAGCAACGAGTGCTCGTAACGGTGAAACTAGTCTCGCGTAAGCGTACGCATAATGTCGGTCCGGGCCGCTTCATCTCACAATACCGCCGAAGCAAAGTATGACATGCTGGTAAGCAGTATGACTAGTATCGTCCACAATCTCATTGTGTTCTACTCGTGCATATCATCTACGCATAGACCTGGCTCATGATGCCACTGTTGGGTAACGTAGTATTTTAAAATTTTCCTACGATCACGCAAGATCTATCTACCAGATGCATAGCAACGAGAGGGGAGAGTGTGTCTACGTACCCTCGTAGACCGGGAGCGGAAGCGTCAAGTGACGCAGTTGATGTTGTCGAACTTCTTCGCGATCCAACCGATCAAGCACCGAACGTACGGTACCTCCGCGTTCAGCACACGTTCAGCTTGATGACGTCCCACGAGCTCTTGATCCAGTTGAGCTTCACGGGAGAGTTTCGTCAGCACGACGGCGTGGTGACGGATATGATGTGTTCACCGGCGCAGGGCTTCTCCTAAGCTCCGCGACGGTACGACCGAGGTGTGATTCTGTGGAGGGGGGCACCGCACACGGCAAAACAATTCAACTTGTGTGTCTTTGGGTGCCCCCCTGCCCCCGTATATAAAGGAGGAAGGGAGGAGGGGCCGGCCAACTCTCCTGGTGCGGCTAGGGAAGGGATTCCTACTAGGAATAGGATTGCAATCCTATTCCTAGTAGGATTCACCGAAAGGAAGAAGGGGGAAAGGAATAGGAGAGGTGGCGCCCCCCCAATCCTAGTCCAACTAGGATTCCTAGGTGGGGGCGCCGGCCAGCCCTATGGGCTGCCTCTCTCTCACCCTTTAGGCCCACTATGGACCATCCCCTCTCGTAGGGGGTTCCGGTAACCCCCTCCGGCATTCCCGATAAATCTGAAACTTTTCCGGTATACTTCCGGTGTCCGAATATAGCCGTCCAATATATTAATCTTTATGTCTCGGACATTCCGAGACTCCTCGTCATGTCCGTGATCTCATCCGGGACTCCGAACTACCTTCGGTACATCAATACTCAAAAACTCATAATACCGATCGTCATCAAACGTTAAGCGTGCGGACCCTACGGGTTCCAGAACTATGTAGACATGACCGAGACTCATCTCTGGTCAATAACCAATAGCGGAACCTGGATGTTCATATTGGCTCCTACATATTCTACGAAGATCTTTTATCGGTCAGAACCGCATAACAACATACGTTGTTCCTTTTGTCAAACGGTATGTTACTTGCCCGAGATTCGATCGTCGGTATCTTTATACCTAGTTCAATCTCGTTTACCGGCAAGTCTCTTTACTCGTTCCATAACACATCATCTCGTGACTAACTCATTAGTCCTTTTTGCTTGCAAGGCTTATTATGATGTGTGTTACCGAGAGGGCCCAGAGATACCTCTCCGACACTCGGAGTGACAAATCCTAATCTTGATCTATGCCAACACCACGAATACTTTTGGAGACACCTGTAGAGCATCTTTATGATCACCCAGTTACGTTGTGACGTTTGATAGCACACAAGGTGTTCCTACGGTATTCGGGAGTTTCATAATCTCATAGTCATAGGAACATGTATAAGTCATGAAGAAAGCAATAGCAGTTAAACTAAACGATCATAGTGCTATGCTAACGGATGGGTCTTGTCCTTCACATCATTCTCCTAATGATGTGATCCCGTTGATTAAATGACAACTCATGTCTATGTTTAGGAAACATAACCATCTTTGATCAATGAGCTAGTCTAGTAGAGGCATACTAGGGACATACTGTTTTGTCTATGTATCCACACATGTACTAAGTTTCCGGTTAATACAATTCTAGCATGAATAAAAGACATTTATCATGATATAAGGAAATACAAATAACATCTTTATCATTGCCTCTAGGGCATATTTCCTTCAGGGAGGTGTGACGGGAGGGGGAGAGGCGCCAGGTCTTGGGTGCGGCTGCCCTCTCCCCCCCCCCACATATATATAGGGGGCCAGGGGGGGCGCCAGCCCCCTGCAGATCCAATCTGCAAGGGGGGCGGCGGCCGGGGAGGAGTCCTCCTCCCCCAAGGCAAGTGGTGGCCCCCCCTCCCCTTAGGGTTTTAACCCTAGGCGCATGGGGAGGTGGGCCACCTTGTGGTGCGCCAGCCCAGAGGGCTGGACACTTCCCCTTGCAGCCTAGGGGCCCCACCGGGATGGGTGGCCCCACCCGGTGGACCCCCGGGGCCCCTCCGGTGGTCCCGGGACGCTCCCGGTGACCACCGGAGATCACCCGTTGGCCGAAACTGGACTTCCCATATATCAATCTTTACCTCCGGACCATTTCGAAACTCCTCGTGACATCCGGGATCTCATCCGGGACTCCGAACAACTTTCGGGTTTCCACGTGCATTTATCTCTACGACCCTAGCGTTACCGAACCTTAAGTGTGTAGACCCTACGGGTTCGGGAGACACGTAGACATGACCGAGACCACTCTCCGGTCAATAACCAACAGCGGGATCTGGATACCCATGTTGGTTCCCACGTGTTCCTCGATGATCTTCATTGGATGAACCACCGTGTCAAGGATTCACTTAATCCCGTATGTTATTCCCTTTGTCCATCGGTACGGTACTTGCCCGAGATTCGATCGTCGGTATTCCCGATACCTTGTTCAATCTCATTATGGCAAGTCTCTTTACTCAATCCGTAATCTATCATCCCGTGACTAACTACTTAGTCACATTGAGCTCATTATGATGATGTCTTACCGAGTGGGCCCAGAGGTACCTCTCCGTCATACAGAGTGACAACATCCCAGTCTCGGTTCGTACCAACTCAACAGACACTTTCGGAGATACCCGATGCGTACCTTTATAGCCACCCAGTTACGTTGTGACGGTTGGCACACCCAAAGTATTCCTACGGCATCCGGGAGTTGTACAACCTCATGGTCTAAGGAATAAATACTTGACACCGAAAAGCTTATGCATTACGAACTATACGATCTCGTGTTATGCTCAAGTTTGGGTCTTGTCCATCACATCATTCTCCTAATGATGTGATCCCGTTATTACTGACATCTCATGTCCATGGTCAGGAAACCATGACCATCTGTTGATCAACGAGCTGGTAACTAGAGGCCTACCAGGGACTCATTGTGGTCTGTGTATTCACACATGTATCGCTGTTTCCGTACAATACAATTCAAGCATGAATAACAGACAATTACCATGAACAAGGAGATATAATAATAATGCTTTTATTATTGCCTCTAGGGCATATCTCCAACAGTCTCCCACTTGCACTAGAGTCAATAATCTAGTTACATTGTGATGAATCGAACACCCATAGAGTTCTGGTGTTGATCATGTTTTGCTCGTGAAAGAGGTTTAGTCAACGGGTCTGCGACATTCAGATCCGTATGCACTTTACAAATATCTATGTCTCCATCCTGAACATAATTCCGGATGGAGTTGAAACGGCGCTTGATGTGCTTGGTCTTCTTGTGAAACCTGGGCTCCTTGGTAATAGCAATAGCACCAGTGTTGTCACAGAAGAGAGTCATCGGGCTTGACGCGCTTGGAATGACTCCTAGGTCGGTGATGAACTCCTTCATCCAGACTCCTTCCTGCGCTGCTTCAGAAGCAGCTATGTACTCCGCTTCACATGTAGATGCTGCCACCACGCTTTGCTTGCAACTGCACCAGCTGACTGCCCCTCCATTCAAAATATATACGTATCCGGTTTGTGACTTAGAGTCATCCAGATCTGTGTCGAAGCTAGCATCGACGTAACCCTTTACGACGAGCTCTTCGTCACCTCCATAAACGAGAAACATATCCTTAGTCCTTTTCAGGTACTTCAGGATGTTCTTGACCGCTGTCCAGTGTTCCGTACCGGGATCACTTTGGTACCTCCCTACCAAACTTATGGCAAGGTTTACATCAGGTCTGGTACACAGCATGGCATACATGATAGAACCTATTGCCGAGGCATAGGGAATGACACTCATCTTTTCTCTATCTTCTGCCGTGGTCGGCGACTGAGTCTTACTCAATCTCATACCTTGCAAAACAGGCAAGAATCCTTTCTTAGACTGATCCATATTGAACTTCTTCAATATTTTGTCAAGGTATGTACTTTGTGAAAGACCAATGAGGCGTCTCGATCTATCTCTATAGATTTTGATGCCTAATATGTAAGCAGCTTCTCCAAGGTCCTTCATTGAAAAACTTTTATTCAAGTAGGCCTTTACATTTTCCAAGAATTCTATATCATTTCCCATCAGCAATATGTCATCCACATATAATATGAGAAATGCCACAGAGCTCCCACTCACTTTCTTGTAAATACAGGCTTCTCCATAAGTCTGTATAAATCCAAACGCTTTGATCACTTCATCAAAGCGAATATTCCAACTCCGAGATGCTTGCACCAGCCCGTAAATCGAGCGCTGGAGCTTGCATACCTTGTCAGCGTTCTCTGGATCGACAAAACCTTCCGGTTGCATCATATACAACTCTTCCTTGAGGAAGCCATTAAGGAATGCTGTTTTGACATCCATTTGCCATATCTCATAATCATAGAATGCGGCAATAGCTAACATGATTCTGACTGACTTCAGCATCGCTACGGGAGAGAAAGTCTCGTCGTAGTCAATCCCTTGAACTTGTCGATAACCCTTAGCGACAAGCCGAGCCTTATAGATGGTCACATTACCATCCGCGTATGTCTTCTTCTTAAATATCCATTTGTTTTCTATGGCGTGCCTGTCATCAGGCAAGTCCACCAAAGTCCATACTTTGTTTTCATACATGGATTCTATCTCGGATTTCATGGCTCCAAGCCATTTATTGGAATCTGGGCCCGCCATCGCTTCTTCATAGTTCGAAGGTTCACCGTTGTCCAACAACATGATTTCCAGTACAGGGTTACCATACCACTCTGGTGCGGAACGTACCCTTGTGGACCTTCGAAGTTCAGTAGTAACTTGATCAGTTTCTTCATGATCATTATCATTAACTTCCTCCCTTGTCGGTGCAGGCACCTCAGGAACAGTTTCCTGCGCTGCGCTACTTTCCGGTACAGGAGTGGTGACTGTCACCTCATCAAGTTCTACTTTCCTCCCACTCACTTCTTTCGAGAGAAACTCTTTCTCCAGAAAGCATCCATTCTTGGCAACAAAGACTTTGCCTTCGAATCTGTGGTAGAAGGTGTACCCAATTGTTTCCTTTGGGTATCCTATGAAGACGCATTTTTTCGATTTGGGTTCGAGCTTTTCAGGTTGAAGTTTCTTGACATAAGCATCGCAACCCCAAACTTTCAGAAACGATAGCTTCGGTTTCTTGCCAAACCAAAGTTCATACGGAGTCGTCTCAACGGATTTCGACGGAGCCCTATTTAAAGTGAATGCGGCAGTCTCTAAAGCATAACCCCAAAAAGATAGCGGCAAATCGGTGAGGGACATCATAGATCGCACCATGTCCAACAGAGTACGATTTCGACGTTCGGACACACCGTTACGTTGAGGTGTTCCGGGCGGTGTCAATTGTGAAACAATTCCACAGCTCCTAAGGTGTGTGCCAAATTCATGACTTAAATATTCACCCCCACGATCCGATCGCAAGAACTTTATTTTTCTGTCACGTTGATTCTCAACCTCATTCTGAAATTCCTTGAACTTTTCAAAGGTCTCAGACTTGTGTTTCATCAAATAGATATACCCATATCTACTCAAGTCATCTGTGAGGGTGAGAACATAACGATAGCCTCCGCGAGCCTCAACACTCATTGGACCGCACACATCGGTATGTATGATTTCCAACAAGTTGGTCGCTCGCTCCATTGTTCCGGAGAACAGAGTCTTGGTCATCTTTCCCAAGAGGCATGGTTCGCACGTGTCAAATGATTCATAATCAAGAGACTCTAGAAGTCCATCCGAATGGAGCTTCTTCATACGTTTGACACCAATATGACCAAGGCGGCAATGCCACAAGTATGTGGGACTATCATTATCAACTTTACATCTTTTGGCATCTACACTAAGAATATGTGTATCACTACGTTCGAGATTCATCAAAAATAAACCATTGACCAGCGGGGCATGACCATAAAACATATCTCTCAAATAAATAGAACAACCATTATTCTCCGATTTGAAAGAGTAGCCATCTCGCATAAGACAAGATCCAGAAACAATGTTCATGCTCAAAGCTGGTACTAAATAACAATTATTCAGGTTTAAAACTAATCCCGAGGGTAGATGTAGAGGTAGTGTGCCGACGGCGATCACATCGACCTTGGAACCATTCCCGACGCGCATCGTCACCTCATCCTTCGCCAGTCTCCGTTTATTCCGCAGCTCCTGTTTTGAGTTACAAATGTGAGCAACTGCACCGGTATCGAATACCCAGGAGCTACTACGAGTGCTGGTAAGGTACACATCAATAACATGTATATCATATATACCTTTGACGTTGCCGGCCTTCTTGTCTGCTAAGTATTTGGGGCAGTTCCGCTTCCAGTGACCCGTTCCCTTGCAATAAAAGCACTCTGTTTCAGGCTTGGGTCCATACTTTGGCTTCTTCCCGGCAACAGGCTTGCCAGGCGCGGCAACTCCCTTGCCGTCCTGCTTGAAGTTCTTCTTACCCTTGCCTTTCTTGAACTTAGTGGTTTTATTGACCATCAACACTTGATGTTCTTTCTTGATGTCTACCTCCGCTGATTTCAGCATTGAATATACCTCGGGAATGGACTTCTCCATCCCCTGCATATTGAAGTTCAGCACGAAGCTCTTGAAGCTTGGTGGAAGCGACTGGAGGATTCTGTCAACAACCGCTTCATCTGGGAGATTCATTCCCAGCTGAGACAAGCGGTTGTGCAATCCTGAAATCTTGAGGATGTGCTCACTGACAGAACTATTCTCCTCCATCTTACAGCTGCAGAATGCGTCAGAGACATCATATCTCTCGACTCGGGCATGAGCTTGGAAAACCATTTTCAGCTCTTCGAACATCTCATATGCTCCATGGTGCTCAAAACGCTTTTGAAGCCCCGATTCTAAACTGTAAAGCATGCCGCACTGAACCAGGGAGTAATCATCACTACGCGACTGCCAGACGTTCAAAACGTCTTGGGCCGCATCGGGAGCAGGTGCATCACCTAGCGGTGCTTCTAGGACATATGTTCTCTTGGCAGCTATGAGGATAATCCTCAGGTTACGGACCCAATCCGTGTAGTTGCTACCATCGTCTTTCAGCTTGGTTTTCTCTAGGAACGCGTTGAAGTTGAGGGAAACTGGAGCGTGGGCCATTTGATCTACAAGAGATATTGTAAAGAATTTAGACTAAGTTCATGATAATTAAGTTCATCTTAATCAAATTTTTAATGAACTCCCACTCAGAATGACATCTCTCTAGTCATCTAAGTGATACACGATCCGAATCGAGTAGTCCGTGTCCGATCATCACGTGAGACGGACTAGTCATCAACGGTGAACATCTTCATGTTGATCGTATCTTCTATACGACTCGTGTTCGACCTTTCGGTCTTCCGTGTTCCGAGGCCATGTCTGTACATGCTAGGCTCGTCAAGTGAACCCTAAGTGTATTGCGTGTGTAAATCTGTCTTACACCCGTTGTATGCGAACGTTAGAACCTATCACACCCGATCATCACGTGGTGCTTCGGAGCAACGAGCTTTAGCAACGGTGCACAGTTAGGGGAAACACATTACTTGAAATTTTAGTGAGAGATCATCTTATTTACTACCGTCGTTCTAAGTAAACAAGATGCAAAAACATGATAAACATCACATGCAATCAATTAAAGTGACATGATATGGCCAATATCATCTTGCTCCTTGGATCTCCATCTTCGGGGCACCATGATCATCTTGTCACCGGCTCGACACCATGATCTTCATCATCATGATCTCCATCATCGTGTCTTGAAGAAGTCGTCACGCCAACTATTACTTCTACTACTATAGCTAACGTTTAGCAATGAAGTAAAGTAATTACATGGCGTTATTCGGTGACACGCAGGTCATACAATAATAAAGACAACTCCTATGGCTCCTGCCGGTTGTCAAGTTCATCGACATGCAAGTCGTGATTCCCTATTACAAAAACATGATCAATCTCATACATCACATATATCATTCATCACATCTTCGTTCTTGGCCATACCACGTCACATAGCACATGCTGCAAAAACAAGTTAGACGTCCTCTAATTGTTGTTGCAAGTTTTACGTGGCTTCTATAGGATTTCTGGCAAGAACGTTTCTTACCCACGCCAAAACCACAACGTGATTTGTCAACTTCTATTTACCGTTCATAAGGACCCTTTTCATCGAATCCGATCCGACTAAAGTAGGAGAGACAGACACCTGCCAGCCACCTTACGCATCTAGTGCATGTCTGTCGGTGGAATCAGTCTCACGTAAGCGTACGTGTAAGGTCGGTCCGGGCCGCTTCATCCCACAATACCGCCGAATCAAGATTGACTAGTAACGGTAAGAAAGTTGAACAAGATCATACGCCCACAACTGCTTTGTGTTCTACTCGTGCAAGATGCTACGCATAAAACCTAGGCTCAGATACCACTGTTGGGGAACGTAGCATAATTCAAAAAATTTCTACGTCTTCACCAAGATCCAACTATGGAGACATCTAGCAACGAGCAACTAAGAGTGCATCTACATACCGTTAGGAAGATTGCATGCGTAAGCTTTCAACGAAGCAAGGATGAAGTAGTCGTACTCTTCACGTTCTTCGTCACCGATGATCTAGCGCCGAACGGACGGCACCTCCGCGTTCAACACACGTACGGTGCAGCAACGTCACCTCCTTCTTGATCCAGCAAGGGGGGAGGAGAAGTTGTCAGAGATCCGGCAGCAGGACGGCGTGATGACGGATGCAGTGGAGATCGCAGCAGGGCTTCGCCGGGCGCCCTGCGTGGGAGTTGGGAGGTGTGACGGGAGGGGGAGAGGCGCCAGGGCTTGGGTGCGGCTGCCCTCTCCCCCCCCCCCACATATATATAGGGGGGCAGGGGGGCGCCAGCCCCCTGCAGATCCAATCTGCAAGGGGGGGCGGCGGCCAGGGAGGAGTCCTCCTCCCCCAAGGCAAGTGGTGGCCCCCCCTCCCCTTAGGGTTTTAACCCTAGGTGCATGGGGAGGTGGGCCACCTTGTGGTGCGCCAGCCCAGAGGGCTGGACACTTCCCCTCGCAGCCTAGGGGCCCCACCGGAATGGGTGGCCCCACCCGGTGGACCCCCGGGGCCCCTCCGATGGTCCCGGGACGCTCCCGGTGACCCCCGGAGATCACCCGTTGGCCGAAACTGGACTTCCCATATATCAATCTTTACCTCCGGACCATTCTGGAACTCCTCGTGACATCCGGGATCTCATCCGGGACTCCGAACAACTTTCGGGTTTCCACGTGCATTTATCTCTACGACCCTAGCGTTACCGAACCTTAAGTGTGTAGACCCTACGGGTTCGGGAGACACGTAGACATGACCGAGACCACTATCCGGTCAATAACCAACAGCGGGATCTGGATACCCATGTTGGTTCCCACGTGTTCCTCGATGATCTTCATCGGATGAACCACCGTGTCAAGGATTCACTTAATCCCGTATGTTATTCCCTTTGTCCATCGGTACGGTACTTGCCCGAGATTCGATCGTCGGTATTCCCGATACCTTGTTCAATCTCGTTATGGCAAGTCTCTTTACTCGATCCGTAATCCATCATCCCGTGACTAACTACTTAGTCACATTGAGCTCATTATGATGATGTCTTACCGAGTGGGCCCAGAGGTACCTCTCCGTCATACGGAGTGACAACGTCCCAGTCTCGGTTCGTACCAACTCAACAGACACTTTCGGAGATACCCGATGCGTACCTTTATAGCCGCCCAGTTACGTTGTGACGGTTGGCACACCCAAAGTATTCCTACGGCATCCGAGAGTTGTACAACCTCATGGTCTAAGGAATAAATACTTGACACCAAAAAGCTTATGCATTACGAACTATACGATCTCGTGTTATGCTCAAGTTTGGGTCTTGTCCATCACATCATTCTCCTAATTATGTGATCCCGTTATTACTAACATCTCATGTCCATGGTCAGGAAACCGTGACCATCTGTTGATCAACGAGCTGGTAACTAGAGGCCTACCAGGGACTCATTGTGGTCTGTGTATTCACACATGTATCGCTGTTTTCGTACAATACAATTCAAGCATGAATAACAGACAATTACCATGAACAAGGAGATATAATAATAATGCTTTTATTATTGCCTCTAGGGCATATCTCCAACAGGAGCAGCTGCGGTGGGGTTTATAAACCAGTGCGGCTGCCCCTCTGCTAGTGCTAGGCTTCTCGCCCCTCGTTGGTTACCCCAAGTGGAAGGTTAGAGATGCAGTGTAGCAGAAGTTTTCCCTTGGCAATACCAAGGATCGTTTTCCCTGAGACTCCCAGTTTCAACAAGAAGGTGTCAACTGCTAACGGCGCCGGAATTAGCAATCAACGTGGACCTGCACAGAGATACAAATAACTTTGCTCCCAACGAGTACAGAGAGGTTGTCAATCCCTCCGGCCTTGTAGTTTACAAAGGATCAAACGCAAGTGATAGTAGTGATAGATATAAATTGCAATAGTAAATAAAAGCAGAAAGTAAATAGCGGATGTGATCAATGATGGTAATATGGACCGGAGTCTCATGATGTTCACTAGTGATGTCTCTCTCCCAAAAGACGATAAAACAGCTATGTGAGGTAAACGAATTACAGCTGGGCAATTGACAGGACCATGTGCGCAAACCAATGCTGACTACATTGCAAGAAAGGTTGAGGTTCAAAGCATGGGCGGTACGCCAAAGTAAGTAGACCGAAATCCATCAATATCTACTACTAATCATCCACCTTGAGATATCTATCCAGAACATCTCGCTGGTATTAAGTTGCGAGCCCCACCCATAGTGTAAACTCAAAGCAACAGACAACTGCATTAAAAGAACTTTGAGTAAAGTAAACAATCCTTGCACCCGCGGGCACAAGCACCGTTGTTTTCCCCCTTGTGGCAACAGCACATCCCCTAGACTCATGTTTCTGTCACTCAAGCTAGTCATCGAGGGGCATGAACCCACAATCGAGCATAACGTTCCCTCTTGGAGTCACTACCTACTACTTGGCCAAAGCAATAAATAACAACGGAGAACATGCAAGAATTACTTACGAACATAAATATAAAAGAGGTAGATCAAATATATTACTCAAGCACAATCTGAACATAATCTCATAATCCATCGGATCCCAGCAAACTCATCATAGCAACAACATAAGGATTACATATGTGCCTCGATCATGTAGGGCAGCTCACGAGGACTAATTAGTGAAGCACAAGAACGGGAGGAGAACATCACATAGCTACTGGTCATGGACCCATTGTCCAATGGAGACTACTCACAACTCATCCGGGAGGCGTCCATGGTGGTGGAGAAGCTCCCGGTGGTGATCCTCCCCTCCGGCAGGGTGCCGGGAAGAGTTCTCCTGGTGCTCCCGATCTTGGAAGCGGCGGCGGCGGCGGAACAGAGATGAGATCGCGAAAAAGAGTTCCTGTCTCGAGGGTTTCGGGAGACGCTTTAAATATCTGCCAAAGGGGGGCATTAGCGGAGCCTCGGGGGGCCGGGGGGGCGCCGCCAGGGCGCCTAGAGCCCTGGTGCCCCCCCCCCCGGCTGTACTTCGGGCGCAAGGTAGCTTCTGGAACGCTGATTTTTTATATAATTTTTCTGGATTTTTCCTGGCAGTTCTCGTAATGTGAAAACCTAAAATACAAAAACAGCCGAAATCAGAAACTGGCACTGGGGTGCACTGAGTTAATAGGTTAGTCCAAATATGATCAAAAGTGTATGGAAGTGTGAAAGTGCAACTAATCCCCGGGTGGTTTTGGTAATTAATAACAACATATATATCATTGAACTAATATTCACTTGAGAATCATTTCAGAAAAGTTCGATGATATGGGTATGGAAATGTCTGAAGAAGTGGACCCCTCAAAATGCTAAGACAAGCATTGGCAAAAGCTCAAGACTCTATTTTTGGTTTAGTGATCAAAGATCACATTGAGTCCATAGGAAAAGCCAATACTATTAAAAGGGGATGAGGTTGTGTTAATGTTCTTGTTGCTCAAGTGCTTGGTGATCTAGCTCCCTCAACTATCAGCACTCTTCACTTTTCAACACACTCATAAGTAATCTCGGACAAACCGATTCTGCAAACTCAGTCCCACCGAGATGAACCACTTCAGTTATTTCCCCAAACCCTAATTTCTCGGTCCATCCGATTCTGAGTTTCGGTCTCACCGAAAATGGACTGCCAACCTTCTGTAACCAATTGACAGCATTTCGGAATATCCGAGTTGTTGTTTTCGGTCACACCGAGATGGCAAACCCTAACCTTTGACTCACTTCGGACACACCGAGATGGTATTTTCGGTCCCACCAAAAATCCCAACGTTCACTATATTTGAACTTTCGGTCTGACCGAGTTTTCACTTCGGTCTCACCGAGATTGGTCAAATGTGTGTGTAACGGTTGGATTTTGTGTGGAGGCTATATATACCCCTCCACCCCCTCTTCATTCGTGAGGAGAGCCATCAGAAAGTACCACCACTTCTACCATACACTTTCTGAGAAGTGAACCACCTACCCTTGTGTTGAGATCAAGTCATTCCATTCCTACCATATGAAACTTGATTTCTAGCCTTCCCAAGTTGCTTTCCACTCAAACCTTTCTTCCACCACAGCCATATCAGTGAGGAGAGTTGAGTGTTGGGGAGATTATCATCTGAAGCACAAGAGCAAGGAGTTCATCATCATCAACACCGTCTATTACCTTTTGGGGGGTGGTGCCTCCTAGATTGGTTAGGTGTCGCTTGGGAGCCTCCGTCTTTGAGATGTGGAGTTGAACCAAGAAGTTTGTAGGGGCAAGGAGATCGCCTACTTCGTGAAGATCTACCCCGAGTAAGGCTAGTCCTCCGTGGGCGTAGGCCGTGATGGAATAGACAAGGTTGCTTCTTCGTGGACCCTTTGTGGGTGGAGCCCTCCGTGGACTCGCGCAGCCGTTACCCTCCGTGGGTTGAAGTCTCCATCAACGTGGATGTACGATAGCACCACCTATCGGAACCACGACAAAAATCTTCGTGTCACCAAACTGCGTTTGATCTTCTCCACCTCTCTTTTACATGTGCAATTTACTTTCCGCTGCTTATACTCTAGAATTGCATGTGTAGGGTGATACTTGAATTGATCTTAATTGTGAAACTGCCAAAAACATTGCATGATCTTAAGGCAGATTTTTTATATTGTCAAGTAGTCTAATCACCCCCCCTCTAGACCTACTTTCGATCCTACAAAGTGTATAAATATCATAGCAATATCACCCAAAAGAGGCATGGAGCAAGCAGAAATTATAGATACGTTTTGGACGTATCAACATCCCCAAGCTTAATTCCTGCTCGTCCTCGAGTAGGTAAATGATAACAAGAATAATTTCTGTGGTGACATGCTATTAACCATATAGGACTTTTTAATAGTCATATGACAAAAGCTTACTGAGATAATGAATCTGTAGTAATTAAGTTGCCTCATGAGAAAATCACAAAGAACTCAAAGTTTTACAATATGATACTGAAACATCAAATAGATTTGTAATGAACATGATTTGCAAATATGATAAAGTGATATCTAGCTTGCCCCCTTTAGTGAAGCAAAACATAAATGCAGGGGCACCTCCAAGGTTTAAGTGATGACTAGATACAATGATTTCAGAATAAACGATATCACAATCATGCAAAAGACAATGCTACTTTGGGACAATGCACATTACACTCAGAATGACAATCATGCTCTCAGTAGTTGGTGCTTTTAAAAGAAGGTGGAGACTCTCGAACCGTGGCTTTTGTTGGCAAGGTTGAAAACCCGTAATCGGAAACAAAGACAAAACATGTACCAGAGCTCTTGGTTTTAAAACAGAGGTAATAATAAATTTTTTTAGATCATGCATGTTTCGTTAACGAATGCTAGCAGATAACTCAATCACTTCTTGAGATGGACAAGTTTCGAGGAACGGCTCCCGAATGATGACGATCACATCCTCTTAATCTCCTTTGTTTATCACTGCCAAAGTTTTCTGATTTCTCATGAACAAAGCGTGAAGGAGGGTTTGTTTGTTATATTATCTTTTTGAGCCGGGCGCACTCAATGCTAGTTCCTTCTCGTATTATGGGTTTGCACATTATACATGCAATCCTGGGGTGAAGCTTGTCCAACTTAAAAAGATTATGAATTAACTACTACTTCCTCATTAACTTACAACAGAGGCACAAAATAAGAATGCTTTTTCTTTGAATAATTTCGAGATGGCACATGCAAGTCTCCGTTAGGAATGGCAGGTAAATACCATGTAGGAAGATATGGTGGACTCATATGGCATAACTGGATTAAAATGATGTGGATGCACAAGCAGTCAGTCCGCTTAGTACAGGCGAAGGTTAGCAAAAGACTGGGAGCGACCAACTAAGAGAGCTATGACGGTCATAATCATGCAGAGCGACAAAGCAACATTGAATCAGGCATGGAAGTTATATCGCTACTCAGAAATAAAAGATCATCAAGGCTTGACAGACTTTCTTTACAGTCTTAAATATGCGTGAGCATACGCCAAGTCAATCAAAATAAATTCTCGAAGGAAGATATTACTAAACCATACCATATCATAGGCAAACAAACCATGTTGGTACTCCAATAACACATTGGGAATCCCCCAGCTATTTGAGACTAACCATAAGAAAACATGAACTACTAAGCGTCATTATGCACGTAGCATCTTTATCATAGACATATCAACCAATGCAACGGAAGCAAACTCTCTTAATAAGATAAGCATGATAACTAAAGAGAGTTCAAGCAACCAACTGAACGAAAGCTCTTTAAAAAGATAAGCATGAAACTGAGAGCTGAACATGATAGTAGCTATTAAAAGACAAAGAACACACACAGCATAGATAGACATGAAAATTCTATGTTATGTTCTAGGTAGAAGTGGAGCGTGTTTCTCTCCCACATAAAGAAAGCTGAGTTCCGACTCGTTATGAAAAACTAAAAAGAAAACTAAAAACAAGACGCTCCAAGCATAGCACATAACACATGAAGTGATAAAAATATAGTGGAACGAAAGACGAACTGATAATGTCGATGGAGAAGGGGATGCACGGGGGCATCCCCAAGCTTAGACGCTTGAGTCTCCTTGAATATTTCTTGGGGGTGCACGGGGGCATCCCCAAGCTTGAGCGTTTGACACTCCTGAATCTTTTTATCATCTTCCCTCGCACACATGAAAACTCCCTTCATACATAACTCATCATAATCTGATTAGCGAGGTTAGTACCCATAATAAAATAATTGTACATTGCTGGAAATAAAGATATTCGTGAAGTTCTACTGTTTCTCAAGAATGCCAAAAGGTTTTTGCAAAGAAAAAGCAAGCTCTAGGTTTGCAAAATGAAGGAAAGGCAAAACAGGACAGAATCTGTGAAAAACAGAACAGCAGGTAGTAAATGATTTGTTCGGGGCACTTCTGCAACTCTAATCAAAAAACTCAAAACAGACGCACGAAAGACAATTATATAGAGCACGCTGTCGAAAAATTCAGACCAAAACGATGATCTGGTGATTTTATAAGAATTTTTCTATCCAAGGACAGAATCTGTTTCCTGGACAGCACCTCACAACTTTTGAACTTTCTAGCAATCAGAGGCTATACTTGGCACAAAATTGAAAAGCAAAGATACAATGATGATGCTACTGTAGTAAAAAACATCAAGACACAACAAAAGCAAAATAAATTTATTCATTGGGTTGCCTCCCAAAAGCGCTTTCTTTTATGCCTTTAAGCTAGGCATAATGCATATAGATCAAGTCTTATCAAGAGTAAAAGAATAGCTAGCCCGTACAACGGACTCAAAAGGTAACTTGATCTTCTTTCGAGGGAAGTGTTCCATCCCTTTCTTGAGAGGAAACTGAAATTTTATATTACCCTCTTTCATGTCAATGATAGCACCAACGGTGCGCAAAAAGGGACGTCCCAAAATAATTGGACAAGAAGGATCACATTCAATATCCATAATAGTGAAATCAACGGGAACATAATTATCATTGACAACGATAAGAACATCGTCGATCCTCCCCAAAGGTTTCTTTATGGAAGAATCAACGAGACGAACACCAAAAGAACAAGAATCATAAGGTTTCAATTTAAGCATATCATATAGTCTTTTGGGCATAATGGAGGTACTAGCTACAATATCACATAAAGCATAGCAAGAGAAGTTGTTTATTTTAATTTTAATCATAGGATCCCAACCATCTTCTAGATTTCTAGGTATGGAGGCTTCTACTCTAAGTTTCTCCTCCCTAGCTTTGATGAGAGCATTAGTGATATGCTCCGTGAAGGCAAGATTAAGCGTGCTAGTGTGGGGATCTTTAGCCATTCTTTGTAGAAAGGTGACAACTTCTGAGATACTACAATTATCAAAATCAATTTTATCATTATTGGGCAAAATTGTAGTGTCATCCTCTTTGTTTGAGTCGCTCTCTATTATAAGAGTTTGAACGTCTTCCCAGGTTTGGGGAAGCTTACGAGCAATTTTAAACTGAGGCTCATACTCTTTACCTGGAAGACCATGCCATGGGCATAACTCTCCGTCAAGACTAACATAATCACAAGGTTTATTACTTTTGTAAATCCCGACAGTGGTGATTGGCGTAATGGAAGAAGGGGTGTACTCCTCCCATCTAGTGTTTTTGGTGGAACCCATAGTAGCAAGCAAGCAAGATAACTATTTTTGTGATTTTCAATAAAATATACTAAAGCAAAACTGAAAGGTAAACTAACAAGACTAAAAGCAAAGGTAAAAGATAGCGTGCAACTCCCCTATCCTGAAGAGTGGAGTCCCCGGCGACGGCGCCAGAAATTGCTTTGCTAGGCTTCTCGCCCCTCGTTGGTTACCCCAAGTGGAAGGTTAGAGATGCAGTGTAGCAGAAGTTTTCCCTTGGCAATACCAAGGATCGTTTTCCCTGAGACTCCCAGTTTAAACAAGAAGGTGTCAACTGCTAACGGCGCCGGAATTAGCAATCAACGTGGACCTGCACACAGATACAAATAACTTTGCTCCCAACGAGTACAGAAAGGTTGTCAATCCCTCCGGCCTTGTAGTTTACAAAGGATCAAACGCAAGTGATAATAGTGATAGGTATAATGCAATAGTAAGTAAATGCAGAAAGTAAATAGCGGATGTGATCAATGATGGTAATATGGACCGGAGTCTCATGATGTTCACTAGTGATGTCTCTCTCCCAAAAGACGATAAAACAGCTATGTGAGGTAAACGAATTACAGCTGGGCAATTGACAGGACCATGTGCGCAAACCAATGCTGACTACATTGCAAGAAAGGTTGAGGTTCAAAGCATGGGCGGTACGCCAAAGTAAGTAGACCGAAATCCATAAATATCTACTACTAATCATCCACCTTGAGATATCTATCCAGAACATCTCGCTGGTATTAAGTTGCGAGCCCCACCCATAGTGTAAACTCAAAGCAACAGACAACTGCATTAAAAGAACTTTGCGTAAAGTAAACAATCCTTGCACCCGCGGGCACAAGCACCGTTGTTTTCCCCCTTGTGGCAACAGCACATCCCCTAGACTCATGTTTCTGTCACTCAAGCTAGTCATCGAGGGGCATGAACCCACAATCGAGCATA
>LR738714.1:728659535-728674336 GCA_902687465.1 Secale cereale
GGGGGGGGAGGCGCCTACAGAGGACACTAGTGGGGTACCACACTGCTCAACACCTTTGTCTTCTGCCAGGTACCACATCCTAAACACAAGACCAAAACACAACTCTACTTCTATTCGCACTTTCACCTTGTAATGATTCAGGTCTTCAACGAGGTGAACAACCCGAAGATGGAGAAGATCAACGTCTTCAGCGGCATGTTTAGCAGTTGGATCTTCTCCGCGATGGTCGTCACCACTCACCACCATCGGGGTCCAGGTGATCCTCGTGGATTTGTTGGGCACGTTCGCTGGCACGGTGCACCTGAATGGGAGGTTGTGGCTCATGAGCGTGCTCAACGGGTTGGTCAGCCTGGTTCTGGCGACGCCTCGTCGGGTAACCACGATGGATACCAACCCAAGTGCCATGTGAATTTTGAAGAGTTCTTATTGTTGTTTTTCTCTAGGAAAACGAAAACATGTTAATCTTTTTAAGACGATCTTTACATCTTCAGTTCAGTGTAGGCCAGCCCTAATAAACTACAACTTCTCTCAATTTTCGACTAACTTCTTCTAGTTATCATTCCTCTAACCCTCTCCCAAGGCTCTCAACTCAGTTATTCGAAAATGGCAGGATTCCTATAATCATTAAGATGAAAATAGTTGTCCAGTCATTTAGGGATAACAGGGCAAAAACCAGAGGGTTGTCAACTCAATTCTTGTTAATCTAGGAGCTAGTAGTACTAGCTTGTTAGGAAGAGCTAATAAATGAGGTGGGAGGATGTCTACACTCAGAATTTAGGTATGCAAGTATTGAAGCAGGAGAGGTCATTGTATCCTTATATAAAGGCACGTGCCTCAGGCCGAGAGTGTTTTTCCTGTTTTAAAAATAAAATAAAATAAATGCACGTGTACAAGAAAGTAAAGTTCAAACTTGTGTGTGCTTCAATCAACAGTGGCTGGAGTGACACACTTGAAAAGCAGATGAGAGTTATTTCTTGAACGATACGGATGAGGTGAAAGAAATGAATAAATTAATTATTTGCCCAACTTATTACAAGTATCAGCGGCAGTCTCGGCCAGAATAAAAGTTTTCATTACATTGGCCCAACTTGGTTAGATATGTTTTGTTGATACTCACCTTCCTCATGTGTCATATATTAAGAAAATTAGCCTAAAAAATATTATGGAAATTAATGGATATTTTGTGTATCTTTTTTTCTTTTCGAATTCATTGATTTACAGTTTTTTTTTTACCGGTTCATTTATATAGGCGCATCAACAGTTAACGAGTGAAGTTTAGCCACCCGACATGAAGGCCTATCCTTCCAAGTCTGCTTAGACAAAGCCAGCCTATGATGTCCAATGTTTAAGCACTAGGGCATGTACAATGGTTCTATCTTAGCACTGCCACGTAGGATAAATGATTATGTGAAGGAGAGAGAAATCATAAGAGAAGGCTTGTCTTCTCTTAATTAAGAGAAGGCAAGAGATGATCTCTTAGCACAATATGTCTCACCATATTTTTAGGAATAACTAGTTATTGAAGATAAGGCTAAGAGATGACCCATTGTAGACATGTTTTTTTGTCATCTCTAAATTACATGCAAAATTTAAGATAAGACTGCCTTATCAACCATTGTCCATGCCCTCATCAAATGGAGATGGGAGAACTACATTGACGGGCCAAACTTTGACACGTGAGAAGAGAATGTGTCATCTGTCAATGTCGTCGTTGTTATTTCTTGGAGGAAATCAATGTCATCATTTTTTTTTTATTTTTTTTTTTTGAGAAGTGGTATGACCACGATGGGCCTCTTCGCTCCAATTCCCTGCGTGGGTCAGGGAATAGCAGGCAAACACGCTATTCCAATTATGGAAGACTGTTGGAAGTCAAATAGACCGATCCGAGGGTAAGGACACCAGCTAGCTGTCAATCGACCAGAAAAGGAAGGTGTGATTCACGGGATTTGGGGAAATGGGAAGGGATGGATGGAACAATTAGCTGCATGGGATGGGGGAGTGGCTCCGTCACCATCGCCTGGCCCACGAGCAAAGCCCGGCAGTAAGAGCACCTCCAACCGTTGGCTCACCAGGAGGGGCTAAAAATCGTCCCCTGAGGATGCACCAACGCTAGACCGCGCACTTGGTGCGTGATGCCCCCCAGTCGCGGCGTCCAGATTTTTTTGAAAAAGTCATTTACGGCGCAAACACGGCTCAAATTTAACGCAAACATCGGCGAGTTCGTTCAAATTTAAACATATTTTACAAAAACAAAAAAATCTAACACGGGCTGCCTCCGCCGTCTCGATCGCCGCTCCTCGCCGTCTACCTCGCCGCCCGCCGTCCGCCTCTGCAGTTCTACATGCCGAGGAGGCGGTAGAACCGCGTGTAGTCGCCGCCGTCGTCGTCGTCGTCGTCCCCGCCTCCGCCGCCGCCGTCCCTGCTGCATCCCTCCCCCGGTTGGCGCGGCGGGTTTGACGGTCCGGGGGCGTCGTCGTCGTCGTCGCTATCGAGGACCACGACGCCGTGCTCGTCCTCGCGCCCACGTTTGCGGGCGGCGATTTCCTCCAGGGCCCGACACTGCCGGACCATCTCGTCGCGGAGGTAGTCGTCCCGCAACCACCGCAGGACGTCCTCATCGAAGAAGCCGCGCTGGGCTATCTCCTCGTACTCCGCGGGAAGGCCGGGCTCCGACTTGGGCTCGACGAGGACGCCGGAGCTGCAGGTACGCGCGCTGACAGGCGTGTCCTGGGGCTCCGGCTTGACGGGGCGAAGGCAGGGAGAGCCCGACGAGCGGCCGGACGAGGAGGAGGACGCCCCGGGCTCCATGCGCCTCGGCGTCCAGGAGCTTCCACGGCGGCGTGAGAAGGACGGGGGAGCGGGGTACTCGCGGCGCGACGTGTTGCCGCCCTCGATGTACTCGAGGACGGACTCCAAAGTGCGGCCGGGCACGCCCCACCACCGGCGCCGGTCCTCGGAGTTGAGCCTGCCGGAGGGCACGACGCCGTTGGTGGCCTCGAGCTGCTCGGCGTGACGGCGGCGGAAGTAGGGCTCCCAGATCGGGCTGTTGGGGACGTACCGGGGCCCCTCCCTCGCCGCACGCGGCAGGGACGCGCGGATACGTGCGATTTCCGCACGCCGCGCCGCCCCTGTGGGTGGCGGTGGCACCGGCACGCCGCCGGCGCTGATCCTCCAAGCCCCGGGCACCCGCATGTCCGGCGGGACCGGGTCTCGGCCTTGAAAAGGAGGCGAGCCTCGTCCTCGTGAAGATGGCGGCGCCCGAAGCCATTCGCCGCCGCGCCGTCGCCTGGAAAGCGCTCGGCCCTTCTTCTCAACTGGAGACGGCGAGAGGAGGAAGGGGGGAGAAATGGGCGCGTCGGCGGTGGAGTATCTGTGCGACTCTCCGGCGCGCTGGCGGTCGGCTTATATAGGCGGAGGCGTCACGTGGTAGGCTTGGCCGGCGCGTTACGCGTGGCGTGATGGCGTGGCGACCGAGGGGACGCGCGTCGCCTGGCCTTCACTGGGCCGCCCGTGAGGCATCAATGGAGGCTGACCGGCGCGGCAGCGCGCGCATCCTTGGCATTGATTCGCTGCGGGAAACGAGGCGATGAGGACGATGAAGCGGCGAGAAGAGAGTCAAGTCGCTGACGCGGCGGGCCCGTGGCTCTTCGCGCCAAAAACGATTCGCCCGGCGTCCCCGAGCGACCTCAGCGCGCCGGGTTCGGGTTGGGTCCGCCGGCGCCAATTTCGGCCCGAGTCGGCGAGAACTGGGCTCTTGGGGCGCGACTGAGCCGATTTTTTGGCGCCGGCGACCGAAAAATCGCCTGCGGGGCCTTCTTGGAGGCGTGGCTAGAGATGCTCTAACGAGCAGAGGAAGGGGAGGTGCAATAAGATATTATTGTGCAACAAAAACGGTCAAAAAGATTATGCACCACTTAACTCCTTAGCTCATATTGGCCACCTCTAGAGTTCTACCCATCCGAGTGTAGTGTGATCTTTTGTAGATGTTCTTTTTCTGTTCTACAACAATTCGCATTAGCATTTAAAAAACATGTGCCTTTTAATTTATCGCTGATACCTACGGATTATCACAAATAGTTTCGCCAAAAAACCCAATTACCGTTCCATCCCACAACTTGTTGAAGAGCCCGCGGCTATCGTCCGTGCTCTCGTCCTCCCTGAGCATGCCATGTGTGAACTATTTCTCATCTTCATCACAGGATGGACAAAGACCTTGCCACTATGGCTGCAGGGACTGCTCCTTGTGGTTGCCCCGCCGATATCCTTCTCTGCTTCTCTCCACGGCAAGTCCCGGCTACCGACGTCGGGACACTTGTACATGAATAGGATTGGAGAAGGTGCATTCGAAAGTGTGAGACGGTTATTACGTCCTTATCTCCTCACGATTATGTTCCTTTTTTCTTCGAATATGCACCAGTACACGTGAGTTTTCTCCCCAATACATCACAGATAGAGCGCGAATATCTTCTATGCCTTTGATATATGGTTTCTGAGTTTTCGAATCACCAGGTTATGGACACACGGGAGGCAGCCCGGGGTGCGAGCCAGGCCCCAGCGTGCTCCAAATCACTTCCCTTAATTTTGGTGCTAACCTAGTGGCTCATGCTATTACAGGTTTCATCGTCTCCACCCCCGAAAGTACTGGTGCAACTGCTACCTTCAAGTTTGGGTAAGTTCATGTGTTTCAAGCTGCCTCCTCCCGTCCACAAGGCTGTGCGAGCGGTGCGATCGCACAGGGCCCCCGAAAACGCAGGGCCCCGATCGAAGGAAAAATGATGTAACTGCCGCGGTTCATGCGCTGGTTTGCTGTCCTTTACGGTTGGCTCGCTCGATCCGATTTAATGGGAAGCAAACCTTGAACGAGAAGTGGAACGTATGGTGTGCTAATACCCAGCCAACAGGCCCTCTGTTGGCCTAGTAATGATTTACCACTCCCCTTTAGGCCTGTTTGTAAAAGGGCAAGTAGAAAAACATGGCTGGCTAGTTACTCTAATGGGCGGCAGGAGTGGATGGAGACGAGTTTTCCCTCGAGTTAGGGTTACCGAGTTTTCTCTCGAGGCGACTTCGTCGCCGCCGTTGAGTATCATCCTTCCCTGGCCGCTGGTTCCCGTCCTTCTCCCCTGCCCTGAGCGGACAAGGGGCGACTTGGGTCGCCGCCGCTCTTGGCCTGGATCGGACGCAGCGAGGCTCTAGGGTTCCCCCCAGTAACCCGATCAGTTTTCTCATCGGGCTAGTGATCTAGATGGCTGCGGATGGAGCTTCGAGTTCCTCTGAACTCAGCGATGTGGAGAAGATGATGAGAGAGCTAGGCCTCCGGGAGGAGGACCTGGACGACGTCGTCTTTGACGAGAAGGATGTTCCGCTGGAGTCTCCAAGGTGGGTAGCTCTGATCAAGGTCAATACAAGCAAAACGTACAGCCAAACCTGGTTCTACAGGAATATGAGGGCAGCATGGGACGTGGCCCAGGAAGCAAAGTTCAAACCTTTGGAGGACAATCTGTACACTGTCCAGTTTACATGTTTGGGGGATTGGGAACGTGTCACACAGGAAGGCCCGTGGAATTTCAGGGGAGATGCGGTACTGATAGCTCCGTATGATGGCATCACTAAACCCTCGACGATCAAACTGGAGAGCATTGATATTTGGATCCAAATCCATGATGTGCCAGACCTTTATGCTCATCTAATCCAGCCTCTAGCTTCAAAGGTTGGCGAGGTTCTTTTCGCTGAAACTCAATCCCACGACTTCACAGGGAACTTCTACCGTGTTTGGGTGCGGATCAATGTGCACAAACCTCTCAAGAATGCGGTATCCATGATTAGAGAGGGAAAGCGGCAGATTTATAAGGTTAAGTATGAGAGGCTACCTGACTGGTGCGCTGTCTGCGGTATGCTGGGCCACCTATACAAAGAGCACGGCAATGGCGTCCACCCACCGTCTACATTAGTGTTTAAGAATCTCAGGGCTGAATGGTTTATGCGACCGGGCAGAGGCCCTGGAGAGGGCCGTGGACGCAGAGGCGGCCGCCGCGGAGGCCGTTCAGGTGGCAGCTCTAACGGTGGTCGATCTAGAGATAGAGAGGAGCCCGCTCACAGATATGGTTCGGGAGCAGGGGGTGGTTTCCAACCTGATGACCCGGCAAGTGTTGCTACTTTAATGGATACGGATGATATCAATAGGAAGAGACAGGACAGGCATGAGAACAATGGGAGCTACCTAGTTTCAGATGCTACACCACACGATACCGCTAGTGACCTACAACTAGCGCTTGTTCCTGCTATGAACAATCTGTCAAGTCCACCTCCACAGCGGGATGCGAAAAGGTCCAAGGCAGATGATGAGGATGCAGAGGGAAAGAACACGACAGTGAAGAATTTGGCGGGCTCCTTCGAGGAGCGCCGCCGAGCCCAATGAGTGCCCTATGTTGGAACTGCCGTGGCGCGGGCAAACCGGCGGCAGTTCGAGAACTTCGTGAGTTCGCGAGGAAGTTTGCCCCCAAAGTGTTAGGCATTGTTGAAACACAGATTAGTGGTGTGCGGGTTGAAGCTTTTGCTAGCACGTTGGGATACGATCAGGCTTATGCTATTGACAGTCAAGGAAGAAGTGGAGGTATAGGTATATTCTGGAATAACACTATAGATGTTCAGATTCTAGGAGAATCAGTCTACCATATTGATGCTAAGATTCAGGAGGCTGGCCAAGATCCGTGGAGATTGACCTTTGTATATGGGGAAGCCCAAACTAATTTAAGAAGCCAAACATGGGACCTGATGAAAGGTTTATCGTTTTTGAACGACCTACCCTGGCTTTGTATGGGGGATTTCAATGAAGTTCTACGTCCGGAAGAACATGAAGGTGTTGCAAATCGTAGTAATGCACAAATCCAAGCCTTTCGAGACACAGTTGATATATGCATGTTGATGGATTTGGGGTATCATGGCAGATTCTGGACTTTTGAGAAGAGGGTGAGCGGAGGCTCGTACACACGCGTCCGTCTGGACCGTGCACTTGCAACACCCAGCTGGATGGCAAGGTTCCCACTAGCGCAAGTTACTCACTTTACATCAGCATCTTCAGATCACGGTCCTATCTTGCTTGAGACGGACAGCTCACAACAACAACGACCAGTTGACCAACAGTTTAGGTACGAGGTTATGTGGGAATCACATGAGGAGTGGCGAGATACGATCACCTCAAGATGGAATGCGGTGGCGCCTGGGTACGGAGTTGGTGATTTTCGGGACAAGCTGCTGGCAATCTCGAAGGACCTCTCTGTTTGGGGCAGAGATACTTTTGGGAGTGTACGGAAGCAAATTAAAGAAGCCAAACACCAACTAGAGCAACTCCGGAGCGATCCTTCTCGGATGAGTCCTACGCACATTGAGATTAAGCTCAATGAGAAACTAGTGGAGCTATATCACCGCGAAGAAGTAATGTGGCGGCAGAGATCCCGGTTACAGTGGCTGTCAGAGGGCGATAAAAATACAAAGTTTTTCCATATGCGAGCTAGTATGCGACGGAAACGAAACATGATTAAGGCTTTGCAAAACACTCTGGGAGTGCTCACCGATGATCCGACCGAACTGAGAATTTTGGTGACAGATTTCTACAAAACCTTATACACCAGTGAGGGCGTGACAGGCATGGATGATGTTCTGATGCATGTTCCGGTGAGGGTAACGCCGGCTATGAATGAAGTGCTTTGTGCCCCGTATACAAGCAATGAGGTAAAGTCGGCCTTATTCCAAATGTTCCCAACAAAGGCTCCTGGACCGGATGGTTTTCCCGCACATTTTTATCAGCGCCATTGGGATATATGCGGGGAAGAGGTGACAGCAGTGGTGCTCAGGATCATAAAAGGAGAAGAGAGTGCGGAGGCGATTAATGACACTGTGTTGGTGCTGATCCCCAAGGTAACAAGCCCGATACATCTGTCCCAATTCAGGCCTATTAGCCTTTGCAATGTGCTTTATAAGATTGCCTCAAAAGTCATAGCTAATAGACTGAAGGCTATTCTACCTGATATTATCTCCGAAGAACAGTCAGCTTTCGTCCCTGGCAGGTTAATATCAGATAACATTCTCAGTGCGTATGAGTGTTTGCATTTCATGAAGAGGAACCGATCTAAAACAAACAGCAGCTGTGCACTGAAGCTGGATATGATGAAGGCATATGATCGTTTGGAGTGGGATTATCTACAGGCCATTATGCTCAAGCTAGGCTTCTCGTCTACTTGGGTGGACATTGTCATGGGGATGGTGAAATCAGTATCCTTCTCTGTTTTGTTGAATGGTGAAAAGCTAGAGCATTTTAAACCCTCAAGGGGTATTCGACAGGGAGATCCTATTTCCCCCTACCTTTTCTTACTTGCAGCAGAGGGCCTCTCGTGCCTTTTGAAGTCTTGTTCTCAGTCGTCTGCGTTTTGTGGCATCAAGGTGGCCCCTACAGCTCCAACTGTCAGCCATCTTTTGTTTGCAGACGATAGCCTGTTGCTTTTTAAGTCAAGTGTGGAGGGAGCAAACTTGGTGTCAAACCTGCTGGATACTTATTGTGGAGCCTCGGGACAGAGAGTAAATCATGAAAAATCCTCTATTTTCTTCAGCAGGGGTTGTCCAGATCCTATTAAACAAAGTGTCATGCAAAGCCTAAATGTTCACAATGAATCCCTGAGTGACAAGTATTTAGGGCTGCCAACGGAGGTCGGACACTCTAAGAACGGCACGTTCAAGTATCTTCGTGACAGAGTATGGGAGAAAGTTAGAGGGTGGATGCAGAAGATGCTTTCAGTTGGGGGAAAGGAAGTGCTAATCAAATCGGTTGCCCAGGCAATTCCAGTTTTTTCAATGTCTTGCTTTCGCCTTCCTAGAGGAGTCTGTGAGAGTGTAACCTCCATCATACGTCAGTTTTGGTGGGGAAGTAAACAGGGAAGAAGGAAGCCTTGTTGGGTTTCGTGGGACGTAATGACGAGACCGAAGGACCTAGGAGGGCTGGGTTTTCGAGATCTCGAGATCTTCAACGTTGCCCTCCTATCACGGCAAGCTTGGAGACTATTGCAAGAACCGGACTCCCTAAGTGCGCGTATTCTGAAGGCTGTCTATTACCCAACATCGAGCTTACTGGAGGCGGAGCTGGGCCCCCATCCTTCACAAGTCTGGCGAGCCATTGTTGACGGGAGGAATGTATTGAACCACGGGATCATCAGGCGCATTGGGGATGGATCATCGACCAGCATCTGGCACCATAACTGGCTCCCGAGAAGTGGCCTCATGAAGCCCTTTCCGCCCAGGGTTGCAGACCCTCCGAGGATTGTGAGTGAGCTCATTGAGCCAGCCATGGCATGCTGGAAGGAGGAAGTAGTTCGTCAAGTATTCGTTCCAGCTGATGCGGAGGCTATATTGAAGATCCCCCTCTGCACAAGACAGGTTGCTGATTTCTGGGCATGGGCAGGGGATCCGAAAGGGCGCTTCTCAGTAAAATCAGCATACAAATTGATCCACAGGATGAAGATGGGAAGGGAAGATTGGCTAGAGGATGCAGAGGGAATGGCCGATGGTGAGTCAAAAGGGTGGTCTTCTATTTGGGGCTTGCAAGTTCCTTCAAAACTGAGAGTTTTTACATGGCGACTGGCTCGTCATTCACTCCCCACTGGTGATGTTTTGCATCATCGAAACATGTCAACATCGCATGTGTGTGCGCTTTGTGGAGCAGAGGACAATTGGCGCCATTCCCTCATTGACTGCAATTACGCCAGGTGCGTATGGGCTCTAACGAATGATGATATGGTGCAGCACATGTGTATGAATAGAGATGATCAGGCGAAGAGATGGCTATTTTTGATGAGCGAATCATTACCACAGGAGGAGTTTACTATCATGATTGTCACCCTATGGGCAATATGGGCAGCAAGGAGGAAAATTATCCATGAAGGTATCTACAAAACTCCATTCTCAACACATGGCTTTGTGACTAGCTACTTGGCGGATTTGAAGCAGATACAGAAACCTGTTGAAAAACCTCCGTCAGCTCCGAGAATCCGCCACTCTACCTGGCAGCCACCTCCGGATGATCATGTGAAAATCAATGTTGATGCGGCTGTGCCACGTACTGGCGGAAGGGGGGCTGTGGCTGTTGTCTGCCGCAATGCATCTGGTGAGTTTTTGGGAGCATCGGCTATTATCTTCAACAATATTGATGACCCAGAAGTTCTCGAGGTCCTAGCGACCAGGGAAGCATTGGCTCTTGCAGAAGACTTATATGAGCAAAAAGTCCACATTGCTTCGGACTGTATGGCCGCGGTGGAGGCGATCAAAGGAGGAACGGCGGCAGCTTACGGAGCGGTGATACATGAAATAACAGATAGAGCTCGTTTTTTCTCTTCTTGTAGTTTTAATCATGAGTTTCGAACCTCGAATTTTGAGGCCCACAACCTCGCGAAGCATGCGTTAACGTTGGGGACCGGCCGCCATGTTTGGTTAGGTCACCCCGACGATCTTTTGTTCGTCCCTGTAAACATTGTGACGGTTGAATAAAAGCTTGGCGAGTTTGTCTAAAAAAAAAGTTACTCTAATGGGCCTAATCGCTATGGCCGAGAGTGCTTGTTTCTTTACTGTAGCAGAATATATATATATTTCCATCGCTAAAAAAAACAGAATATTTTCCAATGTAAGTCGTAGCCATATGCCTGGGATCGAAATAGATGAACAAAACACTAGTTACGGTCACCAACTTTTTTGTTACAATCGTTCTCTTTCTGGTTCTTTTGATGTCTTCCTACCGTATCGACTGCAATGCCTAATATTACAAAAGTGCTTCTCGATTCGGCATGCGCTTAATTTTAATCAAAATTAATAAGATTATCACACTAGCAGTAAGCTAATTTCTTGTTGTAGTACAAATTCTTTGTTGTGTGTTCATTCTAAGAAAGAATTATTGGATTTTTATTTTGCAAGAATAGAGTCAATGGATTTAAAGATTTCGCTTTAAGAAATACTCCTCCCGTCCGGAATTATTTGTCATGGAAATAAATGTATTTAGACATATTTTAGTTCTAGATACATTTCTTTTTATCCATCTCTACAACAAGTAATTCGCGACGGAGGGAATATACTAGACAGATGATGCTTTTCGATAGAACATGCGCTCAGTTTACTATTTTATTACAATTCACAAAAGAGAAGTTTATTGTTTCAATACTACGCCTTAGTCTTAGCATTACTATATAATACATATTTTAACTATTGTATGAAATAACACATATTTGAAGCTATATATTAAGTGAAACTATGTCTAATTATATTAGTAATACATTTTTTTGCTAAATTTTGGGCCTCATTTCGCATTTCGCACCGGGGCCCCGAATTCCTAGAGACGGACCTGTCCTAGTCCTAATGAACTACATGCACACTTCCACTAACTTCTTCCAGTTCTCACCCTCTCTCGAAGGCTCTCTACTCAATTCTTGTTAATCTAGCAAGTATTGAGAAGGAGAAGGCATTGCATCTTTATATAAAGGCAAGTTCAAACATACGTTTGCTTCAACTCAACAGTGGCTATAATGACACATCTGACAAAAGTAGATTTTTTTTAATGATAGGATTAGGTGAAAGTGAAATAAATGAGTAAATTAATTGTTTGGTACTTGATTGTCCACATGCACCCTTCAAGTACAATGCCATGTTAATCTGATAACATGTACTTGCTCAAAGAAAGAAAGGGAAGTGTCTGCAAAACAGCATAGCTCGGCTAGAGCGCTATATAGTTGCAAAAAGTTCTTGCAAAATAATTATGGACTTAACTTAGGCGAAGATAGCATCATCTTTTCCAATACATACCACCACGGACCCAACAAAATGCGCTATGTTTTTTGGCAAAAAGAATAAAAGGTTTGAGTACGTTGGTTCATCTTATCCCAAGGAGTACAACGGTTTATTACATCAGTTTTGCTAATTCTCATCTACCTCATGGGTCATCAATGCATTTTTTTTGTTGATGTGCCCTTTTTTTTCTGTTTCATTGATTTATATTTTTACTGCATCATTTATATATATATACATCTGGCCTATTTTGTTTCGCGTAACACAATATACCCAACTTGAACGGACAGCCTGAAGACGTTGGACTGATATGATTTCCCAGGTGAACTGATCTTTCTGTGTCTTCTCTGGAGGAGGAGCAGGCAGGCGGCAGTAACCCTGGGAGGTGCGCGGCATGCAAGTACCTGTGCCGGCGGTGCGCCTCGACTGCATGCTCGCCTCAAGATGGCAACGGCCCCCGAAACCCGCGTCCCCGCGGGTTTTTACCCTATTAGGGGACGGGATGGGCACCTTTTCATCCCCGCGGGGCTGTTATCGGGCATATTATACAACCCAATACATTTCGTGGGTTTACACCCGTTTCAATAGGCCCCGAACCCGAAACCCGAAAAAACCCGTCTAAATACACATTCAGCACAAGTGGTAGAGTTTTAAGTGACCACCGTAGTCGTCTTACCCCGGAAATCATAGACGCCTTGATGTGTTCATCTTTGTTGCCGAAATGTGATCATCTTTGTTGCTGAAATGTGGCATCATGTTGCTGAAATACACTCTATATAGGTGTTGAACCATCTACTATTGTTTTTTGTTGAAATTTGCTCAAGTTATGCTGCTAAAATGTGCTTGTTTTGATGCTGAAATGTTATTCTTTGTTGCCACTATATTTGTTTAAATATTTTGATTTTCTCGTGGGTTCCCTGAAACCCGATGGGTTTAGGGGACGGACGAAAAACTAGCCCCGCGCATGGTGATGGGGACGGGGACGGGTTTACGATTTTCTCATGGGGATGGGTTTGGGAAGGCAAAACCCGATGGGTTTCGTCCCCGTTGCCATCTTGATGCTCGCCCCCTACTTCCCGGCGTCACAACTCCACCGCTATGCCGCCGTCCACCGGGTCTTCGGCGCCAGCAAAGTCGTGAGGTTGCTCGTGACCTCTGGTAATCAATCGTTCCAGCCGCCATTGACAAACCATCAGCTAGTTCCTGCTTGCATGGTTCGACATTTAAACTTGGTTGCCACTTGCAGAGCTTGCCGGTGGATGAGAGAGGCCAGGCGGCGGAGACGATGGCGATGGAGGCGCAGTGGCGGGTGGAGGACCGGGTGTACGGATGCGCCCGGATCATCAGCCAGCTGCAGGAGGAGATTCAACCCACGCAGTGCGAGCTCGCCAGGACGCGTACCTCGAGCAGCGAGACGACGGCCACCGTGTCCCCATCGCGCAGATGCAAGGCCAAGGGCAGGGAGAGGCAGTGCCGTTGCTTGACCCGGACGACGGCCACCGCGTCGCCGTCGCGCAGATGCAGGGGCAGGGAGAGGCGGTGCCGTTGCTTGACCCGGACGACGGCCACCGCGTCGCCGTCGCGCAGATGCAGGGGCAGGGAGAGGTGGTGACGTTGCTTGACCGGCCCGGACGTCGGCCACCGCGTCCCCGTCGCGCAGAGGCAGGGGCAAGGAGAGGCGGTGACGTTGCTTGACCCGGATGAGTTCCGGAACTCGACGGATCGATCAAGCGCGTACGTGCATCCAGGCTGGGGGAAAATGCCAGGGCGATCGATGGCGGCATTGGCTTTTTACCACTGAAGTTGATAATTGATGAATAAATAATGTTGTGTTGCAATGATTTACACTCAACCTTTTAGGTAGAGAATCTCTTGTTAAATTGAGAGATTTGAAAGGCGCGTGTGTTGGTGGAATTGAATAGAAATGTACTGACATCTGAAACGCCCATGTATTGGTGACAATGAGTCGGAATAAACTGGATCTTGGTTTTCGATCTTGTTTTTCATATAACCCGGCTCGTTTCCACAAGGTCAAAGCTGCATTTCGTGAATGGTCTGAAGATAAACTGCAGACGCCAACCGTGCCGCCATCATCTTCATAGAAGGGAAAAACTGGATCATATAGGAATTTTTTTTAGAACGAAGGCTCAAGTCGAGGCTGGCTATGAATTAACAAAGCAATCAACCGGCTAGGGTTACAACTGCCAACAACTTACATGCATGAAACTGAAAAAAGAAAAAAAAACACGGCTGATACAACTCGAAGGCCACGGCATAAGCGATCAGAAGTATTGTTACGCCATGGCCATCGCCCATGGTACAACCTACACCAACAGAACAGACTAAGGACTACCGAGGAATGCACCGCCGCGCTAGAATTGATGTCGCAGCCACCCTCGAATGACCAAACATGGACATGATCACCATCTGGATCTGTCGCCGCAGAAGGCCCCTACCCTCTCACCCTGGTTCGGAGGGTGCCGCACCGTCAGACGACAGATCGGTTCTCCCTAGAACCCAGATAGTTGGCACCCAAGTTGCCAATGAGACGAAGCTGAAACAGAACCTGCAAGCCTGGACCACAATACTCAGGAGCAACCTCGTCGTCTCCGGCTCAGTCACACAATCAGACGAGAGCTGTCGGCCGAAGTTACAGAAGCATCGGGGCTTGCACGAAGAGACACTAGTAGAAAAAGGACCTTATGTGAGACACATTAGTCCCGGTTCGATTTTGGCCCAGTACTATTGGTACCATTAGTCCCGGTTCGAACGGCTATGCATTAGTGCCGGTTCGTGTTGAACATTTAGTACCAGTTCATGCCACGAACCGGTACTAAAGGGGTGGTGGCAGGCTGGCGTTAGGCCGGGGCCCCACGAGCCCCTTTCGTGTCGGTTCGTGGCACGAACCGGTACTAAAGGGCTAACCTTTAGTACCGGTTTGTGCCACGAACCGACACTAAATGGGTCTAACCTATAGTCCCGGTTGG
>LR738714.1:728674415-728697024 GCA_902687465.1 Secale cereale
CCCCATCGCCATTTCAGTTTTGAAAAAAACTAAAGAAAATGATAAAAACTTCAAAAATTAAAAGCCTTCGAGATGTAGTTATGTTACT
This sequence comes from Secale cereale, assembly GCA_902687465.1. Lineage (NCBI taxonomy): Eukaryota > Viridiplantae > Streptophyta > Magnoliopsida > Poales > Poaceae > Secale > Secale cereale. The sequence goes on from LR738714.1 coordinate 728,674,504, forward strand.
ACATCTTCAAGTTAGGAAAATTTAAAATATTAAATTTGGACATGTTTTGCAAAAAAATGTGATGAAAAAGTAAAAAGAATATCTTTTGCATAGGATGTCGAAAAAACGTATAATATATCAAAATGTTCAGCACAAAAATCCGCATCCGATTTTGACGGGCCTATGGCCTGTTTGCAATTTTTTAGAATCCTCAAATTCTAAAAGAAAAAAAAAGTTATGCTCAAATTTCAGTTCTTTTAATTTTAGTTAAATCTGGTCAAACTATGGTCAAACTACTTATTCAAGAAGTATTAGTGTTACTAAATAATTATTCAAGAATATTAGTGTTACTAAATAATTATTTCAGATTTTTTGAATTTTGGTCAATTTTTGTCAAACTATGGTCAAACTACTTATTCAATAAATATTAGTGTTACTAAATAATTATTGTTTTTTAGAATAATAGTTTCAAACTCAAACAGTGAAATGTGTGACTTCATGCTCAAGCTAAACTCCTAAGGGTTAATATTATTGACATCTTACTATTATTAGGAAAACAACAAGTGCAGACTTGGAAACGAGGGGGAATAGAACCCGAAAGTTAAGCGTGCTCAGGCTGGAGTAGTGAGAGGATGGGTGACCGACCGGGAAATTTTGACAAATGCAGTTGCTTATCATGTATACACAAACTTCTCACTAATAGAGAGATGAGTTTTAGCTAGACCAAGGTGGATTGTTGCTAAAAGTCCAAGACATGTTACCACTAAGAGTATCTATAGACAGACTTGACAAATTCGACCTCTCAAACGGCCGCAGACGCGACCGCACATGTCTGCAGACAGTGATCGATCACGGCCCAAATAGTCAATTCCACAACCTGATACCTCGAATTAGAAACCTCAAATCCATACTATTACATGCGACGTAGAGATCTTTAAGCGGAGCTCGTACGGCTCCACCGTGACCATGTCCGGCGGCTGACTGCGCCATTCAGAGTGTTGGTCTAGTCGCCTGTGAGGTATAGTGGGTCATGGGACACGGACTGGCTCATGGGACTCAAGGCATCGCTGTCCCCCATGCCCTACTTTTCCTTGTTAGAGCCCCGAACCCTGACGGTACTGGTGGACACCAGATCGATGATGGATCTGTCTTGGAAGGAGCCGACGACATCCATCACGACGCGGCTGTGGCGCCCGAACTGGTGCACCATACAGGGCACCGAGAATGCGAATCCGCCTCTCCAATGTCCATAGGGTTGTCGTCGTCTCTCGCGCCCGCTGCCTCGTAAGGCAGGCACGCTGCGCCATGTTTGCATCGACTATGCCCATGCGTTCACCGCCTGCTCGGAGTGCCAACAGAGGGGTTGTGTGTCCGCCAAAATGATTGGATACTAGACGGACTGCACCACCTTCGATGAGGCAGCAGGGACACACCTCTCGGAAGATCCATCCGCCATTTGGGCGGACGCAATGGATTCCCAACGGAAGGACTCCTAGCGTTGTCGGCGGCGGCCTCCTCCCGAGAGCAGTGGCAAGCCAGACGGGCATCTCCTCCTCGGGGTAGCGTGGGATGAGCTTTGGGTCGATAGATCTAGAGGTGTATCACTCGGATCCACTGCCCGCCATGTCGGAGAAGCCCGGAGATCATCGGACGGGAGCTTGGTGGCGGCGGCGAGTGGAGTAAAGTGGCTAGGGTTTGATCCGGGGAGCGGATGGGGGAAAATATATGTGGGGTCGGGTGGGCCAGCATGGGATGAGCTTTAGGTCGACGAATCTAGAGGTGTATCACTCGGATCCACTGCCCGCCATGCCGGAGAAGGCCGGAAATCATCGGACGGGAGCTTGGTGGTGGAGGGGAGTGGAATAAAGTGGCTAGGGTTTGATGTGGGGAGTGGATGGGGAAAAATACATGTGGGGTCAGGTGGGCCAGTGTGGGTCGGATCCGATGTGACGGACGCGCCTGGTCACGCCCGGTCCTCCCCATATCCACCCCATATGTGGGCTGGATATTAGAGGTGTCGGCCAAACCCGTGAGTTTGAAGGAGGGCTTGAGGCGCCTGATTGGGTCATTTTTTTTACCGGTCATTGCCCGGGCATATGATAGGGATTTGATGCATGTTCGCACACGAACACGTCACCGTGTACCCTCAGCGCCGGGGGTGATGCACCGCAGCTCACGTCGAAGGAGACCCGCCGGAAGCGCGGTACGCAAGACAATCCGACGGGCGCTTTTGTAGACCCGAGGCCCCGCTTGCCCGGGAGGGACCCCGTCAGGTTGCGCGGCGGCTATGGGCTGCCCTAGGTCGACCTGATCGCCCCTAGGGCCTCGAGGTTCGCCGCCCAGCAATGAAGAAGAACGAACGAAGAACGAGGAAGAAGAAGAACTAGGGTAAAGGAGAAAAGATAAAAGATAAAAAGTGGTAGATGATTTGTTCGATTGTGTGTTCTTCAATCGGCCGTCACCCCTTAGGTATATAAGAGGCGACTGGACTTCCCGTGCAAGGAAAATGCTTGGATTCACGTCCAAAACCCTAGCCAAATTTGGATTGGTTTTGTCCGAACTTTCTAAAACTGTTTGGTTTAAACTGGCTGCACCTTGCTGGTAATTTTCGAGGTGGTAAACGACCTCGGATGGAAAATATCCCAAAAGCAATCTTGACCATTTCGACGAGACGAACAACTTTCGTGTTGAACGTTTTTCGATTTGAAGCCATCTTCTATGACAAAACGGTAAGGCAAAACAGGCTGTTATTCGCGCTACCCATCATACACGTGACTGATGGGGCGCGTCACTTATGGCTCTGTGACAAGGCTGCATTCGGATGGCTGTAACTTTTGCATACGAATTCGGATTGGGACGATTGTTATATCAAAATAGACCGTTTCGACGAGGCGAAGATAATTCATGTAGAAAGTTTTTCCATATGAGGCAGTATTGGTGGTGTTATCAGCCGAATAGTGTTCTAGATACAAAATCTCAGTACTTCGAACGCAACTTCGGCCTTAGAGATGAGACCGGATGGCTATGGCCAAAATATCAAAGTTTGTCATTTTTATGATACGAAACTTTATCACTTTAAGCACTTTTTCATTTGAGGCTTTATTAATTATGTTTTTGACCATGCCAAAATCTGGTATCAACACATGCCCCCTGTTTTCGGGCAAAGCTTGCGTGCCGAAAAATAACTTGTACAATACTCTTTCTAAGGACGATGTCAACACTTCATCGGTCATTTGTACGTGCTTAGGACGATAAGTATATATCGGCCATTTAGGTTAGCAACAAAAGTGAAGCTAATCAAAAAATATGATGATTTGCTAATACCCTTTCATGATGTAAGAAATTATATTGCATCCATGGATTAAAATAATCCCATTGAGGGTAACTAATCATACCTGGTGAAAAATTCCATGGCAAAGGCACTAACGACATTGTTGAAGAAAATGGATAATGTGTGGACCGAAGATGTTGAAACCTTCGGCTTGGTCCTTCATAGTTTTCACCCTTTTCCTTCTTCACCTTTGCCGCACTCCTTGTAAATGAAGCTTGCACATAATTCTTATTTTGAATACTTCCTTTGGGAACCCATGCCATGTTTCTATTTTCAAGTTCTTGTGCACAAAGCTTTGACAACTTCTTCTTTTGCCAATACGATAAGCCGAGTGGGAACCCCGGCTGCGATTTTGTCTGAAGCAATGACAATACTTGTTTTACCTTGTGCACTCTCAACTTCTTTTCTTCAGATTTGGCACTTTGACTATCAATAATTGGTTGCTTCGTCTCACTGCCTTTAGTAGCCAATGTCAACACTTTGATTGGCTCTTTGTTATTTGAGATCAAATCTGAAGTAGAACACTTACAACCATCTCTCTTGACCCGGTATACTTGCTTGACCACCTCTTTATTCTTCCTTAGGCTCTGGACCGATTCCTTATGATCGAAACGGTCTTTAGCATGTGATTGTTCAAATGTTGATCTTCTCGGAGCTGCATAATATTGGTGAGATGGTTTAAAATAAGATGGAGAATATGCCCTTGTATCATACATGTCCCGTGATGGATATGAATCTACATGAGCATAGGGAGGCATCCACGACATTGGCATTGATGGCCCAAAATAAGGATATTAATATATTGCATGAAGATTCTCACTTTGCCAATAACGATCCTCATATTTGCGCCTTGAGGGTGATCTTGATTTCTTTGCATGATTTGGCCGATAAGCATTCTTCTCTTCACTCTTCTTTTGATATTTATCCAATAGTTCAGCGAGAAGGTGATTTTTGATCTCTTACACTTGCGCTTATTTCGGCCTTTGTTTTCTTTTGGTTTGCTTTCATCAATTTTTTGATTTGCTTGCTGCCCCCAGTCCTTGGCGTCTACATTGTAGTTTCGATGGAATTCTCGCCCTCAAGATTATGTTCATTATGCTCTTCAACAACTTCTTTACTTGAAAGCTTGATCCCATCACCTGCAGTTTTTACCTTCTCTTTAGATGGATCGGCTTGAAGCAACCGATGAAAAAACTTTCTGCCATCGGGGCCAATTGGAATAGACTGGTCATCTCTTGGTGTCTCAACAAATTTCAATCGTCCTTTATTAATGGCCGATTTAACTATTTGATGAAACATGTTGCAATCCTCAAAATTATGCTTGAATGAATCATGCAACTTACAATACATTCGTCCTTGAATAGATGGTTTGACATGATGATCAAGAATTCTAATATAATTATTTCTCAACAACAAATCAAAGATTTGATCACACATGTTTGAATTGAAGGTAATGTCTTTATTTTCTAGCCGATCTTGGTGTGCGGACGGCTTTGGAGGTAAGCAAACGAATGGTTCAGATTTAGAATCTCCACATTCGGCTATGCATTGTGTTTTGCACGATATCTCTGATGTCTTCGAATAAGATATAATATTAGCATTGTATTTCTCAAAAGAATTTAACCTTGATTTTATATTTCTGAAACGAAAATAGTCAAAACACACATGTCTCAATTGAGACCATGCGTAAGCCAAGTAAGAAGCAAGCAAAGCTACCCAATTAGATATGAACTTTAAATATAGCAATGGGAGAAGATTTGGCTGCAATAACAAGTCACTATCGGTCTCTTCGAATGGTACAATGTATTGACCGATATGCTTTGTAACAATCTTATTGCTATCAGTCTCTTTGAATGGTACAATGTATTGACCGATATGCTTTGTAACAATTTTATTGCTAACAAATAAATTACCCTTCATCATTGGTCTTTCAAAATTACTTACGAGATTTTTTCTAATAGATGCATCAATAATAAAGTTGTGACCAAATCTGAAAATAGGCAAATCACTTGCTAGACATACCTCTTCATACACGCCGGGAGAGAATGATGGTTGTGTTACTTGAATAATACTTTGCTCCACTTTTAAATGACTCTCCAATGCCTTGGCGTCCTCTTTTTCTTCAATAAATTCGGTACACATACTATTTGATTCGGCTTTTTTGATAACCGAATTAACTTTGTTATCCGAATCACCACTCTTTCTTTCTTTGATTCACAAGGTTGCTTGTTCTTGTCTAAATTCAGCAAACATTGCAGCTAGGCTATCTTTAAGCTTTTTTCGACCAATTTCAGCCCAATCTTAATCGGATTGCCCCCCAATACTTTGAGACGCTTTCGACACTAGTGTGTTGCCGAAATTCTGTAACTGTGCATGGGCAACATGATATGCTACGTTACTAGGAAAAGACACATGCGCCCTGGTAGAATTCTCACTTATTCGGCCATGAGCATGAAGGTGCGGAGCCGAATTATGAACATCTACAATTGCGTATGGTGCTGAATAATTATTAGCATGAGGTGTAGCATACGATGTTTGAGGGTAATTGGCCGAATAACTTGTAGTACTATGGCCAATTCCCCTATCCACCAGCATGTTAGGATTAACATGTTGCAAATTAGGTGCCAATGAATAAAAAGATGAAACACTATGTTGCATGTCATTGAAAGTTCCTACACGGGGTGTTTCAACTTGATTAACCGAACTCATCATGTTGTTCATCGGCATATAGATTTGTGGGGTTGCCGATGTATGGGAGTTGGGATACATATGTTGCATGTTGCTAAAATTATATGAAGTTGAAGCATGAAGATTATTCTGAATCGGCTGTTGCACATAATTAGGTGCATGATTGATAAAACTAGGGCTAGCCGATACAATATGCTCATTAGACGATCTAGCAACAACATATGCATTATTTGCATCTACATAAGTGAATTGGCTATTCATATTACCTTTGTAGATTGCAAACCCTAGATGACGATCTCTTCGTAGCAAGAACAGGTACCCTCGACGCCGGGGGTGATGCACCGCAGCTCACATCGAAGGAGACCCACTGGAAGCGCGCTACGCAAGACAATTCGGCGGACGCTTTTGTAGACCCGAAGCCTCGCTTGCCCGGGAGGGACCCCGTCTGGACACGCGGCGGCTATGGGCTGCCCTAGGTCGACCTGATCGCCCCTAGGGCCTCGAGGTTCGCCGCCCTGCAACAAGAAGAACAGACGAAGAACGAGGAAGAAGAAGAACGAAGGGAGAAGATAAAAGTAAAGGTAAAAGTGGTAGATGATTTGTTCGATTGTGTGTTCTTCAATCGGCCATTACCCCTTAGGTATATAAGAGGCGGCTGGACTTCCCATGCAAAGAAAAGGCTTGGATTCACGTCCAAAACCCTAGCCAAATTCGTATTGGTTTTGTCCGAACTTTCCAAAATAGTTCGGTTTAAACTGGCTGCACCTTACTGGTAATTTTTGAGGTGGTAAACGACCTCGTATGGAAAAGAGCCCAAAAGAAATCTTGGTCATTTCGACGAGACGAACAACTTTCATGTTGAACATTTTTCAATTTGAAGCGATCTTCTATGCCAAAATGGTCACGCAAAACAGGCGGTTATTCACGCTACCCATCAGACACGTGGCTGGTGGGGCGCGCCACTTATGGCTCTGTGACAGGACTGCATTCGGATGGCTGTTACTTTTGCATAAGAATTCGGATTGGGACGATTTTTCTATCAAAATCGACCGTTTCGACGAGACGAAGACAATTCATGTAGAAAGTTTTTCCATATGAGACAGTATTGGTGGTGTTATCAGCCGAATAGTATTCTAGATACAAAATCACAGTACTTCGAACGCAATTTCGGCCTTAAAGATGAGACGGATGACTATGGCCCAAATATCAAAATTTGTCCTTTTTACGATACGGAACTTTATCACTTTAAGCACTTTTTCATTTCAGGCCTTCTTAATTATGTTTTTGACCATGCCAAAATCTGGTGTCAACAATGCGCCCGGCTGTAGATGGTATAATCTTTGAACGACTGCGCTTGCACATTTTGAGCCTCGATGATGGACTAGTCTTAATCCTGCGTGCTGATGGATTGTTTTCTATGGCTTTTGTTTTGTCTTTTCATCGGTTTGTTATGGTTTCCTATTTCCCTTTGTTATACTTTGGTGTTTCTTTGTTTCTTTTCTCATTTTTCATTGTTTACATTATTTTCCTTTAGTTTTGTTACGTCTCTATTTTACTTTTTCCAGTTTTACATTTTTTTCATTTTCTTTTTATGGTTTTCTTTGTTTCTTTGTCGGTTTTCATTAGTTACATTTTTGTTCAACGCATGCCTACTTTTTTCAGTACATGCTGAACATTTTTACTGCACAAACGTTTTATTGATATATGTTGAACCTTTTTTAAGTACATGATGCATTTTTGTTAAATACTCCCTTCGTCCCAAAATAAGTGTCTTAACTTTGTACTAGCTTTAGTACAAACTTGTACTAGAGTTGAGACACTTATTTTGGGACGGAGGGAGTACATGTTTTGAACATATTTTTAAATACATGTTCCACATTTTTTAAATACATGGTGAACATGTTTTTCATGGCAATAAACGGAATGTACATTTTCCGTAGACATGCAGATCATATTTATAAACATGTATAATCTTTTTTAAGTACATAATTAAAATTTTAAATTATATGTTTTTATGTCTACTTTTATTCATTTTACATTGTACTTTTTTCATATACATTAAGAACATTTTGTTATACACGTTTACACTTTTTAAATAAATGCTCTACATTTTTCATACACATTGTATATTTTTTTGAAATTTTTGTATAGATGAAAAAACTTCTATACACATTTCACATATTTAAATTGATTGATTAATGTTTTTCAAATTCTTAATCAATAATTTTATCATACATGACCATCCTTTTTCATGCAAATTATATATTTTGTATACATTTTTCGTATACATGTGAAGTAATTGTCCATAAACATTTCAAAACATATAAAAGATTGGTTATTTTTTTCAAATGTTTAATATAAAGAGTTTTTTGTATATATATATATACTGTAAATAATTGTAAGTATGTACAACAGTAAAAAATTAAGCAAAAAATATGAAAGAGCCGAAAAACAAAACGAGGATGTGGCATGTGTCCTCCGACGTGCTGGGTCGGCCCAGTCTCGCGCTAGGTGGAAGCCCAACATTCTCTTTGTAGTGCTACAACTTCTGTATGAAACTAATCCAAAGTGGATTTGATGGAGTGAAACTGTTTTGGTGAAGCGGAGTAGTCCCAAACATGCCCTTTGATTTTTAGAGCGGTAGGAGCTCCCGTTCTAGGGACCTTCGATTCCGCACTCTACGCGATGGCAAGCGACAAAACGTGCACACGCTCGCCCCCCAGGCGCAAACTTCGGCCGGCCCAGGTGCAGGACGGGGATCCCCTATTTTCATTTCTTTTTATTTTTTTATTTTCCTTTTTCTTTATAAATTTCTGGATGTCGAAAAATGTTCTGAGTTTCCAAAACAATCTTCACAGATTCAAAATAATGCTTAGGAATTCATAAAATATTCATGAATTTAAAAAATATTCACAATCAAAATAATTAAACTTTTTTGAATTTGATGAACATTTTCTTTATTGTGATAAACTAATTTGAATTTTTTATGACCATTTTTTGAATATTGATGAATGAAATTTGAATTCCATGAACATTTTTAAAGTTCATAAATAAAATTTGAATCCAAGATATATTTCTAAGTTCAATGAACATTTTTCGAAAATGGATGAAAATATTTCCACTTCGATGAACATCTTTGAATATGATGAATACTCGCTCATCCCCTCCTCGCCGTCGCCGGGGTGCGCTGGCGGGCAAAGCCCACGGGCACCGGCAGCTGCGGGGCCCTTCCTCCTTTCGCCCGGTAACAGCTGGCGCGGGCTAGCGGCGACAGGCATTGCGTCGCGCTGACGAGGGACATGGTGGCGCGGCGGCAGGCGCTAGTGCCGGGGTCGCGGGTGTGCGCACGTTTATGGTAGGGGCAGCGCATTGGTCTGGCTCAGCCAGATCTGCGGCCCGGTGGCCACGGATGACGCGGGTGCGTCTGATGCAGCTCGCGCGGCTGTCACTGGCTGGTTTGCGCAGACCGGATGCTGCATGTGGATGGTTCGGATGTTTGGAAATCTGAATATCCATGTGCTTTCATCAACCCGACAGATAACAGAAACAGATAAGTGCAGTTTCTTATGGTGTGTTGAAAAATCTCAGTGTTGAAATGTACTACCTATGTTTGGGTAAATAATTAGGTCTATGCCACCCAATAAGGTGTCCAAGAAGTGGTTCATGTAGTTTTTAGTCTCATGACTCGTCATAGTACTATGATACCCTCTTCGATCCATGTTACTTGTCGCTGGTTTCGTACTACTTCAGAAAATTGTTGTACGAAACCAACGAGAGGTAATATGGATTGGAGGGTCTAACATGTTATTGTGGGTGCTTTCTTCCTTCCCATCTCGTGTCGCGTGGATGAATGACATCGTCTGACCTCCCTTTGAGGTACTTTTAGCCACCACTGAGGATGTCGTTCAAAACCCTTAAAACATGCCATAAGCAGACCAAGGCATCCAACCATATTTTCTCAGTCTACAGCCTGACCATGTCTATGGTGCCCCAAAAGTTCTGGAGACACGGAAAGTTTCCTTCCTAACGTGTCTCATTCCCATCATGTATGCACGCCTCTGTCTATCATTATCTTCCCCTGTTACTTTTGAATCTCCCGTCTCTGATCCATTCCTATTAGCAGGGTGTTGCTAGCTAGAACGATAACTGGCACTATGCTATCTATCATGTCATAGAGTACCCTCACATAGCCATATGTTACATGTTAAGATGAGGTTTGTGGATTGTGTATGTAAAATGTCGGTTACTACGTAGCATACATATTCACACGACATGTCTATCTACACAAAGAATGTAATTAGCCACACAGTTGCCCAGACATCGCTATTTATACCAACAGCCCTAGCTACCAGCTTCAATACCATAGATGAAGTTTTATACAGTTGGTAGTAGGGAAACATTTGAGTTTGGCCGACCGGCTGAGTGTTGCACCGGTCGCGCGTGGCCCATTGGATCCGGCGTCATCGTATGGCAGCCTCTTGCGACGTGGTATCTGGCACGGTGGGACACGTGGGTTGGCGGTCCCCATGAACCATCAAAGCAGCCATATCATTTATTCTAGGTGGCGCTGCATCATTCGTTAGCCGCTGCCAACTCCGCTTGCTCCCTCGGCCACCCCCACACATCGATACCACCGCTCCAACCTTGACCAAGAAAATCCAGGGGCTGCTCCTTCGACCCCACAGACCCGTGCACTAGTGCCGCCTATCCTTCCTACTCTAATGCGGTGGTGCTGCTGGTAGTGGGGGCATCCACCTCGTTGTCTCGGATGGTGCTGATCCTCCCCCCCCCCCCAATGCGCTCCAAAGGCGAGCTCAAGGCAACAGTCCAAGATGTTGCAATCGCGGGCGTCGCATGCTGGAACCAGTGGGGGAAAGGCTGGGCCCGACGTTCCGGGACGCTGCGACGGCGCCCCAACGAGTTGGAAATCGCCGACCACATACACAGTGAACTGGCATGGTGTGCTGCAACCGGCCATAGAGAAGCTACAACCGCCAATGCGGCATGCTACAAACTACGACAAGAAGTGCTAACATGGGCATGCAGCAAGCGAGCTCGATCCCACGATGCTGGAACCGGCCTTCTCCCTCAGGTTGCAACGGAGCTCGGTGAGCAATGTGATACAACCGGCCATCCAATTTGCTGGAACCAACAATTTTTTTGTTGCAACCGCGATTCTCCCTCAGGTTGCAACAGAGCTCGGTGAGCAATGTTCTACAACTGGCCATCCAATTTTCTGGAACCAACAATTTTTTCCTTAAACCAAATTCTCTTCGTCAACTGCGGCAGCGAGGCATGTTGATTTTTTGTTGCATTCATTGTTTTTCACTGGAATCAGCAACTGATTTTGATAGAACCAACAATTGTTTTTGTTGGAACCGTTTGAAGTAGAGCCGGAACCACTGAGCCTCGGTGCTGGAATGGGCACGGTGGCGAGCTGCGATCGCTGAAAAGGGAAATTGCACGTCATCGGTTAGGAAAGCTGCAAACCATGGTGACCAGAGAGCCGCCGTGGTGCAAATAGTGGCCGGCGTGCTTTGAAATTCCAAAACATGTTGCGACTGGTGGCAGGACGGGCAGCTGGGCAGCATCGGGGATGGACAGCCACGACCGATAGCAAGAGCAGTGAGCTGTTACCTATGGCGATGGTGGTGGCTAGCGAGGACGGCAGAAGAGCGGAGAAGCTCGTAGATCAGGGTCGTTGATGTTTCTCCCCCTCCCCCTCTCTGATTTTTTTCAGGAAGAGTGATGGGTGCGTGAGGTGGAAGCATAGATCCACGTATCGGACGACCTATATAGTTTAGATCGGGTGGTGCGCGTGCGACCGGCCGAACCTTGGGCCAGTCGGCCGGTGCCTAGCGCTGCCCTTGGTAGTAGGGGTGGGCCAAACTACCCAACAACCAAAACTATGATTACGTGTTTTCTTTGGTAGAAGCTTCTTTTCAAGTCTCATAATATTTGCAGTTCAATTTATATTGTTGTAGAATTTTGCATATAAGTCTCCCTTCTCGCGTTTTAACAAAGCGTTTGCTAATTTCTATCCAACGGCTGAAAATCATAATCAACTCACCATAGAAGGCAATTAATTATATTGGCCCATGATGTGCACTCATAAATATATTCCAAACCAACAAAAGGCATGCCCATGTTTGAGTGATAACGTCGTCTGGGGGGGAGGGGCGCCTACAGAGGACGCTAGTGGGCTAGCACACTGCTCAACACATTTGTCTTCTGCCACGTACCACATCCTAAACACAAGATCAAAACACAACTCTACTTCTATTGACAAATTCACCTTGTGATGTGATACGTCTCCAACGTATCTACTTTTCCAAACCCTTTTGCCCTTGTTATGGACTCTAACTTGCATGATTTGAATGAAACTAACCCAGACTGACGCTGTTTTCAGCAGAATTGCCATGGTGTTGTTTTTGTGCAGAAATAAAAAGTTCTCAGAATGACCTGAAACTCCATGGAAATTTATTTTGGAAAATATAAAAAATATCTGCAAGAAGATCTATACCAGGGGGCCTACACCCTGTCCACGAGGGTGGGGAGCGCGCCCCCCTGCCCAGGGCGCGCCCCCTGCCTCGTGGGCCCCCTGGTGCTCCACCGACGTACCCCCAGATCCTATAAGTTCACTTTCGGGGAGAAAAAATGAAGGATAAAGAATTACCGCGTTTCACGAGACGGAGCCACCGCCAAGCCCTAATCTCTCTCGGCAGGGCTGATCTGGAGTCCGTTCGGGGCTCCGGAGAGTGGAGACCGTCGCCATCGTCATCATCAACCTTCCTCCATCACCAATTCCATGATGCTCACCGCCGTGCGTGAGTAATTCCATTGTAGGCTTACTCGACGGTGATGGGTTGGATGGGATCTATCATGTAATTGAGTTAGTTTTGTTTGGGTTTGATCCCTAGTGTCCACTATGTTCTGAGATTGATGTTGCTATGACTTTGCTATGCTTAATGCTTGTCACTAGGGCCCGAGTGCCATGATTTCAGATCTGAACCTATTATGTTTCGATTCATATATGTGTGTTCTTGATCCTATCTTGCAAGTCTATAGTCACCTACTATGTGTTATGATCCGGCAACCCCGAAGTGACAATAATCGGGACCACTCCCGGTGATGACCATAGTTTGAGGAGTTCATGTATTCACTATGTGTTAATGCTTTGGTCTGGTACTCTATTAAAAGGAGGCCTTAATATCCCTTAGTTTCAAATAGGACCCCGCTGCCACGGGAGGGTAGGACAAAAGATGCCATGCAAGTTCTTTTCCATAAGCATGTATGACTATATTCGGAATACATGCCTACATTGCATTGATGAACTGGAGCTAGTTCTGTGTCACCCTAGGTTATAACTTCTACATGATGAATTGCATCCGACATAATTTCCCATCACGGATCCAATGCCTATGAGCTTTTCACATATTGTTTGTTGCTTATTTAGTTTTCCGTTGCTACTATTACAAAAACTACAAAAACACTACCGTTACTTTTATTGCTGCTACCGCCACTATCATATTACTTTGCTACTAAATTATCTTGCTGCAGATACTATGTTTCCAGGTGTGGTTGAATTGACAACTCAGCTGCTAATACTTAAGAGTATTCTTTGGCTCCCCTTGTGTCGAATCAATAAATTTGGGTTGAATACTTTACCCTCAAAAATTGTTGCGATCCCTACACTTGTGGGTTATCAAGACTATTTTCTGGCGCCGTTGCTGGGGAGCATAGCTCTATTATTTAAGTCACTTGAGATTTATATCCGTTGATCACTATGAAGAATTTAAAGGACTCAAAAACCAAGATCTTACCCTCAACTACAAGGGGAGGTAAGGAACTGCCATCCAGCTCTGCACTTGATTCTCCTTCTGTTATGAGTAAACTTGCGACACCTGCTCATGCTATTGAATCTGATATGTCGTATGTTCTTGATGATGCTACTTCTGCTATGTATGATGAAACTACTTCTATGCCTGATAATATTGTGCCACTAGGTGAATTTCTAGATGGACAAATTGCTAAGGTTAGGAGAATGCAAATATTGAAACTGATGATATTTATGAAAGTGATGATGAGGCTACTCCCAATAGATATGAATTGCCTGTTGTTCCTGAGGGTTATGTTATGGATGAAGAAACTGCTAGAGACTTTCTTGCTTGCAATGATAGATATGACCTTAAGAAATTATTAGCTAAGCTGAAAGAAAATTCCTTGAATGCTAGAATGAAACATGACCCTGCTTTTGCTACTTCACCTATTTGCGTTACTGATAAGGATTATGAATTCTCTGTTGATCCTGAGTTAATTACTTTGGTTGAATCTGATCCTTTTCATGGCTATGAGTCTAAAACTGTTGCGGCACATCTTACTAAGTTGAATGATATAGCCACCCTGTTCACCAATGATGAAAAGATTCGTTACTACTATATCCTTAAGCTATTTCCGTTCTCGTTAAAGGGTGATGCTAAGACTTGGTTTAATTCTCTTGATCCTGGTTGTGTGCGTAGTCCCCGGGATATGATGTATTACTTCTCTACTAAATATTTTCCCGCTCATAAGAAACAAGCTGCCTTACGGGAAATATATAACTTTGTGCAAATTGAAGAAGAGAGTCTCCCACAAGCTTGGAGGAGGCTTCTCCAATTGCTTAATGATTTGCCTGATCATCCTCTTGAGATGCTTGATATACTTGATGTCTTTTATAATGGACTAACCGATGCTTCCAGAGACCACCTGGATAGTTGTGCTGGTTGTGTTTTCAGGGAAAGAACAGTTGAACAAGCTGAACTACTATTGAATAATATGCTGGCCAATGAAAATAATTGGACACTTCCTGAACGAGCCCCTAAGACAACTCCAAAGAAAAGAGGTGTTATCTTTCTTAGTCCTGAAGATATGCAAGAGGCAAAGAAATCTATGAAAGAAAAAGGTATTAAAGCTAAGGATGTTAAGAATTTACCACCTATTGAAGAAATACATGGTCTTGATAACCCGACACAGGTAGTAAAGGTAAATTCTCTTTGTAGATTTGATGAAGGTGATATTCCTCGTTATAAGTCTGCTAGCCAATGTTTAGATGAGTTTGACAATTTCATTGTGAAACAAGAAAACTTCAATGCTTATGTTGGTAGACAATTACAACACAATGCTTATATGATTATACGCTTGAGTGATTATCCGTCTAGAGCTAAAGGTGACTTGAAACTCATTAGTATACATGCTTCTATGGTCACCACTCAAGTAGAACAAGTACTTAAGGCTCAGAATGATTTTCTCAATGAATTAAATAGTAAGAATAATGACTATGCTGTTAGAGCTGCAACTAGAGGTGGTAAAATGACTCAGGAACCTTTGTATCATGAAGGCCACCCTAAGAGAATTGAGCAAGATTCTCACAGAGCTAATTTAGATGCACCTAGTTCTTCTAAGAAGAAGAAAAAGAAAAATGATAGGACTTTGCATGCTTCTAGTGAACCTGTAGCTGACACACCTGAGAATCCCAATGATATATATGTTTCTGATGCTGAGACACAATCTGGTAATGAACATGAACCTAGTGATAATATTAATGATGATGTTCATGATGATGCTCAACCTAGCAATGATAATGATGTAGAGATTGAACCTGTTGTTGATCTTCATAACCCACAATCAAAGAATCAACGTTATGATAAGAGAGACTTTGTTGCTAGGAAGCACGGAGGGAAAGAGAACCATGGGTTCAGAAACCCATGCCTTTCCTCCGAAACCATCCAAGAAAAAGGATGATGAGGATTTTGAGCGCTTCGCTGAAATGATTAGACCTATCTTTTTGCGTATGCGCTTAACTGATGTGCTTAAAACAAATCCTTATGCTAAGTATATGAAAGATATTATTACCAACAATAGGAAGATGCCTGAAGTAGAAATTTCCACCATGCTTGCCAATTACACTTTTAAGGGTGGAATACCTAAGAAACTAGGAGATCCAGGAGTACCTACTATACCTTGCTCCATTAAGAAAAACTATGTTAAAACTGCTTTGTGTGATCTTGAAGACGATGTTAGTGTTATGCCTCTCTCTTTATATCGTAGACTTGACTTGAGTAAGTTGACACCTACTGAAATATCTTTGCAAATGGCTGATAAATCAACTGCAATACCTGTCGGTATTTGTGAGGATGTGCCTGTTGTAGTTGCAAATGTTACTATTCTAACGGACTTTGTTATACTTGATATTCCTGAGGACGATAGTATGTCTATTATTCTCGGAAGACCCTTTTTGACTACTGCAGGGGCTGTTATTGATTGCAACAAAGGCAATGTCACTTTTCATGTCAATGGTAATGAGCATACTGTACACTTTCCGAGGAAACAACCTCAGGTCCACAGTATCAATTATATTGGAAAATTTTCAACTATTACTATTGGAGGTTTTGAATTTCCTCTTCCTATTATCAAGAAGACATATGACATCCTAATTGTTGGGGACATACATATCCCCATTGAGGTAACCTAGTGTTATTCGAAAATTCTCCGGTTTCATGTTACTCGGAAAGAGCTTATTAACAAGACCTGATCAACCTTGTTAATGGATTCCTTTTGATGAGCATGGGATAGGTGAATCTAGATAGCACCACCTTTTGTACCCTCTTTTTACTTTCTGTTAATTAGGATAAATAAAGCAAAAATAGTATTTTCTGTCTGATTCAAGACTTATCCGTGCAATAAAAAATATCCCAAAAATAAAAGTTCTCCAAATGCCATGAAAATGAAATATGATTTTTTTTCTAGAATATTTGAGAAAATATGGCACATAACACATAGCGAGGGGAGCCAGCACCTGGCCACGAGGGTCCAGGGCGCGCCCCCTGCCTAGGGTGTGCCCCCTGCCTCGCGGGCCCCACATGGCCCCCCTCCACTTATTCCTGGACCCATGCTCTTCTTCCTCCCAAAAAATCACCAACCAGCTCAAACCCGAGTTCTAGCTCATCTTGCTGCCATTTTCGATCTCCTTGCTCAAAGCACCATTCACCAAACTATTTGGGGAGATTGTTCCTTGGTATGTGACTCCTCCATTGGTCCAATTAGTTTTTGTTCTAGTGCTCTATTTATTGCAAATTTATGTTGTTGTGGTGACCTTGTTCTTGAGCTTGCATGTTAAATTTTCTTGGTCCCAAGTAGTTCTAATGCATGATATAGTCTCTAGGCACTTATAGGAGTTGTTGCAATCAATCTTGTTGAGTTTGGTTAACTTTTATTGTGAGTTACTAAAAATTTCAGAAAATTTCAGAAAAATGCATAGGAAAATCTTCCAAGGTGGTTCTTCAAGGAAGCAAGAACCGAGGCTCGCGTTCCGTGAGCCGGACGATGAACTACCGAGGGATGCTAACGTGTGGCCTTGTGAATGGCCGTCAGATGACTTTATGGATCAAGCTGGCATCAAGGATGAATTTTACGCATACGTGCGCAACGCTGACCTCGAAGGCTTCATACAAGATAAGTGCCCTCAATGCCGTGGCTTAACTGATAGCTTTGTGAGAAGGTTTAAATTTTCATCTTCACGTAATTCTCACACTGTCCTGTTTGACCTTTATGATAAATCATATACCATGACTTAGAGGATTTTAATGATGCTTGTAAGCTCCCACGATGGGGCAGTATGGGCGATCCTCGCAAATCTGAATTTAGAGATTTCCTTACTAGTATCACTGTGGGGGGAATCTAGAGAAATCGCACAGGCTACCATAGGGAGCATTCATTTTCCTGCTATTCATTACTTTGCTCTTTTTATCGGTAGATGCATAAACGGTAAGGATGAGGCTTGCCATATGTGTGTCCCTGATCTTAGTGTTCTCAAGAGTGATGTATTAGGTGATAGACAATATAACCTGAGAGCCATTGTTGCACGTAGGCTACACCATAATGGATTGCATGGAGATTTATTTGGTGGGAGTTATGCCACTCGCATAGCCCGCCGTCTTGGTGTGCATGTGCACGTGAATGATCAACCTTTACCTCCTGCTCATTTAGATTGCCATGCTATGACTAGTCACCGGTTTATAGAGTGGGATGATCAAACCCTCAAATATCGACTAATCTTTAACATGCAGCATGCCAACCTATTGTTCTTCCTGCCCCCACTTTGTTTAACTTTCAGGCAAAAGGGAGATACACTATAATTATGGAGGAGGCAAATACTTATTATAACATGACGGAGGCAGCCCGTCTTCGAGCTATAGCCCAACATGCAGTGGTTGCTGCATCTCAGTACAACCCCAACTACGACTTTGGATATCCGTCAGGCCAATACTGGCCATAGACCAACTTAGGCCAAAAGCCTAAGCTTGGGGGAGTACGTGTTTCTCACCGACTTCACATTCATGATCACACACTTATTCTAGTTGTCGGTGCTCACACTCTTTCACTGTACCATCCATGCTTAGTTTTAATTTCTTTTTCTTAGTCTTTTTCTTGTGTGCTAGAAAACCCAGAAAAACAAAAAATATATTAGTTATAGCTTCTAGCTAGTTTACTTTCTTTGCTTGCAGTAGTAGTTAAAATGAAACCCAAAAAGATTTCCCGTTCTTCTTTTTGCTTGTTGGGAGCTTTCCTGTGTATAGTTTCTTTTCTTTTCTTTGGGGGTTAAGAGTAGAAGACCATGATTGAAAATGCTTAGTGTCTCTCATATGCTTCATTGTTGATTTAACCTTGAGCCATATTACCTTGTCTTCAATCTTGTATTAAATGTCTGCAGACTCCAGCTTAGTCCAATGCACGTGCACTATTATTATTTTCCACACCATTCAGTTGTGCGAGTGAAAGGCAATAAGGATGATATATGATGAACTAATTGAGATGTGAAAAGCTGGTATGAACTCGACCTCTCTTGTTTTCGTAAATATGATGGCTCATCGTTCCTGATTCAGCTTGTTATGAATGAAACATGCTTGCAATGACAATTAGAGATCATAGCTGCTTATGCCATGCTTAATTAGCTGAGAGTTTATAATGGTCTATCTTGCGTGCCAACATGATATTAAAATGGTTGTGATGTGGTATTGATGGGGTGGTATCCTCCTTTGAACGAATTAAGTGATCTGACCTGGCACATGTTCACTCATGTAGTTGAAACAAATCAACATAGCCTCCACGATATTTATGTTCATGGTGATTTATATCCTACTCATGCTTGCATTCATTGTTGATTAATTTTAATGCATGTTCATGACCGTTGTTGCTCTCTAGCTGGTCGCTTCCCAATCTCTTTCTAGCCTTCACTTGTACTAAGCGGGAATATTGCTTGTGCATCCACTTGCATAAACCCCAAAGTTATTCCATATGAGTCCACCATACCTTCCTATATGCGGTATTTACCTGCCATTCCAAGTAAATTTGTATGTGCCAAACTCTAAACCTTCAAATGAAACTCTGTTTTGTATGCTCGAACAGCTCATGTATCAACTAGGGCTGTCTATATCTTCCATGCTAGGTGGGTTATTCTCACGATGAGTGGACTCCGCTCATCATTCATGAGAAAATGGCTGGTAACCGGGATGCCCAGTCCCATGCTAAAAATCATAATAATTAAACAAAACTCCCCCAGGGTTGTTGCTGGTTTGGACGGTACCCCGTGGATTCGGATGACCGTGGAGTGTGCTTGTTGGTGGTTGGGGGAGTATAAACTTTACCATTCTGTTTGGGAACCGCCTATAATGTGCGTAGCATGGGAGATATCGAGATTTTTGGTTGTTATGTTGACAATGAAAGTATACCGCTCAAAATGTTATTCATCTCTATTTAAAAGTCGAGCTCTGGCACCTCTACAAATCCCTGCTT
Organism: Secale cereale; assembly: GCA_902687465.1. NCBI lineage: Eukaryota > Viridiplantae > Streptophyta > Magnoliopsida > Poales > Poaceae > Secale > Secale cereale. The sequence continues at coordinate 728,694,332 of LR738714.1, forward strand.
CCCTCTGCGAAGGGCCTATCTATTTACTTTTATGCAGAGTCATCACCCTCTTATCAAAGAGCACAAGTAGGAGAGCACCTCTGTCATTGCATGTATTACTATTAATTTGCATTGAGTATGAACATGACTGGATCTCTTTTACCAAGAATTACAATGTCTAGTCAGTCCTTGATCTTTAAAGGTGTTCTGCATTTATGTTTTGCGGTCTCAGAAAGGGCTAGCGAGATACCATCTTGTTATATCATATCATGATTGCTTTGAGAAAGTGTTGTCATCTGATGTGAGTAGTCTTGAGACCTGAAAGTTATTGTGAATGTGGTTAGTTCATGATCTTGTTGAAAACCTGAATGTTGGCTTACATATTTACAACAACAAGAGCAAACAGAGTTTGTCAAAGTTTTTCTTTATCACTTTCAGTTTATCAACTGAATTGCTTGAGGACAAGTAAAGGTTTAAGCTTGGGGGAGTTGATACGTCTCCAAAGTATCTACTTTTCCACCCTTGTTATGGACTCTAACTTGCATGATTTGAATGGAACTAACCCGGACTGGCGCTGTTTTCAGCAGAATTGCCATGGTGTTGTTTTTGTGCAGAAATAAAAAGTTCTCGGAATGACCTGAAACTCCATGGAGATTTATTTTGAAAAATATAAAAAATATCTGCAAGAAGATCTATACCAGGGGGGCCACACCCTGTCCACGAGGGTGGGGGGCGCGCCCCCCTGCCCAGATCCTATAAATTCACTTTCGGGGAGAAAAAAATGAAAGTGAAAGAATTATCGCGTTTCATGAGATGGAGCCGCCGCCAAGCCCTAATCTCTCTCGGGAGGCTGATCGGGAGTCCGTTCGGGGCTCAGGAGAGTGGAGATCGTCGCCATCGTCATCATCAACCTTCCTCCATCACCAATTCCATGATGCTCACCGTCGTGTGTGAGTAATTCCATCGTAGGCTTGTTGGACGGTGATGGGTTTGATGGGATCTATCATGTAATCGAGTTAGTTTTGTTAGGGTTTGATCCCTAGTGTCCACTGTATTCTCAGATTGATGTTGCTATGACTTTGCTATGCTTAATGCTTGTCACTAGGGCCCGAGTGCCATGATTTCAGATCTGAACCTATTATGTTTCCATGAATATATGTGTGTTCTTGATCCTATCTTGCAAGTCTATAGTCACCTACTATGTGTTATGATCCGGCAACCCCGAAGTGACAATAATCGGGACCACTCCGGTGATGACCATAGTTTGAGGAGTTCATGTATTTACTATGTGTTAATGCTTTGGTCCAGTACTCTATCAAAAGGAGGCCTTAATATCCCTTAGTTTCCAATAGGACCCCGCTGCCACGGGAGGGTAGGACAAAAGATGTCATGCAAGTTCTTTTCCATAAGCATGTATGACTATATTCGGAATACATGCCTACTTTGCATTGATGAACTGGAGCTAGTTCTGTGTCATCCTAGGTTATAACTTCTACATGATGAATTCCATCCGACATAATTTCCCATCACCGATCCGATGCCTACGAGCTTTTCACATATTACTTGTTGCTTATTTACTTTTCCGTTGCTATTACTACAAAAACTACAAAAACACTACTGTTACTTGTATTGCTGCTGCGACCACTATCATATTACTTTGCTACTAAACTATCTTGCTGCAGATACTAAGTTTCCAAGTGTGATTGAATTGACAACTCAGCTGCTAATACTTAAGAGTATTCTTTGGCTCCCCTTGTGTCGAATTAATAAATTTGGGTTGAATACTTTACCCTCGAAAACTGTTGTGATCCACTACACTTGTGGGTTATCATGATGATTCAGGTCTTCAACGAGGTGAGCAACCCGAAGATGGAGAAGATCAACGTCTTCAGCGGCATGTTTAGCAGTTAGATTTTCTCCGCGATGTTCATCACCACTCACCACCATCAGGTTCCAGGTGATCCTCGTGGATTTGTTGGGCATGTTCGCCGGCACGGTGCACATGAATCGAAGGTTGTGGCTCATGAGCGTGCTCAACGGGTTGGTCAGCCTGGTCATCGCTGTTGTCCTCAAGTGCATCCCTATTGGTTCCGGCGACGCCTCGTTGGGTCACCACCTCCGTGATCGATTCCCCCTCAGGCAGAGTACCAGAAAAGGCCTTCAGATGGGTTCGCGGAAGAACAGGAACTTGCGGCGGTAGAAAAAGGGTTTCACGTGGCTCTCGGGTGGCTTCCCAATATTTGAGAATTTGTAGAAATGGAATTAGGTCAGACGGAGCCACGAGGGGGCCATAAGACAACGGGGCGCACACCCCCCAGGGCGCGCCCTGTTGCCTTGCCGTCTCCTCCTTTGCTGTCTGGTCTCATCGCGAAGCTTCTAGGGTCTCTCTTGTCCAGAAAAAAATTCAAAAAGTTCGTAGAGTTTGGACTCCCTTTGGTACTGATTTTCTGGAAAACCAAACACAAGCAGAAAACAGCAAATGGCACTAGGCACTATGTTAATAGGTTAGTTCCAAATAATTGTATCAAATAGCACAAAAAGGCATATGAAATATCCAAGATTGATAATACAATAGCATGAAACAATAAACGAATTATAGATACGTTGGAGAAGTATGAGGATGGAAAACATGCACGGAGCGGGCTCGGGCTCGTCCAATAGTACGGCCAAAATAAGGTGTACCACTCCCCATGGTCATTGAGCCCCCCCCCCCC
>LR738714.1:728722293-728743757 GCA_902687465.1 Secale cereale
AATTATCAACCCTTTCTAAATTCATTTGTTATTTTTCATTCATTTACTGATTTGTTTTGAGAGCTAAATGACCGTGAAATTGAAAAGCAATACAAAATGAACTCTGAAAAGGTTGAAACTTGGCATGGTATCATCATTTCACCCACATGGAATGTGCAAAAAAGTAGAGAGGGTCACGGGAAAAACTGGATGCACTTTGTGTACAAAGTGTTCAATCTCTTTCGAAGTATCAGGGTTTCGAACGAAAACTCATATGTTACAACAAGGCATTTCATTTTTTAACATATTTGAGCACCAGAATTTTCGTGTGTTCAAAATGCACCATTCAAATCCACATCATCAATTATCAACCCTTTTGGAATTCATTTGGTATTTTTCATTCATTTACTGATTTGTTTTGAGAGCTAAATGACCGTGAAATTGAAAAGCACTACAAAATGAACTCTGAAAAGGTTGAAACTTGACATTGTATCATCATTTCACCCACATGACATGTGCAAAAAAGTAGAGAGGGTCACGCAAAAACTGGATGCACTTCGTGTACAAAATGGACAATCTCTTTCAAGGTATCAGGGTTTCGGACGAAAACTCATACTCCATCCGTCCGGAAATACTTGTCATCAAAATGGATAAAAAGAAGATGTATCTAGATGTATTTTAGTTCTAGATACATCTTTTTTTGGTTCATTTTGATGACAAATATTTTCGGACGGAGGGAGTATGTTACAAAGGCATTGCATTTTTTGGACTTATTTGAACTCCAGTATTTTTGTGTGTTCAAAATGCACCATTCAAATCCACATCATCAATTATCAACTCTTTCTGAATTCATTTGTTATTTTTCATTAATTTACTGATTTGTTTTGAGAGCTAAATGACCGTGAAATTGAAAAGCAATACAAAATGAACTCTGAAAAGGTTGAAACTTGGCATGGTATCATCATTTCACCCACATGGAATGTGCAAAAAAGTAGAGAGGGTCACGGGAAAAACTGGATGCACTTCGTGTACAAAGTGTTCAATCTCTTTCAAAGTATGAGGGTTTTGAACGAAAACTCATATGTTACAACAAGGCATTTCATTTTTAACATATTTGAACTCCAGACTTTTTGTGTGTTCAAAATGCACCATTCAAATCCACATCATCAATTATCAACCCTTTCTGAATTCATTTGGTATTTTTCATTCATTTACTGATTTGTTTTGAGAGCTCAATGACCGTGAAATTGAAAAGCACTACGAAATGAACTCGGAAAAGGTTGAAACTTGGCATGGTATCATCATTTCACCCACATGGAATGTGCAAAAAAGTAGAGAGGGTCACGGGAAAAACTGGATGCACTTTGTGTACAAAGTGTTCAATCTCTTTCGAAGTATCAGGGTTTCGAACGAAAACTCATATGTTACAACAAGGCATTTGAATGTTTACCATATTTTAACTCCAGACTTTTTGTGTGTTCAAAATGCACCATTCAAATCCACATCATCGATTATCAACCCTTTTTGAATTCATTTGGTATTTTTCATTCATTTACTGATTTGTTTTGAGAGCTAAATCACCGTGAAATTGAAAAGCACTACAAAATGAACTCTGAAAAGGTTGAAACTTGGCATGGTATCATCACTTCACCCACATGGCATGTGCAAAAAAGTAGAGAGCGTCACGTCAAAAACTGGATGCACTTCATGTACAAAATGGACAATCTCTTTCGAGGTATCAGGTTTCGGACGAAAACTCATATGTTACAAAGGCAGTGCATTTTTTTGAACTTATTTGAACTCCAGACTTTTTGTGTGTTCAAAATGCACCATTTGACTCCACATCATCAATTATCAACCTTTTCTGAATTCATTTGGTATTTTTCATTCATTTACTGATTTGTTTTGAGAGCTAAATGACCGTGAAATTGAAAAGCATTACAAAAATGAACTTTAAAAAGGTTGAAACTTGGCATGGTATCATCATTTCGCCCACATAGCATGTTTAAAAAAGTAGAGAGGGTTATGGCAAAAACTGGATGCACTTCGTGTACAAAATAGACAATCTCTTTCGAAGTATGAGGGTTTCGAACGAAAACTCATCTGTTACAACAAGGCATTCATTTTTTTAACATATTTCAACTCCAGAATTTTTGTGTGTTCAGAATGCACCATTCAAATCCACATTATCAATTATCAACCATTTCTGAATTCATTTGGTATTTTTCATTCATTTACTGATTTGTTTTGAGAGCTAAATGACCGTGAAATTGAGAAGCACTACAAAATGAACTCTGAAAAGGTTGAAACTTGGCATGGTATCATAATTTCACCCACATGGCATGTGAAAAAAGTAGAGAGGGTCACGACAAAAACTGGATGCACTTCGTGTACAAAATGGACAATCTTTTTCGAGGTATCAGGGTTTCGGACGAAAACTCATATGTTACAAAGGCATTGCAATTTTTTGAACTTATTTGTACTCCAGACTTTTTATGTGTTCAAAATGCACCATTTAAATCCCCATCATCAATTATGAACCCTTTCTGAATTCATTTGGTATTTTTCATTCATTTATTAATTTATTTTGAGAGCTAAATGACCATGAAATTGAAAAGCACTACAAAATGAACTCTGAAAAGGTTGAAAGTTGGCATAGTATCATCATGTCACCCACATAGCATGTTTAAAAAAGTAGAGAGGGTCACGGGAAAAACTGGATGCACTTCGTGTACAAAATGTTTAATCTCTTTCGAAGTATCAGGGTTTCGGACAAAAACTCATATGTTACAAAGGCATTGCATTTTTTTGAACTTATTTGAACTCCAGACTTTTTGTTTGTTCAAAATGCACCATTCAAATCCACATCATCAATTATCAACCCTTCCTGAATTCATTTGGTATTTTTCATTCATTTACTGATTTGTTTTGAGAGCTAAATGACCGTGAAATTGAAAAACACTACAAAATGAACTCTGAAAAGGTTAAAACTTGGCATGGTATCATCATTTCACCCACATGGCATGTGCAAAAAAGTAAAGAGGGTCACGTCAAAAACTGGATGCACTTCGTGTACAAAATGGACAATCTCTTTCGAGGTATCAGGGTTTCAGACGAAAACTCATATGTTACAAAGGCATTGCATTTTTTTTGAACTTATTTGAACTCCAGACTTTTTGTGTGTTCAAAATGCATCATTCAAATCCACATGATCAATTATCAACCCTTTCTGAATTCATTTGGTATTTTTCATTCATTTACTGATTTGTTTTGAGAGCTAAATGACCGTGAAATTAAAAAGCACTATAAAATGAACTCTGAAAAGATTGAAACTTGGCATGGTATCATCATTTCACCCACATGGCATGTGCAAAAAAGTAGAGAGGGTCACGGCAAAAACTGGGTGCACTTCGTGTACCAAATGTTCAATCTCTTTCGAAGTATCAGGGTTTCGAACGAAAACTTATACGTTACAACAAGGCATTTCATTTTTGAACTTATTTGAACTCCAGACTTTATGTGTGTTCAAAATGCACCATTCAAACCCACATCATCAATATTAGATAGAATTTTTTTAGATATAGAAATGTTAGTTAGATATAAAATGAAATACCATATAAAAATTTATTTGCGCGCTACCCAGTGGGCCTGCAAGGCCTTGGGCCTCATTTTGCTTGCCCATAAGGGCCCAACAGACTCACAGGGCAGCGCGACAAAGTTAGGCACAGAAGCCTGCATTAGAGAGGAGCTCGAAGGAGCAGCCGCGGCGGGGTTTGTAAACCAGTGCGGCTGCCCTTCGCTCAGCGAGGTGGGTCTAAACTTGCCGCACAACACCTCTGCCAGCGCACGCCTTTAGTACCGGGTCGTGGCTCCACCCGGTACTAAAGGGGTGGCCTTTAGTATCGATTGGAGCCACCAACCGGGACTAAAGCCTTCAGTTTCCGCCGCTTCGCCTGGCCAAAATTGACCTTTAGTACCGGTTGGTGGCTCCAACCGGTACTAAAGGCCTCTCCTATACAAACCGTACTAACCAAAATTTTAGTTTCTTCTCCCTCAATCTCACTTCTCTCTCGGCGTCGCCGCCGCCCGGCACGCGCGCCGTCCATCGTGCACGTCGCCGCCCCCGGCTCGTCCCGCGCTGTCGCCATCGCCGCCCCCGTCGCTGTTGTCCCCGACCCGTCCTCGTCGTCGCGCGTGGTCTGCTATCGCCGCCGTCGATCGCCACCGCCGCCGCCGCCGATCATCGCCGCGCTGTGAGCCCCCTGCCGCCCCCCGTACACACACATTATAATTATATTTTAGTTTTTTTTATATTTTAGTTATACAAATGTTAGATGAATTTTAAAAATGTTACTTAGTTATATAAATGTTAGATGAATTTTCTGTTTTTATAGTTTTAGTGATAGAATGTAGTTATTTAGTAAGAACTAGCTAGTTTATTTTTAGTAGGAACTAGTTTATTTTCAGTAAGAACTAGTTCATTTTTAGTAAGAACTAGTTCATTTTTATTTATATTAAGTGCTTATTAGTTGAACTAGTTAGTTGAATTAATAGAGAACTAGAACTAGTTTATTCTTTTAGTTCAAGCAATATTCCCGCATCGCCGTCGACGATTCCTATCTCGCATCCTCGTCGTCGACTCAGCGGAGGCCTGCTTGATCAGAGGGGTCATGTTCGGGATTGGGCTCCGCCGGGCTGGTACTGGGAGGTGCTTCCTTCCGGGGGGCCGCAACTTGGTGAGGAGCCAGCCCGTTGTTGACCCGAACCTTCTCTGGTGGCGGGCACGTGGGCCAGTGACGGTGCGGATCCTTAAGGACCGCGCGGAGGTTGTACGTCACCGTGTCAGCGAGGAGGACGTGCACGTCCGTCGCTACATGGTTGCGTTGGAGGGCAGGTTCGACAATACCTGGCAGGTTCTTCGGGGATCTTACTGGAGCTATGATCCTGTGATGATTCCTTCTCTTTGGGTGTCCACCGCCTGCGCCGATACCCGTCGTTCGCTAGGGTTTTTGCTATATTAATTGGTGATGTTATATGTATAATACTATTCGAGATGTATTAGTGATAATATTCGATGATGTACGGACACAAGAGATGAATTTGGTTTTGCCTATTAGTGGTTTTAGCTGTATTAATTAATTGAACTAGTTGATTGAATTAATTGAACTAGTAAGTGTTTATCAACCTATGTTTCACCTATGAACATAAGAAATGTCCTCTGACGACGAAAGCGATTTCGTTATGTGCGAACACTGCGAAGACCATCGCGGTCTGTGCGACAGAAATTTCCTAGTTGATGATAGGCGCTTCAGCATCAAGCTGGATGAGACCTTTGAAGTGGATACAGTAAGTCACAACGACAAGTCTTTTTTCGTAATATTAAATTTTCACTATTTGCTTCAACTTATAATTTTACATTTTCACTATTCTACTAGTGTATTCCCTGCCATGCAAGAATTTTTTTTCTTGGATAAGATAGGTTTCAGTCCTAACAAAACTATGGAGGTAAAGAGAGTTTATTTGAAGACCGAGCATGGTTATACCTTTGACGTCAAATTATACAATGCAGACACGTATACCTATTTTGAATGCAAAACTTGGCAAGCACTATGCAAGGCTTATGCATTTGAGCCTGATATGCTTATCACCTTTGATATTCGTCCGGAAGATGATATTGAAGGTAATAGAGACATTTGGGTCGATGTGCAGACGTCTCCAGTTCTACCATTATGTGAATTTCTCAACCATATTTATGTCTTCGATATTGTATTCATAAATAGCTGACAACTAATTTATATTGACAGCTTATTTCCATTCAAGCAAACATGTCGAGCGCTTGGTAGACAGGACCGTCCACTGTCCCGGGGCTGAACTAAACCGCGAGGAGATAAGTCATTATGTTTCATGGCTTGAAGATGTTGATGCTGTCAAGAGAAATTATTTTACTGTATTTGAAAATCTTAGTACTCAAAACGTACGACCAAGAGTGCTCGTATTGAACTACGGTCACATCTATTTATGCATGATGGTAATATTTTTACTATTTGTCCTCAGTGCATCTTTTGCATACAATATTTTTCTAGCTAAACTTCATTGCTAAGTATGTTACTATATGATGTTCTTTATTAGGGACTCCCGATGACAGTTTTCCTCAGTGGATCTGTAATAAAGGTCACATGTCAATTGTTAGCTTACGGCCAAGACATCCTACATTGCACATGAGTGCATTCATGATTTCTGGCACCGAACAATGCTTAATATTGAAAGACTGGAGCAAAGTTGTGAATGATCGCAGAGAAGTACTAGGGGGCAACAATCAGAAGCGCAACCCACGATTAGGAGACAGGTTCATCTGCATGCTCCAATATGATGAATCAGGAGAGCAACACACGTTCTATGCTATTTTACCCGAGAGGGATCAGCAGGAGTGATTAGCTAGTTCATGCTCTTAGTACTTGTCCTCTCATGTCCGTGTTCTTCTTCCTGAACTTAATCTCAAAGGGATTTCCTCTCATGACCATTAAGGGAATGTTTTTTCTTTAAGTTAGAGTTTGCGGTGATTAGATAGCGGTAATGACTATGATGATTAAATAGTAGTAATGACTACTATGATGATCATTATCTAGCTATATAGTACTGTTGTTGGTGATGATATGATGCATGAGTTTTTATATTAATATGATGATGATGATGAGTTATTATATCATTTATGAAAGAAACCGCATATTATAATGAGTTGTTAAATCACTAGGAGTATCGCGGATTAGCTAGTTTGAAGTGGATACGGATCGTCCTAAGTGATCAAGTATATTTACTTGATCACTTAGGACGATCCATATCCACTTCAAACTAGCTAATCCGTGGTACTTTCACATAGTGATTTAACAACTCAATATAATGTAAAAACAATCTCTAGATTAAATTGATAACACAAAATTAAAGGAAAAATAAAAAATAAAACTAAAACCCCCCAAACCTTTAGTACCGGTTGGTGTTACCAACGGGTACTAAAGGTATCCCCGCCCCCGGCCCTGGCTCGTGCCACGTGGTGGCCCTTTAGTGGCGGTTCGTGTTGAACCGGTACTAAAGGGGGGGACATTTAGTCCACACCCTTTAGTGCCAGTTACAGAACCGACACTAAAGGCCCCTACGAACCGGTGATAAAGCCCAGTTCTGCACTAATGGGCCCTGCTTTAGTTGTTGTGTCTAGGTTAGATATTCTGTATATTTTGATGATCTCAAATTATGTCTCTGATGTCGTGGTTGAGTTCCTGTTAGTTTGGGTGTTTCTATCCTAATAAGATGGTTAGGATGCCATGCGAACATAACTACATAGAAAACTTGTCCTTTATAAGAGGTGCTCATGCTTAGAAGAGAGATGTTCGTGGACACATTAGCTATCAATCAATGAAATCCAAACTACAAATAAAGAATCAACATTAATGTCATTCAATTCAATGGCATTTGCAATTTTCCAGTAATTTTGATGACTGGGACTACACAAATGCATCCATGTTGGGTCTAGTGGCGATTAGTCTTAGTTGTTGGTTACGGTGACGGAACTACCAATCAATACCTGGAGCAAAACACCGTATATAATGTAAATAACTCATGCATTATGCAGTAAAAATTCAACTTGTAGTATCATTATTACTAAAGTACGCCGAACTTACTGATTGATGACAACTACGTGTACTGTATGTCTTGTTTCTGCTTGTTGGTTCTAATGTTTAGTCCGTATAGAATACTGATGTTGAGTAATTCCATATACATGTGACATTAAAAAAAGTTGCTAACCTGTAGATGTACTAGTGCTGACATGCTTTGTGGGTTAAGTAGAAACTGTCCTCCCTTTTTGTTTTGCCAAATTTGCTTTGCTGATCATGCATATTTCCTTATTCAAGTACAAGGATGACTAGATGACAGGCTTGATGATGATGTGCTGATCGAAGTGGATGATCAACGCTATCCATACAGTGGCGGAGACAGGGGAGCAGCAGGGCCCCTGCCCCCCTAACATCAAGGATTTACTGCTAATTTACTTATAAACAGTGTAGAATTAGTGTGCATTTGCAGGCAAGAGCCTATTTTTTTCAATGGTTTGGCCCTCCCAACCAATTTTAATATCCCTGCCCCCCCCTAACCTAGTTTTCCTAGCTCCGCCGTGGTTATCCAGAGTGTATCCCTAGTGGTTTTGAGACGTTTCACTGTAATTAGAATGAACAAACATCGTTGTCAACGGCGGAGACAGCAGGGGACCAGCAAGGGCCAACGCCCGGGCCAACATGCCAAAAAAAATTAGAGCAGCGATTTTTTGTTTCACAAGTTGTGTGTTATGCTGTTCTGGGCCTTGTGGCCCTCCCTAACCGGCGAGCAACAAAAAAAAGTGGCACAATGAATCCTGTACAAGGCTTGACTTTTCCCTAGTGTTATTCTATCCCAAAAGCTAATCCCAAACACAAAGAGGCAAAGCCACTCCCGGCTCCCAGCCACACGTGATTCCTCTTCCCACCTTTCCCTTTCCTTGGTCCCTTGCGGTTCGGTCCAGCCTTTGCTCTGCTCATCCATGGAGACAAACCACTAGCCCCCAAATCTCCTAAATATTTCTAGTTGCTCTCTCTTGTAGCTGCTGTAGCGCCGCCGGCCGGCTTTATTTTTTGACAAGCTGAAAACAGCAGGAGAGTCTCCTACTGCCCTTTTTTCATATATATGCCATGAATGCCAGCCAAAAGTTGGCACTCAAGCTAGTATTTACATTGGCAAGACCAGGGATACAAAGAACTCAAGGTTAAGCAGAAAGGAAAGGTGTTAAATGGAAAGAGAGATGCTAAAGTCTCTCAAAAAAGAAAGTTTTTGAGGGTTCATCCTATAACCTAAGATCACCAGGTCTTCTTTAAATCTTCTCAACCAGTCTACATGCGTGGCAGTCACCCCATCAAAGATCTCATTATTGCGCTGCTTCCAAATGTTCCAGGCTACCAAGATGGTTATATCCTTGAAGAGAGGTCCATGCCACCTAGCTTTTGCTCTGTCAAACTTGTTCTGTAGGTCCAGGTGATCCCCCCAGCTGATGCCTAAAGATTCCTAGCATTTTACAGCGAATGGACAGTCATAGAACAATTGTTTATTCGTTTCAAGCATTCTCATGTTGCACATTGGGCAGTCATGATCATCCCCAATGTCGAAATGCCTACGTAAGAGAAGGTCTCTAGTATTAACTCGATCATTCAGCATTAACCACGCAAAAACCTTATGCCTCATGATACATTTAGTCTTTCATACGGAGGTGATGCATTGCTGAGCCGTGATGTTTCTGAACACATAGTTATTAAATTTATTCGGTTTGAACTTTGTATCTCCCCAGCATAGGATCCATTCATCAGTCTCCATGGGCGACAAAACCATTCCTGTCATTACCTATTGCAGGTCATCCAGTTCCTCTCGAGCTTCCAAGGACAAAGGGAGCATAAAATTGTCCATAGCCCCATCATTATGATAGAATTGAGCCAGCGAGATGTCTTCATTAAGGGCGAAAGAGAAAAGATGATCGTGTGTTTCCGCCAACGGCCTTTCATTGTTCCATGCATCCTTCCATAACAAAATAGTGTCACCCGCAGTAGGTACACACGTGGTGATTCCTCTATAAATGTCCATCAGGGAGAAGATGTCACGCCACCAGAAAGATCCACATGGTGGCCTAGCATGGGGGGGGGGGTGTATCATTGTAGTGAGCATTCCAGACCAGCATCACCCAAGGTGTGTCATGTTTATGGATAAACTTGTGTATGTATTTGAGCAACAACGCTTTGTTTTGAATTTGTAGATTGAGGATCCCTAACCCTCCCTTTTTCTTTGGTCTGCAAACCATCTCCCAGGCAGCCAAAGAGTGCGTTTTTGCATCTCTATCAACCTCTTTTCTCCAAAGACAGTGTGTCCTCACTCGATCAAAGATGTCAATCAGTTTTAAAGGTAGTTTGAGAACACACATCGCAAAGGACAACAATGATGAGAGAGCAGAATTAATAAGCTGAACACGTTCTCCATAAGATAGCCAGATGGCAGTTGCCGTCAATCTTCTCTCTATTCTGTCCACCAAGGGCATTAACTCCCTGACAGTCGGCCTCGTCGTGCCAAGTGGCAGACCCAGATATGTGAAGGGCATCGATCCAACCTGACAACCCAAATCATCAGCTAGTTCCATGGTTTTTTGTGCATTCACATTTATTGGCATCAGTTGTGATTTAGCGTAGTTGATTTTCAGACCTGTTGCCCGGGCATATGAATCCAATATCTGTTTAACTATTTGCAACTCCCGTTGGTCTGCAGGTAAAACAATCAGTGTATCGTCTGCATATTGAATCACCGGGTAATCCTCTGAATCAGGCTGATATATTGGGAGCGATATGAGACCCTCTCGCCAAGCCTTATTAATCATAGACTGTAATAAATCGGCTGCCAGTACAAATAGCAATGGTGACACCGGATCTCCTTGTTTCACACCACGTTTACACTTAAACTCTGTACCTGGAATACCATTTAACAGAATAGACGACGATCCCGACTGCAGAATATTTTTCATCCACATACACCACCTGTCATCAAACCCTTTACATTCTAGCATTTTCAAGATGAAAGAGTGGTCCATTGTGTCGAAAGCCTTTTCAAAATCCAGTTTCAGAATCAAAATCTCTTTGCCCGAATGCTTACACTGATGTAAGTATTCGAAAGCCCAGCCCAAGCAATCTTGTATTGTCCTTGTTTTAATGAAACCATATTGATTTCTGTGGACCACATGGAGAATCCGACGTTGTAATCTTTCAGCAAGTATTTTAGTAAGTACCTTTAACACACAATTCATCAATGAGATGGGTCTATAATCATTCACTGATTCAGGCACTAGTGTTTTTGGTATCAATGTGATTAGAGAGGTGTTGGTGCATTGTAAATTAAGTGACCCAGCCCAAAACTCCTCTGTCAACCTGTAGAAATCTTCTTTAATAATGTCCCAAGACACTTTGAGGAATAGGCCATTAAATCCATCTGGTCCTGGTGCTCGATCAGCCGGAATGATTTTGATGATACGGTCAACCTCCTCTTTCGAAAATGGAAGTGATAGATCCTCTAAATCGGGGCATTTTTGAACGATGTCTGCAAGTTCAAAATCGTAAATTGGTTGTGAAGAAATCCCCCTCCGATTCTTGAAGCAGGTAAAAAAAGCATTTGCCTTTTCCTCATGATTTTCTATTAAGTTACCATCTTCCAAGACCAGATTAGCTATAGAATTCCTCCTGGCTCTTTCAGTTGCTCGAGCTTGGAAATACTTAGTATTTTCCTCTCCTTTGACGGCCCACCTGACTGTATAACGTTGCTTCCAATAGTCACTTTGGTATTTCAGTAATCATAACACGTGAGCATTTAAGATGAGCCTGAAATTAGCTTCTGGAATAGACAATTGGCGAAGATCTTCAAGATTATCCAGTTGTAATAAAATCTGGTTATAGTTGTCAATCAGTAGTTTTAACTTAGATAACGACTTACTCCATTTTTTCAGTGCATATCTAAGCCACTTGAGTTTAGCAGATATCCTAGTAGCACTCGAGGATGCGTTGATGGGGGCATTCCAAGAGGTTTTAACCACATCTAAAAACCCAGGGTGAGAGGCCCAGAAATTTTCAAACCTGAATAACTTAGACCTGGGGATAGCCGTCTCCACTGAAATTACACATGGAACACGGTCTGATATTGGGCGCGCAAGTGGTTTAACAGTGGTATTAGGGAATTTTAAAATCCATTCAGGAAAAGAACCAGTCCAGTTGTTCTAGAAGAGGGTTCTCCTGTATATTACTCCATGTAAATCTGCGGCCCTTGATGGGTATCTCAAGTAGTCCAATATGACTGATAATTTCATTAAATTTAATGACATCCTCCACATTTCCTCCTGGTAGGTTCATCTTTCTTCAATCCGCTGCAAGCACACAAGAAGAGGTATTTATTCTTGATTTGAGATCCCTTTCTCTGTCTCACAGATCTGAAATTTGTTCTATAATTTTTGTTTGGCTTTTCAATTTCTCTAAATTGGATAGTCTTATAGTGGTCCGTGTTCAATTTTTCTAGGGTAATCGGTTGTCTCCATGGCCAAAAATAAAAGAAAGCTTGCAACACTGATGTTCCAGAATAGATTAATTTGGTTGATGCCCCTCCCTTGGTAGATGAATAAGAACAAGTAGATGAACAAGAACAAGTAGAAGAAACTCCAATATTAACAACACCACCTCAGGTTATGAGAGGGAGAGGCAATGATGATTCTGCGGTTTTGGTGGTAGAAAACGAACCAGGTCTGCGGCGCCAAATTTCAGATTATCCCCCCAACGATCAAGAAAAAGCTCGAATGGCATATATGAAGCATGGGGCATATCATTTAAAAATGGATGAGTATCCTCCCGATGAGTCGGTGACCCATCCACGCAAGTTTCAGTATCATTGGTTTAAGAGCTTCCCTTGGTTAGAATGTTCACCGGATAAAGATGCAGTCTACTGTTTCCCATGCTTTTTATTTTGTAAGAAGCCACTTGGAAAGAAAGGATCTGATGTGTTTACAGTGAAAGGATTCAAAAAATGGAAGAGAGTTAATGATGGAGAGATGTGCATTCTTAACTCACATGGGAAAGGACAGTAAATCTGCTCATAATTATGCTGCAAAATGTTATGATAATCTGAAGAATAAGCCTTGTCATATGGAACAATTAGTGGTGAAGCAAACAGATGGGGATATCAAAAGGAATAGGCTGCGGCTTAGAGTAACCGTTGATTCACTATGGTGGTTAGCATTCCAAGCTTGCCCCTTCCAAGGACATGATGAAAGTCTTGATTCAAAGAACCAAGGTAATTTCCTTGAAATGGTGAAACTGATAGCTTCTTATGATGAGGAAATTGGTGCTGTAGTGTTGGGTAATGCTCCAGGCAATGCTAAGTACACATCGCCTACAATTTAAAAAGAACTTCTAGGTATCATTGCTTCTAAGGTGCAAAGTGAAATCCGTAAAGAAATAGGAGATGCTAAGTTTTGCTTGCTTGTTAACGAGTCAAGAGATGAATCCAAAAGAGAGCAAATGGCAGTAGTTATTCGATTTGTTGATAAACCTGGTTTCACTCGTGAACGTTTTCTTGATATTGTTCATGTTGCTGATACATCTTCGGCTACTCTAAAAGAAGAGATATCTTCTGTTTTGGTTCAACATCAGTTAGATGTGAACAATATTCGCGGCCAAGGATACGATGGTGCTAGTAACATGCGTGGAGAGTGGAATGGACTACAAGCAAAGTTCATGGAGGAGTGTCCTTATGCATATTATATCCATTGTTTTGCTCATCAATTATAGCTAGCTCTTGTTGCTGCATCAAAATAAGTAGCCGATGTTCACAACTTTTTTGATCATCTTGCTCTTGTTATCAATACGGTTGTGTCTTCTAGTAAGAGACATGATGAGTTGCAAGCAAATCAAGTTGCTGAAATGGAGCATTTGATTGAGCTCGGTGAGCTTGAAACTGGAAGTGGGGCTAATCAAGTCAGAACTTTGCAACGACCTTGTGATACTAGGTGGAGTTCAAACTATGAATCTGTTTGCAGCCTTGTGAAATTGTACAAACCAACATTTTTGGTACTTAAAAGCATTGCAACTGCTAAAGGATCCGGTACTTCACCTTCCGCACGAGCAAAGGCTTCTGGTGCTGTTAAGTTGATGATGTCTTTTGACTTCATATTTATTCTGCATGTCATGAAAGAACTTATGGGAATCACGGACATGCTATGCAAAAAGTTGCAACAAAAATCTCAAGATATTGTGAATGCGATGGATGATGTTAAGACTACCAAAATGTTGATCCAAGAGCTAAGAGATAATGGTTGGAACAAGCTTAAAGCTGGTGTGCTTTCATTTTGTGCCAAACATGGAGTTCAAACACCACATTTCAGTGAGTTATATGTGGATTTCATTAATTCTCGTGCGGAGGATGAGACTACAGTTGAGCACCATTATTGCTGTGACATTTTCATGGTTGCTGTTGATCAGCAAGCACAAGAGTTGAATTGTAGATTCAACAAACAAGCAACAGAGCTTCTCATCCTGTGTACTTCCCTGGACCCAAAAGATTCATTCCGTTCATTTAACATTGATAATATAAGTTCTCTGGCTTCAAAGTTCCATCCTGCTGATTTTAAAGAACAAGAAATGAATAATCTAAGATGTGAGTTACGACATTACGAGAATGTTGTACCCACAAGCCCAAAGTTTCAGAATTTGACAACTATGTCAGAACTTCGTCAACGACTTGCATCTAGTGGAAAATCAGATGAATATTACTTGATTGACAGGTATCTAATGTTCTCTGTTCCTGTATTGGTTGATTTATTTATTGCTAAAAATTCTAACTACTTAATGTGCAGACTCATTCGGCTTGTTCTTACTTTACCGGTTTCAACGGCAACGACAGAACGTGCATTTTCTGCCATGAAACTTGTGAAGACAAGGCTTCGGAATAAAATGGAAGATGGATTTCTAAGGGACTGCTTGCTAATTTATATTGAAAAGGAGATTGCTGTTGGGATATCAACAGATGCAATTATAGATGAGTTCGATGAACCACCACGTCGTGTTCCATTTAGTTGAAGGCCTGGAGCAAGTTAGTTTCTCTATCTTCTATTATTTAGAATTTTCTTTTGTGTGATGTACAATTGAAAATTGCATATCCTCTTGTATAAACGGTGAATGGTGGTGTAATCAATGAAAAATATTCTGCTATTACATCTGTTTCACTATTTTTTTTGGCCAAAATTTGGTATGAAAGTGTTGCTGCCTTCAGTCGGCCCGTGTTATACATTTTTCCTGGCTCCGCCACTGATCGTTGTCTTCTTTAGGGAGAGAGAAACAAATGACTCTTCAAAACAAACATTATAGTTTTGAGTTCCATGTGTAGGAGGTATGGATTTGTATACAACCATGACTATTTTGAGTTATTTGAGGGCTTCTATTCGTTGATTTGTTTTATTAGAAAAATATCTTTATTATAATTTGCTACAACTGATATAATAGGATTGCCTATTGAAGAAAAGCCAGAGAAGGTAGCCTACTTTTGTAACCACCAAATGAAAATCGACGGTGCACTAAGCAGGTCCAATCAACTAGGAAAGAAGTACGTATTGTTGGCTGATTGTTTGAACGATTCTAATCAAGTCAGAGTAGGGTGGTCGAGAAGCTTCTTGCTAGTGCCCGCAAAAGCAAAGCATATGCTTTAGGGAGAAAACCAACTTATAAAGCTCAAAAGGTAAATGAAGACACGAGTGAATTGTCTAGTCATTTTTGTGATCGTAAATGTTTACAGTGAAAAATATTTTTGGCCAGATTTTTCATCTAAATATTCTATTATGAGCACTATTTTTTTTTCTGTTGCAGCTCAGATTTTTGGTTTCCTATGAAAATTTTATATCTATTTTTCTGTATCTTTCGATAACAGAAATTAATTTTCTATGGGAGTATGTCGCTTAAAGGCATTTGGCAGTCTTCCTGTTCTGAATTTCTTCATGTAGCGTAGAGTTCAGACACGACTTGCTCTCTTATACGTGTCTCTTCCTTGCGGCACTAACCTACTTGCTGATGGCATTACCACTTGAAATATTTCCACCCCGAAAAGTACTGCTGCGAGCGCCGCCTCCAAGTTTCGGTTAGTCCATGCGTTTCAAGATGCCTCCCATTCCTAATGAACTACATACGCACTTCCACTAATTTCTTCTATTTGCCATTCCTCTCACCCTCTCTCGAGGCTCTCAACTCAATTCTTGTTAACCTAGGAGCTACTTGCTTCATAAGAAGAGCTAATATATGAGGTGGGAGGAAGACTGCGGTCAAAAAATGGGTATGCAAGTATATATTGAGCAGAAGAATGCAATGCATGAGCATCCTTATATAAAGGCACGTGCCACAGGGTGAGAGTGTTCTCTTTTCTGAAAAAAGTATATGAAGACACATGTACAAGAAAATAAAGTTGAACTTGAAACATATGTGTGCTTCAACTCAACGGTGGCTGCGATGACACATCTCACAAAAGCAGATGAGAGATATTTTATTAGGATAAATGCTGCCGCTTTATTTATTAAACATAAACAGAAATCTCGTCCGAAATAACGTCGGAATGCAATCTGGAGGAACAGAGAACCAGACTTTACGAAGTTCTTCCCCCATTCCCCCATTCCAACCTTAGCTCCCCCCTCCCCCTCGCGTCGCCTCCCCCTGGGCGGCGCCAGGGGCCCCGAAACCCTAGCGCCGCCAGCACCTCTAGCCGCCTCCTCCTGCCGCCGCTGCCGCCGGCGTGGGCCGCGGTGGCGGCGGGCCCGGTGCCGAAGGCATCTGGACGGGTGGATGCGGCGGATCCCATCTGAGGCGGCAGGGGCGGCTCATCTCTTGCGATCTAACGGCAGCGGCTGGGACGGCGACTCCAGGCTGTGCGACGGGGGCCTGAGCACCATGGCTGGCGGAGCGGCGGCCCTGATTGGACAGCGGCGGTGGCAGCGCCCCATCCGACGGGGTGGGCTGTTCCGGCCGTGATGGTGACGGCGGTCACTGCGGATCCAACGTCCCGTTTGGATCCGTCGCGGGGAGGCCTTCCGCCGACCGGCGGCGCGTGGAGGGACCGGTGAGGAGATGCTGGATCTCTGCCGGAGTACCGACGGCGACATACGTCTTCGTGGCGAGGTTCCGCTCGGTTCCAGCCAGCCGCGAGGTTGGGAAGACGTGGCTTCCGGTGAAAATAGCGACTGACTGCGGTCTTGGCGGACGATGGCGGCGTCTGAGACGTCGTTCCCTTCTGGAGGCATCGTCGTTGCTGGTCACGTCAACCTGATCGGGTATCTCCGGGGGAAACCCTAGATCTGGGTCTACCGGATCGGACGATGCCGGTGCCTTCGGTATCGTTCTCCCTCCTGGGGGCATCGTTTTGGAGCAAGTGCTGGTTGGAGGGGACAAGAGGAGGAGCGGTGATCCATCTGGTCCATTGATGACGGCGGATCTCGGCGGCATGGCGCAGTGGAGACTCGGTGTCTAATGTGCGGAGATGGACTCGCGCAGGAGGGTGATGCTGCCTGGCGTCGTGGTGGCGTCGGCGGCAGCTAGATCGGGCAAGGTTGATGCATCAGTACAGCTCTGAAGATGGATTGGTGGCAGGTGGCTGCGGCGGCCTCAGACCCGGCAGGCGTCCTGGTTGAGGAGTGCGCCGGACTGGTAGGTGTCCCATACCAGGCAGGCGTCCTGGTTGGGACCTCAGGTCTTAGATGTTAGGTTTGGCTGCGAGGTCTGTTTGGTACTAGGCCTAGACTATCAGCATCCCTTCATCTCTTGGATAGGAGTAGCGACACTTTTGTTGCCTAGACGGTGGCTTCAGTCTTACTGTTGTATGGCTTTGTAAGGTCTTGTGTGAATAATTAATAAAATGGCTGCATGCATCATCCAGATGCAGAGGCCGGGGGTCCTCCTTTTTTAAAAAAAAAAAAATTCCAACCTTAGCTAATCTATCAGCGGCTCCATTTGCACTATGACAAACCCCACTTTATACTGCTGGAAACTCTTAAGCATCTCCTTAATCTCCTCCACATAAGGCCCTACAGCTGAGAGATTCTTCTCTGAGTTGTTAATCATAGCCACCACACTTGAGTTATCACTCTCGAGATGAAGCTTCTGCACATTTACCTCTCCAGATGAAGCTTCAGCACACATGAGCGCGCCTAGGTGCGAGTGGGCCGGCCCATGCGGGGCGCCTGTTTTACACCAGCATTCATGGTTTTCTTTTCCTTTGTGATTGGGCTCTAAAAGAACTGTGCTAATTTCATGGATATTTCACAACAAATTGAGTTACAATTTGCGTTTTCCCGTCCTGTTTGATTTGGTCTCACAAGGTCATATACCTGGCTGGAGGTGACCAATGAACTTAGTATTGTATACTTCTTTATTATTCATGTTCAACTCAATAAAATTCAGTTATATATGCTTGCTTTGTTCAAAACTAGGACGAAATGCCATTCATCTAAGCTTCCACATTCCTTTACACACTCTTATACGTGAAGGGTTACATATATGTTCCTTCCACATTGACAAACTTTATTAAAACCATCAAGATTATTAATCCTGCTGAGGCATTTGGGGACATTATGATTGTTTACCCGTAAGATACTTTCCCATTATAAATCCATAGTGCTAATTTATAATGTTTGAAACAAAAATGAAAAATATACTAAATTGGCAGGTATGTTGAATGTACATCAGCAGAAATTCAGGCTTTGACATCTTTCAGAAAGCTCTACCATGCACTACTGGAATCACGTTATACGCCGAGTGGGACGGACACTCGGCAAAGGGCCAAAAACCGCCGGCAAAGCCTTTGCCGAGAGTTGCACCCGGCAAAAGCCACCCGACGTACACCTCTCAGGCAAACATGAATTTGCCGAGACCAGGACACAGGCACTCGGCAAAGACTTTGCCGAGAGCCAAACAGTATAGCTTGGCAAAATAAAGTAGCTAACGGACAACAGACGGGGATGACGATTGCCACGTGGGCCTTCTTTGCCGAGAGCCACTCTCGGCAAACAGAGCCAGTAAGAAAGCGCCACGTGTCAGCTCTTGACATGTGGGTCCACAATAACAGGCCGAGGGCCATCTTTGCCGAGAGCCAATCTCGGCAAAATGAGCCAATAGCAAAGCGCCACGTGCCAATAGCAAAGGGGCTCTCGGCGTTGTTTAGTTTGCCGAGTGTCCGTGTTTTGGCTTTCGGCGAAGACCCTGACACCCGCGTATATGAAAATTCCAGTAGTGCTGGGCATCGCAGGAAAGTAGTGAATAGCTGCATCAGCAAAGCTGCTAATTTTGTTGAGTCTGTTCGAAAGAGTACCGGTGCATGGTGTTCTTTCTTCTAATCGTCCGGTTCATGGTCAGTATCTGAACTCCATTGAAAAGAACACCATTTAACATATCTTTTTCTTCTAATCGTCAGTATCTGGTACTCTTTCGTTGAGTCTGTTGAAAAGTGTCCGGTACTCTTTTGAACTCCATTGAACAGACCCAAAGAGCTACGGTACACTTTCGTTGAGTCTGCATCAGGAATCTCTTCCCAATTTGGGCACTCGGAGAGTACCGGTGCCGAGTCCTGGCTGGTGGCAACTACTAGTACTTATGTGTTCAGTGGCAATGAATTTGTGCAGTTTGTAAGAATCTGCAGATCTTTTATTTGTAAATGTGTATGTTCATTGTTGATGAATCTGTGCCCTAGTATGTAAAACATAAGTATAATTTTGTGAGTGGTTCTGATCTGTCTAAAATATAAATCCATGCAATTCTAGATGGACAGAGAGTAGAGTTTCTCAGTTTATATCATCGATCAAAGCAAATTTTTGAGAGACTGAACAGTAGTATTATTCTCTGATATATTTCCACCGAAGGGCAAATTAGGTTGATCCAGAAAAAACAAATCCAGCACCCTGAATGGTACAACTTTGAAGATGGATTGGTGGCAGGTGGCTGCGGCGGCCTCACACCCGCCAGACGTCCTGGTTGAGGAGTGCACCGGACTGGTAGGTGTCCCATACCCGGCACGCGTCCTGGTTGAGACCTGATGTCTTAGATGTTTAGGTTTGGCTGTGAGGTCTGTGTATTAGGCCCAGATTTTCAGCGCCTCTTCATTAACTGGATAGGAGTATCGACAGTTGTTGCTTAGATGGCGGCTTTAGTCTTACCGTTGTATGACTTTGTAAGGTCTTATGTGAATAATTAATAAAGTGGCCGCATGCATCGCCCATAGGCCGGGGGTCCTCCTCCTTTTCTAAAAAAAAGCACCCTAAATGGTAATCTCAGTGAATCAAATTATGGGCCGGCAGCAACGGCACCGTCCCAATGTCCCCTTCGCTGAGCTCGCATTCACCCCAACTGCCGTCTGCCGCCGCCCCAGTTGCTGTTGGGACAAACCCTCTGGCGATGAACGCTGAACCAGCCCTCCGGCGACGAATGCCAGACTAACCCTAGTCTATCTCTCTCTCTAGCAACGGACTGAGGTAGAAGATGGACTGGACACTTGTTTTCCCGGCGACAAACGCCACGCCACATGAACGGCGATATCTTTTCTGGGTACATACCCGGCTCGGCAACGCAACGGCACCGCGATCAGTACACGAGGGAGGGATTTATACCCCAGGTGCACACATCCGCACACACACACACTACCAGGGCAACAACCTGCCCGGGTCCTATGCCACTCACACACTAATACTAACAAACTCCAGCATGAAGCTAGCTAACTAAACCCATTACCTACATGCACGGTCAAGGCCTGCGTAGCCTTCTCAGCATCCAAACGATCCTGGCAGTACACACCGCACGGCGCGCACAGCGGACTGCGACTCCAACCAGAGCACGGACGCGGCCACGCACCAGCGTCCGGCAGAGAGAAGACACACAGGCTAGTCACCATGGCGAGTTATGATTTACTTCTAATAGTTGCACCCTCGAGATGAAAGCCGAGTTCCCTCTAGCCTTTAACCTTCACATATGTTCGCATGTGGCGGTGATAGGAAGCAACCGAGGCCTCCTTTGCAACGGAAAGTGGAGGGACGTTTTTCCCGATGCCTCACATTTCCAACGCATCTGACCGCTCCTGTCGTCATGTCATTCCCGTTTATCACTTTCTTCTTTCCATGTCATAGTCTCATTTGTGTGTTGTGTCGGTTTGGCGGCTTCAAATTGAGAAGCAGAGCTAGCTAAGATGGGTAGTAGGCTAAAGGAAAAAAGAGTGCCCATCAATTGGATGTATACTCAGCTGGGTTTGGAAGTATGAATAGGAACCATATACTTCATGTATATATGTGTGTAAATGGTGTGGGCCCATGTTAAGATCATCATATTTTCTAGTCGTACAAAAAGAAAACTTTCCTGACTCCTGTGTACTGCAACTCATCGATGATCTCTTGCTCTGATAAAGTAGAGGATAGGCATCTCAGTGGCAGCAATGATATCTTAACTCATCAATTGTTTCTTGTTTCCATCTCCATAACGTAGCAATAAACCAGCAGACACTTGCAGAGTTCCTTTTCTCATTGCTCTGCTATTGGGTGGAAGCAATATTTGTGCGACTCTTCCTGTGTTGTGATGGAAGAATAACATGGAATTAGATGTACACTGCAAATGAGTTTATACGTTCTGTACCTACGTGTTTAAGGCCAGTGAATTTCTGCAGTTTATAGGAATTTGCGTATCGTTTATGTGTGTACTTTTATGTTCAGTATTGATGAATTTGAGACCCGGTGTATATGATCTCTTGCTCTGATAAAGCAGAGGATCGGCATCTCAGTGGTAGCAGTGATATCTTAACTCATCAATTGTTTCTTGTTTCCATCTCCATGAACGTAGCAATAAACCAGCAGACACTTGCAGGGTTCCTTTTCTCATTGCTCTGCT
>LR738714.1:728744462-728759707 GCA_902687465.1 Secale cereale
CCCCCCCCCGACGCTTAAAAATCACCGCTTGGGGGCGAGCCGGCGCTATAATCGGCGCTGGGGGCGATTGGTTCCAGCCGCCGCCCCCAGGTCGCCCCCCAGGCACCGATATCGGCCCATTTCAAGCGCAAATCGGTCTAGTTTCGGCGAAAAATCGGCCCAAAATCGGCGCAAATCAGCCCATATTCGCCGTGGTTCGGCGCAAATTCAACTAACGTAATTTTTTTATCACATAGTTCATCACAGAAAATCAATAGAAATCAAATAGTTCAACAAATAGTTCAATACAAATTATATAGTTCAACAAATAAAAACTCCTATTTCATCACAAGTTGAGCTAGGCATTGCCCTTGAGCCTCCATAGGTGCTCTAGTAGATCCTGCTGCAGTTGTTGATGCACCTGTGGGTCTCAGATCTCCTGACGCATATTGAGGAAGGCAGTCCAGGTTGCCAGTAGCTGGTAATCAACTTGCGGAAGAGGACCATGCCTGTAATATGGTTCGGTGTCAAACACTGGCTCTTCCTGCTCGCTCTGAATGATCATGTTGTGCAAGATGACACAACAAGTCTTGATCTCCGACATTTGATCTTTCGACCAGGTCCGAGCGGGGTACCGGACAACAACAAATTGAGATTGGAGCACACCAAATGCCCGCTCGACATCCTTCCTGCAAGCCTCCTAAACCTTCGCAAAGTGGGAGTTCTTGCCTCCTGGCACATCGTTTGAAATAGTCTTCACAAACGTAGACCATCTCGAATAGATGCCATCAGCTAGGTAGTACCCCTTGTTGTAGTGCCGGCCATTGACCTTGAAGTTCACCGGAGGATCATGACCTTCAACAAGCTTGGCAAAGACAGGCGAGCACTGCGATCCTTGTATCGGTGTTGGTTGCTTTGGAATACAAAGCGGGGGGGGGGGGACCCTTTTTCGGTAGGGAAGCACTGCAGCACGTTGATGTCATTGTGAGTTGCTGGCATACTAAAGAATGAGTGCCAAATCCAGAGGTCCTGTGTGGCCGCTGCCTCTAGTACCACACTGCAACCGCCTTTGGCGCCTATGTAAATCCCATGCCAAGCAAATGGACAGTCTTTCCATTTCCAATGCATGCAGTCGATGCTTCCAAGCATCCCAGGAAATCCTCTTGATGCATTCTGTGCTAGGATCCGAGCAATGTCTTCAGCATTGGGTGACCACAAGTATTGCGGTCCAAACACTGCCACCACTGCCCTGCAGACTTGTAGAATCACTCAATGGTCATGGACTCGACCATGCGCCCGTAGTCGTCGAGTGAATCACCGGGAGCTCCGTATGCAAGCATCCTCATAGCTGTCGTGCACTTCTGGATTGAGGTGAATCCAAGTGTGTCGGTGCAATCCTTCTTGCACTTGAAGTGCAATCCCCCAATCTCTCTTTTCTGACGGGGAATGGCCTATCTAGCGGTGCTGGGCGGTGGGCGGCGCCGGGATCGGCGAGGTGGTGACCGAGCGCACGGAGGTGGGGGGCAAATCTGATCGATTGCCTTTATTTTAGCCTGACAATTGGGCCCAAGCATGTTTTCCCCTGACGCTGGAGTCCCCCGAGCGCCCCCCCCCCGTGAACTGGGTTCGGCCTGGGATCCCCGGGCCCAAAAACAGGCCGAGCCGGTGGATTTCAGCGTCTTGAGGCGCGACTGGGGTTTGTTTGGCGCCGGCGCGAAAAAAGTCAGCCTGGGGGCCTGTTGGGGGCGCGGCTGAAGATGCTCTAAAACATGTATCTTACTGAGTGGTAGCGATAAGTTTAAAGCATACATCGATGTAGTTCTAGATGGACAGACAGTAGAGGTCATCAGTTTATATTGTTTGATAAGTGCAAACTTTACATAGAAAGCAGCAGTAGCATTTTTCTGAACAAGCAATATCAGTTCATCAGGCAGTCCGTTGCCGTTGCTTTGCTTTTCATTGGGGAGCACCCAGTCAGAGATAAGCCGTGATATGTGGAACGAAACTTGCCAGGAGTTTTCTAAATTAGTTCTGACCACCAGATCTTAACAATCAACAAACGAAGCGTAACATCTTTTCGTGATGGTAGTTTAGGATAAGCATTATACTTCAGATGGATTGTGGCACTTAAGTAGACTGTTGTTCCTGTCAAATATCCTGCAACTGTGTCGCAAGCTAATGATCCTTCCAGTGCAAACTGAAAAGTCCTTCAGAATGCATGGTACTGTGTCGCTAATGGTCGCCCTCCCTCTACTTACATTCATGCCTTGCGCTTTTTTCTCGGGTACCACACGTAATGTCTTTAGTCTAGAGAGGATGTGTTTCCGCATGCTTCTCGTTCCCAACGCACAACATAGGTCCAACTCCAAATTGATATATGTTGGCTCGAGTGTGATGTCCTAGCAAGGAGAGCAAGCTATATGTAAAGGGCTAAAGAAGAAGGCCACGTCTATGTGCAATAATAGTACATGGGCAGTGTGCATTATAAAGGCAAGCAAACGTTCAATCGAAGGTTGGTGGACACATTAACTATCCTTTAATCAAGTTCATGTAAAAAACTACTACCTCCTTTCCGGTTTATAAGGCTTGCACGTATATCTAGGTTAAAAAATAAACCAACATAATACAAGTTATCTGTCACAAAAAATATATCATTAGAAACTTCAGATCTTCTACTTTCTAATGGTATAACTTTTAGACTATACAACTCATTTTATGTTGGTCAAATTATAGACCTATGGATACGCGCAAGCCTTATAAACCGGAAAGGAGGTAGTATGTTTTTTCTGTTCTTAGAAATTAGCTGGGGCTTTGTGCACGACGAAATCTCCGAACTACAAATTGGACCACATATTTCTAGTGTATATATCCATACCCATACGGCTCAACATGATAACACTGAAAATACCTTCGAGATAAATAATATCCACAAACGATTTTCAAATATCTATAGATCCAACTATCTGAGAACACATATATTTTCAAAGTTCAAAATGTGTAACTACGATGCAATGCAATACTTTGTGATAGTAATTTTAGAGAGTGCCTTGGGCGTCTGGGTTCAGCACCGCTTCCATGTGTGAAGTACATCCAAAAGCAAGGTCAACGAACGGGATGATTGAGATATGGTCGTTTGGGAGACATGGGGGCCATTTTCAGCATCATTTTTGAAATAAGACACTGGTGTAGTTTGCTTTTTCTTGAGAGAAATAGTGGCATAGCTGGTTTGGCACCTGCTTCGTGGGCGAAGTATGTCCAACGCGAGACCTTTTAATCAGCGCCTGTTAGGAGTTATGGCACCCACACGCCCGTAGCCATGGGCCGGCCCATTAAATGGCAACGGGTCGCTTCGCCAGGGCGCACCTTGGTCCGCTTAGTCAATGATTGACCAATGGCGGTCACCTTTGTCCACTCCGTCATTGGTTGACCAATGATGTCACTGTTGACTTTTAAAAATAACGCAAAAAGGGAAAAAGTTTGTGAACTCAAGAAGTTCATAGATTGAAAAAAAATAGCCGAATTAAAAAATGTCATGAAATCAAAAAAAGTTTCGTGCTTTGAAAAAGTTCATGAAAAACCTCGGATTATTAAAAAATGGCTCACAAATTATAAAAATTTACAGAATTTTGACTTTTTTCCCATGAATTTGAAAAAGTTTGTACATTGAATATGTTCATGCATTTGAAAATAAATTCACGGATTCAAAAAGAATTCTCGAATTTGAAGAAAAGATTCTAATTTGGAATAAAAATGCATATAAAAAAGAAAAGGGAAAGAAGAATGTTAAAAAATAAAGAAAAAGTATACAAAAGAAAGAGAAAAGCCATATAAAATGAATCCTGAAAACCCAAAAAATTGGTTGGGAGATTTCAGAAGCTTCCCAAAACCAGCCCTTCGAGAAGCTTCCCAAAACTAGCATGGGAAGCTTCACAAAACTGGGAATGGAGGAGCTTCTTGCTCGTCTTAGTTGGGATGGTTCATTTTAATAGTAACAAAGGGGAAGGGGTGTGCGGCAGTTGCCAAAATAGTCTATAACTGACGCTTAAGGTGCCAAATAGGTGCCAGCACCCAATGCTGAGTATGGCTCATAACACATGAATCGACTTTTGGCCATAGAAAGCTAGCCCAAGGTATATCCAGATTAGTCGTCAACTAGAGAAATGATAGGAATCTCCTTTTCTGAATTTTCTTCTCCAGCGGATGTAGCGGTAAAAGATTCTATTCTTTCCGCGGTCTACTTACGTCTTTCCTCTCCTTATCTATAGACCCTCTCCTGACTCTCTATCATTTTAAGAAAGCAGCAAATCCTTCTCTCTATTCTACTATCCGATCTCTTCTGTTGAAAATCGATCTGAAATATGGTCATATCTTCGTTATCCCAATAGTAAACCTTCTTACTTCTCTTCACATCTCAAAATACAAGCAGATGTTTGGTTGTGCTTCGGCATTTCCGCATGGAAAGTTGTCTAGTAAGCCCAACCAAATGGAGGTTAAAACTAGCGATGATTTATTTCAAGGAGATACAATAAAATTTAGTCTTTTTTTTGGCAATTTATACAGATGCCTGGAAAGGTTTAGAAGTGGCCGTGGACAATGTGTTCCCTGGAGTAGAGCATAGGGAATGCATGCGTCACCTTGCTGCAAATTTTGTGAAGAAATTCAAAGGAAAGGTGAATACCGACAATTTATGGCCAGCATCTTTGACTTGTAGTGTGAAGAAGCACAACAACCACTTGAGGCAGTTATACACGAATCCCAAAGTGAAGGAATACTTGGAAACACACCACTCCAAGTTATGGGCCAGAAGCCAATTCAGTGAACTGAGCAAAGTTGACTATGTGCACAATAATCTAGCAGAGTATTTCAACTCAACGATCCGGAAACTAAAGGGTCATCATGTGGTGGATTTGCTTGACAGGATAAGGATAGAATACATGCAGACATTTAATTATTGTGCAGGAATAGCCGAGGCAAAATTCATGGGCCACATTATCATCCCTGCCGTGATGAATGAACTGAAGCAGAAAAGAACAGGCTTGGAAATGAACATGACTCTTTGCTCGGGTACCATAGCAGAGATATCATATTTGGATAAAGTGAAGTGGGAATGGAGATATCCGGTGCATTTAGAAGCTAGAACTTGCAGTTGTAGGCAATGGAAGATAACTAGGTCGCCATGCATTCATGCCTTGTTTTTCATCACTTCTCTCCTAGGTCCAGCAGGGAACATACAACAGTATGTCCACGATTACTACTCTGTTGCAAGGTTCACATCCACATATGCGTACGCCTTGCCTGCTATGGAGGGAAAACAACACCGAGACATAGTGGACCCTGGATTCAAGCTTTGCACTCCAGTTCTGAAGAGAGTAGTAGGTAGACCAAGGAAGAGTTGAATCAGACTTCGCAGCGAAGGAGCTGGACTTGGAAAGAGGAAGCGTAAGTGCACAAGGTGTGGTGGGTCTGGTCATTTTGGTAAGTATTGTGATAACACAGTAGATCCAGCGTTCAGATAGTGTTTCGAGGAAGGCTTTGATGAAAATGTTGGTCAGCAGACGGTTGCCGCAACAGATGATGAAAATGATGGTCAACAGTCGGTTGCATCAGATGAGGATTTTGACGAGGTTCCAAATGATGATGGTTAACAGCCGCATGATTTTGACGATGATCCAAAATATCCTCCAAATGGTGCAACAAATGATGAAAATATTGGTCAACAGCCGGTTGCATCAAATGAGGATTTTAACGAGGTTCCAAATGATGATGGTCAACAGCCGCATGATTTTGACGATGATCCAAAATATCCTCCAATTGGTGATCCAAGTGAGGCTCCAAATGTTGACCAACCTTCTGTCATTGTGAGTTCTGTTAGGTATGTAAATCTTGCAAATACTATTGTACATTTATCACTTGACATGATCTCATTACCCACCCTTTATGTTTTGTACAGCTCTGCGGTAGGTTTGAGGAAGATGTGCACGGTACCGACAACCAAGAGGAGAAGAGAAGAAGCAATGAGCACAAGGTGCATGGGGAGCAAAGTGATGGCAAAAAGCTCAAGGATCCAACAGAAGCCCCAACGCTATTTATGAATAATTATGAAACGTTATGAATAATTTTGTATATCTGTTGAATGATGTTGGACCTATGTTAGAACTTCAAATTTTACATGCTATTTGGATGTTGCAATTCGTTGGAAACTTTGGTACGGAAAACTCACATTCATTAAAAATGTGCTAAAAAAGAGCTCCAAAGGGGGTAAACGGCCTAATTTCTAAGCAAGCTTTTTTTCGACCTTGTATAAATCAGCCAAATAACTTTCCTACACATATATTCTATATATACAGACTATGTGCGCTGGTTTTTATTTTTTTATTTTTTTAATTTATTTTGCTCATTTGATCTGATCAAACTTAACTTTGACCAAGATTTAAACAAGTCTAAAACATCAAATTGAAAAACTAAGCCTAGATCCTTCTTAGTCACTCCAAAATGAAGTTGTGGTGAGGTTTTTGAAATTTTCATGTTCATTTCCCCAAAACACTTCTCTTCACTCCATACAAGAGAGTTTGAGATACTTGAGATATCACATAAGACACATGAACTTTTCGTTTAAATGTACGTAGACCTTGTTTATCAACTTAAATCGTTAGTATATGACATAAGAAGACTATGTGCGTAGGTTTTTCATTTTTCTGATTTTTATTTCATTTATTATGCTTATTTGAAATCTGGTCAAGCCTATCTTTGACTGCTCCAAACCCCTCCCAAACCCGGCCAGCCCTAGCGTTGAATAAGGACCATCCATCTAACCCTAGCGGCGATCAAGGACCATCAATCTCACCCTTCTAGAAGGAATCTGCAGGGAGGAGGGGGCGGTCCGCGAGATGCAATCTGATTGGCTGGGCGATTATTTTTCTCAACACATACCGGTTGCGCTGGATGGACCGTTATGCCGTCTAGCTGTCCGGGCCAGAGAGCCCTGTTAATGAACGTCTAAGCCTTTCCAGGCCTGCATGCATGGGAAGGACGACGACGTGGGAATGCATGCGTGGGAGGCGAGCGACGTGGCCATGCACGTATTGATTCAAGGGATCCTTTGATTCATTACGGCATTGTTTCAGTTACACAATGATTCAGATGCACGCGCCCGGTCAAGACAGCAGCCCTATCGTTTCGTTGCAGCGATTTAGATGCACGCACACGCCCCATCATTTCTGTACCAAGACTTAACACAGATACACACGCGCGTCCGGATTCACACACGTACCGTTCGCATCTCTTCTTTCTTCCTCTCCCACCCACACGCATATTTATATGCCTCTCTTCCTCTCGCACTCACCACCCATTCTCTCCAACTTCAAACACCCAAGCGAACGAGCCCTCCATCCTCTTCGAGAACCCCAAACACCAAGTGAAGATGCAGTGCAACGGGCCGACCTTCCTTCGGCCGCCTGTCGTGCCGGAGCTGCGCTAATAACCGGGCATGCTCATGGAGAGGGAGCTCCGTGTGTGGGCGACTTCCCGGTGGAGGGGATCCGTCGAGCTCACCCACGCCTTCCTCAAAGCCGGCTATGCCCACCTCCCATGGGGCTCACCTAGGATGTTCACCCTCAACGAGGTTCGTGACAGCGCTAGCATCCTCCTACTGCTCACGGTCACCTTCGCCAACCAGTTTGACGTGCGCGAGCTTCTCGTCCAAGTGTATTGGCGTGGTTGCGAGTCCATCTTCTTCATGGTGTACAACATCTTCACCAACTATGAGTGCATCTTCCCCACCAGAAACCAGTTGCAATCCCTTCCCTACGACGAGGAGGATGAGTGAAGTTGAAGACGGTGTTGAAGGGGCGCGGCCAAGGTGAAGATGAAGATGTTCAAGAAGGGGTGCGAGCCCGGAGTGAAGTTGTTCGTCAAGCTCGTCATGTTTTAGTTTTATCATTTTTATTTTGTTGCTTTTCTATGTCGTGTGTGCCGTATCGTGTAAGGTACCATCTATGTAAGGGTACGGTGAGTTGCATCTTATATATCTAAGTTATTATGTGTGTTCAAAAATGTCCGTGCCGAAAGATATCATTTCTTCCCTAAACCAAGTCATGAACTAACATGGACATTTTTTCCCTTTAAACCCTAAACCAAGTGCCACTCTAACCAGAATCATGTGGCAGTGCAAACATACATTTACAACCCTCCAGAAGTTCAGTGCAAAACAATGGAAAATCACTCTCATGCGTGTGCAAACATTTAGTACAAACATGTGTTTGTAAACCCTAAACCAAGTCACGGTCTCACTATGTATAGTTTTCTTCCCAAGCCATATCAAAGTCTTTCCATCAGCCCTAGCGGTTACCAGTGCAGCCCTAGACGCCATAAACTCACGCAGTCCTGGGTTCGAGTCCCAACAACACCAATTTTTTATGCATTTTTCACCTTTATTTTTTAGACAATTTTTTTCACAATGTAATGCCCTTCAAAAATGTTCATTAACTTTTGAACCAGGTGTAAACCTCTACCAGAGCTGAGGCACATTTTCCCTGACATTTTGGTCTTTGATTTAAATCATGATGTATTTGAATTGGAGTAAGTAAATTGTTATTAAATATTGAATAGCTCCAAAAAAATATAAACTTAATTTTTTGGCTCTGGAATAATTCAATTAACTTCCACAAAAAGTTTCAGAATCAAATAAAATGATTTACTCCCTAAACTAAATCAGAACAGAAAATAGAAAAACACGTAAGAGATTTCATTTGCCCACCCCCGAATGGGCCTAATTGGATGCAGTTAGCCCATTAGTCTAGCCGGCACTAGGCTCTTCGCTCTGAATTTAGCCCACAGAGATTTTTTTTTACAGAAAGGCAGAGTAGAGAGCTGCATTTCATTGATCAAAGTTTCTGAATTTCTCATTTCTTCTCCCATTTTTCAATATATTTAAATATTGGTCATTTATTCTCCCTTTTTTCAACATTTAAATAACTTTGACCAACATCTAAACAAGGTGAATTTCTCATACAATTTCAAGCTTACGAATTCCTACATAATTCATGCATTTCCGCACAATTTCAACATTACACCCAGTGCGATTACCATACCTACAAATGCCCAAAAGTAACTGCAAATGGGTATTTGTACTTGATCTTCAAGCTTCCTAAACTTCTTCTTCAACATCCTAAGCTCAACAGCTAGCTCTCTGTCATTGCGTGCTTCGCCCTCCGTCTCTTCTTCTGGAGCTCGTCCGTTCGTGGCAGCATGGGCAACCATTCTTCATGCTCTTCTTGCAGTTCATTCATCAGATTCTTGGCCAGAGCATTGACCCAAAGGAAGAAACATTTCACCTGCATGAACGCCAAACAAATCAACTGTATTACTCAAAGATCCCGACCACGAAAATGGTGTAATTACCCCGATTATTTTCCCATTCTCGCTGCACACGTAGAACGGGCGATTATGGTTCTTCGGTGTGTGAGAGACCCTCCGATCAACTCCCGCCTGGCACCGCGGACAGACGAAGATCAACATCTCCACGTGCGTCGGGCTCTGGATCCGCGAGGTGGTGCAGGAGCTTGAAAAAGACATCCAGCTCAGAGCCGAAGGGGATCTCAATGCCGCCGCGCCCTCCACGGCTATCTTCCCACCGCCGGGCTCTCTGTCGCCGACTCTCTCTATCGCCGTGGTCACTGCCGCTCTCTTTGTCGCCCTCTTATATCGCACACCCGCAACGGCTCTCTGCTCAATGGCTATTTGGTGGTTCCCACAAGCCAAGAGAGCAACGGTCTGATCGTGTGGCGCGTCTTTGTCGCCTAGTCCCACCTGTAAGGACTGAGTCAAAACGTTGACCTAACGGAGACAGCAGTGTTCACGGAACGAGTCGGTGCGGACAGACTAGGGGCAAAACTGAGCACGATTTGCAACTGAGGGCAAAACTGAGCACGATTTGCAACTGAGGGCAAAACTGAGCACAGAGACACCACCGAGGGCAAAAGGATAATTATCCCAAATACTTTCCTTTGTCTAGCCCCATGTTTGCTCCAACGTTGCATGGCTCCCAATTTTGGAAAGATCTCGTCAAAGTTCGCCCGATGTTTCAATCCTTCGTCAAATTTGTTGTCCGGAATGGCAAGTCTACTCGTTTTTGGTTGGATTGGTGGTTTGGGGATTCCACTCTAGAGGTGGCCTTTCCGGTGCTTTTTTGTTACTGTCCGGACCCGGAGATCTCTATCTTTGAGCTCTCGGAGAATAACTGGGACCTGGACCTTCGAAGATCTCTGCCTCCTGGAGAGTTGGACGATTGGCAGCGTCTCGTTGCCTCTTCCCTTTGATTTCCGAGGGAGAAGACTCGGTGGTCTAGCCCCATTCAGCTTCTGGTCGCTTCTCTGTCAAGTCTTTATATAACATAATTATCTCTGGGACTCCTACCTCTAAGTTTAAGATCATCTGGTGTGCTCGTGTCCCTCCTAAGGTTAAATTTTTCATGTGGCAAGCGTTCCATGGTAAGCTGCGAGCGGCTGACCAGATCCGCAAGAGGAACGGCCCTGGCTCGGACAGATGTGCTTTATGTAGCGAGCTTGAAGATACGGAACATATTTTTTTCAGTGCCCCTTGGCTAAATTCATATGGTGTAGCATCAGATCTTGGATCCTCGTTTCCTGGATCCCATCTTCCTTTGCTGAGCTTAGGGTCTTGACCATTAGCCAGTCTGGGATCTCTAAGCGGCTTTTCTGGGTGCGGTTTGCGACGATTGGTTGGTCGCTGTGGACTACTAGAAACAAGTTTACTATCGAACACTCCTTCCCGACTAAACCTGTTGATTGTTTATTTAAAACCGGCATATTTTTACAGCAGTGCAGATCATTGACTAGGGACGCTGACCATGAGGCCTTCGACTTGATGACTTCCAAGATTCGGGCTACTGCTACTTCCTTGGCGCGCAGGCAATCAGGAGTTTAACGGTTCCTGGAGGTTCCCTTGACGATTTCTTCTTCCTCTGGCCTGCGCACCATGTTTAGCTTGACGGCCATGTACCTGAACTTCGTTTATTTTGCATGTCCTTTGCCTGTCATGTGGCTATGGCTACTTGTCTCTATGTCTGTGGATTCTGCCTAGTTGCTTTATTTATAAAGTCAGGCTAATGCCTTTCATCTACAAAAAAGGAGGTAATTTTTTTCAATTGGTTTTGGATGAAGATCTATTTCAGATTAAGTACCACTCATCTTATTAACTTGTAGTTCATGATTTTTTAATTGTATTCATAGATGTTGAATAATTTGTTTTTTCAATAATACAGGAGATAATGGGAGTCTTCATTAAAAGCTGCATGATTAGTAACTCTCAGTATAGGAACATCTTCCCAATTTGGGCACTCGGAGAGTACCGGCGCCGAGTCTTGGCTGATAGCAGCTAGTACTTATGTGTTTAGTTGCAATGAGTTTGTGCAGTTTGTAAGAATTTGCAGATCATTTATTTATGCATCAATGCATGTGTATGTTCATTGTTGATGAATATATAACCCAGTATGTAAAACATATATTTTTGTGAGTGGTTCCGACCTCTTTAAAACATAAATCAATGCAATTCTAGATGAACAGATAGTAGAGTTCGTCAGTTTATATCTTTGATAAAAGCGAGCTTTTCAGAGAGCAGTAGTAATTTTCTTTAGATATATTTCTACCAAAGGGCAAATTAGGTTAATGTCGGAAAACAAATCAAGTCCTCTGAACGAAAGTTTCAGTATATCGAAATGTGGGCTTGCAGCAATGGTACCGTCCTACGCACAATCCAGATGAAAGCAGCGCACTGTCCCCTTAACTGAGCTCACGAACACCCCTAGTGATGCCCAACCTGCACCCGCGAGATGAAAGCCGAGTTCCCTCTAGCCTTTAACCTTCACACCCTGGTCTCTACATGTTCCACATGTGGTGGTGAAACGCAGCAACCGATGCCTCCTTTGCAACGGCAAGTGAAGGGACATTTTTCCGGATGCCTCACATTTCCAAGTTCCAACACATTGCACACCCATCTACCCCTCCTATTGTCATGCCATTCCCATTGATCACTTTCTTCTTTCCATATCTTAGTCTCATTTGTGTCCGTTTGGCGGCTTCAAGTTGAGAAGCAGAGCTAGCTAAGATGGGTAGTAGGCTAAAGGAGAGAGTGCCTATCAATCGGATATATACTCAGCTGGGTTTGGAAGTATATGGTAAACGGTGTGGGCCCATCAATTGGATATATACTCATATTTTGTCGTACAAAAAAGATCTCACCTGTGTGCTACAACTCGTCAATGATTTCTTGCTTTGATAAAGCAGAGGATAGGTATCTGAGTGGCAGCAGTTTTATCTCAACTCATTAATTGTTTCTTATTTTCATTCCATCTCCATGAACGTAGCAATAAACCTGCAGACACTTGCAGAGTTCTTTCACTACACCACAACACTAAATTAGGGGCAATTAACTGCCAGGAGAAATATGAGAATAAGGGCAAATCATCTGCCAAGGATCTGGTAACTGCCGGTAGAACTACATAACGGTGGTTAAACTGCCGGTAGAAGTTAAGCAGCAAGGGCGGGTGCACTGCCAGCAATAATGCCCGCATCTCAGGTCATCAAAACTGCCGGCAGAACTAAACTACGGCCCAATATCTGCCGGCCTATCCGTGGCGCGAGCCCAAAAAGTGCAATTATTTTTCTTGTGCTAACACAATTTTCGCCAACATTATTTTTTCAGCTGATTGATGGAATCATGGAAGGAACATACAGTGCAGTACGAAATGAGGGATGATCTGATGACATTGAGATGAGTATGGTGCTCATACTGTATCATTTTTTATTCAGAATCTCTGATGTTAAATGGTGGGGTGTTAAATGTAGCCCTCGACAAAAACTAGGAGATTATACTAGTTAGCTCCACTGTAGAAGTGACATAACCAACCTTAGAGCATCTCCAGCCGTTCGGCCCCCCAAGGCACCCCCGGCGCTTTTTCGTCCCTTCCCCCGACGCAAATTTGGCGCCGGGGGCGTTCTCGGCCCAGCCACGCCCCCAGCCCCGGCCCCAAAGACGCCCTGTTTTTTTGAATCTGCAGTTCCCGCTACAAAAAAACGCCATAGTTCGGCGACCACTCGCCACTGCTCGGCGATCATCTCAGTTCGGCACATAGTTCGGCGTAGCGAATAAAAACGGGAGGCGAGAGTGCATCAAATGACGGCCGCGTCGATGTCCTCGGCGGCGCCGTCTTGTGTTTCTGCATCGGCTTCGGCGTCGGCGTCGGCGTTGTTGTCCGTAGGTGGCGTCGGCGGGGTGCCGGGCGTCGATGTTGGCGACACGTCGTCGCTGGGGCTCGCCGGCCGGGTCGACGTGTTGGTCGTGGCAGTGGGCATCTCCGTCGGCAGGCCGTCCAGGATGAGGCCACGCTCCCGCATGTACCACTCCCTGATCGGCCCGTCGATCGCCGACACCGCCGTCGCGTCCGCTGCCATTAGGAAGGCCAAGTCGGTGTTCCTCTTCTTGGCGGCTACATTTGTCCAGAGCAGGTCGAGCTTGATCTGGCCCGTCGACATGATCGCCGACCAACGCGCGTCTGCTTTCGCCTCCCTCTCGACGGCGTGGTTCTTGGCGTCGGCGATGCACTGCTCGATGGATGCCTGCAGGCGCTCGGCGTTAGGCGAGGCGTCCCTTGCCGACTTGGCCTTCTTGTTGCCATCCGGGCGGCCGGGGCGCCGGCGCGTCCGGCTGGTACGTATCCCTCGCCTTCGCCAGCGTGCGCCAGACGTCTGTCCACTTCTCACACTTGTCGATCCAGAAAAACACATGGAGGTACTTGAAGTCCTGCTCGGGGCTACTGTCCTGCCGAAACATGGGAACATGCGCAACATCTGTGGCGAAAGAGAACAATTATCGGCGAGGTAGAAGGAATGGAACGAGGCGGCGACCGGCGTGTCCATACCTTTCCTCGACGCTCTCGCCGCTCTCTGGCCGAGCAGCGACCTCCTCGATGATCCCGTGCCATTTGTTGCACGCCGGCTGGATGATCGCCTAGTGATTCGCCATGGCCTTCGCGCCGCGTATCATGTGGATGCCGGCGAATTGCGGGTCGACCAACTTCCGCTCGTCAAACTCCGACTTGATGCGCTCTCAGTACGTGTCGGCGCTCTGGTTCGTGCCGGTGATCGCATCAAGGCAGAAGACCTTCCACGCTTCGGCGAGGCATTCGTCCTCTTTGGACGTCCACTTGACGCGTGGCTCGCCCGTCCTGAGTTCGCGCTTCCTCGCCGTCCCCTTCCTCGCCGCCGCAGGCGCCTGCTCCTCCTCCTCTCCCTCGTCGGCGTCCTCCTCCTCATCGGCGAAGTCATGCTCGGCACCCACATCGGCGGCTTCGTAGAGATCCTCGGTGAATCCAGGGGAAGCGACGGCCGCAGCCGAGCCGCTCGTGATGATGTCATCCATGTCGGCGTCCGTCGACTCCTCATCGCCGTGTTGCGACGACGAGGCCTGCGAGTAGAGCAGGGCACCACGATGCAAATTCGTCGTCGTCGGC
The DNA here is from genome assembly GCA_902687465.1 of Secale cereale. NCBI lineage: Eukaryota > Viridiplantae > Streptophyta > Magnoliopsida > Poales > Poaceae > Secale > Secale cereale. Next base: position 728,758,969 of record LR738714.1, read on the forward strand.
GTCGGGAAGGCGGCGTAGTCCGGCGCAGAGTAGTTGTACGGGGGGTATGGGACGCCGGCGAACGCGGGAGACGGCGTGCGCTGGCCGTGCGAGAAGGCGGTGTTGGGGTTGAACCCACCGTGGACGTCACCGTCGCCATAGCCAGGGGACGGCGCGCACTCCCACGGCTGGGGCGGAGGCGTAAAGCTGGCTGGCGACCCGACGCTCGGCTGGCTCCAGGCGACCTGATGATGGCCGGGAGGAGGCATCATCCGGGCGCTAGCCGCCGCCGCCGCGGCATGCTCTTGCTGCTTCTTGGACCTGTTCCGCCGGTCGGTAGTGGCGGCAGCCCGCCGTACGATGTCCGCATTCCACTCGGCGTTCGACATCCCAGGCGGCTTTGACGGCGGTGCCCTCGGCTTCCTCTGCTTCGGCGGCGGGGCATTAGCATCCGCGGCGATGGCAGGCCTGGTGGCGGTGTATTTCTTCGGCGGCATGGTGGCGCGCAGCGAGAGGAATGGCGGGAGAAGGAGGGATGGAGGGAGGTGAGGGAGGAAACGGCGGGAAAAGGAAGACACTCGCCGACAAGCAGGACCCACGCGCCTTTTCGCTTCGTCCGGCGTCCCCAGGCGCCCCCCAACGCGCCGGGTTCACCCTGGGTCTGCCGACGCCAGTTTCGGCCCAATCCGGCGGAAAAATGATTCCTAGGGGCGCGGTTGGGCCGATTTTTTGGCGCCGGCGCCGAAAAAGTGGCGCGGGG
>LR738714.1:728766227-728808261 GCA_902687465.1 Secale cereale
AGAGGGGGCGGCCGCCCCGGGCCCCCGAGATGTGGGGGCCCCCACCCAGGGTGGTGGGTATGTACGCAGCCAACTAGGCCGTGGGCTGGACGTGTGGACGTAGGCAGCGGGCTAGCCCACCATGCAGCCGCTCGTTCCTCAACTCCTCTTTCGCTTTAGAGAGTCGTAGCCTCGAACGCGCGGTTGTTTGTTATGTTTCCTAATAGATCCAATCGCGAGTTCGAATCGTTACGAGGATCATGATCTGTCACCGTGTTCTGATCGTGAATTGTTGGGTTCTGATCGTCGCCGGGTTCTGATCGTGAATCGCTATTTCATCGGCGAACTCTTCTCTCCAATATCCCGTGTCACCTGCTCATCGCCAAGTGTAGACGTACTGACACGCCCCAGTCCAGATCGTTGAGTGCCATATCAGACCATCGGCAACGCGGATCCAACTGATATGAGGTATATATACCTTATTACTATTATGTATCAGTGAATATTATCTTTACATATGGAGGCATAGCTTTTGCACTTTTCAAATTTTTTCTGTCTATGCTTGTGTTCTGTAATAATGGCGACCCCGGGGCCGGAAGGCCTTCCGGTAGTATTCTTCCAAAAATTCTGGGAGGTCTTGCACCCGGTCATTATGCCCATGTTTCATGAGTTTTATATTGGAACTCTGTATATGGCTAGGATAAACTATGGTGTCATATCTCTGATCCCCAAGGTAGTTGGGGCAGCGGATATTAGGCAATTCCACCCCATCACGGTGATTAATGTGTTGGAGCAAATCTTTGCGAAGGTTTGCGCGACCCGGTTATCCCCCATGGCGGAGAGGATTTCCCACCCCCTTCAGACAGCGTTCCCGAAGGGCCGGCGGATCCATGATGGGATTTTGGCCCTTCACGAGATTGTCCACGAGGTGGCTTTGCAGGGTCATAAGGGCGTCTTCCCTAAATTGGACTTCCAGAAGGCATATGACCGTCTGGATTGGTCCTTTTTGAGGTTGGTAATGCAACAAAGAGGATTTGACGAACGATGGTGCTCGTGGATCATGCAAATGGTTAGATTTGGAAACACTACGATCAACATCAATGGCAAGGTTGGTCCCTTCTTCCAGGCCTCCAGGGGTGTGAAGCAGGGGGATCCTGTCTCCCCCTTGTTTTTCAACCTTGCAGTTGATGCCCTTGCAGGCATCCTAGATAAGGCCAAGTTGGCCGGCCACCTTAAGGGTGTGGTTAGTCATCTCACCTCGGGTGGGGTGTCACCCATTTGCAGTATGCGGATGACACCATAATCATAGTGGATGGTTCGGATTCGGACAATGTTAATCCTAAGTTCCTCTTGCTCTGCTTTGAGGAGATGTCTGGACTTAAGATTAACTTTGACAAGAGCGAGGTTGTGGTCCTTGGCTACTCGGAGCTTGAGCAGCAGAGGATTACGGACAACCTCAATTGTTGGTTGGCTTCCTTCCCCATATCTTACTTGGGGATGCCCCTGGCAGAGTCCAGGATTTTGGTGAGTGGGTATGATCCGCTTGTGGGACTAGTAGCGTCCCGTGCGGAGCCCTGGTGCAGAAGGTTCACATATAAAGGTAGCAAACCTATTCTTATTAGCTCTAACCTCGCCAGCCTCCCCATGTATATGATGGGGATGTACATCTTGCCCGAAGGTGTGCATAGCTCCTTTGACAAGGAGCTAGCTAGGTTCTTCTAGCAGGCGGAGGATGGCTGGCCTAAGTACATATGGTGAAATGGGCTGACATCTCCTTGCCTAAGGACCAGGGTGGGTTAGGCATCCCAGCGTCTCGCCGCATGAACGTTGCCCTCATGCTTCGTTGGGTTTGGCGGATCATGTGGGGCGATGGGGGTCGCTGGCTGCAGCTGATTGAGTCCAAGTACTTGCAGGGCCAGCCCCTCTTGGCTTGCTCTCACTCGGCTGGGTCCCAGTTCTGGAAATCTATCCAGGCCATCAAGGAAAAGATTAGGCTGGGTTTGCGGTTCTTGGTTGGCAATGGGTTTGGGATCCAGTTTTGGTTGGACCCTTGGCTTGATGGGGAGCCATTTCGTATTCGGTTTCCGAGGCTCTTTGTGATTTGTGACGACCCGACTGTTCCTATCTCTGTGGCTACTTTGGATGAGGGATGAAACATTGTGTTCCGCCGCTCATTCGGACCAGAAGAGGTGTTGGAATGGCCAAACTTGAGGGAAGTAGTCCCTTGTCCTTTGTCCCAGGATCCTGACACTGTCTCTTGGAGTCTCTCTCCTTCGGGAAAATTCTCTGTTAGCTCGGCTTATCAGGCGTTGTGTCGGCAGCCGGTTCTCCAGTGGTAATCCCCACTGTGGAAGGTGCCGATGCCCCTTAAGATCAAGATTTTCGCGTGGCAGCTTCTGCGAGATCGCTTACCTTTGGGGACCAAGGTGCTTAAACACCATGGTCAGGGCAATGGTCTTTGCCCCGTTTGCCTCGTCCCGGAAATGGGGACACACATTATGTTCTCATGCGTAGCAGCGCACGCACTTTGGTGCTTTATTCGTGAGGCCCTTTGGCTGGAGTGGGAGGCCCATGACCTTTCAAAGTTTCTGCAGGTAAGTGCCATTTAGGTTGGCCGTAAGCGCCAGCTGTTCTGGCTCATCTTTGTGGCTATGATATGGACTCTTTGGAATACTCGCAATAAGATGGTGATTGAGCGGGTTTTCCCGCGGCGTGCTTCTGACTCGTTCTTCAAATTCCTTGCCTTCTTGCAGCACTGTCATCCGCTCGCTAGACCGACAGACCATGACCGGCTTGAGCTCTTTCTTGACGCTCTGCTGACTTCCCCGCGCCGGCTCTCTGACCGTTCGTCTGCCTCTTAGCTTTCCCCTGGTGGCCTTTTATATTTCCTCTTTCTTTTTTGGCGTGCTTGTGCTGTGGCCCCAACAGTTTCATTTTCTGACTATGGTTGCGACTCGGATGTATAGACGTTTTCTTTATCTATAAAGCGGGGCGAAAGCCTGTTTCGAGAGGTGGTTAAGGTGGTTAAGGAGCGTAATTACAGAACACACTTCAAAAGGAGTACTGAAACGTGCATGATGTCAAAATCGAGGGGAGAGACCACGAATGATATGTTGTCTTTGTTTTATTGTCTTAAGCTAGTCTATGAGTTGCAAACAAAACAATTTGTGAGTTGTAGAGCATTGATAATCAAAGGCAATAGTTTAATCTTCCTTCACAGATAATCAAATACTTATGTATATGAGGAGATCTTTTGATAGTTGTAGTCCATAGATCATATATTTTTTTGGCGAATTAGGAGGGCCCTTCACAAGGTGAATCTTTAAAAGCGTGTGCAAACTAAGGTTCTGCAATTTTGGTTTTGTGGAGTTTTAAATCATGCAGTATTTTGAGCTCTCCTTTTTATCGGTACAATGCCATGATCTATTAGTATCATGAAAATCATAAAATGTTAGTAATCAACCATATGAGATTTACGAAGAAAAAAAACTCTTTACTTTACAAAATTATTTATGGCTAGCCCACGCCAATGTGCGCGACATCCATCTACTTATTGTTATATTACAGTTATGCTAAGGGCCCCCGCATTTTGGTTTCGCCCCGGGCCCCCAAAATCTCAGGACCGGCCCTAATCGAGTGGTGGCGCCCTCAAGTTCGATTCATTTTCTTCGCTTCAATCGATCACACACCACTCCCCTGGCCATTCATCCACACCACTTCCACGCCAACAGACACACGACGGTATTGCCTCCCCTCGTGGTGCCCCTCGCGATCATCCTGCCACTGGTCAACGCGACTGCCTCTAGTCCGCGCATCGGCAAAGCGGAGATAACAGATTCATGGCCCCGTTTTTTCCAGTCATCTCGCACAGTTCAAGGTAAGAATCATGGCCCCGTTTTTTCCAATCATCTCGCACATGTGGACTCTTATATAGAATACGAGAAAGGGGAACTCTCATTGAAAATCTTTTGTCAAGCCATCAAATAGGTGGCAAGTGAAGTGTTTGGAGTGCCACGTGGGCGGAGATCGATGCAACTTCAATTGGTAGGCAAAGAAAATCCTGCCTGACCCTGGTTGAGACTCTGGTTTCTTCAATTATTGTGTCTAGGTTAGATATTCTGTATATTTTGATGATGTCAAACTATATCTGTGATGTCGTGGTTAGGATGCTTCTATCCTAATAAGATAAAGATGGTTAGGATGCCATGCAAACGTCACTACATATACAACATGTCCTTTATAAGTGGTGGTTATGCTTAGAAGAGGAGATGTTTGTGGACGCATTAGCTATCCAGAAATTAAATCCAAACTACAAAATAAAGAACCAACATTAATGTAATTCGATTCTATGGTATTTGCAATTTTCAAGTAATTTTGATGACCGGGGACTACACAAATGCGTCCATGTTGACTCTGGTGACGATAAGTTTTAGGTGTTGGCCCGGACGGAGGAACATGTACCGCCTTTATATGTGGGGCACTAGGGAACTTGGGCTGAAACCAAAAGTTGTTTTGGCATGTCCGAACATGGTACACATACATGGGATGTGATGGACCACATTCCCTTGCTTTTCTCTCTTTGTTGTTCTCCAAGATCAGTTCCAACAATTATATCATAATGCTATGGTCGGTTATTGAAAAGACCAGTGGCAGTTGCATTTCAGGTTATCATCGTAGGCATAGTGGTGATAATCACTAACATGGTGCATTCGAGGGAGAGTTTCTGGATGATGATGTGCCGATCGAAGTTGATGATCAACACTATCCAAAAGTGTATCCCTAATGGTTTTGAGATGTCTCACTGTAATGAGAATGAACATACATCGTTGTCTTCTTTAGGGAGAGAGAAACAAATTTTTCAGAACAAACTTTATAGTTTTGAGTTCCACGGGTAGGAGGTATGGATTTGTATATAACTATTTCGAGGTTTTTTAGGGTGACTATTTTGAGTTATTTGAGGGCTTCTATTTTGTTTTATTAGCAAAATATCTTTAGTTTTAATTATAATTTGCTAGAACTGATATAATAGAATTGCCTATTCAAGAAAAAACAGAGAAGGTAGTCTACTTTTATAACCACCAAATCAAAATGGACGGTGCACTAAGCAGGTCCACTCAACTAGGAAAGAATTGCGCATTGCTGGCTGATTATTTCAATGATTCTAGTTACTCTTTGCTAATCAAGTTAGAGTAGAGTGGCTGAGAAGCTTCTTGCCGATGCCCCCAAAAGCAAAGCACATACTTTAGGGAGAAACTCAACTTATAAAGCTCAAAAAGTAAATAACGACACATGTGAATGGTCTAGTCATTTTTGTGGTTATAAATGTATACATGGGAAAATTATTTTTTGGCCAGGTTTATCATCTAAATATTCACTTATGAGCACTGTTTTTTTTTTGTGGCACAGCAGATTTGTTTCCCTATGAACATTTACAGACATGACAATTTTCATATCTATTTTTCTAGATCTTTTTTTTGTGACGTATTTTTCTAGATCTTTTTTTGTGACGTATTTTTCTAGATCTTTTGATAACAGAAATTTATTTTCTGTGAAAGTATGTCGTTGAGAGACATTTGGCAGTTTTCCTTTTTCTGATTTTCTTCCCGTAGCATAGAGTTTAGACATGACTTTCTCTCTTATACGCTCCTTCATGTCGATACTAACCTAGTTGCTGATGATTACCAGCTAGAATACTTCTACTCCAAAAGTTACTGCTGCAAGTGCTGCCTTCAAGTTTTTGTTAGTCCAGGTGTTTCAAGATGCCTCCCGTTCCTAATGAACTACAGATGCACTTCCACTAACTTCTTCTAGTTGCCATTCCTGTCACTCTCTTTCGAGGTTCTCAACTCTATTCTTGTTAACTAGGAGCTACTTGCTTGATAAGAAGAGCTAATATACGAGGTGGGAGGAAGACTACAATAAAAATTGGGTATGCAAGTATTGAGCAGGAGAAGGGATTGCATCCTTACATAAAGGCGTGTGCCACAGGCCAAGAGTGTTATCCTCTTTTCAATAAATAAATAAAATAAAGGCATGTGTGCAAGAAAATAAAGTTTAAACATGTGTGTGCGTCAACTCAACAGTGGCTGCAGTGACACATCTGACTAAAGTGGATGAGAGATATTTCTTTGAAAGATACAGGTGAGGTGAAAGAAATGAGTACACTAATTGTTGGCCCAACCTATTACAAGTCCAGAGCTAGTCTAGGCCAGAATAAAAGTTTTCGTTACTGTCAGAGATATTACTAGCAGGTATAAACCGGTCAGGAAGATCCGGATTACACTGACATAGTTGTGTTATCACAAGCCCAGTAGAATATGAACCAGAGGTTACGGCCCATAGAGGCTTAGGGCCCATGTGTAAAGCTTACGGTTTATAAACCGTCATATCATGTAACTTGAGGTGTAAGATAGAAAGAGTAGAGACCGAGGCGGACACGATTATGAACCGGCCTCGGGACTCTGTAAACCGGACCGGGCATCGCCTCCTATATAAAGGGACGACCCGGCGACGGTTCAGGGACAAGAAACGACAGCTCGAGACACAGGCAAGGGATCCGCTCCCTGTTCATCGAGGCACAAGCAATACCACACCAAACTAGACGTAGGCTTTTACCTTCATCGAAGGGGCCGAACTAGTATAAACCCTCTATGTCCTTTGCGTGCTTTTAACCTCTTCAAGCTAACCCGCGCGATGGCCTCACACCTAAGTCCTCTAAACCGAACATCTGCCGTGCTAATTCCACGACAGTTGGCGCCCACCGTGGGGCTATCACACGATGGTTTCGAGTTCTTGAAGGGCAGCTTTGAAGGACTCAAGGGTTACGCGGTTGGCCGGATGACCAAAAGCCGCCGCGGCCGGATCTACATCGACGATGCAGGCTGGGGCCCCGAGGCCGATTCAATCGAATACGGGTACCGGGTCCCCTTCAGCGGCATCCACGTTTTCATCGGAAAGATTGGTGAACCGGGACCTGAGCCGGACATCTTCCCCAACATCATCGAGCCGGCTCAGCGTGCGAGATCGGCCCGGATTCAGCCCGCCGTGAAGTGTGTCTTCGTTGGAGCAGTACATGGAGTCTAAGCCGAGGACGGATCGGATTCTGGTGGCGAGACAGTTGTCTATTCCGACGATGAATCTTCATTCGGGGAGACCGAATCTTTGTATCTATTGCAGGACAGCCGATCTGAGGGTATATCCGATGTTGATAGTATTCCGGACCCCTTTGATCCGCCGAACTGGGTGGCTGTTTTCATGGCCGGATCACAGTCTATGCAGCAGCCCTCGACGACCGGGACGTTCACCTCAGAGGTAGCTGGTGCTGGAGCAAGCAACCAAGCCCCGTCGCCCTCTGATGCCCTATCCACCTTGGTTGGAGAATTGACGGCACTTGTAATAGCAGAAGTGGCCCCTGCCAATAAGGCGCAGCATGATGCGGAGATCCTTCAACTAAAGGGCCGGATTGAGCAGGCTAAACGGATCTGGACGCAGAGAAAGCCATGATAGCTACGAGGCAAGGAGAGCTAGATTCCCAAGCTTTCCGGCTCAGGGTGGATCAGACTTCTGCACAGGAGGTAATGTACAGAAGACAGCAAATTCGTCTACCGTCGGTTTACGAGGCGAGGAATCTATTTGGCACACCAGGGCGGGAACCAGTAACCGCCCAGAGGTAAACCGGGGAGGAGCCCCAGGGACTGGCGCGTCGGTTCAGCCGCCGGCCGTAGAGCGAAATCGTCAAGTTGTGCCAACGCCGCACATACCCACCCCTCCCGGCCATTATTCTAACCCGTTGGACAACATTGTCGCCGCCGCTTCACGACTGGCCGCTTTACCCATTGAGGGGACATCCCCCGTGGCGATGGAAGCACGCCGGGCTAAGGAATTGCTGGACACGGCGCTGACACAGCAGCAGGCGTACTCTTACAGCAGGGAGAGGATTCATTCAACCCCCCGCCAAAGTCGGAGTTACACTAGGCACTGGGATGAACCGACCGTGTCTAGCAGCGAGCGGAGACGTCACCGTCATAGGCAGGATAACCCGGCAGGAGCAGAGGCGCCCGCCCAAGAGGCGGTAAACCGGGCCAGGCATACTGCCCGCGAGGACACCCGTCAAATGACGCCAGTTCACCCAACCACAGCAGAAACGGGAGTCACGGCGAGTTCCTTTGGAGTACAGTGTCTCGTCCCCGCTTTACGAAGCGTAAAATTACCCAAAGACTTCAAAGGTCCACGCAAGGTACCCAACTATACGGCAGACCTGGCTCCAGAGGCGTGGGTTGAGAGCTATGAGATGGCTATGGAGATGTTTGATGTGGATGAAGCGGCATGCGCCAAGTACTTCACCATGATGCATGAGGGCACAACCCGGACATGGTTAAAGGGCCTACCACCCAACTCCGTCGGATCATGGGGTGAGCTGCGTCGCCAGTTTATCAAAAATTTCGAAGACACATGCAAGCAACCAATGTCAGTGGTAGACTCAGCAGCATGTGTTCAAGGAGAGCAGGAGCCCACGAGCACCTCGGTGCGACGAGTATCAGAAATCCTGCATTCTTCCAATAGCATCAATCCTAGTACGGCGATAGTGACATTGGAAAACAATTGCCGGTTTGAGTCTCTGAAACTGAAGTTAGGACGGCTCAAGCGTGATTGTAATGACATGGGAACACTCATGAGCGCTCTGGTGAAATATGGGGATTCTGATAACACTAAGTACCCAGATGCAGATGGAGACAAGTCCGGGAAAGCAAACAAGGCCGGTAAACCGGCGCAAGGTAACCCGGTAGGGACATGTTACAATGGTAAGCGAAAAGCAGAGGACGGCTCTGATTTTGTGGCCAATACCAATGTTCAAGGAAACTTTCAGCGCCGCAAGGGTAGGCCACCTCCACGTAGCGAGGGGGTATCCATCAATCTAGATCAACAGCTAAATGAGCCCTGCCCTAAACACAGTACGGAGGGACACCCGTCTAAGCATTTATGGAAGGACTGCAAGATCATGATAGAGGCCATGAAGCAAGCCAGTTATAACCACGGACCCCTCGGCGGCGGCTCGGGTTCCTGTTTTCAGGGTCCGGGTTACAAGGGTAATGGTTCCGGATCAGGATATCATGGCGGTTACAACAACCAAGGTAATCAGCAGCATGGTCATGGTGGTTACAACAACCAAGGCAACCAGCAGCATGGTCAGGGTGGTTACAACAACCAAGGTAATCGGCAGCGCCAGCAGCAGCAGCAATCCGGATATCAAAGTAATCCGAACGAGCTAAGTAGTGGACAGTACCATGTTTTTACCACGAGTTTGTGCAAACGAGATCAAAAGGTTCTGAAGCGGGCAGTGCACGCAGTTGACCCGGCAACGCCATGTTTTCTATGTTGGTCAGAACAACCTATTGTATGGAGCAGGGAGGATCACCCGCCACGGGTTGATAATCCGGGCCAGTTGGCCCTAATGGTTGCACCACAGGTGGGTGGCTACAAATTCACAAAGGTACTCATGGACGGCGGCAACAGTATCAACATCTTATATTATGAGACTTTCCGGCATATGGGGTTGACAGACAAGAAGTTGAGACAATCCAACACGGTATTCCATGGAGTGGTGCCAGGTAAATCGGCTTACCCAGTTGGGAAAATTGATCTAGAAGTCACCTTTGGGGATGAGCAGGATTCTAGGTCAGAACAGTGACCTTTGAGGTCGTAAAAATCCGAAGCCCATATCATGCTCTATTTGGGAGACCGGTTTACGCCAAGTTCATGGCTAGACCGTGCTATGTTTATCTACAACTCAAGATGCCGGGTCACAAGGGAACCATCACGGTTCACGGAAGTCGCAAGATCGCATTGGAATGCGAGGAAGGAGATGCAACCTATGCAGAGGCAGTCTGTGCTACGGAGGAGTTGAAATTCTACAAGGACAACGTCGATCCGGCAGATATGTCCCCGTTAAAAAAGCCAACTACAGAGCATGATCCGGCGTTGAAGTTTAAATCGGCAGAGGAAACCAAGCAAGTTGACTTTGTACCAGGCGATTCATCCAAGCAGTTCACTATCAGCGCTAACATAGACCCCAAATAGGAAAGCGCGCTCATCGAGTTCATCCGTGAGAATCGGGATATCTTTGCATGGAAACCTTCTGACATGCCAGGTATACCGAGGGAACTCGCTGAGCACAGTCTTAATATTGATCCGAAGTTTAAACCGGTCAAGCAATACCTGCGCCGCTTCACTGAGGAGAGGCGCAAGGCCAAATGTGAGGAAGTGGCCAGGCTTTTGGCCGCAGGGTTCATAGTTGAGGTGTTCCATCCGGAGTGGTTGGCTAATCCGGTACTGGTGTTAAAGAAAAATGGAACGTGGAGGATGTGTGTGGATTACACAGACATAAACAAGGCTTGTCCAACTGATCCTTTTGCTCTCCCCCGTATTGATCAGATTATTGATGCTACGGCAGGATGTGAGCGGCTAAGTTTTTTGGATGCATATTCAGGGTATCATCAAATCAAGATGGCATTTAAGGACCAGGAGAAGACAGCTTTCATAACTCCCTTCGGAGCCTTCTGCTATGTGTCTATGCCCTTTGGGCTCAAGAGTGCCCAAGCAACTTACTAGCGTTGCGTACAGAACTTCTCAAAGGGCAGATTGGAAAAAATGTCCATGCTTATGTTGATGACATTGTGGTGAAGTCAAGGAAGGAGGAGACGCTGATAGAAGACCTAAAGGAAACCTTTGACAACCTCCGGGTTTATAAGATGATGCTTAATCCGGAGAAGTGCATTTTTGGTCTTCCGGCAGGCAAGCTCCTTGGATTCTTAGTATCAAACATAGGAATAGAGGCCAACCCGGAGAAGATCAAGGCGATCACATCCTTGACTAAACCGGCTTGTATCAATGATGTCCAGCGCATAGCATGCCAGATTACAGCGTTGAGCCGATTCATCAGCCGTTTGGGAGAAAAGGCGATCCCACTTTATCAGATGTTGAAAAAGATAGACCGGTTTATATGGAGCGATGCTACAAACGCTGCGTTCGAGGATTTGAAGCGGCAATTAGCAGAGCCGCCAGTTCTTGCTGCCCCTGTTGATAACGAGCCGCTGCTGTTATACGTGGCCACCAATGCCCGTGCAGTTAGCGTGGCAATTGTGGTGGAACGTAAGGAAGCAGGCAAGGAATATCCGGTTCAGCGCCCGATTTACTACGTTAGTGAGGTTCTAATTGAATCAAAGCAAAGGTATCCACACTGGCAGAAGCTGGTATATGGCGTGTTCATGGCAAACCGGAAGCTGAAGCATTATTTCCAAGGCCACCCAATTATTGTTGTCAGCTCAGCTCCATTGGGGGATATAATCCAGAAAACAGAGAAGCTACTGGCAGAGTAGCAAAGTGGGCCATTGAGCTTAGCCCACACGGATTGAAGTATGTACCCCGTACTACTATTAAATCACAAGCATTGGTAGATTTTATCAATGATTGGATAGAATTGCAAGCACCAGAGGAGAAGCCGGATCATACATACTGGACTATCCACTTTGATGGTTCAAGGCAATTAGAAGGCTCGGGGGCTGGAGTCGTGTTAACCTCCCCACGAGGTGACAAGTTTTGTTATGTCCTCCGACTAATGTTCCCTTGCACTAACAATGCTGCTGAATATGAAGCCCTCCTTCACGGCCTACGGATGGCTAAGGAGATGAACTTGAGCCGGGTCAAGTGTGTTGGTGATTCGGATCTAGTGGCGCAACAAGTGTCTGGCAAGTGGGACTCTAAAGATCCGCTCATGGCAGCTTACAGGCGAGAAGTTGAAGCGGTTGCAGGATATTTCAAGGGATATCAGGTGGATCACATAGACCGGCGGAAAAATGAAGCGGCCGATGCATTAAGCAGGCTGGGCTCTCAGCGTAAACCGGTTCCACCAAATACCTTCTTGTATGAATTACACAGTCCATCGGTTCAGGTACCATTGGAAGAGGATTTGGCTATTCCTGATCCGGAAGCACAGCTAGTTGCAGCGCTTCATGTTATTCCAGATTGGACACTCCCTTACTTGGCGTACCTGAGCCGAGGAGAGTTGTCGGATGATGAGGTTGAAGCTAGGCAGATAATCCGGCGATCCAAATCTATGACTATCGTCAACGGAGAACTTCATCACCGCAGCATTTCTGGGGCATTTCAGCACTGTGTATTGTCGGAAGAAGGCAGTGATATTCTTCGAGAGATACACGAAAGAGATTGTGGTCATCACGCCGGTTCAAAATCATTGGTAGCCAAGGCTTTTCGTCACGGGTTCTACTGGTTAACGGCCCATGCTGATGCGGAGGATCTAGTCCGGAGATGCGACGCTTGTCAGAAATTTTCACAGCGTGCTCTTGTTCCAGCGCAGGAGCTGCGGATGATTCCAATTACTTGGCCGCAACTTGGGGGCTTGATATGGTTGGACCTTTTAAACGATCCCAAGATCAGAAAACCCACCTGTTGGTGGCAGTGGACAAGTTTACAAAGTGGATTGAGGTAGAGCCTGTTAGTAAGTGTGATGCGGCAACATCGGTTAAATTCATCAAAAAGGTAATTTTCCGATTTGGCTTTCCACACAGCATCATTACTGATAATGGCACCAATCTATCTAAAGGAGAGATGGAAGAGTTTTGCCAAAGGGAACATATTCGCCTGGATGTGTCTTCAGTAGCTCACCCTCAATCCAATGGTCAAGCTGAGAGGGCCAACCAAGAGATCTTGCGAGGCATCAAGCCCCGGCTTATGACTCCCTTGCAAAGAACACCCGGTTGCTGGGTTGAGGAGTTACCTTCTGTCCTCTGGAGCATCAACACTACGCCTAACAGGTCTACAGGCTATACGCCCTTCTTCATGGTATATGGTGCTGAAGCGGTTCTCCCTAGTGATATCCGGCATGACTCACCACGGGTGGCAGCTTATGTTGAAGCGGCCAATTAGCAAGCAAGGCAGGACAACTTAGACCGGCTGGATGAGGAACGGGACACAGCAGTGGCATGATCAGCAATTTATCAGCAGGACCTGCACTGATATCACAGCCGCCGGGTTAAGACCAGGACGTTCCAGGAGGGGAACCTGGTGCTCCGGCTCATCCAAGACCAGACAGATATGCACAAATTATCCCCACCTTGGGAAGGACCCTTTGTGGTTGATGGCTTCTCGCCCCTCGTTGGTTACCCCAAGTGGAAGGTTGAGATGTAGCGTAGCGGCAAATTTCCCTTGGCAAAGATACCAAGGATCGAATCCCGTGAGACTCCGAGGGTCGACAAGTAGGTGTCAACAACGCCAGAAACTTAGCGGTTGACGGGACCTGCACACAGATACAGATAACTTTGCTCCCAACAAGTAAAGAGAGGTTGTCAATCCCTCCGGCCTTGTTGTTTACAAAAGATCAAACACAAGAGATAATAATGATAGCTATGACTGCAACTAGGAAATAAAAACAGGAAGTAAATAGAAGGTGTGATCAGCGATGGTAATATGGACCGGGGTCCCATGATGTTCACTAGTGATGTCTCTCTCCCAAAAGACGATAAAACAGCAAAGCGAGGTAAACAAATTACAGCTGGGCAATTGACAGGATTATGTGCGCAAACCAATGCTAACTATGCTGCAAAGAAAGGTAGAGGCTCAAAAGCATGGGCGGTACGCCAAGGCAAGTAGACCGAAATCCATCTGCATCTACTACTAATCATCCACCTTGAGATATCTATCCAGAACATCTCGCTGGTATTAAGTTGCGAATCCCACCCAAAGTGTAAACTCAAAGCAACAGACAACTGCATTAAAAGAACTTTGCGTAAAGTAAACAATCCTTGCACCCGCAAGTACAAGCACCGTTGTTTTCTCCCTTATGGCAACATCACATCCCCTAGACTCATGTTTCTGTCACTCAAGCTAGTTATCAGGGGGCATGAACCCACAATCAAGCATAACGCTCCCTCTTGGAGTTACTACCTACTACTTGGCCAAAGCAATAAACAGCAATGGAGAACATGCAAGAATTACTCAAGAACAAAGATATAAAAGAGGTGAATCAAATATATTACTCAAACACAATCTGAACATAGTCTCATAATCCATCAGATCCCAGTAAACTCAGCAAAGCAACAGCAGAAAGATTACATATGTGCCTCGATCATGTAGGTCAGCTCATGAGGTCTAAACCATGAAGAGCAAAGAGGGGAGGAGAACATCACATAGCTACTGATCATGGACCCATGGTCCAAGGTGGACTACTCACGACTCATCCGGGAAGCGTCCATGGTGGTGGAGAAGCTCCCGGTGGTGGTTCTCCCCTCCGGCAGGTTGCCGGGAAGAGTTCTCCTGATGCTCCCGATCTTGGAAGCGCTGCGGCGGCGGAACAGAGGTGAGATCGCGAAAAAGGGTTCTTTCCTCGAGGGTTTCGGGACGAGAGGGATATATAGGCGAAGGGGGGCAGCCAGAGGCGGAGCAGGGGCCCCAGGCGCCCCCCTAGCGCGGCCAGGGGTGGGGCCGCGCCAGGTGGCCGCCTGGGCCTCCCCTGGCTCCCCTCTGGCCCATCTTTGGTTCTTCGCGAAGCTTCCTGTACGCTGATTTTTCCTATATTTTTCCTGGAATTTTTGGAGCACTTTTAATATGGGGGAAACCTGAAATAGAAAAACAGCAGAAAACAGGAACTGGCACTGTGGTGCACTGAGTTAGTAGGTTAGTCCAAATATGATCAAAAGTGTATGGAAGTGCATCAATATCATAGCAATATCACACAAAAGAAGCATGGAGCAAGCAGAAATTATAGATACGTTTTGGACGTATCAACATCCCCAAGCTTAATTCCTGCTCGTCCTCGAGTAGGTAAATGATAACAAGCATAATTTCTGTGGTGACATGCTATCAACCATATAATAACTTTTAAGTAAAGCAATCAAGGCATGTAATTCAATTCAAGTCATAACAAGCAAGAGTCTATATTAGCATTGTAACAAGCAACATAAGAACATAAAGGTGCAAGAGCTCTCGCTGTCCGTGACTCAAATGTCTCCAAATGGTGTTTGCGTGCAAGAAAGGGGATAGGGATATACGAGAGAGTAAAACATAGTTTTTGTATTGTTGAGAACTTAATCTACTAAAGTTTCACACTTGGTCTTCTTTGGAATCTTATCTTGACTCATCCCCAGACCACTAGCCAGGTACAAGTCAAAATGATCCACTCTCTTTCGATATTTTGAGCACTCATGCAATGGATGAGCGTAAGCAAGAAATTTGACACTTAGGATGGCAAAGAGAGAAAAATGATGAAGGGGGAAGACAAAAAAGGTGTGAAAGGCTCACATCAATGAGGACAATCATAGGCGAGAGAAAGCCAAATGATAGATATGATGTGAGGAGTAGGGATTGCCATGCAACGGATGCACATATGAGCTAAGGTAAGCTCTCCAATGGAACTAGTGGGGGCGCATCCAACTTGCTCGCTCAAGAAGACCTAGAGCTCTTTTGAGGAGGCTCATCATTGGAATATACAAGCCAAGTTCTATAGTGTGAAGGTCCCCACATAGCTATATGCATGAATGATAATCTCTATGGAGTACAAGGTATAAGATGGAGTACGAGTGTGGATCTCTCAAAAGGAATAGTAGTGTGCCCCCTTCTCTCTTTTTATTTCTTTTTCTCCTTTTTCTCTTTTTTTATTTTTTTTGGGGCCTCAATGGCTCTTTCTATTTAACTCTCATTTGTCCTCTTTGGGATCTTTTGATTTTGTCCTCTTTGGGATCTTTTCCTCACTTTAGGGGCAACACTCTATATATTACAAGAAGTATAGAAGATCTTTCACACTTTACAAAAGTACTCAACATAAAGAAAATGAAACTATCATGATGTATGCAAATGTATGCCTCTGCCGGTGTAGCAGGATATGCAATGATACTAGCGCGTCATGTAGCAATGATTAGGGCAAGGCCCAACTAGCATCCGGCTCATCGATCAAGCAAAAACCATGTATGACATGAAGATCAAGTCATGAGAAGATGGATGTTGCATGGCAATGTATCTCGGAAAGGCTATGGAAATGCCTTGATAGGTAGGTATGGTGGCTGTTTTGAGGAAGGATATAATGAGGCTTATGATGACAGAGCGTATCGTGCTAAGGATTTGGATGCACCGGCGAAGTATGCGCCAACTCTCGAGGTGAGAAAGGGCAATGCACGGTACCGAAGAGGCTAGAAAAATATGGCTAGGTGGAAGTGTCAACTTTCGAATACTCACATTAGTCCGAAGAACTCATGCACTTATTATCGGTAACTCTCAATCTAATTAGGAGGTTCACAAAGAGACAAGTACCCCGAGGAGGAGTGTATGGGGGTTTGGTTATCCTTGCGCATCCTCGACTCATGGTACGTGAGTGTACTCTAATATTCGATCCCTCCAAAGATTAGTGATCCATCTAGTAGCTAAAGTTCTCAACTATTTTGTAGGTTTTTGAAAATAAACACAAATTGCCCAAAATACGACATCTATCACTAATAGGCTAAAGCTCTTGACACCAAAAGTTCAGACATTACTCATGGCAATACCTCAAAACTATTGCAAGTTACTACTAAAATTAAATAGCAACCTCAATTACCTACTTTAAGTTAAGACACACAACTCAGTGCAACAGGCAAACTCTCTTAACAAGATAAACATGAAAACTCAAGAGAGTTCAGCAACCAACTAAACAAAAGCTCTTTAAAAAGAAAAGCATGAAAACTAAGAGCTAAACATGACAGCAGCTATGGAAAGACAAAGAACACACACAGCAAAGATAAGCATGAAAATCCTATGTTGTGTTCTAGGTTGAAGTGGAGCGTGTTTCTCTCCCACACAAAGAAAGTTGGGTTCTAACTTGTTATGAACAGCAAGCAAAGCTAAAGAAAACTAAAAAACAGAACTAAGAGCAAGACGTTCCAAGCATAGCACATAACGCAAGAAGTGATATTATAGTGAAACGAAAGACGAACTGATAATTGTTGATGGAGAAGGGGATGCATGGGGGCATCCCCAAGCTTAGACGCTTGAGTCTTCTTGAATATTTCTTTGGGGTACATGGGGGCATCCCCAAGCTTGAGCGTTTGACCCTCCTGAATCTTCTTTTATCATCTTCCCTCGCACACTTGAAAACTCCCTTCATACATAACTCATCATACTCTGATTAGCGAGGTTAGTACCCACAATAAAATAATTTTTCCCTACTTGAAATAAAGATAATCTTGAAGAGCTACTATTTCTCAAGATTGCAAAAAGGTTTTTGTCCTTGAGGGTTTCGGGACGAGAGGGATATATAGGCGAAGGGGGGCAGCCAGAGGCGGAGCAGGGGCCCCAGGCGTCCCCCTGGCGCGGCCAGGGGTGGGGCCGCGCTAGGTGGCCGCCTGGGCCTCCCCTGGCTCCCCTTTGGCCCATCTTTGGTTCTTTGCGAAGCTTCTTGTATGCTGATATTTCCTATATTTTTCCTAGAATTTTTGGAGCACTTTTAATATGGGGGAAACCTGGGATAGAAAAACAGCAGAAAACAGGAACTGGCACTGTGGTGCACTGAGTTAATAGGTTAGTCCAAATATGATCAAAAGTGTATGGAAGTGCATCAATATCATAGCAATATCACACAAAAGAAGCATGGAGAAAGCAGAAATTATAGATACGTTTTGGACGTATCAGTGGTTAGCAAGAACCTACACAACGGTTCATACTACCTGGTGGACGTTCGAGAACATAAAGACTCACGGACAGCAGAGGAAGAGACGAAGAGGCCATGGAACATTGCTCTTCTGCGGCCTTACTACACATGAGCCATGGGCTCCGCTTCATGTATCCTGTATATATTATGATTAATCAATAAACCGGCACCCCCGGTAAACCGGGGGATAAGCCATCTTCTTCAAATATAAGTGTCTTATGGGAATTCACTCAGGTGATATCCATCTAAAGTTTATTTCTCTTGATATATATCATTTTCATCAAGAAAACAAAGATGCTTTGATCTGTCTATTTTGATATGCAGGACAATTATATAAGGGACCAAAGAGGGTTTGCCACACAAGCGCAACTCCCATATAGGTACCCTGCCTCTACGGTCGCTAGGGGGCTTCCTGTTCAAACATAGGTCGTATTCGAACCAAAGAGAACATAGTCAAACTCACTAGGGGGCTTCTTGATCGTATTCGAATCATAGCTTAACCCCTTTTGGGTCTGACTTGGATCATATTCGAATCCACTGATCGGTGCAATGTCAAAACCACTGGGGGCTACATGATCGTATTCGAATCCTAGCTTAACCCCTTTGGTCCGGTTTACTGATCGTATTCGAATCAGAAGCCTCATAAAAACTTCTCAAAACCTCTGGGGCTACATGATCGTATTCAAATCCTAGCTTAACCCCTTTGGTCTGGTTTACTGGTCGTATTCGAATCAGAAGCCTTAAATATGGAGCCTGGCAGCTCGCGAAAAGCCAAGAGCTTAAAGGCTGCTCTTAAAAAATGCCTAGAGCTTAAAGGCCGCTCACAAAAAGCCTGGAGCCTGGCAGCTCGCAAAAAGCCTCAAATTTGGAGCCTGGCAGCTCGTAAAAAGCCTCGACTACATGGTCTTATTTGCCAAAAAATGCTTTGTTTCTGCGGTTTTACAAGTTTTTGTTGTTAGCCAAGTCTATTGATCCGGAATTGGGCAACTTCAAAGTTGACCATATATCTGCAAAGTTAAAAGTCTGGGTCATGTATACCAGCATGAGTTTAAAGTCTGGGTCATGAACACCAGCATGAGTTAAACCGGCGTTTATCATAACCCGGAACAGTCATCAGGCAAACGCCAAGAGAGCCAAGAGCCTCATCTGCATCTACACTTTTAATTATGCCTGCTGGATTAAGGACGTCAGGCACACTTAATCAGAGGTATGAGGTATTTTTTGGTATACAACCAGACATTCCTTTGATATATCTATATTTATTGGAGCAGTATAATAGGTCCGGTGGTAAACCACCAGGACATCTTTTTTAGCCTCATTTATGCAGGCACAGATAACATAAACGGATAAACCATGGCAAAACAAAGGATTAAATTGGCAGACGCCAAGTCAAGCTGTCACATCCGCATTAGAACAAAGACAATGTTTAAATATCCTATTACAAGGCACCTGCAGGCCCAAATAGTTTAAAGTTTTGGGCAAAGTGTTCAGCCACTGCAAATTAAACCGGACGGTTTATGATTCCTCTTCACGCTGCGAAGGCTGAGGGTCGGCTTGTTCCGGATCTTCTTCATCTTCATGTAGTGGCTGGAAATCAGGAACGCACCAATCAATCTTGGAGAGGGCACGGAAGTACATTTCCTCGTTAATAAGATCTGACGGATCAACATCTGGAGCGAAAGTATGGCCACGAACCGGTGGGATCAGATTCTCAGTGTCGTAAACCGGCCGCTCCACCCGTTCATTTTCTAAGTCATAGGCCGGATGATACCTTGTTAGATCAGCTTCATCTGCAAGTTTGTTGGCGAGTAGGCGCATCTCTTTGGTTAAGGCACGGAGGTCTTCGGCAGAGAATGTAGATCCATCCTCTTTATTGCTGGGATATCCGTTCATAGCCTCCTCCGGATCAAAGTCCGGAACCCATGCCTTGGCCCGGGTCAGTGCTATGAGAGAGCCGGCCCGTGCAGCAGATTTCTTCACTTCCACCAAGCGCACAGGCAGGACAGATAGCTTCTCCAAAGTACCTTGGATGGTAGTTGGGGCCGGTTTATGATGGGACATTGCACTTATAACCCTTTGAGCGCCGGAATACAGCTGCTCCACCAGGGTATAAGAGGCCTTCAGCTTCTTCCGGACATCGTCTCCAAGATGAGTTATGCGCCGCCCTACATATGTTTGTCAGAGTTAAACCAGAGCGGAACAAAGACTGCAAAGATGAAAAACATATGTAGACGAGTGCTCACCGAAGATAGCAGAAGTCATAAGTTCTATTTGCTGTCTTAAACCGGTCAGCTCCTGTGTGACCGGATTAAGCGCACCCTCAGCGTCCTTTGCTCTTTTCTCAAGAGCATTCCTCTGCACTTCCCATGTGGACCGCTCCGCTTCAAAGCCCTTTGGCAGAGGCAGTTTCATTAATAGCCAAGCTATTCCGGAGTTCAGTTACCTCTGCAGCCCTCCGGGTCAAGTCAGCCTACAAGGAAACCAAACGGATTAAGAAGGCAGATTAATCAAGTCTCAAGCATATAACAAGTTATACACTTGACACTTGGGGGCTAATGTGCAATTGAAGTCACGAAAGAGATTTTCAGACAAGTCCCAAGCGCATAAAACAAGTTATACCCCTAGCACTTGGGGGCTAATGTAAGTTCATTTTCAGATATACTGGAAGTCCCGGTTCACCTACAATGAAGCTAAACCGGCACTTGGGGGATACTATGGCCTTAAGACAGGATTGCAAAGAATACAAAACAGAAACAAGTAAAAAGAGGAAATTACCTCATACTTGTCCTTCATCATATTAACCAACCCGGCTTCATACTCGCGGCTGGTAAAGAGCCGGTTCAGATACCCGGAATGAAGCTCCTGGGCACTCAACTCGGCATAACTGGATAAGTCTGTGCTCCACTTGCCTTTGTCTTGTTGAAGATTTTCCTCCTTGGCAGTGTGCTTGGCCAAGATGACAGTCTCAGTGGGGACAGTGAAACCTAATCCGATTATCTCAACGTCCGGGGACGAAGTGGCAGTTGGTCGGAGAGGGGCAGTGGTAGGCGCCGGGCTGACAGGAGCCGGGCTAGCCCGAGGAGGGCTAACCCGGACAGGACTCGCCGGTTCATCTACATTCTCTGTATTGTCACCTTCTGGAGCTGCGACATCGTCATGATCCATAGGGAGAGAATCATTAAACTGAGCATCAAGGATGTCTTCTAGAAGGATGGCCGATTCAGGATCATCAGTCGGTTCAGCGGCAGTAGTTTCAGCAGCCGCTTTATTTTCCTTTGCCTTCTTGCTAGGATTCGGCTTTCTGATGAGATCAAAGGAACAATATGAATCATGAAGTCAAAAACATGAAGATAAACTGGATGTTGAAAAGGACTTACCCAGGCATGGTCTTCAGCACAGGGACCTGTGTAGCAGTCGACTCGCCGGAAGAGGACAAAGGAGCCTCCTGATAGTTAGGATCAGACGGTTTAAGCGGTTTACGTATGAGCCCGGCTTTTGGATGAAGAAGAGCTGGAGAAAGTAAAACCTCGGAGCGGCGCCTGTGAGCCGGAGTAAGAGGTATTCCGGATGATTCCACCACGTGGCCACTATGGCGTGTGGTCCGGCGTGCTTCATGCTGCTACTTCTTCAAAAGAAATTTGGGGTCCAATTGAGCGTAAGGATGAGAAAAAGGGTATTTCCGGGACACCCGGCGGATTTTGGGGGGCAGCGGTTCTGAGTGTGAAGAGAGAGAAATTACCTCAACTTTCGCCGCTTTACTTCCTTCCGCCAAATCCTGTGGAAAGACGTTGTTAAACATAAATTTAGACAAAGGGAGGATAAAGCGTACAAGGTTTGATTCATACCTCTGAGTCCGGATCATCTTCCTCGGGGTGTGAACTGGAGGCGGCAACACCCTTCTTTTTCTTAACAACATAAGTTTTCCGGCGTGGTTGCTTGGCTCCTTTATCTTGAGATTTCCTTTTCCAAAAGGGGTCGGTGGCCTGTGCAGAAGATAAGAAATAAATCGAAGACAATTGATATGGCCGGATCAGAATAAACAGAAAAGATCAGAAAGAACTTACTGCTGGCGGTTTATTGTTTTCGCAGAATGGAGCTAAACCGGTCCGGCTGCACTCTTCCAGAGAGATGTTGAGCATTTTCTTTGCGGATTCAGCGACTTCTTTTTCAGGAAGTATTATATCAATGTGGCGCTGAGGATCATCCGGTTTACCAGTATACTCGCACATCAGGCCTGAGAGCCGGCTCAGTGGAAGAATGCTCCAGGCAAGCCAACAGCGAACAAAGTCTACTCCGGTTAAGCCGTTGGCCACAAAGGCCCTAAGCTTAGAAAGTTGAGGGGCGAACCGGGCATGTTCCGGGGCGCTGAGGCGCTGCGGCAGGGGATGATCCTCAGGTAGGCGATATGCGCGGTAACCCGACAGTGGGTTTTCTCCTTCAGGCGAAGTATCTATGCAATAGAACCACGTTTGGTTCCATTCCTTGGGGTGCGTGTGAAGGGCAGCGTGAGGGAAGCTCACATCCTTTCTCTTTTGAATGCTGATGCCGCCCAACTCTTGATGCGGCCCGTTAGTAAACTCTGTCCGCCGGTTTAAATGGAAAAAGTCTCTAAACAGATCCACTGATGGTTCTTCTTGAAGATATGCTTCTGAGAAGACTTGAAAATTGCAGATATTTGATATAGAATTCAGACCTACGTCCTAAGGATGGAGCTGAAAAGCGGCTAGTACATCCCGAAAGAATTTTGAACCAGGAGGGCTAAGACCCCGGGCCAAGTGATCAAAGAAAACAATGACCTCTCCTTCTATAGGAGTAGGGGGACATTCATCTCCTGGGTCCCGCCAGTGCAGAACCTCTTTAGGACCCAGAATACCGATTGAAGCAGCGTTCGTTAGGTCATCCTCAGTAATGCGGGAAGGAGCCCAGTTGCAAGCGACGAACTGCTTGGCCATCGTTCGGAATAAGGAAATGCTGAAAAGTACAGTACAAAATCCGGTTTACCAATTGCTGAAGCATAAAACCGGAGCATGGTATAAAATTATGGACCTAATCGACGGTTTAGACAAGGGACTAATGGCATTGACAACCCGGAAGCAGATGCGAGGCAAATATCTATCGGTTTATGATAACAGGAAAAGAGGAAGCTAAACCGTCAATTATGGATACGGGCTTACTTCTAACCCGTCAAAGAAAGCGTATGATTGACTAAACCGGAGAAGACAAGCTACAGATCTATAGTATGAAGAAACAGCTCCTACAAAGAGCTGAGGTAAATCTAGATCTAAGGCACAAGGAAATATGGAATAAAACGTAAGTAATATACAGGAAGGGCTGCGGAGGTCTCTCTACAGATCTAATCTAAACTGATAAAGTTCGAAGAACTAGGGTTATAATGGCAGAGCGGAAACGCATGGATCCAGGTCAAAGCTAAATCTATCTGAGCTTACAGCAAGGTTGGCCTATGGGGACGAACAGTAAAAGCTTCAAGGTTTCATGGCGGAAGCTATAGAAGGAACCCTAGTTTGAGATCTATAGTGAGGAAAAAGGAGTATCTGACGAAGAAGAGGGCGGCGGTGAAGTGCTCTGGTCACGATCAGGGTGATGCAGCGGCCTGGCTCAAGGACGATGACGAGCTCGAAGAGCGGCGGCGGAGCTTCGAGCAATGGAGATGGAGAAGACGAAGGTAGAAGGGGAAAAAAGAGGCAGAACCCAGCGGTATTTATAAGCCGAAGAGGTGAAATGGTAAGCGCGGGAATCGAGGAGGTTAGAGATTGGATAAAGATTGCGCTGTCGCCTCGATTTTCGGGATGGCATTTAACAAAGGTAACAGACAGAGGTGAGCAATAAATGCGGAGGTGATGTCACGACGGATTAAGGTGATTCCCGGAGATGACGTCATGGCCGGTTTATGAAGGAGATAAATTGAGAGAAGAAATTTATGCAAAGACTTAGAAGACTGACATGAACAAGTTCAAATCAATCTGGGGCCTAATGTCAGGGATATTACTAGCAGGTATAAACCGGCCAGGAAGATTCGGATTACACTGACATAGTTGTGTTATCACAAGCCCAGAAGAATATGAACCAGAGGTTACGGCCCATAGAGGCTTAGGGCCCATGTGTAAAGCTTACGGTTTATAAACCGTCATATCATGTAACTTGAGGTGTAAGATAAAAAGAGTAGAGACCGAGGCGGACACGATTATGAACCGGCCTCGGGACTCTGTAAACCGGACCGGGCGTCGCCTCCTATATAAAGGGATGACCCGGCGATGGTTCAGGGACAAGAAACGACAGCTCAAGACACAGGCAAGCGATCCGCTCCCTGTTCATCGAGGCACAAGCAATACCACACCAAACTAGACGTAGGCTTTTACCTTCATCGAAGGGGCCGAACTAGTATAAACCCTCTGTGTCCTTTGCGTGCTTTTAACCTCTTCAAGCTAACCCGCGCAATGGCCTCACACCTAAGTCCTCTAAACCGGATATCTGCCGTGCTAATTCCACGACAGTTACGTTGGCCCAACTTGTTACAAGTACTTTTTTTTGCGAAATAACTTGGTACAAGTACAAAGGTTTATTACATCTGTTTTGCTGATTCTCATCTACCTCATATGTCATATATTTTTACACTGAACTTCGTGGGCATATTTTTTATTGTTATATCTTTTTTTTATTTTCGATTAATTGATTTAGGTCTTTTTTTAATACTTCATTTATATAGGCGCATGAGTTGCTAACAGGCGATGTTTAGCCACCCGACTTGAGTGGCCATGTTTGTAAGTCAGCTTAGACAAAAGCCACCCTTAATGTGCAATGTTTAGTGCCTATTCGGAAGCTATCCCGTCCCTTATCTCTGCTCCGCTCGAGGAGCTGGGTTCAAGCCGCTCCCTACTTTTGTGATGGCGCTCCCTCCGCTCCGGGAGCTGCAATGGGAGACCGGAGATGATCCAAACAGGGCCTTAGGCACTCATCAGTGGAGATGCACAAGTGGAGATGCACAACTACGGTGACTGGCCAAACTTTGCCAGGTGAGACGAGAATGTGTCAAGTAAATGTCACTGCTGGTAGAGTGGTGTTACCACGATGGGCCTGGTCGCTCCTATTCCTTGCGTGCGTCGGAGAATAGCGGCCGAACACACACACCCTCGCACCGGTTTTGAGTTGTAAAACCATCCTTTCGTGAATCCGTTTTTTCTTTTTTCCCTGAACATGATTTTTCGTGTTTTTTTATTTCTTCTTTATTTTTGGTTTTTGAGTTTTTTCAGCTCCTTTTTCTTCTTTCCTTTTTTTTCAAGAACATTTTTTAATTCAATAACCTTTTTCAAATCCGTAAACATTTGTAGCAATTTTGAAGCATTTTTATAATTCAAGAACTCTCTCAGATTCATGATTTTTTTGAATTCTTGTAACATTTTCAAATCTGTAAAAACTTTAGAAATACGAGAGCAATTTTCAAATTCATGAACATATTTTCACATTCAGTAACATATTTGAAATGGGAATATTTTAAATTCATTAATTGTTTAAAACTTCCAGCACATTTTTTGAAATTCATGAATTGTTTAAAACTTCCAGCACATTGTTTTCCAACTTGTGTGTTCGCGAGTTGGTGGGGTGCGGCTATTCCCGGCGTTCAGTGAGACAGGGGCGACCGCTTGCTGAAGGCAAATGTCACTTGGGCCAGTCCATGTGCGCGGGATACACCAGCCTGTTTCCTGTGTTGTTTTTTTGTTCTCGTTTTTTCCTTTAGTTTTTTCCCTTTTTACACTCGTTTATAAATTTTTAAATTATATATGTATATATGTATAATAAGTATTCGAAAATGTGGAATAAGTACTAAAAAATGTGGAATGAGTATTTAAAATGTTTAACAAATATTTGGACAATGTTGAATAAGTATTAAAAAGTACTGAAGGAGTATTTGAACAAATGTTGGAAAAATATTCAAAAATATTGAACAAGTATTTAAAAAAATGTTGAACGAGTATTTGAAAAATGTTGAACAAGTATTTGAAAGAATGTTGAACCAGTATTTGAAAGAATGTTGAACCAGTATTTGTAAAAATGGTGAACAACTACTTGAAACATATTGAACAAGTATTTGAAACAAAAATCAAGAAGTATTTTAAAAAATATTGATGAGTATTTGAAGAATGTTGATCATGTATGTAAAAATGTTGAACAAGTATTTAAGAAATGTTGAACAAGTATAAAGGAATGTAGAATGTAAAACAAAAAGAAACAAAGGAGAAAAAACGAGAAGAAGAAGGAATAGAAGAAAAATGATAAACAAAGAAAATACGGAGAAAACCCGGCTCAAATCACCTCTAGTTGTCGCTATCTAGCAACTAACTAGTAACCGGAAGCTGGCGTAGTGGTTAGCAACCCTGTTGTTCCCCCGTGCGACCAGTGTTCTACTCCCAGGGTCGCACCATTTCTTCTCCGTTTTTTCAATCTCCGTGCGCTATAATGGGCCAGCTCGACATTGTTTACTTGACGCGAGAAGCCATTGTTGGCTCGCGTAAAGCGAGAAATAGTCGCCGCGGAGTTGAGGTCTCCTCGTGCCTGCGTCCGTTTCATGAGGTGAGATAGCCGATGACGATTTAGGCCTCCTTCATTTTACTAGTCTGCACCATGGGTATATAATAGCCTAGTATAAATTCCACGCTCCGGTCTGGTCACTGGGTGCCCGGGGCCCAGCTCCACCACTAGTCTTCAGCACAAATTAGTGCATGTGGATGAATATGTGTCCGATCGTGCAGCGACCAACCAGCCCTCGTCGATCATAGCCGTCGAAGAAGATGACATCCTAAGGACGAGACCGGGGCCTACCAGGACGTAGGGCCGGACGAACGCATCACGACGCTGGGACACCGGCTCGGCGGGACGGCCGCAGGCAGAGGATCCGAGACGGCGGCGGGCGGCAGCAAACGAAAGAGAAGAGGAGAGGGACGAAGAGGTCTTGGGGCCAAGGTCACATAGATCCAAAGATCGGTCGGCGAAGCAGACAAGGCCGGCGGCACGGAGACGAGTTGAACGTGGTATGGTGTGGAGAGAGCGTGACCAAGTCTAACCCGAAAAAGGCAAGAGGTAGGGGACGGTGACCGGCGGCAGGGAGAATCCATTTGATCTTTTTAGGGTGTGGCCAGGTCTCAGTCGACTGATATTTAACCAAGTCTGAGTGAGGTGACATAACATGGAAGACAAAAAAGAAGAAAAGTTTGCATGAATCTCAATGTCTCACGGATATAGCATCGACAGAAACTTTGCTAAGTCTCAGTCGACTAAAACTTAACAAGACTGATCTTTTTAACTCCCAACTCTTCTATTCTGCTAGGGAAAATTGGTTATTTACCAAAAATTTCACCAGCCCAGCTCGGTTAGGTGGGTCCCACACCCCACCACTCTCTCACTCAGAGCATGGTTAATAGTATAGCCAGCTACTGGCTATAAGTCAGTGCCATGTCATCTACAGCCCATCTTATAGCCAACATGTACAATAGTAGATAAAACGAGTGTACTACTTTTTTTATTATGTGGCTCATCTTTCATTCTCACAAAATGCCTAGGAGCACGTGGTAGAGCTGACTCTTCACGAAGAGCCCGCTTACCTTCTCTCTCCTCTTCTCTTCCTCCAACTAAGCAGAAATATACTAATTTATTCCTTATAGCCCGCTCACACAGCTCTATTGTACTTGCTCTCACGCGCACGAAAACCACTCTTCTCGATTCCCTTACTCTCGCATGACTCCGCCACCATCATTGCCGCCACCACCTCTCACTAGTGTCTGCCGTAGTTTTTCTGTTGGATATTTAGGGTTTGCGGTCTACCCCCTATTCCTCTGCGCTTATCCGTGATGCCGCTCACAATTCGCATATATGAGACTAGGGGGTAGGGACCTTCTTATATTGTCTTTCCAAAGAGTCTACCTCTTATACAGATATAAGATTCCTAGTTTTTTCCACTAGTTTCCGGGATAGAGTCCAGATCAAATTATCAAGCACGATCATATTTGTCTGTTAACGGATTCTACCCGTTATGTCCCTGGAGCACACGCTTGTGAGCAACGCGTCATAATAGAGTGTAAATTCCTCTAATCATGTAGATCAACATTAGGGCTGTAATCTAACTATACGATCTAGCTCCTTCCGATTATCACTGTACCCGGGTAGTCTTTCCAATATAAATAGTATATTGTATTCCACTGATAATCAACCAGCTTCCTTAAGCATATAACTTAAGTACTTTCCAGCAAGTAGCAATTCCATGCTAAACATGTAAAACAATTCCAAGTATAAATACATGTGTAATTCCATAATGAGGTATTCCGAATATTTAGTAATTCCTAGTAATTTGAATATAGTTGCGGGACACATAATTCCAACATCTCCCACTTGTCCAAAACGATCATTCAAATATTCGTAAACCCATAGCCTTAACATGCTTACCAAATACCTCCTGACTATGAGGCTTAGTTAAGGGATCAACAATCATATTAGCACTTTGTTGAAAATCCAAAGAAATATATAGTGATACATTCCCTCAGAATGTTTCCTTGTTGTGACACTTAAGATCACTAGAGACCTTAGTTTCCGCCTAATTATTCCAGCATAGCTGTCCTCGGCTCCTCGAGTATTATTTCCTCGAGTGTAATTCCACCTTTATAGGCACCTTGAGTATTTTGTTTCCTCAAGTGAAATTCCACATCAATTGTTTTCAGTCACATATACCAGTAATATCAATAATTCCACTTTGAGTCAAATAGAAGATAACGATCTTGAATAAAGTTTCCAAAACCACATAAATATCAAATCCAATCAGTAAATGAAGTTTCATACACAACCATGTTTTGAAAGAAATTCCTGACTTCGGTCAGTGAACCTGCACCATATTAGTACTTCACAAAAAATGGATATGCGTACCTGGACTTATTTCTCAACTCGTAGATACAGTAGTAGTGTCCTCAATGTGTTTACCTTTAATATAAATTCCAAAACAAGTGACATGTTGTGATGCACTTTCCACATTCTTATATGATGCGTGAGATTCCCTTAGCTGCTCGTCTTTCCTTCCACTGCTTGAATGCAACATCAATTCCGAAACTAAGGTATAATTGTATAATAAATATATATACGAATTCCAGTAACATTTATTATTCCATTTTCCTCACGAGTTTAAATATAATTCCTCACAAAGTATGATTCCCTTTAACAAATGTATTTTAACACATTTACAATTTTCCATAGAGAAACACTTCAAAATATTTTCTATGTATTTCCACTCATAAAACATAGGATGTTTCTACTATTCCTTTCATATGAAAGTTAAAAGATGACCAAGCTTTCACTTCCATCGATGTGACTTATTGCAAACAACAAAACAATGTTAACGTGTACAATAATCATGTAAAATATTTTACACTTACATTTGTAGATGACCGCCTTGCTTCATTTAGAAAACCATATGACCTTATATTCCATTGATGTGAAGCTTGTTATAAGACCATACATTATAATATACTCAATTAGCAAGCCATGTCTTTAGTTCTTTTTTCCCAAAATTCCAGGAGAGAGAGTTTCCAGAAAGTATATTTCCCTTTGTGCGGAGAATTCAATAACAAGTGTGATATTATAATATTTCAGTGAGAACATTGTCCTTAAAAAAGTCACTTCCAGACAATAGGCTTGTGGTTGTTTGGTATGATATTAATTTCCCGCAATTCTTCCTCATTTGAGTTTATTCCTTCCCGCAATTTTTCCGCCCATAGTTGACATTGATGAAAAAAAACTTTCTTAAGAGAATTTAATTAGTCCTCTAAAATTTAGAGTGACATCCCACAACAACACATAACAATTATCCAAACATGATATTCCAAGCTAATTCCTCCCACTTATCCTAAGCATGTCATGTTGGGAGTGTCTCTTGTAGTTTCCTTGGGGTCAAGATTATATTCCAGTATGATTGTCAATAATTCCACCCTTGATCATAAAAATGACTGTGTTCTTATTTTCCACAAGTATTCTTTTTCCAGATAACTATGGAAACACCCTTTGATCCACTGGAATAACCATGAAAATTTCCTGGTGTGCGCTCTGCAATATCTAAGAATTTCATGCCAAAATAGAAGATTTCCTTCCAGTCAAGTGACTGTACTAGATGGAGAATGATATCAACAAATGATAGTATGCAATGCTTCTTTCCAAAGAAACAAGGGAGTATACAAGATAGTTAATTCCTCCATTCAATTGTGGAGTGTACGGTATATAACAATGGTGAATAGTTCCATGCTCTTTACATACAAATGATATATTCCTGAAGTGTAATCCTCCCATCAATTAGTTGTTAAAACTATGATATTATTTAATCAACTGATTTTCCACTTCAGTATAACACATGACAAGCACAATAAAACATTCCAACTTGTATTTTGAAATAGTATAAACATAACCATATCAAGTGCAATCATCAATGAATGAGATAAAATAAATAACCGAACCTCTAGTGGGAGTGCAAAGAAAATACCATAAGGTTACCAAAGTAAATAATGATGTGAAGCTTTTTCTTTTCCCACCTTCAGAAAAAAAAGGTGTATATAAACCAGAAATACCATCACATATGCTTCACACACTAGTAGAAAAAGGGTCAAACTTGAAGCACATTAGTGCCGGTTCCAACGGCTAGCCGGGCCGCTCTCATTAGTACCGGTTCGTGGCGAAACTTTAGCACCGGTTCGTGCCACGAACCGGTACTAATGAGAGTGGTGGCAGGATGTTGTCAGTCTGGGGCCCCTCCAGCACCTTTAGTACCGATTCTTGGCACGAACCCGTGCTAAAGGTGGTCGTACATAAACCCTTCGTCCACCCGAGCTCGCTTTGTTCTTCCCCTTTCCCCTCTCCTCTCTGTTCTTCCCCTCTTCCTCTCGAGCTCATCACACATTTTGCCCAAAATTTGTCAAGATTTGAAGGCCCCCATCCATTCAAATGATCACAAAGGTTAGCAACTTTGTCCTTTCATCTCTCATTGCTAGATTAGCTCTTGCAATGCTTTATATAGTGATTAATTTGTGAGCTTAGTAATTTGGGAGGAAATATATGTGCTAATATTTGATTTATATGCAATTTGAGGTCCAAAATAACACTTAGTTTGCATATGTAGGTGTGGTTTACTTAGTGCCTTCTAAATCTCCGTCGTAACCACCGTCGATCGCCCGCACCGTCCCGTCGCCTCTTGTTCATGAAATTTTATATAAAAATTGATGTTTGTGTGATTTGGATATATAGTTACTCGTATAATTATCTTACCCGTACGTTGTTTGTTATACATAGTGCCATGGTTTTGATATCCGTCCCCGTCGGCCCTCGTCCTTGTTATGATTCAGATGTGGTATATATATTCTCTTTTAAAACTAGTTGCATTTCGTGTTTATGACAAATTATGCCCATCAAGTTGACATAGATATTTTTTCTAGGAGGTATGTGAACCGGAAATTCCAACCGACCCTATTGTCGAGAGGTTAAATTTAGTTGAAAGAGAAAACGAGTACTTGAAAGAAAAACTGAAAAGAATTGAGGGGGAGAAGATGGAATTGGAGTTGCATGTTGCCGATGTCGTCGATGATCACAAGATCAAGATGGAGAAAATGCGCTTGAAGATTAGAAAGATTAGAAAATATGCCATCGATAGTGAGGCTTGGTATCATTATGCTGTTGGATCAATTGTTACCTTAGTTGCGATCTTGATCGTATTTGTTGTTGCGTTTAAATGCTTTAGCTAGAGAGTTATTTGTTTGTTGCATTTAAGTGTTGTATGAACTTTATGTATGAACTTGTATTAAGTTGGTGTTTTTGGTGCTGTGTATTGAAGATGAGCCAACAATGGATGTACGATGACCGATGCTCTCCCGAGTTCATTAATGGCGTGCAAACTTTTCTGCTTGCGGTTGAGGCAAACAAGCGGGCGGATGGTTTTATGCCTTGTCCATGTGATGTCTGTAAGAATGGTCTAAATTACTCTAAGTCAAGAACCATTCACGTCCACCTGTTTAAGTCCGGTTTCGTGCCCCACTATAATGTTTGGACCAAGCACAGAGAAAGAGGGGTTATGATGGAACACAATGAAGAAGAAGAGGATGACGACGGCTATCCTGGCCATGGGTTCCCTGAATACGATGATACAACAATGGGGGAAGAAGCTGAGCCGGTAATGCGGGAAGAAGCTGACCCGGCAATGCGGGAAGAAGCTGAAGAAGAGGCATCAGATGAGCCCGTTGATGATCTAGGTCGGGCCATTACCGATGCAAAGAGAAACTGCGCAAGTGATTTGGAGAAGAAGAAGTTGCAGCGCACATTAGAGGATCACAAAAAATTGTTGTACCCGAATTGCGTAGGTGACAAGAAAAAGCTGGGTACCACACTGGAATTGCTGCAATGGAAGGCAGAGAATGGTGTATCTGACAAGGGATTTGGAAAGTTACTGGTAATGATAAAGGATATGCTTCCAAAGGATAACGAATTGCCCGAGAGTACGTACGAAGCAAAGAAGGCTATCTGCCCTCTAGGGTTAGAGGTGCAGAATATACATGCATGCCCTAATGATTGCATCCTCTACCGCGGTGAGTACGAGGATTTGAACGCTTGCCCGGTATGCGGTGCATTGCGCTATAAGATCAGCCGCGATGACCCTGGTGATGTCGAGGGCGAGCGCCCCAGGAAGAAGATTCATGCCAAGGTGATGTGGTATGCTCCTATAATACCACGGTTGAAACGTTTGTTCCAAAACAAAGAGCATGCCAAGGCGATGCGATTGCATAGAGAAGACCGTAAGAAAGAAGGAAAGTTGAGAGTACTCGCTGAAGGGTCGCAGTGGAGTAAAATCGAAAGAAAGTACAGGAAGGAGTTTGCAGATGACGCAAGGAGCGTATGGTTTGGTCTAAGCGCGGATGGCATTAATCCTTTTGGGGAGCAGAGCAGCAACCATAGCACCTGGCCTGTGACTCTATGTTTGTATAACCTTCCTCCTTGGTTGTGCATGAAGCGGAAGTTCATTATGATGGCAGTGCTCATCCAAGGCCCTAAGCAACCCGGCAACGACATTGATGTGTACCTAAGGCCATTAGTTGAAGAACTCTTACAACTGTGGAATGGAACAGGTGTACGTGCGTGGGATGAGCACATGGGGGAAGAATTTGACCTAAAGGCGTTGCTGTTCGTGACCATCAATGATTGGCCTGCTCTCAGTAACCTTTCAGGACAGACAAACAAGGGATACCGCGCATGCACGCACTGTTTGGACGATACCGACAGTATATATTTGGCTAATTGTAAGAAGAATGTGTACCTGGGACATCGTCGATTTCTTCTGAGCAGGGATCCCGTAAGAAAGAAAGGCAAGCATTTCAAAGGTGAGGCGGATCACCGGACGAAGCCTCGCCACTGTACTGGTGCTGATGTACATGATATGGTCAAGGATTTGAAGGTGGTCTTTGGAAAGGGTCCTGGTGGACAACCTGTTCCGAATGACGCTGACGAACGCGCACCCATGTGGAAGAAGAAATCTATATTTTGGGACCTGCCCTATTGGAAAGACCTAGAGATCCGCTCCGCAATTGATGTGATGCACGTGACGAAGAATCTTTGTGTGACCCTGCTTGGCTTCTTGGGCGTGTATAGGAAGACAAAGGATATACCTGAGGCACTGGAGGACCAGCAACGTATGCACGGAAAAGACGGCATACATCAGGGTCATGCAAGCTACGCTCTTACCAAAAGAAGAGAAGGAAATCTTCTTTGAATGCCTACTCGGTATTAAGGTACCGTCTGGCTTCTCGTCGAATATAAAGGGAATAATAAACATGGCAGAGAAAAAGTTCCAGAACCTAAAGTCTCATGACTGCCACGTGATTATGACGCAACTGCTTCCGGTTGCATTGAGGGGGCTTCTACCCGAAAACGTTCGATTAGCCATTGTGAAGCTATGTGCGTTTCTCAATGCAATCTCTCAGAAGGTAATCGATCCAGAAATCATACCAAGGTTAGAGAATGATTTGGTGCAATGTCTTGTCAGTTTCGAGTTGGTGTTCCCACCATCCTTCTTCAACATCATGACGCACGTCCTAGTTCACCTATACGAAGAGATTAATGTTTTGGATCCTGTATTTCTACACAATATGTTCCCCTTTGAGAGGTTCATGTGAGTCTTAAAGAAATATGTTCATAACCGTGCTAGGCCAGTGTTGGGGAACGTAGTATTTTAAAATTTTCCTACGATCACGCAAGATCTATCTACCAGATGCATAGCAACGAGAGGGAAGAGTGTGTCTACGTACCCTCGTAGACCGGAAGCGGAAGCGTCAAGTGACGCGGTTGATGTAGTCGAACTTCTTCGCGATTCAACCGATCAAGCACCGAACGTACGGCACCTCCGCGTTCAGCACACGTTCAGCTTGATGACGTCCCACGAGCTCTTGATCCAGTTGAGCTTCACGGGAGAGTTTCTTCAGCACGACGGCGTGGTGATGGATATGATGTATCTACCGGCGCAGGGCTTCGCCTAAGCACTGCGACGATATGACCGAGGTGTGTTTCTGTGGAGGGGGGCACCGCACACGGCTGGAACAATTCAACTTGTGTGTCTTTGGGTGCCCCCCTGCCCTCGTATATAAAGGAGCAAGGGGGGAGGCCGGCCGGCCCTCCTATGGTGCGGCTAGGGTGCAATCCTACTAGGAATAGGATTGCAATCCTATTCCTAGTAGGAACTACCAAAGAAGGAAGAAGGGGGAAGGAAAGAGAGGGAGAGGGAGAGGGAAAGAGGGGCCGCGCCCCCCTCCCCTTGTCCTATTCGGACTCCTCCTAGGGAGGGGGCGCGCCACCTCCTGGCTGCTGCCCTCTCTCTCCCCTATGGCCCACCAGGGCCCACCATTCCCCCGGGGGGTTCCGGTAACCCTCCCGGCACTCCGGTAAATTCCAAAACTTTCCAGAACACTTCCGGTGTCCGAATATAGTCGTCCAATATATCAATCTTTATGTCTCAGACATTCCGAGAAGCCTCGTCATGTCCGTGATCTCATCCGAGACTCCGAACTACCTTTGGTACATCAAAACTTATAAACTCATAATACCGATCGTCATCAAACGTTAAGCGTGCGGACCCTACGGGTTCGAGAACTATGTAGACATGACCGAGACTCATATCCGGTCAATAACCAATAGCGGAACCTGGATGCTCATATTGGCTCCTACATATTCTACGAAGATCTTTATCGGTCAAACCGCATAACAACATACGTTGTTCCTTTTGTCATCGGTATGTTACTTGCCCGAGATTCGATCGTCGGTATCTCTATACCTAGTTCAATCTCGTTACCGGCAAGTCTCTTTACTCGTTCCGTAACTCATCATCTCGTGACTAACTCATTAGTCTTTTGCTTGCAAGGCTTATTATGATGTATGTTACCGAGAGGGCCCAGAGATACCTCTCCGACACTCGGAGTGACAAATCCTAATCTTGATCTATGCCAACACCACGAATACTTTCGAAGACACCTGTAGAGCATCTTTATGATCACCCAGTTACGTTGTGACGTTTGATAGCACACAAGGTGTTCCTACGGTATTCGGGAGTTGCATAATCTCATAGTCATAGGAACATGTATAAGTCATGAAGAAAGCAATAGCAGTAAAACTAAACGATCATAGTGCTATGCTAACGGATGGGTCTAGTCCATCACATCATTCTCCTAATGATGTGATCCCGTTGATCAAATGATAACTCATGTCTATGGCTAGGAAACATAACCATCTTTGATCAATGAGCTAGTCTAGTAGAGGCATACTAGGGACATACTGTTTTGTCTATGTATCCACACATGTACTAAGTTTTCGGTTAATACAATTCTAGCATGAATAAAAGACATTTATCATGATATAAGGAAATACAAATAACATCTTTATTATTGCCTCTAGGGTATATTTCCTTCAGCCAGAAGGAAGCATCTCCAAGGGCCATCACAATGAGGAGGTCATTGAGTTTTGTATTGACTTTATTCCTGACCTTAAGCCGATTGGTGTTCCTGAATCGCGGCATAAGGGCAGACTGGATGGAAAAGGCACGCTAGGAGGGGAACAAATAATATGTATGGACGGACATTCTCTCACTGAAGCACACTACACAGTTCTACAGAATTCCTCCTTAGTGGCTCCGTATATGGATGAACACAAGAATTTGCTACGCTACAAACACCCGGAGCGGTCTGATGACTGGATTACACGTGAACAAACCTGGAGTTTCGCCAGCTGGTTGCAAACACATACCATGCATGACACCTCTATTGAAGATGACCTGTACTTGCTGTCCCAGTTACCATCTTCGAATATAATGACTTTCAAAGGGTACGAGATAAATGGTAATACATTTTACACGATCGCCCAAAATAAGAAGAGCACCAACCAAAACAGTGGTGTCCGCATTGATGCAGAAACCAAGATGGGAAATGAAACATATTATGGTTATATACATGACATATGGGAACTTGACTATCGACGTGGTTTGAAGGTCCCTTTGTTTCGGTGCAAATGGGTCAATATGACACGAGGCGGGGTAACGGAAGACCCGCAGTACGGAATGACAACAGTGGATCTCAACAATCTTGCGTATGCAGATGAACCATTCGTCCTAGCCAATGATGTGGCACATGTTTTCTATGTGAAGGACATGTCTACCAAGCCAAGAAAAAGAAAAGATAAGGAAGCGAATGCATCGTACGATGAGCCAAAGCAGCACATAGTTCTTTCTGGGAAGAGAAACATCATGGGAGTGGATGACAAGATAGACAAGTCAGAAGATTATGAAAAGTTTGATGAAATTGCTCCATTCACAGTGAATATTGACCCGAGCATCCAGTTAAATGATGAAGATTTTCCATGCTTACGGCACAAAGGGACACACGCGAAGAAAAAGTTTCACACCTAAAGATCTGGGATGTGATCGGCTTCACTATCATCACTTTCATCTGTGTTTCACACCCAGAAGGGAATCTCTGTAATAGTTAGGGTAGTTATGTGTTTTGGCATTTGAAACGCGAAGAAATTTTATGTGCAAACAAATTCTTTCATGCCTTTACAGATTTTTAAAGTTAAGTTATTCACAAACTAGTGATTCACACTAATTTCAAATAATTCAAAATTTAAACTATTCAAATTTGAAAACTACGGGCACTAACAGAAAGTTTGTAATTTTTTGTACCTAAAGCAAAAATATTCACAAAGAAACTCTAAATACACAAAAAACAGCTCAAAAATAAATAAAGCAAAAAAATAATAAAAAGCCCGCCTACTAGGCCAGAGCGGCCTGCATACGACTAGAAACCCAACCTGTTGTTGGGCCAGGATGCAGGCCCGCAAAGGCCCAGTAGGCCCACAGGGCAGCACATAACATGTAGGCCCAGTAGACCTGCTTTGGAGAGGAGCTCGAGAGAGCTACTTCACGGGGGGGTATAAACCAGTGCGAACGCCCCTCGGCTAGCGAGGTGGGACTAAACTTGCCGCACCGCACCTGCGCCAGCGCACCCCCTTTAGTACCGGGTCGTGGCACCAACCGGTACTAAAGGGGTGTCTTTAGTACCGGTTGAGCCACCAACCGGTACTAAAGGGGGTGTGCTTCCCGCCGCTTGGCATGGCCAAAACAGGCCTTTAGTACCGGTTGGTGGCTCCAACCCGTACTAAAGGTCCATCCAATATAAGAAAACACTTTAAAAATTTCAGTTTCTCATCTGCTTCTTCTCCTCTGCACCGTCGCCCGCCGCCCCCGTCTCCATATCCCTCGTCGCCGCCCCCATCGTCGCCCCGTCCTCGTCGTTGCCGCCCCGTCGTCGCCGCCCCGTCGTCCCCGTCCCTGTCTTCCCCGTCATCACCGCCGCCCCGTCCCGGCCCGTCCCGCGTCGTCCCCGTCCCCGTCGTCGCCGCCCCGGCCCGTACGTCCCCGTCCCCGTCGTCGCCGCCCCGTCCCTTTCCCCGTCGTCGCCGCGCCCATCGCCATCCCCGTCGCCGCCCCCCGTCGCCTCTCGCCTCGCCAGTGAGCACACACACACACACACACACTTTTTATTTTTTAGTTATAGAAATAGTTATAAAAATGTTAGAAATTTTTCTTTTTTAAGTTAGAAATAGTTAGTTATATAGCATTGTTAGAAATGTTAGAATTGCTAGAAATTTTTCTGTTTTTTGTTATAGAAATAGTTATAAAAAAGTTAGAATTGTTAGAAATTTTTCTGTTTTTTAGTTATAGAAATAGTTATAAAAAAGTTAGAAATTTTTCTTTTTTTTAGTTCTGGAAATATTAGAAATATTATACAAATGTTAGTTATATATATAGAAATGTTATATTTTTTTTTTGTTTTTTAGTTATAGAAATATTAGAAATGTTATAGAAATGTTAGTTATATAGCATTGTTAGAAATGTTATAGAAATTTAGTTATACTAGCAAAAGAGCCCGTGCGTTGCAGCGGGAGAGGAAACATAACACACGCTCTTAACCCAACAACCATCACTCAAGACCATAATAGGTCCATTTCCTTTATTTTTGCGAGGCATCATATTTGTTTTGCCGTTTATCCTACTTCTCACACTCGCCGGCGATGGCCTCGGTGTTCACAGAAAACAAAACAAAACGTGTTTGAATATGGTTAATCCTAAGGCGTCTCCATCTCTCTCTCTCTCTCTCTCTCTCTCTCTCTCTCTCTCTCTCTCTCTATCTCTCTCGCTTTCTCTCACTCTCGCGACGAGAAAATTGTTGTTTTACCCTGCGACATTTTTCAGAGGTATGCATGTGTAGTTATTGATGTTTTCTATTCCCTATATGGTAATAATAGGGTGTTTATTTGCAATCCGGATCGCCGCCCGTACGAAACAAAAAATGAATCTTGCGCTATAAATTATAAGTTTACTTCCAAAACAATATTATAAAAATATTTAACAGGTAAAATTAACATCATATTTAGATTCCACACATTTTTCTAATAATATTTCATATATAATATGTTAAAATCAAAGTTACGGTTTAAAAGATACGTATAATTTAGAAAATCATTTGTTTGACTTAAATATAGTCGAAAATAATATTTAACAGTACTTAACAGGTAAAAAATAATCTCATTTTCATATTCTACATATTTTTCTAATCAAATTTCATATATAACATGTTTAAATCGGAGTTACGGTTTAAAAGATATGGATGATTTAAAAAAGCATTTATTTGACTTAAATATGATCCGCGGATGAATTACTTAAAACATCAGGTTTTTTTTCGAAAAATGTAAAATAACGGTTCGGGGGTGACTTAAACCCGGACTGCGGGTTGATTTCAAGAAAACACGGGGACTTTTGTGTAAAATACGAAAAAACGATTCGATTTGACTTAAAGCAGGACTGTGGGTTGAATTCTCTGAAATAGAGGGACTTTTCTGAAAAATGACATGACGGACGAAAGAAACCCAATTTTCTTTATTATTATTAGGTAAAGATAGAAATGTTAGAAAATTGTAGTTATCAAAATCCAATCATTAAAAAAATGTTACTTTTTGCGGGCATATAGCTGGTATTTGTTCTCGACGATGTCCGGCCCGCATCCTCGCGTCGACCCGTCCGCGACGATGTCCGGCTGACCTATGTCCGGGACTGGGCTCCGCCGGGCTGGCACTGGGAGGTGCTGCCTGGAGGGGTGCGCCGCTTGATGAGGAACCCGGCCCCGGGTCCCGTCGTCGACCCTGATCTCGTTTGGTGGCGTTCGCGTGGGCCAGTTTCGGTGCGGAGGGAGCCGGCCCCGCCGAAGGTGGTACGTCGTCGTGTCAGGGAGGAGGACGAGCACGTCCATCGCTACATGGTTACGTTAGAGGGCGGCAGGTTCTCCAATACCTGGCAGTTTCTTCAGGGATCTCACTTCAGCTATGATCCTGTGTGGGTTCCTTCTCTTTGGGTGTCCACCGCCTCACTGATCTTCCTTAGAGGGCTTACGACAGGACCGATGAGCAAACCAAGGCCATAGTGCGGGCAGAACTGGACGCCCATTTTGGACCAAAACCGCCACCGCCGCCAAGGGAGAAAGTGCCTGAGAAAAAGATTGACCACTTCATTCGTATGGCTCAACCACCAGCTCCCAAGCCTGTTGACACAGACTATGAGCGCCACATCAGGAAGTTAAAACGAGCACGTCTACAGAAGGAGGCGAGCTCGAACTCGAGCAAACAACAAACAGCTGTCAAAAAACGCGGTAAAACCGTTCCCCAGCTGGGAGAACAGGCGACGCAATCGATCCCCTCGCTTGTTGTGCCAACAACACGTGAGAGTACGCGCGCCCAATATTATTGTTGGCAAACAGTTTACGTTCCCGAGGTGGGCAGTGTGGTAATAACCGAGGAGCATATAACGCAGGCTGAAATTCTCAACATCACTGTTGGACAACTCCTCGAGATCGAGCCCATGCCTGTGCTTACAGAGGAGGAAATAAAACGGAAATATGTCCGGGGCGAACCTTTGGTCAAGCCAGACGAGGTCAAGAAGCTCCCAACGAGATTGTATGAATTGCATCAATGGTACATGGACATTACCAAGAGTTCCAATCGAGAGTCCCTCATGGTGGAAGTCAAGAAGGATCATTACTACCATCAGAAAGTTGTGGCCGTTGAGTATAATGAACTGTTTCAGTTATACAATCAAGATGCACTTGACAAATCTATCATCAGTTGCTATTGTCTGTAAGTGATTTCTTTCTGTAATTTAAGTCTCAAGCTAGCTGTAGTGATCCTTTTGATCAATCATTACCTGTAATTATCCTCACTATATTTTTTTCTGTGGTATTATGCATGATGAAGATGTATGAAATGAAAAAAGATGGACGCTATGGCATTGGGTTCATTGACCCAAACACCGTTAATGAATACACATGGAAAATAGATAAATATCATGAAAAGAATGTAGAGGACAGCATGCTAGAGTTTTTGAAGTGCCTCAAATACAATGAAGATATACTACTTCCTTACAACTTCCAGTGAGTCACACTGTCTTGTACTACAAACTCTCTGTCTTTGCCTACTAGCTAGCTACATGTTTTTTCTTACATATGTCCGCTTAATTAAGACATCCAAACGTGTGTGCATGCAGATTTCACTGGATCTTATGTATCATTAAAGTTGACGCCGGAACAGTTGAAGTACTCGACTCATTACTTAAAAAACAAAGTGACTACACCATCTTGTTTGGGATAGTCAACGGGTAATTTCAATCATTATTAACTATATATCTCGGCCTATTTAGTTCGTCATTTCTTGATATGAACTACTCTCTCCGTCCCAAAATAAGTGACTCAAAACTGACTCAATTTTGTACTAACTTTAGTACAAAGTTCAGTCATTTTTAAGTCACTTATTTTGGGACGGAGGGACTATTTAATAACCCATTTATTCATTTTCTTTGTCGACGGGCAGGGCTTGGGCAAGGTTCATCAGCGTCACTCCAGGCGAATACAAACAAAGACTGTAATGGTTTCGACCCAAGGTAAGTAATTAAGTAGTACTAGCTAGCTAGCTAGCTAGCTGCCATTATCTCTTTAATTATCATGCTTGATTAATTATTATCTGATCAAATTCCATTCTCGTAAAGGCCCTGAAACAGGCGCAGGGGACTGATCTGTGTGCATACTGCGTTTGCGAGAACATTCGCATGATGGCGTCCAAAAGGAGCAGATGTCAAAGACAGGAATGGGTACGTTTGTCAGAACATTATTCACAATTTTTACACCATTATCGCTATCTAGTCACACAACTAATAAACATGCATATTGATCTCCTTCTTAACAGTTCACAGAGGTGCGGGACAAGCTCATAGAAATGGAGCGCGTACAAGCACTTCAAGAGGAAATAGCGGGATTTTTGCTCGACCAGGTCATAGATGCGAAGGCAGAATACCATTACCCGCTACCGCCCCCATGAACCACTTCCAATTGTCATCGTGCTCCGAATGCACCAATTAGGCTAATGCCACCGGCTTCGAAGGCAACATGTAGGAGAAATTGTATATAGCTATACATGTGTGTATGTGTGAATTGGTGGTTTGTGAGACATTTGATGATATATATATGATTGGTTCTACTAGAAATTATATATATATATATATATATATATATATATATATATATATATATATATATATATATATATATAACGTGTACAAAATGGAAAACACAAAATTAAATGAAAAAGAAATCATAAAATCAAAAAAAACCCAAACCTTGTAGTACGGGTTGGTTTTACCAACCAATACTAAAGGGCTCCCGGTCCCCGGAGCTGGCTCGTGCCACGTGATTGCCCTTTAGC
>LR738714.1:728808324-728846389 GCA_902687465.1 Secale cereale
GGGGGGGGGGGGGCCTTTAGTGCCCACACTTTAGTGCTGGTTATGGAACCGGCACTAAAGGGCCTTACGAACCGGTGCTATTGCCCGGTTCTGCACTAGTGACAAGATATGATAATTCTCCCACTAAAGTCTATTATTCCAGAAAGCCAATTCATTTAGTTCCAAGATATGTGACCAAGTCATTGATGATGTAGATAATAAGATTCCAAGCATGTGTTCCCATTGTCGGTATTCCTCCATATGGAGTTATCTTTGCCAAATATAAACAATTTGGTTTGCGAACATCCAATGGACATCATGATAGATAGACCATTGTGAGAAAAACCATAATGCATTAATTTAACCATTGAGCAATATTTCCACTCTTCCTTTTCCAAATAGTATTTCATAATCAATGGGTTCCAAGATAGAATAATAAATTTAATCCCTTCACATTGAAGTTTCACATAGTGTCCTATAACAATAATACATTTCCTCCAGAAGGGAGTTTAATGGCATAATTCCAACCCGAAGTATGTTGAACTCAGCATTAATTACTAAGTAATAATTTTTTTTAGGAATTTTTCTGTGCCAATATAGTTGCTACTGTATTCCAACAATATATGTTGTATATAAACAAGCACCATAATCGAACTATTTTGAAAAAATAGACTCAAATAAATTAATATATATAGTGCAAATATTATTATTAAACATACCGACAAATGAAGAGAAAATTTCCTTGTCCTTGGAGTGACTCTCATATTCCTCCATACACAAGTGATGCTCCATAAAAAACACTTCTTTGAAATCCCTTTTCAGGTTATGTTTTTTCCGGACAATGTTTCACGACAAACGAAGAGAAAATTTCCTTGTCCTTGGAATGACTCTCATATTCCTCCACAAATTTAATCCGAAGTTCCTGGCGAATTTCTTTGATGGTGTAATAAAATAAATCAATCGGACAAAGTTAGCTTGCAGTATATGCATTCAGTTCACTTTCCATGAAAGCATGTGCTCCTTCCGGCTGGCTGGCCGTTGCTCGTACAAGTGCTTCCACGTTTATTTTCTTGCCCTTCCTGCATGTACAGAGTACTACACGCACTCCTTCAACAGCAAAAAATAATACTAGCAATAATAATAATACCTCATGCTAGTTCCGTGTTGCGATAGTGGAATTTAGCTAGCCCCCAGATTCTGTGCAATCTATCTCCCTGCGCTCGCCAAGGAGTAGCAGACTCAGCGTGGGAGGACGCCAAACGCAGCGCGGCGGGTTGCTGCAGGTGGCGGCCTTATGCGGGGGAGCAAACTATGAAGTCGTTGGATCACAAGCTCGGGTTTGTTGCATCGGTGGATTCCATCAGACACAGCGTGTTCTGTATTGTATTTCAAGTTCAGATCAATTTCCCGATCTCGTGTGAAAAAAAAAAAGAATTGTGTCGAGGACGACGTTGCAGGTTCCTTGTTTTACTGGGAGATGCATGCAATTTGACTTGTGTGAGAGTATACTAGTACTCTGA
Organism: Secale cereale; assembly: GCA_902687465.1. NCBI lineage: Eukaryota > Viridiplantae > Streptophyta > Magnoliopsida > Poales > Poaceae > Secale > Secale cereale. The sequence goes on from LR738714.1 coordinate 728,809,824, forward strand.
ATGTACTCCACGAGAAAGTAGCAGCGGAATTCAGATTTTCCCATAGATTGACATTAAGACAAACACCGAGGCATGCCAGCTTACTAATAGTCTTCGATCCGTGCGCTCAGAATTTTTTTTTGCTTTTCCGGATCAATTGATCGCACCCCTGAGCAACACACAAGGACGAGGACGTGGGCTTCTACCACGCTAGGGCTTGCTTGATGCACCGCATGAGAACACACACGAAGAAGCGGCTGATCTGGCACTTGAACGCGGAGATAGATAGCGCTGCAGGGGTTGTATCTTGACGGCGACCATGACCGCAGAGTTGAATCGTGGATGAGGATGGTCGCGGCAACTCTTCCACCTAGCTCGGATGCCAATGTTGGATATCTAGGGTTTGCGATCTATCCCTATTCCTCTGCGCTTATCCGTGGTGTCGCTCACAATTCGCATATACTCCCTCCGTCCGGAAATACTTGTCCTCAAAATGGATAAAAGGGGATGTATCTAGATGTATTTTAATTCAAGATACATCCACTTTTGACCATTTTGATGACAAGTATTTCCGGACGGAGGGAGTATGAGACTAGGGGGTAGGGACCTTCTTATATTATCTTTCCAAAGAGTCCACCTCTTATACAGATATAAGATTCCTAATTTTTTCCACTAGTTTCTGGGATAGAGTCCAGATCAAATTATCAACCACGATCATATTTGTCTATTAACGGATTCTACCCGTTATGTCCCCGGAGCACGCGCTTGTGAGCAATGCGTCATAATAGAGTGTAAATTCTTCTAATCATGTAGATCAACATTAGGGTTGTAATCTAACTATACGATCTAGCTCCTTCCGATTATCACTGTACCCGGGTAGTCTTTTCAATATAAATAGTATATTGTATTCCACTGATAATCGACCAGCTTCCTTAAGCATATAACTTAAGTACGTTCCAGCAAGTAGCAATTCCATGCTAAACATGTAAAAACAATTCCAAGTATAAATACATGTGTAATTCTATAATGAGGTATTCCGAATATTTAGTAATTCCTAGTAATTTGAATATAGTTGTGGGACACATAATTTCAACATTTCCCTGCCACCACCATGCCGATCCACATCCAGCCCTGGTCGCAGGTGCTCCTCTTCTCCACCGATTCCCCTCGGCTCTCCCGCAGTCCCTGGTGGTCCACCGCTTCTTCCGCCACCTATGTTCCCCGCGCGGCCGCCTCCGGTCTCCTCACGCATCGGTCCAATCCGGTTCACAACGACGCTGGCCTCCGACAACGCTTGTGAGGTGGTAGGCCTGGCCGGCCCCGGTATCGCCTCCACGCATTGGGTGTTTTGCTCTAACCAGTGTTGACCCAGGCGCCGAGTGGACGGTAGTAACGTGGCTGCAACCGCGGCGTCGACTCCCTAGTTTACTTCCTCTACGATTCCTGCCTCGGGCTCAATCTCCAGGTAAGTTCTTCGGTTCCCACAATTGGTTTATTTGTTTCTGTGCCAGACCTTGTAGCCGATAATCCCAATTGACGTCTGATGGTGCTGGCCACCTAGCTATCCACTGTACCTCATATATGTTCTGCTAGGATGAACTTCCGGTGACAATTAAATCTACTATATATTATTTTGATATTGAGTAGCATGACTTGGTTGACAGCTGGTACATTGGCCACTTGTGTCTGGTTAATTGGTTATACCGTTTGAACGTGCTTATAACAGAAATACTTGATCTTGCTTAATTACTGTTCATCTCTAAACTTAATATAGTACTCCCTCCGTTCCTTTTTACCCCGCGGGCGACCCGAGGGGAAACCCTAGCCGCCGCTCCTCGCACTTCCTCCGCTCCTCTCCCTCCTCGTCGCCGTCCGCAACGCTGCCGGGCGAAGCCTGGCCGGCTGGGCGGCGGCGGGGCTTATTCCCATCCTTCTCGTTTTGGCTGGCGCGGGACAGTGGGGACGAAAGAAGCGCCGGGCTAACGTGCGGTTCGGCGGCGTGGCGGTGGGTCACCCGGCCGCGTCGTGCACGGAGCGGTGGTGGCGGCATGCGAGTCGCGAGGTGGTGGCTGCGTTGGACCTGCCCGGTGGTCGTGGGTGCCGCCGGATCTGGATCCTGGCTTCGGACTACGTCGGCTGCCGCAGGGTGATGATGGTCATCACTAGCAATGTCGGACTGCTGGTTTCGGCGTCTGGTGATCTACAACGGGTTCTTCTCTATCCTCCTTTCCGATGGGTCGAACCCCATGGATCTTGCATCTTCGCAGGTTTTGGATCATGGCTCGTCGCCGGATCCGGAGCAGGCGGAGGATTGGTGGCATAGGATGGGGACTGGAGGAAACTTTGGTCGGCTAGGCCAGCCCGGCATCGGCGACGTCACTCGACGCTGTTATCCTCTGTGGAGGCGAAGCCGTGATCTCTCCTATCCACCTCCGAACCCTTCTTGAACGAAAGTCCAAAATTCATGCTGGATTGGGCGGCGGCGGCGTCCTAGGCGTCGCATCCTCCACGGAGGCGGCGTCTTAGGAGGACCTGCTGTTCGGGGAGAGATGATGTGGATGGTGGGCTCCGAGTACCTCCAGCTGTGGTGACGGTGTGGAGGTTGCCAGGTGGTGCGGCGTTGTATCTACCACATCGATGACGATGATATTGGCGGCATGGTGCAGCTGCATATCGATGATGGATGCGGATGGATGGACGAGCGCACGACGGTGGAGCTGTCTGGCGCCATGGTGGCGTCGATGGCAGCGAGACCGGGCAAGGTTGATGCCGCAGTACAACTCTGAAGATGGATTGGTGGCAGGTGGCTGCGGCGGCCTCATACCCAGCAGGCGTCCTGGTTGAGGAGCACGCCGGACTGATGGGTGCCTGATACGTCCAAAACGTATCTATAATTTCTGCTTGCTCCATGCCTCTTTTGGGTGATATTGCTATGATATTTATACACTTCCATACACTTTTGATCATATTTGGACTAACCTATTAACTCAGTGCACCCCAGTGCCAGTTTCTGTTTTCAGCTGTTTTTGTATTTCAGGTTTTCACATTACGAGAACTGCCAGGAAAAATCCAGAAAAATTATATAAAAAATCAGCGTTCCAGAAACTACCGTGCGCCCGAAGGACAGCCGGGGGGGCACCAGGGCTCCAGGCGCCCTGGCGGCGCCCCCCCCCCCTGGGCCGAGCCGGGGGCGCCTGGGCCCCCCGAGGCTCCTCCGATGCCCCCCCTTTGGCATATATTTAAAGCGTCTTGAGAAACCCTCGAAACAGGAACTCTTTTTCGCGATCTCATCTCTGTTCCGTCGCCGCCGCCGCTTCCAAAATCGGGAGCACCAGGAGAACTCTTCCCGGCACCCTGCCGGAGGGGAGGATCACCACCGGGAGCCTCTCCACCACCATGGACGCCTCCCGAATGAGTTGTGAGTAGTCTCCCTTGGACCATGAGTCCATGACCAGTAGCTATGTGATGTTCTCCTCCCGTTCTTGTGCTTCACTAATTAGTCCTCGTGAGCTACCCTACATGATCGAGGCACATATGTAATCCTTATGTTGTTGCTATGATGAGTTTGCTGGGATCCGATGGATTATGAGATTATGTTCAGATTGTGCTTGAGTAATATATTTGATCTACCTCTTTTATATTTATGTTCATAAGTAATTCTTGCATGTTCTCCGTTGTTATTTATTGCTTTGGCCAAGTAATAGGTAGTGACTCCAAGAGGGAACGTTATGCTCGATTGTGGGTTCATGCCCCTCGATGACTAGTTTGAGTGACAGAAACATGAGTCTAGGGGATGTGATGTTGCCACAAGGGGAAAACAACGGTGCCTGTGCCCGCGGGTGCAAGGATTGTTTACTTTACGCAAACTTCTTTTAATGCAGTTGTCTGTTGCTTTGAGTTTACACTATGGGTGGGGCTCGCAACTTAATACCAGCGAGATGTTCTGGATAGATATCTCAAGGTGGATGATTAGTAGTAGATATTGATGGATTTCGGTCTACTTACTTTGGTGTACCGCCCATGCTTTGAAGCTCAACCTTTCTTGCAATGTAGTCAGCATTGGTTTGCGCACATGGTCCTGTCAATTGCCCAGCTGTAATTCGTTTACCTCAGATAGCTGTTTTATCGTCTTTTGGGAGAGAGACATCACTAGTGAACATGATGAGACTCCGGTCCATATTATCATCATTGATCACGTCCGCTATTTACTTTTCGCTTTTATTTACTATTGCAAACAGTATATCTATCACTACTATCATTTGCGTTTAATCCTTTGTAAACTTCAAGGCCGGAGGGATTGACAACCTCTCTGTACTCGTTGGGAGCAAAGTTATTTGTATCTGTGTGCAGGTCCACGTTGATTGCTAATATCTGGCGCCGTTAGCAGTTGACACCTTCTTGTTGAACCTAGGAGTCTCTGGGGATTCGATCCTTGGTATCTTTGCCAAGGGAAAAACTTCCGCAACACTACACCTCACACCTTCCACTTGGGGTAACCAACGAGGGGCGAGAAGCCTAGCAGTGCCCATTCCTGGCAGGCGTCCTGGTTGGGGCATCAGGTCTTAGATGTTAGGTTTGGCTGCGAGGTCTGTTGGGTAGTAGACCCAGACTATCTGCGCCTCTTCATTATCTGGATAGGAGTAGCGACAGATGTTGCTTAGACGGTGACTTTAGTCTTACTGTTGTATGACTTTGTAAGGTATTGTGTCAATAATTCATAAAATGGCCGTATGCATCGTCTAGATGCAGAGGCCGGGGGTCTTCCTCATTTTCAAAAAAAAAATATTAGGTTTGTCTGAAGTCAATCTCATCTAACTTTGACCAAGTTTATATAAAAAATTATTGACATTCACATAACAACACCAATATCATTGGATTCGTCTTGGAATATATTTTCGTATTATATTTATCAAATATTATATATGCTAATAATTTCTAATATAAATTTGGTCAAACTTAGAAAAGTTTGACTTTCGGTAAATCTAATGTGCAGAGTAAAAAGGATCGGAGGGAGTACACTTAGTGGCAAGCTAACTTATTTGTGGACACCATATATATCCTGTGTGGCATATCCGCATATATGAGGTTTTGTCATTCTCAATGTTTTCAGTTTCATTTCCATGTTATATTACTAATTCTTCTGGTTTGTGCACGCGTATGCTTTACAAATGCATGCTTTACTATATACGGGACGGAATAATAATAAATAGTATATAATATGAGGGAAATGAAATAATATCTCACATGACAACAAATTAGCTAGGGCATTTAACCCCTGTATATAGTTGATAGGATCCACTAGGAACTACTAACACTCAAGCATTATAGGATCCACCGGGTACATCGGATCCATTAGAATGCCACATAACACTCCATCTTCATATACCCGCTCGATGCCAATTTCATCTCCCGTCCCCCCACCGGCGGCCCCGGGAACTCTTCATTAGCCAGTAATTAATGCTATCGGCCAGTCTTCAATCACTGTACCTCTCCTCCGTCCCATATCATCATATCCGACCAACAATACCTGATAGGATGTGATGGTGCAGGTTACCTGCTGGCTTGTATTTTGATTACGAAACTGCTACACACACGATAACTATTGACCGATCCTTACACGACACACCAATCCAGCGGCTGCCAGCTATTTAATTCTATGCTTGGGTGGTTTGATTTTAAAGATCGTGCATGAATCGGTTGGAAAGTGTCGTGCGTATAGCATGATACTTTTGATTACCTCCAACTTCTCACATCAACATTGGGAATGTACTAGTACAACCAAAGAAAAACATGGAATAGAATAACTAAGCAGAAAATTAGTTGGTACTAGCTACCTATCTTAACATGCAATCAAGTAGCAAATGAAATCACTCGTTTATATAGAGGGTTTCGTCTATGCATCAATGAATGGTAATACACACATAAGTATGAGCAAGAACAAAATGAGGTGCGTAGAGCATGATAAACTCTAAACTGCAAGTACATTACAAAAACGTTTTCCACATACGCCACTGATAAAAGTTATGAGAAATTAGTTGTCATAACCTTAATGTGCCGCATGCGTATCACCCTCTTGTGCTTCTTCTTTGCTTTCATCCAATTCATGTTTCAACATGAACGTGGGACATGAGATAAGTATGCACAGATAGATCATAGATGCACAATGCATGAGAGAAATCATTTTGCATTGGCCTCATCAAGTGAAATATCTCACATGATATTTAATGATACACATTATGGCATAATCTGGGAGAAAGTGATGATCTTCCTGTATATGTGCATCTGTAGTTACATCGACGGGTATTTCGTTTATTCAGGTTCAGATGTTGCACCATTGAACATAAGCATTATAAATAATGAGAAAATTTACTCACTAATGGCTAACTGTATAATCCTGTGGGTCGCGTTTTCGGCGAAAGGCCTTCGCATCTCATGGAATTCCGCCTCATCCTTCTACAGTACTCGTTGAGGGAGCTGCACCGCCTGAGCGCCAGAGGCGATCTGAGCAGCGAGCTGCTTTGCTTGCCCTTCGGTTTGGCCGGTGAAGGTAGTTTCGCCGACTGCGTTGGCGAGGTCGGCAACGGGTCGAGCCACCATGTCCGTATTTGGGGAAGGTGACCGGCAGTGGGTCGATTCCCCATCGTTCGGGGTCCCGGTCACTTCGACCAGTGTGTCGTTGATGAAGAGGAAGCTCCCAGCGGTGCTTCCTTCATCATATGATCCATGCTCGATGGAGTGTGTGTGTGTGTGGGGGGGGGGGGCAAGACTACGAACAAGATGCTACCCTATCTCGAAAAGGTGTCCAAACGGTTCTTCCAGCCTCCTAATAGGAAAACTGCTTTTGGAGCATCTTTCGACTGTCGGGGAGATCCAAGGTATGATGGAGCTGCAGCGACATCATCCTACGGGGCGTCATTGAATACCTTCATGGCCGGAGTGTGTCCGTCGGCCATGATGATGGTGGCCATCCCAACCCTAGATCAGAAATGCGCAACTCCTACCTGGCGCGTGATACGTCTCCAACGTATCTATAATTTATGAGTATTCATGCCATGTTTAAAACAATTTTATATGGTTTTGGTATGATTTGAATAGAACTAACCCGGACTGACGCTGTTTTCAGCAGAACTGCCGTGGTGTCATTTTTTGTGCAGAAATGAAAGTTCTCGGAATGGGCTAAAAATTTACGGTGATTTTTTATGGACCTAAAGAGACCCCTGGAGCACTAGAGATGGGCCACTAAGTGGCAGAGGGAGCCACAAGCCTGGGGGTGCCCCCCTAGGGCGCGCCCCCCGAGCTAGTGGGCCACTCAGGCACCCCTTGGGCATGAGACCGACGCCAAAAGTTCCTATAAATACCCCAAACATCAAAAAGAACCCGAGATGAGAAGTTCTGCCGTCGCAAGCCTCCGTATCCACGAAACCACAATTGGGACCCCGTTCCAGCACCCTGCCGGAGGGAGAAATCATCACCGGAGGCCATCAGCATCATCCCGACGGTCACCATGACAAGGAGGGAGTAGTTCACCCTCGGGGCTAAGGGTAGGTACCAGTAGCTAAGTGTTTGGTTTCTCGCTCGTGTTCTTGATTTGGCACGATCTTGATGTACCGTGAGGTTTGTTAATATTGTTGGATCTTATGGTGTTCTTCCCTTTCTAACTTCTTGTGATGAATTGGATCTTTTCCTTTGAGGTTTTGTTATGTCGGATTGAATATTTTGGATGAAGCACTTGATGTATGTCTTGCAATGGGATATCCGTGGTGAAAATGAGATGTTCTATTGATTCACTTGATGTATGTTTCGGTTATCAACTTGCGGATTCCTGTGGTGACATTTGGTTAATCTATGCATAGGGGTCGATACGCGTTTTCATATTCCTTTTCTCCGACAGTAATCTTGGGGTACTCTTCGAAATTCTTTGTGTTGGATTGAATATTATGAATATGAAATTGTGCCATGCACAACGTATAATTAACCCGTGGATACTTGTGGTGACATTGGAGTATCTAGGTGACATTAGGGGTTGATTGATGCATGTCATATGGTGTTATTTTATAACGAACTCTATGGCTGTTTGTGACACTTATAAGTATATATCAAAAGATTGATCAGGAAGAATAACTTTGAGGTGGTTTCGTACCCTACAAACAATTTCATCTTATGTTCTCCGCAATAGGAACTTTGAAGTGATTCTTTGTTGCACATTGAGGGATTGTTATATGGTCCAATTATGCTTGCAATGTTGAGAAATCTTGCACTAGTGAAAGTATGAACCCTAGGCCTTGTTTTCAAGCAATGCAATACCGTTTTTGCTTACATTTGTTACCAATTACCTTGCTGTTTTTATATTTTTCAGATTACAAAAACCTATATCTACTATCCATACTAGACTTGTATCACCATCTCTTCGCCGAACTACTGCACCTATACAATTTACCATTGTATTGGGTGTGTTGGGGTCACAAGAGATTTCTTGTATTAGGTTGCCAGGTTGTTTAAGAGAGACCATCTTCATACTACACCTCCTGTGGATTGATAAACGTTAGGTCATCAACTTGAGGGAAATTTGTTATTGTCCTACAAAACTCTGCGTTTGGAGGCCCAACACGAGTCTACAAGAAGAAAGGTTGTGTAGTACACATCAAGCTCTTTTCTGGCGCCGTTGCCGGAGTGGTGAGTGCTTGAAGGTATATCTTTAGATCTTGCAATTGAATCTTTTAGTTTCTTTTTCTATCACTAGTTTGGTTTATAAAATAAAACTAGAAAAAATGAAATTGAGGTTGCCTCATATTATTCATCTCTATAATGTCTTTCGTGAAAATGATGGATCAGAAAATTGTGCTCAGTTGTTAGAAGAAGAATTCAATAAAATGTTTGGCATAAAATCTTTAAATGATGAGCAGTATTGCAATGTTGCTAGTATGAATTCTATGGATATCCCTCATGCTAATGATATACAAAGCCACAAGCTTAGGGGGGGGGGGTGCTATATTTGATAAAGATGATATTTTCTGTCCCCAAAGTTTTGATGAGCTAATTTATTATGATGAAAGCAGGCCTCCATGTTTATGATGATTATATTGATGAAAGTGAGTTTGGAAGAGTGTCAACTCTAGGTAATGATCCCACTATTTTGGAGGGTGTTGAATCTCATTACAATAATGATAAAGGTGAATTTGGAGAGGTCATAACTTTATTTAGTGATGAGTCTGGAAGAGGTTTCAATTGACTATGATAACAAGTTGCTATCTATGATGATTTTGGTGATGACATGTATGCTATGAAGAATAATGATAACCATGAAACTTATCATCATGACTTTAATTTTCAATTGGATTATGCCCATGAAGTATCACATGATAGTTATTTTATTGACTTTGCTCCCACTATTATGAATGAGATAAAATTTGCTTATGTGGAGTGTAATAAAATTTCTATGCTTGTGGATCATGAGAAGAATGATTTATGTGATATTTATATTGTTGAATTCATTCATGACGCTGCTGAAAATTATTATGAGAGAGTAACATTTGCTTTTACATATCTCAATAATATCAAGTTTCCTTTCTATGTGTTGAAAGTTTTGAAGGCATGCTTGTTTTGCCTTCCTATGCTAGTTGATACTTGTTCCCATACATTGTCTGGTCACATAATCCCTATGCATAGGAAGTGTGTTACCTTAAATGTGCTTGCCATGTGATTCATGATGCTCCCTTTTATGTTTCAGTTCTTATCTTTACGTGAGCATCATGGAAGTCATCATGCCTAGCTAAAAAAGCATTAAAGAAAAGCGCTTGTTGGGAGACAATCCAATATTTACCCATTATGTTTTTGCATGCTCACATGATTAACCTACTATAGTAATCATGTTGTATAACTTTCTTTTCAATAAAGTGCCAAGTAAAGGCTTTGGGATACTGTGGATGATAGTTGACTTGATTTTATGCAAAAACAAAAAGTTTTTCATCCAATGTAGAAAATTCTATAAGTTATTGTAAGGTGATAATTTTCTGAAATGTTTACACATAATTGATAATTTTTCGCAACTCCGGAGTGATGGCGTTGGATTACATCCAAACGGCTAAGAGTCTATCGGATCTTTTCACGAAAGGGTTATCACTGATTGTGATAGAAAATGCATCAAGGTAGATTGCCATGAGACCCACGTAAGAGGCCATGGGGGTAACCCAACCTATGTGACCGGAGATCCCGTGAATTAGGACCTGGGAAAACAACCCAGCAGTCAACTGAGGAGAGTATCATTACTTACCCACTCCATTAGAGATAAATACTCTCGTAATCTCCAAGGCATGCTGACTTTCGTCTTAATGTGTTCCAGAACTTGTGTAAGCAAGATGTTGTCCCACACAGCATTTTTGGAGGAACACACCTATGTGAGCCCGACTGCTGGTCACGATCTATGAGATTGGGTAATCTCCACGAGGCTCATGAGAAGATAAGGAGTATGCCTAATAAGCTCCACCCGTGGGGTTTAGCCTTTGGCAGCCACATATTAGCTGACAACAGGCGAAATTTCTGCACGCGAAACTGGTAATTCAAGGCATAGTCCATTGTTCAGTTGTCAAGAAGTCTAATCCTGTTTCTCTAGGTGGAAGTTCAACTTAACAGTCTCCACTGAAATTTTTGATATATCACATATTGTTTGGAACAGTTGACAAACTTATGTGCCTCGAGATGTGTTGGTGGATTGCGGAATCATAGATGGGCTTTAGGCCCATATGAACAATGATTCCAGGTTAACTTGAGGCCCATGTAGGATATGGTAGATGGTGGGAAGTTTAGTACCACCTTGCAAGTTGAGGAGAGTTGAGACCTCATTATAAGGTCTGCTCTACCACTTGTCATTGGGAGCTTGGGAAGAGGAGTGGTACACGCGCCCTCCTCCTCCGCCGCCGCCTGCCTCGTCACGACACAGACCGCGGGATACGGGAACGAGCTGAAGCTTATTTTTGCCAGTCAGGAGCGGATTAATTAACCAAGGATTAATTAAAGAGTCATTAACAAATGTGGCACAGTCGGAGACATTTGACTGTGGGTTGGTTGCGCGTTCCTGGGATAAGTTAACTCCCTTCACGCGTGTGCGACCCTTTTTCGGGAACGACGACACCCTACTCAGGAGTGCGTTGACTCGGTCGTCGGTGTTGGCCCAGGCCCACGACTTCCTACCCGATGGCCTGTATAAGAAGGCATTGGCCACTAGAATGACCTAGTTCAGTTCACTCACTCCCTCTCGCGTAACCTAGCCGTCATCTACTGGTCCTTGCTCTGTGATGCTTCCGACGATCCCATCCCGACGACCACGTGCACGGTTGCTCGGGAAAGCAGGTGCCTCCGGAACCTTATCGTTTGTGATTCTGCTCGGGAGAACGGCAATAAGTTTTTTGGGGAGCGTCTCGACGCGACTCCTCCCTGTCCGGCCCCTTCTTCGTCCGCCTCTACTTCCACTACTTCCCCTGCCACGACACCATGGTTGACGCCGCCGCCGCCAAGAAGAAGGCCACGAACTACGACGAGGCTGCTGCCACCGCCGCAGTGTTGGCCTGGCCAACCGGAGAGTACGATTTGTCCATCCCCTGTTTGCTTGTTCATGTGCTAGCCGTATATATGTTGTTCATTGAAGTGTCGGTTCTATGTGCTCCACGTGCTAGTATGTTTAGGTATTGGTATGAAGTGTATACCATATTTGCCATGCTTACTGTTTACTCATGAATTAATCTCACCGAGAAAGTGCTAATATTTCCAACATTAGCTAAGTCAGAGTAGGGTGGCCGTGAAGCTTCTTGTCGGTTCAACCACAAGCAAATCACATACTTTAGGGAGAAAATCAACTTATAAAGCTAAAAAGGTAAATAAAGACGCATGTGAATTGTCTAGTCATTTTGCGATTGTAAATGTTTACGGGAAAAAATTGTCTATGTTCTTAATCTAAATATTTGCTTATGAGCACTTTTTTTTTGTGGCAGCTCAGATTTTTCTTACTATGAGCATTTACAGACATGACAATTTTCATATCTATTTTTTCCCTGGATCTTTTGTTAGCAGAAATTAATTTTCTATGGGGGTATGTCGTTGAGAGAAGTTTGGCAGTCTTCCTTTTTCTGAACTTCATCATGTAGCGTAGAGTTCAGACACGACATTAACCTATTTGCTGACGGCATTACCAGATACAATATTTCCGGTCCCAAAATGTACTGCTGCAAGTGCCACCTTAAACTTTTGGTTAGTTCATGTGTTTCAAGATGCCTCCCATTCCTAATGAACTACAGATGCACTTCCACTAACTTCTTCTAGTTGCCATTCCTGTCACCCTCTTTCAACTCAATTCTAGGAGCTACTTGCTTGATAAGAAGAGCTAATATACAGGTGGGAGGAAGACTACAGTAAAAAATTGGGTATGCAAGTATTGAGCAGGAGAAGGCATTGCATCCTTATATAAAGGCACGTGCCACAGGCCGAGTGTTCTCCTCTTTTCAATAAATAAATAAAATAAAGGCACTTGTACAAGAAAATAAAGTCTAAACATAAGTGTGCTTCAACCATGGTTTTCAATTTCAGTTTCAGAAATTTTTTAGCACCTATTGAAATCACCGAAATTCAGTGAAATTCAGTGGTTTTAGTTTGCATTTCGGCCAAAAGGCTGAAATATTCACTTCAATTTAATCTATATTTGAAATTTTCAAAAAATATTTTTAAAAATATTTCACTTCCTGTGTACTATTGAAATTGCCGAAATATTTTGGCTGAAACGTAATATTCCAGTGTCTACTGAAATTACTGAAATTCAATGAATTGTGAAATCTCACTGAAAGTGGAAACCATGGCTTCAACTCAACAGTGGATGCACATCTGACAACAGTGGATGAGAGATATTTCTTGAACAGTGACACATCTCGTTTATTTATGAAACTTCTTTTTTGCCACTTATGGTGGCATTGGTGGGTAATTCTCGGCAACTTCAAGGATAATTTGAACGACGGTGAGCAGACAAAAACGATCCGTGGTTTATTATTAGGTAAAGATAAAGATAAAGATAAAGATTAGCAAAATCTCTTCGGTTTTGGTTATAATTTGCTAGAACTAATACAATAGGATTGCCTATTAAAGAAAAAACAGAGAAGATAGTCTACCTTCATAACCACCAAACCAAAATCAACGGTGCTCTACGCAGATCCATTCAACTAGGATAGAAGTACGCATTGCTGACTGATTGTTTGAACGATTCTGTTTACTATTAGCTAATCAAGACAGACTGTCAGAGTAGGGTGGCCGACAAGCTTCTTGCCAGTGCCACCAAAAGCAAAGCATATACTTTAGGGAGAAAATCAACTTATAAAGCTCAAAAAGTAAGTGAAGACACATGTGATTTTTCCTATTCTTGTCCAGGTTTTTCATCTAAATATTCGCTCATGAGCACTAATTTTTTTCCTCTGAACATTTGCAGACATGACATATTTCATATCTATTCCCTCCGTCTCATAACGAGGATGTTCTTTGGCACTAGTGTAGTGCCAAAATACGTCTCACAATATTGGAAGGAAGGAGTATTTTTTAGATCTTTTGATAACAGAATTAATTTTCTGGTATGTCGCTGAGAGACATTTGGCAGTCTTCCTTTTCTGAATTTCTTTCTGAAGCGTAGAGTTCAGACACGACTTGCTCTCTTATACTTTTTGTACTTCCTGCACTAACCTAGTTGCTGAGGACATTACCGGATAGAATATTTGTAGTCCCAAAAGTTCTGCTGCAAGCGCTATCTTCAACTTTTGGTTAGTCCATGTGTTTCAAGATGCCTCCCATTCCTAATGAACTACAGATGCACCTCTACTAACTTCTTCTAGTTGCCGTTCCTCTCTCTCTCTCTCTCTCTCTCTCTCTCTCTCAACTCAATTCTTGTTTATCCTGGAGCTGCTTGCTTCATAAGAAGAACTAATAAATGAAGTGGGAGGAAGACTACAGTAAAAAATATGGGTATGTAAGTATTGAGCAGGAGAAGGCATTGCATCCTTATATAAAGGCACGTGCCACAGGCCGAGAGTGTTCACCTCTTTTCTGAAAATAAATAAAATAAATGCACATGTACAAGAAAATAAAGTTTTTTATTACATCTGTTTTGTTGAATCTCATCTACCTCATGTGTCATACGGTATATTTTTACACAGAACTTCGTGGACATTTTTATTGTTATATCTTATTTTATTTTTGTTTCATTCATTTACATCTTTTTTAATACTTCATTTATATAGGCGCATGAGCTGCTAACAGACGATGTTTAGCCACCCGACTTGAGGGGCCATCCTTGCAAGTCAGCTTAGACAAAAGCCACCCTCTAGTGTGCAATGTTTGGGCACTCATCAGTGGAGATGCACAATTACGGTGACTGGCCAAACTTTGCTATGTGAGACGAGAATGTGTCAAGTAAATGTCACGGTTGGTAGAGTGGTATTACCACGATGGGCCTGGTCGCTCCTATTCCTTGCGTGAGCCGGGGAATAGCTGGCAAACACACACATCCTCACACCGGTTTTGAGTTGTAGAACCTTCCGTGTATCAGTTTTTTCTTTTTTCTCTGAACACGGTTTTTCGTGTTTTTTTTGCTTTCTTCTTATTTTTAATTTTTCTGTTTTTTCAGCTCATTTTTCTTCTTTACTTTTTATTTATTATTTCAAGAACATTTTTAAATTCAATAACCTTTTTCAAATCCGTGAACATTTCTTTAGCAATTTTGAAACATTTTTATAATTCAAGAACTCTGTCAGATTCATGATTTTTGTTTTGAAATATTGTAACATTTTTTAAATCTGTAAAACCTTTAGATATACGAGAGTAATTTTTCAAATTCATGAACATATTTCCACATTCAGTAACATATTTTGAAAAAGGGAATATTTTAAAATTCATGAATATTTTAAAACTTCCAACACATTTTTTAAAATACATGAATTGTTTAAAACTGCCAGCACATTGTTTCCCAACTCGCGTGTGTTCGCGAGTTGCAGGGGCGTGACTATTCCTCGTGTTCAGTGAGAAAGGGGCGACCGCTCGCTAATGGCAGATGTCACTTGGGCCAGTCCATGTGCGCTGGATACACTAGCCTCTTTCCTGTTTTGTTTTTTTTCACGTTTTTTCTTTTTTGCATTCGTTTATAATTTAAAAATTATATATACTCTTCAAAAAGCACATTTTAAAAATATTGAATAAGTATTTGAAAATGTTGAATAAGTACTAAAAAATGTGGAATGAGTATTTAAAATGTTGAACCAGTATTTAAAAAATGTTGAATAAGTATTAAAAAGTATTGAACGAGTATTTCAAAAAAATGTTGAACAACTATTCGAAAAATGTTGAACAACTATTTGAAAAAATGTTGAACGAGTATTTGGAAATGTTGGACAAGTATTTGAAAGAATGTTGAACCATTATTTGAAGAAATGGTGAATAACTACTTGAACAATATTGAACAAGTATTTAAAAAAAATATTGAACAAGTATTTGAAAAAATGTTTATGAGTATTTGAAGAAATGTTGATAATGTATGTAAAAATGTTGAACAACAATTTAAGAAATGTTGACCAAGTATAAAGGAATGTAGAATGTAAAACAAAAAGAAACAAACGAAAAAAAGGAAAAAAAATAAAAAAGGAGAAGAAAAAAGAAATAAAAGAAAAACAAAAAACAAAGAAAAATGGAGAAAACCCGGCTCAGATCACCTCTAGTTGTCGCTATCCAGCAACTAAGGGCATGTACAATGATTCTAGCTTAGCAACGCCACGTAGGATAAATGATGAGGTGGAGGAGAGAGAAATCATAAGAAAAGGCTTGTCTTCTTTTAATTAAGAGAAGGCAAGAGATGATCTCTTAGCACAATATGTCTCACTATGTTTTTAGGAATAACTAATTATTGAAGATAAGGCTAAGAGATGACCCATTGTACACATGTTTTTTTGTCATCTCTAAATTATATGCAAGATGTAAGATAAGACTACCTTATCAACCATTGTACATGCCCTAACTAGTAACTGGAAGCTGGCGCAGTGGTTAGCAACCCTGTTGTTCCTCGTGCGACCAGTGTTCTACTCCTGGGGTCGCTCCATTTCTTCTCCATTTTTTCAGTTTCCGTGCGCTATAATGAGCCAGCCCAACACAGTTTACTCAACGCGAGAGGCTGTTGTTGGCTCGCGTAAGGCGAGAAATAATCGCCAGGGAGTTGGAGGTCTCCTCGTGCATGCGTCCGTTTCATGAGGTGAGATAGCCCATGACAATCTAGGCCTCCTTCATTTTACTAGTCTGCACCCTAGGCATGCAGAAAAATATACATATATAATAGCCTAGTATAAATTCCACGACCCGGGCCTGGTCACTGGTTGCCCGGGGCCAGCTCCGCCACTAGTCTTCAGCATAAAGTAGCGCATGTGGATGAAGGAGCGTCCGATCGTGCGGCGACCAACCACCCCTCGTCGATCACAGCCGTCGAAGAAGAGGACATCCTGAGGACGAGACCGGGGCCTACCAGGACGTATGGCCGAACGAATGAATCACGACGCCGAGGCACCGGCTCTGTGGGATGGCTGCGGGCAGAGGATCCGAGGCAGTTACGGGCGATAGGGAACGGAAGAGAAGAGGAGAGGGATTAGGAGGTCTTGGGGACAAGGTCACACAGATCCAAAGATCGGTTGGTGAAGCAGACAAGGTCGGCGGCACGGAGACGAGTTGAACGTTGTGTGGTGTGGAGAGAGCGTGATCAAGTCTAACCCGGAAAAGGCGAGAGGTAGGGGATGGTGACCGGTGGCAGGGAGAATCCCTTTGATCTTTTCAGGGTGTGGCTAGGTCTCAATCGATTAATATTTAACCAAGTCCGAGTCAAGTGACATAACATGGAAGAAAAAAAAAGAAATTTTTGCATGATTCTCAATGTAAGATCTGACGGATATAGCATCAACAGAGACTAGCAAGACTGGTCTTTTTAACTCCCAGCTATTCTATTATAGTAGGGAAAATTGGTTATTTACCCAAAAGTTCACCAACCCAGCTCGGTTAGGTGGGTCCCACACCCCCACCACCCTCTCACTCACGCGCACGAACCACTCTTCTCGATTCCCTTTCTCTCGAAGGACTTCGCCCCATGCTACGCCGCCGTCGTTGTCCTGGATAACATCGACCACCACCTCTCACTTGTGGATCTCTGACCTAGTGGCTGCCCTAGTTTCCCTGCCACCACCATTCCGCTCCGCAGCCAGCCCTGGCCGCATGTGCTCCTCTTCTACACCGGTTCCCCTCGGCTCTCCCGCAGTCCGTGGTGGTCCACCGCTTCTTCCGCCACCTATCTTCCTTGCGCGGCCGCCTCCGGTCCCCTCACACGACGGTCCAATCCGGCCCACAACGATGTTGGCCACCCGCAAAGCTGGTGCTGTGGTAGGCCTGGCCGGCTCCTGTATCGCCTCCACGCATTGGGTGTTTGCTCTAAGAGTGATGTCTACTACACAACCTTCTTCTTGTAGACGTTGTTGGGCCTCCAAGTGTAGAGATTTGTAGGACAGTAGCAAATTTCCCTCAAGTGGATGACCTAAGGTTTATCAATCCGTGGGAGGCATAGGATGAAGATGGTCTCTCTCAAACAACCCTGCAACCAAATAACAAAGAGTCTCTTGTGTCCCTAACACACCCAATACAATGGTAAATTGTATAGGTGCACTAGTTCAGCGAAGAGATGGTGATACAAGTGCAATATGGATGGTAGATATAGGTTTTTGTAAACTGAAAATATAAAAAAGCAAGGTAGCAAGTGGTAAATGTGAGCATAAACGGTGTTGCAATGATAGTAGGCAAGGCCTAGGGTTCATACTTTCACTAGTGCAAGTTCTCTCAACAAGGATAACCTAATTGGATCATATTACTAGCCCTCAACATGCAACAAAGAGTCACTCCAAAGTCACTAATAGCGGAGAACAAACGAAGACATTATGGTAGGGTACGAAACCACCTCAAAGCTATTATTTCTGATTGATCTATTCAAGAGTCCGTAGTAACGTTCAATCTATCATAGAGTTCGTACTAGAATAACACCTTAAGACACAAATCAACCAAAACCCTAATGTCACCTAGATACTCCATTGTCACCTCAAGTATCAGTGGCCACGATTATACGATATGCATCACACAATCTCGGAAACATCTATTCAACCAACACATAGAACTTCAAAGAGTTCCCCAAAGTTTCTACCAGAAAGTCAAGACGGAAACGTGTGCCAACCCCTATGCATAGATTCCCAAGGTCACGGAACCCGCAAGTTGATCACCAAAATATACATCAAGTAGATCACATGATATCCCATTGTCACCACAGATAAGCATGTGCAAGACATACATCAAGTGTTCTCAAATCCTTAAAGACTCAATCCGATAAGATAACTTCAAAGGGAAAACTCAATCCATTACAAGAGAGTAGAGGGGGAGAAGCATCATAAGATTCAACTAGAATAGCAAAGCTCGCGATACTTCAAGATCGTGCCATCTCAAGAACACGAGAGAGAGAGAGAGAGAGATCAAACACATGGCTACTGGTACATACCCTCAGCCCCGAGGGTGAACTACTCCCTCCTCGTCATGGAGAGCACCGGGATGATGAAGATACCCATCGGAGAGGGATTCCCCCTCCGGCAGAGTGCCGGAACAGGGTCTAGATTGGTTTGTGGTGGCTACAGAGGCTTTCGGCGGCGGCACTCCCGATCTAGGTTTTTTTCAGGAGGTTTCAGTATATATAGGAGGCGTTGGAGTCGGGGCCAAGCAAAGGGGGGTTACAGGCTGTCCACGAGGGTGGGGGGCACGCGCCCTAGGGGAGGCACACGCCCCCACCTTCGTGGGCAGCCCGTGGGTCCGCTCGTCCCCCTCCGGCACTTCCTGGGCTTCTTTAGGTCCAAAAACAGCCTCCGTTGATTTTCAGGTCAATTGGGCTCCGTTTGATATTCCTTTTCTGTAAAACCCTAAAACAGGAGAAAAACAGAAACCGACACTGGGTTCTGGGTTAATAGGTTTGTCCCAAAAATAATATAAAAGTGTATAATAAAGCCCATAAAACATCCTAGAAGGATAATATAATAGCATGGAACAATAAAAAATTATAGATACGTTGGAGACGTATAAGCATCCCCAAGCTTAATTCCTGCTCGTCCTCGAGTAGGTAAATGATCAAAATAATTTTTTTGATGTGGAATGATAACCAACATAGTTTTTCAATGTAATTCTCTTAATTGTGGCATGAATGTTCAGATCAGAAAGATTCAAGACAAAAGTCTATATTGACATAAGAAATAATAATACTTCAAGCATACTAATAAAGCAATCATGTCTTCTCAATATACTATGGCTAAAGAAAGTTATCCCTGCAAAATCATATAGTCTGGCCATGCTCCCTCTTCATCACACAAAATATTCATATCATGCACAACCCCTGTTTCAGCCAAGCACTTGTTTTCATACTCTATTCTTTCAAACCTTTCAACCTTCACGCAATACATGAGCGTGAGCCATGGACATAGCACTATGGGTGGAATAGAGAGGTGGTTGTGGAGAAGACAAAAAGGAGGGAGATAGTCTCACATCAACTAGGCGTATCAACGGGCTATGGAGATGCCCATCAATAGATATCAATGTGAGTGAGTAGGGATTGCCATGAAACGGATGCACTAGAGCTAAAAATGTATGAAAGCTCAATAAAATAAACTAGTGGGTGCATATCCAACTTGCTTGCTCACGAAGACCTAGGGCATTTGAGGAAGCCCATCGTTGGAATATACAAGCCAAGTTCTATAATGAAAATTCCCACTAGTATATGAAAGTGACTAAACATGAGACTCTCTATCATGAAGAACGTGGTGCTACTTTGAAGCACAAGTGTGGAAAAAAGATAGTAACATTGTCCCTTCTCTCTTTTCTCTCATTTATTTTGGAGGGGCTTTCCCTTTTTTAGCCCCTCTCTATTTTTTTGGGCCATCTCCTTTTTTATTTGGCCTTTATCTATTTTTTGTTTTTTTGTTTCCTCACACGGGACAATGCTCTAATAATGAAGATCATCACACTTATATGGATTTACAACTCGATATTACAACTCGATACTAGAACAAAGTATGACTCTACATGAATGCCTCCGGCGGTGTACCGGGATGTGCAATGAATCAAGAGTGACATGTATAAAAAATTATGCATGGTGGCTTTGCCACAAATACGATGTCAACTACATGATCATGCATGGCAATATGACAATATGAAGCGTGTCATATGAACGGAACGGTGAAAAGTTGCATGGCAATATATCTCGGAATGGCTATGGAAATGCCATGATAGGTAGGTATGGTGGCTGTTTGGAGGAATATATATGGTGGCTCTTTTGAGGAAGGATATATAGTGGGTGTATGGTACCGGCGAAAGTTGCGCGATACAAGAGAGGCTAGCAATGGTGGAAGTGTGAGTGTGTGTATAATCCATGGACTCAACATTAGTCATAAAGAACTCATATACTTATTGCAAAAATCTACGAGTCATCAAAATAAAGCAATCAACGCATGCTCCTAGGGGGGAGGTTGGTAGGAGTTAACCATCGCGCGCCCCCGACCTCCACACAAAGGTTGACACTTTACAAATACCTCATGCTCTAACTTCGTCACATAGCGGTTCACCATACGTGCATGCTACGGGAATCACTAACCTTAACACAAGCATTTATCAATTTCATAATAACTACACTAGCATGACTCTAATATCACTATCCTCATATCTCAAAACAATTATCAAGCATCCAACTTCTCATCATATTCAATGCACTAAGTGTGAAAGTTTTTACTACATTGATATTGGATGTCTATCATGTGAAGACTAGTTTTATAGCCTAAACACATTACCATGCTGTTTTAATAGAATCTCAAAAGGATATAAGTGAAGCACGAGAGTTCATCTATTTTTTCAAAATAAAACCACCGCCGTGCTCTAAAAGATATAAGTGAAGCACTAGAGCAAAAGACAAACTACTCCAAACGATATAAGTGAAGATCAATGAGTAGTTGAATAATTATGTAACTATGTGAAGACTCTCTAACATTTAAGAATTTCAGATCTTGGGATATTATTCAAACAGAAAGCAAAACAAAACAAAATAAATTGACGCTCCAAGCAAAACACATATCATGTTGCGAATAAAAATATAGCTCCGAGTATAGTTACCGATGGATGCAGACGAAAGAGGGGATGCCTTCCCGGGGCATTCCCAAGCTTAGGCTTTGGATTATCTTAAATTTACTTGGGGTGCCATGGGCATCCCCAATCTTAGGCCTTTGCTACTCCTTGTTCCATAGTCCATCAAAGCAATACTCAAAACTTGAAAACATCACAACACAAAACTTAGACAAAAATTCTCGTGAGCTCCGTTAGTATAAGAAAGCAAACCACTACTCAAAGGTGCAGCAATGAATTCATTCTTTGTTTATATTGGTGTTAAACCTACTGTATTCCAACTTCTCTATGGTTCATACTTGCCAATACTAATCATAGATGCATCGAAATAAGCAAACAACACACGAAAAACAGAATTTGTCAAAAACAGAACAGTCTGTAGTAATCTGCAGGTTTCGCCTACTTCTGGAACTCCAAAAAATTCAAACTAAATTGTTAAATTTGCGGAATTTGTCTACTAATCATCTGCAAAAAGAATCAACTAAATACCACGCTCCAGTATAATCTAAAGACCACTTTAGCGAGCGCTAACGATTCTGTTTTTTACAACAAGATCATATAAACTTCACACAAGTCTTCCCAAAGGTTCTACTTGGCACAAACACTAAACAAAACACAAAACCACATCTAAACAGAAGCTAGATGCAATATTTATTCCTAAACAGAAGCAAAAGAAAGTAAAATAAAATAAAGTTGGGTTGCCTCTGTGACGCCCCCGATTTTGTCCGTACACTAATCATGCACGCAAATGTGTACGACCAAGATCAGGGACTCACTGGAAGATATCACAACACCACTCTAGACACAAATTAAAATAATACAAGCTTTATATTACAAGCCAGGGGCCTCGAGGGCTCGAATACATAAGCTCGAAAACACAAGAGTCAGCGGAAGCAATAATATCTGAGTACAGACATAAGTTAAACAAGTTTGCCTTAAGAAGGCTAGCACAAAAGTAACAACGATAGAAAAGGCAAGGCCTCCTGCCTGGGACCTCCTAACTACTCCTCGAAGCCGAACTCCATGTAGAAACATCCTCGGGATCATCTGGCTCCTGTACTCCACCGACCTGGTTGCATCAACCAGAAAGAAGAAAGAAGGGGGAAAAGGGGGAGCAAAGCAACCGTGAGTACTCATCCAAAGTACTCGCAAGCAAGGATCTATACTACATATGCAACGGTAACAATGATATGGGTAATATCGGTGGACTGAACTGCAGCAAGCGGGAATAAGAGGGGGATAGCTAATCCAAACGAAGACTACGCTTCCGGCCACCTCCATCTTGCAGCAATAGAAGAGAATATATGGAAGTAACAAGTATCCTCGCGTCTCGCAGCCTTCGTCTTGAAGCAGTAGAAGGGAAATAGATGGTAAGTTCACCAAGTAACATCGTAAAGCATAAACCTACCCGGCGATCCTCCCGCACATCACCCTGTGAGAGAGCAACCACCGAGTTATCTCTGGCACTTGTAAGGGTGTGTTTTATTAAGTATCCGGTTCTAGTTGTCATGAGGTCAGAGTACAACTCCGGGTCGTCCTTTTACCGAGGGACACGGCTATTCGAATAGATTAACTTCCCTGCAGGGGTGCACCACATAACCCAGCACGCTTGATCCCATTTGGCCGGACACACTTTCCAGGGTCATGCCCGGCCTCGGAAGATCAACACGTCGCAGCCCTACCTAAGCACAGCAGAGAGGTCAGCACGCCGGTCTAAGTCCTAGGCGCGCAGGGGTCCGGGCCCATCGCCCAACGCACACCTGCACGTTGCGTACGCGGCCGGTAAGCAGACCTAGCCTCTCCTAATACCAGAGTAGGCTTTCCAGTCCAATCCGGCGCGCGCCGCTAAGTCGCTGACGTCAAAAAGGCTTCGGCTGATACCACGACGTCGAGTACCCATAACTATTCCCACGTAGCTGGTTAGTGCGTATAGACCAAATGGCCAGACTCAGATCAAATACCAAGATCCCGTTAAACGTGTTATTATGAAATAACCGCGGACAACGACCAGGGCCAGGCCCACCTGTCTCCTAGGTGGTCGCAACCTGCCCTGTCGCTCCGCCACAAAGTAACCACCAGGGGACTGTCGGGAACCCAGGCCCACCACTACCTGGGTGGAACCACCTGCCCCTTCAGCCCCCATATCCGAACCATCATCATGTGTATGTAAAGTATGTATATAGTATATACCCGTGATCACCCCCAAGCGATCACGGCCCGATAGAATAGCAGGGCAGACGGACAAGGGTGTAGGGCCACTGATGTAATACTAGCATCCTATACTAAGCATTTAGGATTGCAGGTAAGGTATCAATAGTGGAAGCAACAATGACAGGCTATGCAGCAGAATAGGAGTATCGAAAGCAGTAACATGCTACACTACTCTAATGCAAGCAGTAGAGAGAAGAGTAGGCGATATCTGGTGATCAAAGGGGGGGCTTGCCTGGAAGCCATGCAGACGAAAGGAATCTTCGGAAGCGTAGCCGTAGTCGAACACCAAAGCATCAATGGTCTCGGGGTCTATCGCGGTAACGGAGTCTACCGAAAAGAAGCAACGAAGGGGAAACAAATAAATAACAGAGCAAACAATAGCATCACAAAATATAACAAGGCAATACGAGGTGCTACGTGTGACCTAACGCGGTGCTCGGTGATACAGGCGAAGAGGAATAACATCCGGAAAGTATTCCCGGTGTTAGGCATTTTCGGGCAGATGAAACGGAGGGGGAAAGTTGCGGGTTCGGTATGCTAGGGACGTGTGGTTGACGAACGGTCTGCGTATTCGGATTCGTCTCGTCGTTCTGAGCAACTTTCATATATAAATTATTTTCATCCGAGTTAGGGATTATTTTATATGATTTTCTAAAGTTTATAACATTTTCTAGAATTAATTATTTATTTAAATGTAACATTATCCAGAATAGTGTCTGCTGATGTCATCATGACATCAGCATGACGTCGGCGGTCAACGTGGATTTGACTGGGTCAAACTAGCGTGTGGGGTCCATTAGACATTGACACAGTTTAATTATGTATTGTTAATTAGCTTAACTACGTGATTAGGTTAATTAAACTAACTTAATTAAGTTAATTAATTTGTCTGATTAATTAATTAATTAATTAATTAATTTATTATTTATTTATATTTAGAATTATTGTCTCTTCTTTTTTTTTTAAATGGAGGGGCCCCAGCTGCCAGTGGCACAAGGGCCACTGGAGCGGGTGTTAACGGGCGCGGGCGGGGTTGCCCGTCGGGGCAGACCCGCACGACGGCCGCGGCGGCGAGCCGGTCTCAAGCGCGGGCGGGGGCGGTCTCGACGGGGCGCCGGTGTGGGCGTCGGCGAGCGGGCGAAGGGCGCCGGTGGCCCGAGCCAGCCGCAGTGGCCAAGGCGGCGGACTGGCGCGGTCGTAGGGGGGCGGACGACGCGCCGGCGAGCGGGCGAAGGGCCCCGGCGGCCCGAGCCAGCCGCGGTGGTGGGCAATGCTACGGCGGCGACCAAGTGGCGATGGTGAGCGGCACCGCGCGACCGCGCGAGGGAGGGGGTCGGACTAGGCACGACGCGAGGTGGAGGCCGCAGCCGTGGGCGCCTGTGTGGGGTGCGGCCATTTGGCGCGGAGGAGCTCGAATCGTGCGGCATGGCCGCGATGCGGGTCAGGGGCGAGCGGAGAGGGGGGGGAGGCGCTCACGAGGAGGGCAGGGAAGGGTGGCCGGCGGCGTAGGCGTCCGGTGTGGAGGAGCTCTGGGAGGCGAGCGCAGTCCGACGGGGAGCGGGACGAGACGAAGCAGTCCGGCGATGTCCACGAGCGACGACGGCGGGGCTCGAGGCGAAGGGGGAGTCCGGCGACGGGGTCGGGGCGCTGGGGTCGGGGCAGTTGCCCGATTCAGATGGGGAGAGGAGGAGCGAGGGGAGTGGGGGATCGAGGGGAGTGGGGAGTAGCGGTTAGGGTTTCGGTCGGGCGTGGGGAAATAGGGGCCAAGGGCAACGGGGTGGGCCGGCTGGCTGCCGGTTGGGCCGAGAGGCCCAAGGAGAGGGGGGGTTTCAGCCTTTCTTTTGTTTGTTTTTTTTCTTTTCTATTTATTTTATTTTCTAGTGTATTTAGTTTTACCCAATAAAAGTCAACCCCTAAATTAATGTTACAACTTAGTTCAGTACCTCAAAATGTTTGGTCTTATAATAAAATACTTTATACAATTTTATTTTTTTAAAGGTATTTGAGTATTTGTTCCTGCCACTAATTTATTTGTTTAGTGCATTTCAATATGCTATAAAAAGTGTGGTTTCTCTACCGTTATTACTTACGATTTATCGTCCACATTGAGAACATTTTTGTTTTGACATTTGAAACTTTTTAATGTTTGACTTTATTTTAAATCTTGAAATTTGACTTTGTTTTGAATCACGCAAGATTAACAACAATAATCGTGGTGACGTGGCCTCATTATCGAAGGTTTACTGTAGCTTAATTATCCGGGCGTCACAATTCTCCTCCACTACAAGAAATCTCGTCCCGAGATTAAGCGGTGTAGTAGGGGGGTAAAGTACTGGTTGCGAAATTCTAACGGGTCTTCTCGATCTTGGGTGCCCTTTTGAAGAGGTTGATTCATTACGTTGATGTCTTCATTTATCTGCTTCAAGTTATCGTGATCAAGTTGTCATCCTTTCTTCGGGATCTCAATCGTCCTACGAACGCGACCAGGGGAAAAACTTTGGTGGAACGTATCTCCACGAAGTATGTGCATCTAACAGTGAATTCAGAAAGTGATACACGAAGTACCCTACGCATAGTATTTCAGTGAATGCATTGAGAACAATAAGCGATGGTACCAAAGTTTCAAACGGGTAGGCAGTCATTCGATGCCTAACCAGAAGCTGGAATGGGGTCTTGATCAATGAGAATAATATGGTGTTTGATACCAGGATGAAACATGGTATAATTTAGCTCGTGAATTACACACGAAGCCAAGTGCAAAGAATACATTAGAATCAGGGTTGTTCAGAAGAGTCAGGTTTCGATCCAGTGGACCTGTGGGTTATGGGCCCACCATGTGGGTTAAGAGTAGGAAGGGTGGTGACATCTTGCACAGCCTCGACAGGGATGCATGTCACCTATGTCGTCAACGATGTCAGTACCAAGGACGGGGAACGAAGAGAACCATTTTCTTGCTCGTTGAACGAGGCGGACCAATAGGCAAAGTTCTCGCCCATCGGTGGTTGCCGGAATGTTATCAACATTAGCAACGGGGTCTTACTGACAGAGTTGTACACCAAGGTGTTTACATAAGCAGAAAATTATTACTGCTTAGATCATGTAGATCAAGGAAAGGTTACACAAACAAATGGAAAGGAAAATTGTGAATACACACAATTATTAGGAGTATATACTTCCCATGGAGAAGAAGAACACGACATATAGGGTAGGAAGGCAAGTACCCAACCATTTAAATAAAGGGGCAAGGATTAATCAAGATGTTATCCATACCATGGTGTCTGGATAACTGACCAAGAAACATTTAGCATCACGCCTCCAAATGTTCTTGTTGATGAGCAGGATATCATAGTCATGCTTCGAGGTAGCAATGATATGGTTTTTCAATCAAGGGTCAGACTTGGATACACAAAGGATTCATCAGGAACAACTTATATAATAAGTCTTATAATTTCCTCCTGGAAGAATGGTTATCCTTGCAAAAGAGATTATAATAATAGGTCCTCCAGCAAGGGTGCTAGGCATGACATCATATTACCGAGTCATCAAAGGACCAATATTATAACTACTGGAAAGTTGTCCCAACCATCATATCTGACCGAGATTCAGATCCGATTGGCGTCATGATACCTCAGACCCGGGATGTTTGAGAAGAAAAGGTGCAACACCAATCGATGAAATGACATTGCAAGATTATCGGGAAATGAACTATGGGAGCGGGTTCCCGAAACAAAAGTTCATCCTTAACCAAAGATAGGATGAGGAGGTGGCTGATGGGCTCAGCGACAATTCATTGAGAAATCCAAACGGATGGATTTCCACAATAATGTGAATAAGAAGATGACACTTGTCGATTCAAATGATATAATGTTGTATGCTCGAGGAAAACATACAACATTAATCATTAGTTGAAAGGTGTGCCAGAAATATGACCTTAGGCGGCAAGATCAATGTTAGAGTGACGATTCAATAACCAACAGTCTAAGAACAAACTGTCGAACATTAACTCCAAAGCAATAGGGTTGCTAGAAGTACATAACTCAAGCAGCATCGTTAGCATATTGGTATCCCGGTTAAAAATAACACGGGGACCAAGTAAGAATGGTGATGGTGAGAAGTATCTTCATACCGAGAATTTCTAAGAGGTGGGGCAATCCCCTCAACATTTCGATATAAAAGACAGTAATACTTCAAGGCAGAACACAACATTAGCTGGAGAGCAAGTTGTATTCATAATGTGGACGAGTTCGCGATGAAGGGAAGTCAAGGGTGTTGCCGATGATAATAAAAATCATCAAGGGCAAGGAGGGTATTTCTCATCATGAGCTCAGTTGACATCTCGGAAGAAGTCAAAGTGTTGAAGGTGATCACGACACATTTGTCGGGAGTTTTCAAGAAAATGCAATCTAACAGCGACGTCATCAAGCAGGGAGTGACGACATGGAAGTCATAGGAACAATCAGATAAGATGCAAGCTCGGAATCGAAGTTGCCTTTTAGAATAAGCAACATGAGGTTGAAAGCTTGATGTAAGTCGTGCCCACATTCTGAAGAATTCGTGCTCCAAAGAAGGACGAGGTAGCACAGTCAAAGATAGCTAGACAAGGGATGTACCCGATAGCCTAGGAATAAAACCAGATTGAGTTTTTAAAAAAAAATTCCCAGTAACATCTACTAGGGGTGTTGAATTTTTAGAGCAGATTTGATTTACTAAACGGTGTCCTCAGTTGACGGCAACCTAGAACCCGTAGAGTGATTACGACAAGCAAAGGTATTACTTCATCAAAAGTTCAAAAGGTGTAGTGCAAAGGCATGATATCCTCGAGATATCAGAGGGTAAAACTCGAAGGTAGAACACGATAGAAGTGGAACTAGGTCATTGACCTATGACAGTAGATACTTCCACCTTGCCAAAAATAGATGAGGCAATGGAATGAATTTCCATCAGATATATCAGATCAGGACAGCATGGTAGGAACCATAACTGTAAGGAATCAATTCAAGTATATCGAAAGAATCATACAGCTACATAATCATTTTGCAAGAAGCTTCCGAGACGGTCTACATCATTTTCATGGGCATGAACACAAGGTTCAAGGTCGACTCCCACTTCTTTAATGCACATCATTTCATTCACCTCCCGCTTTGATAAAACTGTAGTGTCGGAATTTTATCTGGTAGAACACCAGAAGAGTATGACTTGTGAAAACTTTCGGGTTCTCACGGATTAGGGGAAGGCATAGGTTCAACCCATCGGGCATCTTAGTAACATATACCACAAGTTTCAAAACTAAAAACACAAGCTCGAAAGCAGAGCATGGTTGGCCAAGCGGAGGATACAATTTGCCAAAGGCATTATGTATCAGGGGAAGAACTCACAAGGTGCATGAATATGAAGGACACTGTCGGATGATATTTCAACAAAGGATCGAGCGATTCACAACGGAGCTGATGTGAGTATCGGTACTCACTTAGAGGAAGAAGAATGCAGAGGCATCAGATTCCAGAATCACCTGATTAGTATGATGCTTAAATAGAAAGAAATTATGGTTTCCAAAACGAAGGATCAGAAGCAGACGCTCTGATCCAGGATGGATAAGTTGAAAACACTTAGTTGGGCAATCAATAAAGGTTTGAATTGCCGAGAACCAACTCATGTCTGAAATGACGTGTGAGTCGGAAGGATAATTTCAAAAAGGATAACCGATGACTGCGTGCATATGCACACATTGAATCAATAGGCTCAAAATGGCTAAGATAGGGGATATTAATGAAGACTACTAGTCATATGAAATTAATCATAATGCAAGTAGGCAAGAATTTCAAGAGTAACTGGCTGCAGAAAATTTCCGAAAGATCAAAAAGTATTCCGAGGAATTTAGTGAGACATATGAACAATCAAGGAGAACGGGTCCTCGATAAATGTGAGGAAATAACCGTGAGGGTTTTCATGCGAAATAAAACTGCCAGACAGTAAACTCAAAGGATTCTCGAGACAACGGAGAATATTTCGAGGCATCTTGTAACAACAAGAGCGACGAGGAATGATCGTGAGAATGCCAATGGCATACAGATATCCATAGGGATATATCGGTGACAGTGAATTGCAAAGGTGATGAGCACAAGTTCTCGGGTTAACAGCGGAGAGTATCTTCAGGGTCTTCTGGTGCAGCAGACGATCATCGATCATAAGGTGCTCTCCGGGTGAAAGTGATAACGAGATCCTAATGTTAGGTTTAGCAAAATTTCATTTATCCCGAATAGGAGAGAGAGAAGAGTCCCAGAGTATAGATGAGGAGTAAAAGATCCTAATACCACCCATTGGTGTTGTGGGCCCGTAAGCCACACAACAAGTTAGTAAATTTGTTTTTCAAAGACTAGACTCAACTTCGGCCAAGGAGTTGGAAAGGGGGATTCCTACAGGCAGTCGGCTCTGATACCAACTTGTGACGCCCCCGATTTTGTCCGTACACTAATCATGCACGCAAATGTGTACGACCAAGATCAGGGACTCACTTGAAGATATCACAACACCACTCTAGACACAAATTAAAATAATACAAGCTTTATATTACAAGCCAGGGGCCTCGAGGGCTCGAATACATAAGCTCGAAAACACAAGAGTCAGCGGAAGCAA
Source organism: Secale cereale (assembly GCA_902687465.1). Taxonomy (NCBI): domain Eukaryota; kingdom Viridiplantae; phylum Streptophyta; class Magnoliopsida; order Poales; family Poaceae; genus Secale; species Secale cereale. Next base: position 728,839,887 of record LR738714.1, read on the forward strand.
TAATATCTGAGTACAGACATAAGTTAAACAAGTTTGCCTTAAGAAGGCTAGCACAAAAGTAACAACGATCGAAAAGGCAAGGCCTCCTGCCTGGGACCTCCTAACTACTCCTCGAAGCCGAACTCCATGTAGAAACATCCTCGGGATCATCTGGCTCCTGTACTCCACCGACCTGGTTGCATCAACCAGAAAGAAGAAAGAAGGGGGAAAAGGGGGAGCAAAGCAACCGTGAGTACTCATCCAAAGTACTCGCAAGCAAGGATCTATACTACATATGCAACGGTAACAATGATATGGGTAATATCGGTGGACTGAACTGCAGCAAGCGGGAATAAGAGGGGGATAGCTAATCCAAACGAAGACTACGCTTCCGGCCACCTCCATCTTGCAGCAATAGAAGAGAATATATGGAAGTAACAAGTATCCTCGCGTCTCGCAGCCTTCGTCTTGAAGCAGTAGAAGGGAAATAGATGGTAAGTTCACCAAGTAACATCGTAAAGCATAAACCTACCGGGCGATCCTCCCGCACATCACCCTGTGAGAGAGCAACCACCGAGTTATCTCTGGCACTTGTAAGGGTGTGTTTTATTAAGTATCCGGTTCTAGTTGTCATGAGGTCAGAGTACAACTCCGGGTCGTCCTTTTACCGAGGGACACGGCTATTCGAATAGATTAACTTCCCTGCAGGGGTGCACCACATAACCCAGCACGCTTGATCCCATTTGGCCGGACACACTTTCCAGGGTCATGCCCGGCCTCGGAAGATCAACACGTCGCAGCCCTACCTAAGCACAGCAGAGAGGTCAGCACGCCGGTCTAAGTCCTAGGCGCGCAGGGGTCCGGGCCCATCGCCCAACGCACACCTGCACGTTGCGTACGCGGCCGGTAAGCAGACCTAGCCTCTCCTAATACCAGAGTAGGCTTTCCAGTCCAATCCGGCGCGCGCCGCTAAGTCGCTGACGTCAAAAAGGCTTCGGCTGATACCACGACGTCGAGTACCCATAACTATTCCCACGTAGCTGGTTAGTGCGTATAGACCAAATGGCCAGACTCAGATCAAATACCAAGATCCCGTTAAACGTGTTATTATGAAATAACCGCGGACAACGACCAGGGCCAGGCCCACCTGTCTCCTAGGTGGTCGCAACCTGCCCTGTCGCTCCGCCACAAAGTAACCACCAGGGGACTGTCGGGAACCCAGGCCCACCACTACCTGGGTGGAACCACCTGCCCCTTCAGCCCCCATATCCGAACCATCATCATGTGTATGTAAAGTATGTATATAGTATATACCCGTGATCACCCCCAAGCGATCACGGCCCGATAGAATAGCAGGGCAGACGGACAAGGGTGTAGGGTCACTGATGTAATACTAGCATCCTATACTAAGCATTTAGGATTGCAGGTAAGGTATCAATAGTGGAAGCAACAATGACAGGCTATGCAGCAGAATAGGAGTATCGAAAGCAGTAACATGCTACACTACTCTAATGCAAGCAGTAGAGAGAAGAGTAGGCGATATCTGGTGATCAAAGGGGGGGCTTGCCTGGAAGCCATGCAGACGAAAGGAATCTTCGGAAGCGTAGCCGTAGTCGAACACCAAAGCATCAATGGTCTCGGGGTCTATCGCGGTAACGGAGTCTACCGAAAAGAAGCAACGAAGGGGAAACAAATAAATAACAGAGCAAACAATAGCATCACAAAATATAACAAGGCAATACGAGGTGCTACGTGTGACCTAACGCGGTGCTCGGTGATACAGGCGAAGAGGAATAACATCCGGAAAGTATTCCCGGTGTTAGGCATTTTCGGGCAGATGAAACGGAGGGGGAAAGTTGCGGGTTCGGTATGCTAGGGACGTGTGGTTGACGAACGGTCTGCGTATTCGGATTCGTCTCGTCGTTCTGAGCAACTTTCATATATAAATTATTTTCATCCGAGTTAGGGATTATTTTATATGATTTTCTAAAGTTTATAACATTTTCTAGAATTAATTATTTATTTAAATGTAACATTATCCAGAATAGTGTCTGCATGACATCAGCATCACGTCGGCGGTCAACGTGGATTTGACTGGGTCAAACTAGCGTGTGGGGTCCATTAGACATTGACACAGTTTAATTATGTATAGTTAATTAGCTTAACTACGTGATTAGGTTAATTAAACTAACTTAATTAAGTTAATTAATTGTCTGATTAATTAATTAATTAATTAATTTATTTATTATTTATTTATATTTAGAATTATTGTCTCTTCTTTTTTTTTTAAATGGAGGGGCCCCAGCTGCCAGTGGCACAAGGGCCACCGGAGCGGGTGTTAACGGGCGCGAGCGGGGTTGCCCGTCGGGGCAGACCCGCACGACGGCCGCGGCGGCGAGCCGGTCTCAAGCGCGGGCGGGGGCGGTCTCGGCGGGGCGCCGGTGTGGGCGCCGGCGAGCGGGCGAAGGGCGCCGGTGGCCCGAGCCAGCCGCAGTGGCCAAGGCGGCGGACTGGCGCGGTCGTAGGGGGGCGGACGACGCGCCGGCGAGCGGGCGAAGGGCCCCGGCGGCCCGAGCCAGCCGCGGTGGCGGGCAATGCTACGGCGGCGACCAAGTGGCGATGGTGAGCGGCACCGCGCGACCGCGCGAGGGAGGGGGTCGGACTAGGCACGACGCGAGGTGGAGGCCGCAGCCGTGGGCGCGTGTGTGGGGTGCGGCCATTTGGCGCGGAGGAGCTCGAATCGTGCGGCATGGCGGCGATGCGGGTCAGGGGCGAGCGGAGAGGGGGGGGAGGCGCTCACGAGGAGGGCAGGGAAGGGGTGGCCGGCGGCGTAGGCGTCCGGTGTGGAGGAGCTCTGGGAGGCGAGCGCAGTCCGACGGGGAGCGGGACGAGACGAAGCAGTCCGGCGATGTCCACGAGCGACGACGGCGGGGCTCGAGGCGAAGGGGGAGTCCGGCGACGGGGTCGGGGCGCTGGGGTCGGGGCAGTTGCCCGATTCAGATGGGGAGAGGAGGAGCGAGGGGAGTGGGGGATCGAGGGGAGTGGGGAGTAGCGGTTAGGGTTTCGGTCGGGCGTGGGGAAATAGGGGCCAAGGGCAACGGGGTGGGCCGGCTGGCTGCCGGTTGGGCCGAGAGGCCCAGGGAGAGGGGGGGTTTCAGCCTTTCTTTTGTTTGTTTTTTTTGCTTTTCTATTTATTTTATTTTCTAGTGTATTTAGTTTTACCCAATAAAAGTCAACCCCTAAATTAATGTTACAACTTAGTTCAGTACCTCAAAATGTTTGGTCTTATAATAAAATACTTTATACAATTTTATTTTTTTAAAGGTATTTGAGTATTTGTTCCTGCCACTAATTTATTTGTTTAGTGCATTTCAATATGCTATAAAAAGTGTGGTTTCTCTACCGTTATTACTTACGATTTATCGTCCACATTGAGAACATTTTTGTTTTGACATTTGAAACTTTTTAATGTTTGACTTTATTTTAAATCTTGAAATTTGACTTTGTTTTGAATCACGCAAGATTAACAACAATAATCGTGGTGACGTGGCCTCATTATCGAAGGTTTACTGTAGCTTAATTATCCGGGCGTCACAGCCTCCCAACAAGCGCTATCGTTTAACGCCCCTAGTTAGGCGTGATGATTTCAATGATGCTCGGGTAAAAGATAAGAATTGAAACATAAAGAGAGCATCATGAAGAATATGACTAGCACATTTAAGTCTAACCCACTTCCTATGCATAGGGATTTTGTGAGCAAACAACTTATGGGGACAATAATCAACTAGCATAGGAAGGCACAACAAGCATAACTTCAAAACTTTAAGCACATAGCTAGAGAGGAAACTTGATATTATTGCAATTCCTACAAGCATATGTTCCTCCCTAATAATAATTTTCAGTAGCATAATGAATGAATTCAACAATATAACCAGCACATAGAGCATTTTTGTCATGATCCCCAAGCATATAAATTTTATTACTCTCAACATAAGCAAAATTCTTCTCATTCGGAATAGTGGGAGTATCATAAGAGACTTGAATACTATAGATTGTCTCCACATTAAAAGAGTAATGTTAAGAAAAAGGGTAATCATAATCATGACAAGTTTGATAAATATAATCATCATTACTTTTTATAGCATAAGTGTCATCACAATAAGCATCATAAACAGGAGGCATGCTTTCATCATAATAGATTTGCATATCAAGACTTGGGAGGCTAAAAATATCATCTTCATCAAGCGTAGCATCCCCAAGCTTGGGACAAACATTAATTTTAGCAAATAAATTCTCAAATATATCATTCTCATCAAATAGAGCATCCCCAAGCTTGGGCCTTTCCATATCATAAGCATAATCACTCTCATCGTTAATAGTATGGATAGTACCGATAGTATGGCAATTATCATCATCATAATGAGTAATAGGAGCAAAATCATTTGGGAGAGATACCTCTTTACCTTTGCTTCTTCGTCTTTTCTTTTTCTTCTTCTCATTATGTGTGGGTTTAATCTTCTTTTTGGAGCTCGATATTGGTAGAATAGGAGGCTCCTCCTCGTTACCTGATTCATCATAAGAAATAATAGGAGGATATTGGGAAATCTCTTCCCTTTCATTAGTATTCTCTTCATCTCCTATTTGTTTTCTTGACTTAAGGTAATTGGCAATATAAGGATTTACAATGCAATTCACCGCACAATACATGTATATTTCCTCTATATTAAAATCAAGAAGTTTATCAATGGCAAATCCTGGAAGAAACTTAGTTCTACATTTAATTTCTTCATAACCCAAAAGCAAGATAAATTCATTATGATGTGCAAGGGAAATCAAGTCATCACAACTTTTGGACACGGTTCGATCATGAAACAATTCATATTGGGTAATGAAATGACCACGTTGATTGCAAAGTTCACAAGTACGGCTAAGATATTTTAAATTTTCAGCACAATCATCTAGCATCTGTAGCAACCATTTAGTTTCTAAATACTTATGCCTCTTGCGAAATCTATCTTCTCTATTTGGTAGGTACTTGCAAACTGTATGCACTCCACAAAAATCAACATGCTTATAAGAGATATTTTCATCATGACTAGTGCAAACATCATTAGTACCATGGATATTCAAAGGATTCACACTAACAATATTGCAAGCATGCTCATCATTCAAGTCTTTAGTGCCAAGCATTCTGTGTAATTCTTCTTCTAGTACTTGAGCACAATTTTCATTTCCATCATTTTCAAGAAAGATATTAAAGAGATGAAGCATATGAGGTAACCTCAATTCCATTTTTTTGTAGTTTTCCTTTATAAACTAAACTAGTGATAAAACAAGACTAAAAGATTCGATTGCAAGATCTAAAGATATACCTTCAAGCACTAACCTCCCCGGCAACAGCGCGAGAAAAGAGCTTGATGTCTACTACACAACCTTCTTCTTGTAGACGTTGTTGGGCGTACAAGTGCAGAGGTTTGTAGGACAGTAGCAAATTTCACTCAAGTGGATGACCTAAGGTTTATCAATCCGTGGGAGGCGTAGGATGAAGATGGTCTCTCTGAAACAACCCTGCAACCAAATAACGAAGAGTCTCTTGTGTCCCCAACACACCCAATACAATGGTAAATTGTATAGGTGCACTAGTTCGGCGAAGAGATGGTGATACAAGTGCAATATGGATGGTAGATATAGGTTTTTGTAAACTGAAAATATAAAAACAGCAAGGTAGCAAGTGGTAAAAGTGAGCATAAACAGTGTTGCAATGATAGTAGGCAAGGCCTAGGGTTCATACTTTCACTAGTGCAAGTTCTCTCAACAAGGATAACATAATTGGATCATATTACTAGCCCTCAACATGCAACAAAGAGTCACTCCAAAGTCACTAATAGTGGAGAACAAACAAAGAGATTATGGTAGGGTACGAAACCACGTCAAAGTTATTCTTTCTTATCGATCTATTCAAGAGTCCGTAGTAACGTTCAATCTATCATAGAGTTCGTACTAGAATAACACCTTAAGACACAAATCAACCAAAACCCTAATGTCCCCTAGATACTCCATTGTCACCTTAAGTATCAGTGGCCATGATTATACGATATGCATCACACAATCTTAGAAACATCTATTCAACCAACACATAGAACTTCAAAGAGTGCCCCAAAGTTTATACCGGAAAGTCAAGACGAAAACCTGTGCCAACCCCTATGCATAGATTCCCAAGGTCACAGAACCCGCAAGTTGATCACCAAAACATACATCAAGTAGATCACATGATATCCCATTGTCATCAAAGATAAGCACGTGCAAGACATACATCAAGTGTTCTCAAATCCTTAAAGACTCAATCCGATAAGATAACTTCAAAGGGAAAACTCAATCCATTAGAAGAGAGTAGAGGGGGAGAAGCATCATAAGATCCAATTAGAATAGCAAAGCTCGCGATACATCAAGATCATGCCATCTCAAGAACACGAGAGAGAGAGAGAGAGAGAGAGAGAGAGAGAGAGAGAGAGAGAGAGAGAGAG